>CM022302.1:168160211-169360211 GCA_011799875.1 Thinopyrum elongatum
CGGAGAGGTGTCTCGGTCATGTCTACATAGTTCTCGAACCCATAGGGTCCGCATGCTTAACGTTCGTCAACGATATAGTATTATATGAGTTATGTGATTTGGTGACTGAATGTTGTTCGGAGTCCTGGATGAGATAACGGACATGACGAGGAGTCTCGAAATGGTCGAGAGGTAAAGATTGATATATAGGACGATGGTATTCGGACACCGGAAGTGTTTCGGGAGTTACCGGGTACTTATCGGGTCACCGGAAGGGGTTCCGGGCACTCCCGGCAAAAGATATAGGCCTTATGGGCCAAAAGGGGAAACGCACCAGCCACAAGGGGCTGGTGCGCCCCTCATATGGGCCGGCCTAAGGAGGAGAAGGAAAGGGGAGAAGGGAAAGGTAAGTGTGGATTAGGATTCCCACTTCCTTCCCTCTCCCCCCTCTTTCCTTCCCCCTCCGACAAACATGGCAGGGGGGGCGCGGCCAAGGGCAGGAGCCCAAGTAGGATTCAGACCTACTTGGGGTGCCCCTTGGCCTATCCCCTCCCCCTCCCACCTATATATATGTGGGAGGGGGGCCTAGCACACCCCAGACAATTGCCTAGCCGTGTGCGGCGCCCCCGTCCACCGTTTACACCCCCGGTCATATTTTCGTAGTGCTTAGGCGAAGCCTTGCGGAGATCACTTCACCATCACCATCACCACGCCGTCGTGCTGACGGAACTCATCTACTACCCCGACGTCTTGCTGGATCAAGAAGGCGAGGGACGTCACCGAGCTGAACGTGTGCAGAACACGGAGGTGCCGTGCGTTCGGTACTTGATCGGTTGAAGCGCGAAGAAGTTCGACTACATCAACCGCGTTGTGAAACACTTCCGCTTACGGTCTACGAGGGTACGTAGCACACTCTCCCCCTCGTTGCTATGTATCTCCATGGATAGATCATTGCGTGTGCATAGAATATTTTTTGTTTTCCATGCAACGTTTCCCAACAGTGGCATCATGAGCCAGGTCTATGCGTAGATGATATGTATGAGTAGAACACAAAGAAGTTGTGGGCGATGATGTTCATACTGCTTACCACCAACGTCTTATTTTGATTCGGCGGCATTGTGGGATGAAGCGGCCCGGACCAACCTTACATGTTCCACCGACTGACATGCAACTTGTTTTGCATAAAGGTGGCTGGCGGGTGTCTGTTTCTCCTACTTTAGTTGAATCGAATTTGACTGTGGCCGGTCCTTGAAGAAGGTTAAAACAGCAAACTTGACAATTCACCGTTGTGGTATTTGCCGTAGGTAAGAACGGTTCTTGCTAGAAGCCAGTAGCAGCCACGTAAAATTTGCAACAACAAAGTAGAGGACGTCTAACTTGTTTTTGCAGGGCATGTTGTGATGTGATATGGTCAAGACATGATGTGATATACGTTATTGTATGAGATGATCATGTTCTGTAAGTTATTGGCAACCGGCAGGAGCCTTATGGTTGTCTCTTTATTGTATGAAATGCAAACGCCATGTAATTGCTTTACTTTATCGCTATGTGTTAGCAATAGTTGTAGAAGCAATAGTTGGCGAGACGACCACGATGCAACGATTGAGATCAAGGTGTCAAGCCGGTGACGATGGAGATCATGATGATGCTTTGGAGATGGAGATCAAGAGCACGAGATGATGATGGCCATATCATGTCACATATTTTGATTGCATGTGATGTTTATCTTTTATGCATCTTATTTTGCTTAGAACGACGGTAGCATTATAAGATGATCCCTTCACTAAATTTCAAGATATAAGTGTTCTCCCCGAGTATGCACCGTTGCGAAAGTTTGTCGTTTTGAGACACCACGTGATGATCGGGTGTGATAGATTCTACGTTCACATACAACGGGTGTAAGACAGTTTTGCACATGCAGAATACTTGGGTTAAACTTGACGAGCCTAGCATGTACAGACATGGTCTCGGAACACTGGAGACCGAAAGATCGAACGTGAGTCATATAGTAGATATGATCAACATAGAGATGTTCACCATTGATGACTACCCCATCTCACGTGATGATCGGACATGGGTTAGTCGATTTGGATCATGTATCACTTAGATAACTTGAGGGATGTTTATTTAAGTGGGAGTTCATTAGTAATTTGATTAATTGAACTTAATTTATCATGAACTTAGTCCTGATAGTATTTGCAAATCTATATTGTAGATCAATAGCTCGCGATGTAGCTCCCCTATTTTTGATATGTTCCTAGAGAAAACTAAGTTGAAAGATGATAGTAGCAATGATGCGGATTGGGTCCGTGATCTGAGAATTATCCTCATTACTGCACAAAAGAATTATGTCCTTAATGCACCGCTAGGTGACAGACCTGTTGCAGGAGCAGATGCAAATGTTATGAACGTCTGGCAAGATCGGTATGATGACTACTTAATAGTTTAGTGCACCATGCTTTACGGCTTAGAACCGGGACTTCAAAAATGTTTTGAACGCCACGGAGCATATGAGATGTTCCAAGAGCTGAAATTGGTATTTCAGACTCATGCCCATGTCGAGAGGTATGAGACCTCTGACCAGTACTTTGCCTACAAGATGGAGGAGAATAGCTCAGCCAGTGAGCATGTGCTCAGAATGTCTGGGTACTACAATCGCTTGAATCAAGTGGGAGTTAATCTTCCAGATAAGATAGTGATTGACAGAATTCTCTAGTCACTATCACCAAGCTACTAGAACTTCGTGATAAACTATAATATGCAAGGGATGACGAAAACGATTCCCGAGCTCTTCGCGATGCTGAAATCGGCGAAGGTAGAAATCAAGAAAGAGCATAAAATGTTGATGGTTAACAAGACCACTAGTTTCAAGAAAAAGGGAAAAAGGTAAAGAAAGGGAACTTCAAGAAGAATGGCAAACAAGTTGCCGCTCCCATGAAGAAACCCAAAGTTAGACCCAAGCCTGAAACTGAGTGCTTCTACTGCAAAGGAAATGGTCACTGGAAGCGGAACTGCCCCAAATACTTGGCGGATAAGAAGGATGGCAAAGTGAACAAAGGTATATTTGATATACATGTTATTGATGTGTACTTTACTAGTGTTCATAGTAGCCCCTGGGTATTTGATACCGGTTCAGTTGCTAAGATTAGTAAGTCGAAACAGAAGTTGCAAAATGAACAGAGACTAGTTAAGGACGAGGTGACGATGTGTGTTGGAAGTGATTCCAAGGTTGATAAGATCATCATCGCACACTCCCTCTACCTTCGGGATTAGTGTTGGACCTAAATAAATGTTATTTGGTATTTTGCGTTGAGCATGAATATGATTGGATCATGTTTATTGTGATACGGTTATTCATTTAAGTCAGAGAATAATTGTTGTTCTGTTTACATGAATAAAACCTTTTATGGTCATACACCCAATGTAAATGGTTTATTGAATCTCGATCGTAGTGATACACTTATTCATAATATTGATGCCAAAAGATGCAAAGTTGATAATGATAATGCAACATATTTGTGGCACTGCCGTTTAGGTCATATTGGTATAAAAGCGCATGAAGAAACACCATGCAGATGGGCTTTTGGAATCACTTGATTATGAATCATTTGATGCTTGCGAACCATGCCTCATGGGCAAGACGACTAAAACTCCGTTCTCCGGAACAATGGAGCGAGCTAATGACTTATTGAAAATAATACATACCCATGTATGCGGTCCGATGAGTGTTGAAGCACGCGGCGGGTATCGTTATTTTCTCACCTTCACTGATGATTTGAGTAGATATGGGTATATCTACTTGATGAAACACAAATCTGAAACATTTGAAAAGTTAAAAGAATTTCAGAGTGAAGTGGAGAATCATCGTAACAAGAAAATAAAGTTTCTACGATCTGATCATGGAGGCGAATATTTGAGTTATGAGTTTGGCCTTCATTTAAAAAAATGTGGAATAGTTTCACAACTCACGCCACCTGGAACACCACAACATAATGGTGTGTCCGAACATCGTAACAGTACTTTATTAGATATGGTGCGCTCTATGATGTCTCTTACCGATTTACCACTATCGTTTTGGGGTTATGCATTAGAGACAGCTGCATTCACGTTAAATAGGGCACCGTCTAAATCCGTTGAGACGACACCGTATGAACTATGGTTTGGCAAGAAACCTAAGCTGTCGTTTCTTAAAGTTTGGGGATGCGACGCTTATGTCAAAAGGCTTCAGCCAGATAAGCTCGAACCCAAATCGGAGAAGTGCGTCTTCATAGGATACCCTAAAGAAACTATTGGGTACACCTTCTACCACAGATCCAAAGGCAAAATCTTTGTTGCTAAGAATGGGTCCTTTCTAGAGAAGTAGTTTCTTTCGAAAGAAGTGAGTGGGAGGAAAGTAGAACTTGATGAGGTAATTGTACCTTCTCTCGAATTGGAAAGTAGCACATCAGAGAAAACCGTTCCCGTGATGCCTACACCAACTAGAGAGGAAGCTAATGATGATGATCATGAAACTTCAGATCAAGTTACTACAGAACCTCGTAGGTCAACCAGAACACGATCCGCACCAGAGTGGTACGGGAATCCTGTACTGGAAGTCATGTTACTAGAACAAGGCGAACCTACGAACTATGAAGAAGCTATGATGAGCCCAGATTCCGATAGATGGCTTGAGGCCATAAAATCTGAGATAGGATCCATGTATGAGAACAAAGTGTGGACTTTGATGGACTTGCCCGATGATCGGTAAGCCATTGAGAATAAATGGATCTTCAAGAGGAAGACGGACGCTGATGGTAATATCATTGTCTACAAAGCTCGACTTGTCGCAAAAGGTTTTCGACAACTTCAAGGAGTTGACTACGATGAGACTTTCTCACCCGTAGCGATGCTTAAGTATGTCTGAATCATGTTAGCAATTGCCGCATTTTATGAAATCTGGCAAATGGACGTCAAAACTGCATTCCTTAATGGATATCTTAAAGAAGAGTTGTATATGATGCAACCAGAAGGTTTTGTCGATCCTAAAGGTGCTAACAAAGTGTGTAAGCTCCAGCGATCCATCTATGGACTGGTGCAAGCATCTCGGAGTTGGAATATACGCTTTGATGAGGTGATCAAAGCATATGGTTTATACAGACTTATGGTGAAGCCTGTATTTACAAGAAAGTGAGTGAGAGCTCTGTAGCATTTCTGATATTATATGTGGATGACATATTTGTTTATTGGAAATGATATAGATTTTCTGGATAGCATAAAAGGATACTTGAATAAGAATTTTTCAATGAAAGACCTCGATGAAGCTGCTTATATATTGGGCATCAAGATCTATAGAGATAGATCGAGACGCTTAATATGACTTTCACAAAGCACATACCTTGATAAAGTTTAGAAGAAGTTCAAAATGGATCAGTCAAAGAAAGGGTTCTTGCCTGTGTTACAAGGTGTGAAGTTGAGTCAGACTCAAAGCCCGACCACTGCAGAAGATAGAGAGAAAATGAAAGTCATTCCCTATGCCTCAGCCATAGGTTCTATCATGTATGCTATGCTATGTACCAGACCTGATGTGTACCTTGCCATGAGTTTGGCAAGGGGGTACAATAGTGATCCAGGAGTAGATCACTGGACAGCGGTCAAAATTATCCTTAGATGCCTTAAAGAGGACTAAGGAAATGTTTCTTGGTTATGGAGGTGATAAAGAGTTCGTCGTAAAGGGTTACGTCGATGCAAGCTTTAACACCGATCCGGATGACTCTGAGTCTCAATCTGGATACATATTGAAAGTGGGAGCAATCAACTAGAGTAGCTCCATACAGAGCATTGTAGACATAGAAATTTACAAAATACGTACGGATCTGAATGTGGCAGACTCGTTGACTAAACTTCTCACACAAGCAAAACATGATCACACCTTAGTACTCTTTGGGTGTTAATCACATGGCGATGTGAACTAGATTATTGACTCTAGTAAACTCTTTGGGTATTGGTCACATGACGATGTAAACTATGGGTGTTAATCACATGGCGATGTGAACTAGATTATTGACTCTAGTGCAAGTGGGAGGCTGAAGGAAATATGCCCTAGAGGCAATAATAAAGTTGTTATTTTATATTTCCTTATTCATGATAAAGGTTTATTATTCATGCTAAAATTGTATTGATCAGAAACTTAAATACATGTGTGAATACATAAACAAATACCATGTCCCTAGTAAGCCTCTACTAGACTAGCTCGTTGATCAAAGATGGTTAAGGTTTCCTAACCATAGACATGTGTTGTAATTTGATAACGGGATCACTGTTGGAAATATGCCCTAGAGGCAATAATAAAATGGTTATTATTATATTTCCTTGTTCATGATAATTGTCTGTTATTCATGCTATAATTGTGTTATCCGGAAATCGTAATACATGTGTGAATACATAGACCACAACATGTCCCTAGTAAGCCTCTAGTTGACTAGCTCGTTGATCAATAGATGGTTACGGTTTCCTGACCATGGACATTGGATGTCATTGATAACAGGATCACATCATTAGGAGAATGATGTGATGGACAAGACCCAATCCTAAGCCTAGCACTAGATCGTGTAGTTCGTTTGCTAAAGCTTTTCCAATGTCAAGTAACTTTTCCTTAGACCATGAGATTGTGCAACTCCCGGATACCGTAGGAGTGCTTTGGGTGTACCAAACGTCACAACGTAACTGGGTGGCTATAAAGGTGCACTACGGGTATCTCCGAAAGTGTCTGTTGGGTTGGCACGAATCGAGAATGGGATTTGTCACTCCGTGTGACGGAGAGGTACCTCTGGGCCCACTCGGTAGGACATCATCATAATGAGCTCAATGTGATCAAGGAGTTGTTCACAGGATGACGTGTTACGGAAACGAGTAAAGAGACTTGCCGGTAACGAGATTGAACAAGGTATCGGTATACCGACGATCTAATCTCGGGCAAGTATCGTACCGATAGACAAAGGGAATTGCGTACGGGATTGATTGAATCCTCGACATCGTGGTTCATCCGATGAGATCATCGAGGAGCATGTGGGAGCCAACATGGGTATCCAGATCCCGCTGTTGGTTATTGACCGGAGAGTCATCTCGGTCATGTCTGCGTGTCTCCCGAACCCGTAGGGTCTACACACTTAAGGTTCGGTGACGCTAGGGTTGTAGAGATATTAGTATGCGGTAACCCGAAAGTTGTTCGGAGTCCCGGATGAGATCCCGGACGTCACGAGGAGTTCCGGAATGGTCCGGAGGTAAAGAATTGTATATAGGAAGTCCAGTTTCGGCCACCGGGAAGGTTTCGGGGGTAATCGGTATTGTACCGGGACCACCGGAAGGGTCCCGGGGGTCCACCGGGTGGGGCCACCTATCCCGGAGGGCCCCATGGGCTGAAGTGGGAAGGGAACCAGCCCCTGGTGGGCTGGTGCGCCCCCCTATGGGCCTCCCCTGCGCCTAGGGTTGGGAACCCTAGGGGTGGGGGGCGCCTCCACCTGGCTTGGGGGGCAAGCCACCCCCTTGGCCGCCGCCCCTCCCCTCAGATTGGATCTGAGGGGGCCGGCCCCCTCTCCCCTTCCCCCTATAAATAGTGGAGGGGTGGGAGGGAGGACGCACCCCAGCCCCTGGCGCCTCCCTCTCCTCCCGTGACACCTCTCCCTCTCGTTGGTGCTTGGTGAAGCCCTGCCGAGATCCCGCTGCTTCCACCACCACGCCGTCGTGCTGCTGGATCCTCATCAACCTCTCCTTCCCCCTTGCTGGATCAAGAAGGAGGAGACGTCTCTCCCAACCGTACGTGTGTTGAACACGGAGGTGCCGTCCGTTCGGCGCTCGGTCATCGGTGATTTGGATCACGACGAGTACGACTCCATCAACCCCGTTCTCTTGAACGCTTCCGCTCGCGATCTACAAAGGTATGTAGATGCACTCCCCTCTCTCTCGTTGCTAGATGACTCCATAGATTGATCTTGGTGATGCGTAGAAAATTTTAAAATTCTGCTACGATCCCCAACAGTGGCATCATGAGCTAGGTCTATGCGTAGTATCTTGCACGAGTAGAACACAAAGTAGTTGTGGGCGTCGATTTGTCAATCTTCTTGCCGTTACTAGTCTTATCTTGATTCGGCGGCACTGTGGGATGAAGCGTCCCGGACCGACCTTACACGTACGCTTACGTGAGACAGGTTCCACCGACTGACATGCACTAGTTGCATAAGGTGGCTAGCGGGTGTCTGTCTCTCCCACTTTAGTCGGATCGGATTCGATGAACAGGGTCCTTATGAAGGGTAAATAGAAATTGGCATATCACGTTGTGGTTTTGGCGTAGGTAAGAAACGTTCTTGCTAGAAACCTATAGCAGCCACATAAAAAAAAACTTGCAACAACAATTAGAGGACGTCTAACTTGTTTTTGCAGCAAGTGCTTTGTGATGTGATATGGCCAAAGGATGTGATGAATGATATATGTGATGTATGAGATGATCATGTTCTTGTAATAGGAATCACGACTTGCATGTCGATGAGTATGACAACCGGCAGGAGCCATAGGAGTTGTCTTAATTTATTATATGACCTGCGTGTCATTGAAATTCGCCATGTAATTACTTTACTTTATTGCTAACCGTTAGCCGTAGTAGTAGAAGTAATAGTTGGCGAGACAACTTCATGAAGACACGATGATGGAGATCATGGTGTCATGCCGGTGACAATGATGATCATGGAGCCCCGAAGATGGAGATCAAAAGGAGCGAAGTGATAATGGCCATATCATGTCACTATTTTGATTGCATGTGATGTTTATCATGTTTTTGCATCTTATTTGCTTAAAACGACGGTAGCATATAAGATGATCCCTCACTAAAATTTCAAGAAAGTGTTCCCCCTAACTGTGCACCGTTGCGAAGGTTCGTTGTTTCGAAGCACTACGTGTTGATCGGGTGTGATAGATTCTAACGTTCGAATACAACGGGTGTAAGTCAGATTTACGCAGCAATACACTTAGGTTGACTTGACGAGCCTAGCATGTACAGACATGGCCTCGGAGCACAAGAGACCGAAAGGTCGAACATGAGTCGTATAGAAGATACGATCAACATGGAGATGTTCACCGTTGATGACTAGTCCGTCTCACGTGATGATCGGACACGGCCTAGTTGATTCGGATCATGTATCACTTAGATGACGAGAGGGATGTCTATCTGAGTGGGAGTTCATTACATAATTTGATTAGATGAACTTAATTGTCATGAACTTAGTCTAAATGTTACATATCTATCTTGTAGATCAAATGGCCAACGCTAATGTTACCCTCAACTTCAACGCGTTCCTAGAGAAAAACAAGCTAGAAGACGATGGTAGCAACTATGCGGACTGGGTCCGTAACCTGAGGATTATCCTCATAGCTGCCAAGAAATCATATGTCCTTGAAGCACCGTTAGGTGGCCCACCTGCTCTCCCAGCACTGCCAGACGATTTGAACGTTTGGCAGACACGCACCGATGATTACTCCTTCGTTCAGTGCGGCATGCTCTTCAGCTTAGAACCGGGGCTCCAAAAGCGTTTTTGAGCATCACGGAGCATATGAGATGTTCGAAGAGCTGAAAATGGTTTTCCAAGCTCATGCCCGGATCGAGAGATATGAAGTCTCCGATAAGTTCTACAGCTGTAAGATGGAGGAAAATAGTTCTGTCAGCGAGCACATACTCAAAATGTCTGGGTTGCACAGCCGCTTGTCTCAGCTGGGGATTAATCTCCCGGATGACGCGGTCATTGACAGAATCCTCCAGTCGCTTCCACCTAGCTACAAGAGCTTTGTGATGAACTTCAACATGCAGGGGATGGAAAAGACCATTCCCGAGGTATATGCGATGCTGAAGTCAGCGGAGGCAGAGATCAAAAAGGAACATCAAGTGTTGATGGTGAATAAAACCACTAAGTTCAAGAAGGGCAAGGGTAAGAAGAACTTCAAGAAGGACGGCAAGGGAGTTGCCGCGCCCGGTAAGCCAGCTGCCGGGAAGAAGTCAAAGAATGGACCCAAGCCTGAGACTGAGTGCTTTTATTGCAAGGGAACCGGTCACTGGAAGCGGAATTGCCCCAAGTACTTAGCAGATAAGAAGGCCGGCAATACCAAAGGTATATGTGATATACATGTAATTGATGTGTACCTTACCAGCACTCGTAGTAGTTCCTGGGTATTTGATACCGGTGCGGTTGCTCATATTTGTAACTCAAAGCAGGAACTGCGGAATCAGCGTAGACTGGCAAAGGACGAGGTGACGATGCGCGTCGGGAATGGTTCCAAGGTCGATGTGATCGCCGTCGGCACGCTACCTCTGCATCTACCTACGGGATTAGTTTTAAACCTCAATAATTGTTATTTAGTGCTAGCTTTGAGCATGAACATTGTATCTGGATCTCGCTTAATGCAAGATGGCTACTCATTTAAATCTGAGAATAATGGTTGTTCTATTTATATGAGAGATATGTTTTATGGTCATGCCCCGCTGGTGAATGGTTTATTTTTATTGAATCTCGAACGTGATGTTACACATGTTTATAATGTGAATGCCAAGAAATGCAAGGTTGATAACGATAGTCCCACATACTTGTGGCACTGCCGCCTTGGTCATATCGGTGTTAAACGCATGAAGAAACTCCATGCAGATGGACTTTTGGAGTCTCTTGATTATGAATCATTTGACAGATGCGAACCATGCCTCTTGGGCAAGATGACCAAGACTCCGTTCTCCGGAACAATGGAGCGAGCAACCAACTTATTGGAGATCATACATACTGATGTGTGTGGTCCAATGAGCGTTGAGGCTCGCGGTGGTCATCGTTATGTTCTCACCCTCACCGATGATTTGAGTAGATATGGGTATGTCTACTTGATGAAGCACAAGTCTGAGACCTTTGAAAAGTTCAAGGAATTTCAGAATGAGGTTGAAAATCAACGTGACAAGAAAATAAAGTTCTTACGATCAGATCGTGGAGGAGAATATTTGAGTCATGAATTTGGCACGCACTTAAGGAAATGTGGAATCGTTTCACAACTCACGCCGCCTGGAACACCTCAGCGTAACGGTGTGTCCGAACGTCGTAATCGCACTCTATTGGATATGGTGCGATCTATGATGTCTCTTACTGATCTACCGCTATCTTTTTGGGGTTATGCTTTAGAGACTGCCGCATTCACTTTAAATAGGGCACCGTCAAAATCCGTTGAGACGACACCGTATGAATTATGGTTTGGGAAGAAACCTAAGCTGTCGTTTCTGAAAGTTTGGGGATGCGATGCTTATGTGAAGAAACTTCAACCAGAGAAGCTCGAACCCAAGTCGGAAAAATGCGTATTCATAGGATACCCTAAGGAAACTATTGGGTATACCTTCTACCTAAGATCCGAGGGCAAGATCTTTGTTGCCAGGAATGGATCCTTTCTAGAGAAAGAGTTTCTCTCGAAAGAAGTAAGTGGGAGGAAAGTGGAGCTTGATGAGATGACCCTCGAACCGGAGAGTAGCGCAGCACAGGAAAATGTTTCTGTGGAGCCTGCACCGGCTAGAGAGGAAGTTAATGATAATGATCATGATCAAGCTGCCACTGAACTTCGAAGGTCCACAAGGACACGTTCCGCACCAGAGTGGTACGGCAATCCTGTCCTGGAAATCATGTTGTTAGACAACAGTGAACCTTCGAACTATGAAGAAGCGATGGCGGGCCCGGATTCCGACAAATGGCTTGAAGCCATGAAATCCGAGATAGGATCCATGTATGAAAACGAAGTATGGACTTTGACTGACTTGCCCGATGATCGGCAAGCCATAGAAAATAAATGGATCTTTAAGAAGAAGACTGACGCGGATGGTAATGTGACCATCTATAAGGCTCGGCTTGTCGCTAAGGGTTATCGACAAGTTCAAGGGGTTGACTACGATGAGACTTTCTCACCCGTAGCGATGCTGAAATCCGTCAGAATCATGTTAGCAATTGCCGCATACTATGATTATGAGATATGGCAAATGGACGTCAAAACGGCATTCCTTAATGGTTTTCTTAAGGAAGAGTTGTATATGATGCAACCGGAAGGTTTTGTCGACCCTGAGAATGCTGACAAGGTATGCAAGCTCCAGCGCTCAATCTATGGGCTGGTGCAAGCATCTCGGAGTTGGAACATTCGCTTTGATGAGATGATCAAAGCGTTTGGGTTCACACAGACTTATGGAGAAGCCTGTGTTTACAAGAAAGTGAGTGGGAGCTCTGTAGCATTTCTCATATTATATGTGGATGACATACTGCTGATGGGAAATGATATAGAATTCTTGGAAAGTATAAAGGCCTACTTGAATAAGTGTTTTTCAATGAAGGACCTTGGAGAAGCTGCTTATATATTAGGCATCAAGATCCATAGGGATAGATCGAGACGCCTCATAGGTCTTTCGCAAAGCACATACCTTGATAAGATATTGAAGAAGTTCAATATGGATCAGTCCAAGAAGGGGTTCTTGCCTGTATTGCAAGGTGTGAGATTGAGCACGGCTCAATGCCCGACCACGGCAGAAGATATAGAAGAGATGAGTGTCATCCCCTATGCCTCAGCCATAGGGTCTATTATGTATGCCATGCTGTGTACCAGACCTGATGTAAACCTTGCAGTAAGTTTGGTAGGTAGGTACCAAAGTAATCCTGGCAAGGAACACTGGACAGCGGTCAAGAACATCCTGAAGTACCTGAAAAGGACTAAGGATATGTTTCTCGTATATGGAGGTGACGAAGAGCTCGTCGTAAAGGGTTACGTCGGCGCTAGCTTCGACACAGATCCGGATGACTCCAAGTCACAAACTGGATACGTGTATATTTTGAATGGTGGAGCAGTAAGCTGGTGCAGTTGCAAGCAAAGCGTCGTGGCGGGATCTACATGCGAAGCGGAGTACATAGCAGCCTCGGAGGCAGCACACGAAGCAGTATGGATGAAGGAGTTCATCACCGACCTAGGAGTCATTCCAAATGCGTCGGGTCCAATGGCTCTCTTCTGTGATAACACTGGAGCTATTGCCCTTGCCAAGGAGCCCAGATTTCACAAGAAGACCAGGCATATCAAGCGTCGCTTCAACTCCATACGTGAACATGTTCAAGATGGAGACATAGATATTTGTAAAGTGCACACGGATTTGAATGTAGCAGATCCGTTGACTAAACCTCTTTCACGAGCAAAACATGATCAACACCAGAACTCTATGGGTGTTCGATTCATCACAATGTAACTAGATTATTGACTCTAGTGCAAGTGGGAGACTGTTGGAAATATGCCCTAGAGGCAATAATAAAATGGTTATTATTATATTTCCTTGTTCATGATAATTGTCTGTTATTCATGCTATAATTGTGTTATCCGGAAATCGTAATACATGTGTGAATACATAGACCACAACATGTCCCTAGTAAGCCTCTAGTTGACTAGCTCGTTGATCAATAGATGGTTACGGTTTCCTGACCATGGACATTGGATGTCATTGATAACGGGATCACATCATTAGGAGAATGATGTGATGGACAAGACCCAATCCTAAGCCTAGCACTAGATCGTGTAGTTCGTTTGCTAAAGCTTTTCCAATGTCAAGTAAGTTTTCCTTAGACCATGAGATTGTGCAACTCCCGGATACCGTAGGAGTGCTTTGGGTGCACCAAACGTCACAACGTAACTGGGTGGCTATAAAGGTGCACTACGGGTATCTCCGAAAGTATCTGTTGGGTTGGCACGAATCGAGACTGGGATTTGTCACTCCATGTAACGGAGAGGTACCTCTGGGCCCACTCGGTAGGACATCATCATAATGAGCTCAATGTGATCAAGGAGTTGTTCACGGGATGATGTGTTACGGAAACGAGTAAAGAGACTTGCCGGTAACGAGATTGAACAAGGTATCGAGATACTGACGATCGAATCTCGGGCAAGTATCGTACCGATAGACAAAGGGAATTGCGTACGGGATTGATTGAATCCTCGACATCGTGGTTCATCCGATGAGATCATCGAGGAGCATGTGGGAGCCAACATGGGTATCCAGATCCCGCTGTTGGTTATTGACCGGAGAGTCGTCTCGGTCATGTCTGCGTGTCTCCCGAACCCGTAGGGTCTACACACTTAAGGTTCGGTGACGCTAGGGTTATAGAGATATTAGTATGCGGTAACCCGAAGGTTGTTCGGAGTCTCGGATGAGATCCTGGACGTCACGAGGAGTTCCGGAATGGTCCGGAGGTAAAGATTTATATATGGGAAGTCCTATTTTGGCCACCGGAAAATGTTCGGGATTTTTCGGTATTGTACCGAGAAGGTTCTAGAAGGTTCCGGAGTGGGGCCCACCTGCATGGGGGGACCCACATGAACGTGGGTAGTGGGGGCAAGGCCCCACACCCCTAGTCAAGGCGCACCAAGATTCCCCCTTAGAAGGAATAATATCATATCCCGAAGGGATAAGATCAAGATCCCTAAAAAAGGGGGATAACAATCGGTGGGGAAGGGAAAGGATGGGATTTCTTTCCTTCCACCTTTGCCAACGCCCCAATGGACTTGGAGGGCAAGAAACCAGCCCCCTCCACCCCTATATATAGTGGGGAGGTGCATGGGAGAAACAGCTCAGCCCCTGGCGCCTCCCTCTCCCTCCCGTGACACCTCTTCCTCCTCCAGTAGCGCTTGGCGAAGCCCTGCTAAAATCCCGCTGCTTCCACCACCACACCGTCGTGCTGCTGGATCTCCATCAACCTCTCCTCCCCCCTTGCTGGATCAAGAAGGAGGAGACGTCTCTGCTCCGTACGTGTGTTGAACGCGGAGGTGCCGTCCGTTCGGCGCTCGGTCATCGGTGATTTGGATCACGACGAGTACGACTCCATCAACCCCGTTCTCTTGAACGCTTCCGCTCGCGATCTACAAGGGTATGTAGATACACTCCCCTCTCACTCGTTGCTAGATGACTCCATAGATTGATCTTGGTGATGCGTAGAAAATTTTAAAATTCTGCTACGTTCCCCAACAGTGGCATCATGAGCTAGGTCTATGCGTAGTATCTTGCACGAGTAGAACACAAAGTAGTTGTGGGCGTCGATTTGTCAATCTTCTTGCCATTACTAGTCTTATCTTGATTCAGCGGCACTGTGGGATGAAGCGGCCCGGACCGACCTTACACGTACGCTTACGTGAGACAGGTTCCACCGACTGACATGCACTAGTTGCATAAGGTGGCTAGCGGGTGTCTGTCTCTCCCACTTTAGTCGGATCGGATTCGATGAACAGGGTCCTTATGAAGGGTAAATAGAAATTGGCATATCACGTTGTGGTTTTGGCGTAGGTAAGAAACGTTCTTGCTAGAAACCTATAGCAGCCACGTAAAAACTTGCAACAACAATTAGAGGACGTCTAACTTGTTTTTGCAGCAAGTGCTTTGTGATGTGATATGGCCAAAGGATGTGATGAATGATATATGTGATGTATGAGATGATCATGTTCTTGTAATAGGAATCACGACTTGCATGTCGATGAGTATGACAACCGGCAGGAGCCATAGGAGTTGTCTTAATTTATTATATGACCTGCGTGTCATTGAAATTCGCCATGTAATTACTTTACTTTATTGCTAACCGTTAGCCGTAGTAGTAGAAGTAATAGTTGGCGAGACAACTTCATGAAGACACGATGATGGAGATCATGATGATGGAGATCATGTCGGAGATATGCCCTAGAGGAAATAATAAATGTTATTAATTATCTCCCTGTTCATAATTAAGTTTATATTCCATGCTATAACTGCTATGGTTCCCGAGCCCGTATATCCATAAAGGCTCTGGGGAAAACCCATGTGCACGTGTGGTATAATAAACGGTAAAATGTATTCCTAGTCGTGCCTCTAAGACTAGCTCAAGTGTTGCATGATGATTATGTTTTTCCAATCATGGGCATGTCTATGCCAGCAACTTTGAGGGCACAATGTCAGGAAGGACATTTGTGTTGAATCGACCCGAATTGATGTTATGCTATGAGATACATTCGTCATGAGTTAATGGTTAATAACACAGAGATGGTTAATGTTTGCATGATTCCTCAGACCATGAGAGTATCGAGTTTCTTCATGCTTGATTCATGAACTTTGGGGTTTGTTAAACGTCATCCGTAAATGGATGGCTATTACGGCGGCTTACGGGTTCATGGGAAAGTATGTCAAGTAACTTGATAGCTCAAGATTGGGATTTGCTCCTCCGACGATGGAGAGATATCTCAGGGCCCTCTCGGTGTTACGGTATCCATCATCGTCTGGCCAGACACTTTGTGATTTGATCACGGGGATGCCGGAACACGGTAACGAGAAAAGAGAACAATACCGATAACGGGGTAACTGGCATAGTGGACAAGTTGTTGATCCACGGGGATGCCAACATGTCTAACCTCGGGTATTTGTAACATATCGTGAAGCAACAGGAATAGCACACGGCAACTGGAGGTTCACTCGAATATTCATTCGTGTGGGTATAGGGGTCAATATGGGTGTCCACGGCTCCGATGTTGATCATTGATCGGAAGGGGTTCCAGGTCATGTCTATACTTCACCGAACCTATAGGGTCACACGCTTAAGGGTCATCTATCTGCTGAATACTAGACAGGGAGTCTGAGAGAAAATCACCGAAAAAGTTTCGGACACCGAAAAGTTTCGGACAGCGGAAAAGTTCCGCAGAGAGAGGTCACCGGATGAGTTCCGGTGAAACTGAAAAGTTGTTTCAGAGGATACCATTAAGTCAAAATGGTTTCGGCACATGCCTGATAATTCTTGGAGGGTGCCAGAATCATTCTGGAAACTTCTGGGAATTTTCTGGAAGAAAAACCGGAAATGTTCCGGGGCTGCCGGAACCGCTTCAGATGCTTTTCACAGATGAAATCACTAAACTGGAATTGTTCCAGAATGCATTGAAAATTATTTTAGTGGGTACTGGAAATGTTCTAAGCCCACATAAATATTTTCAGTTCGAACGGACGCTGAAAAATGTCGTCGTGAATAGTGAAAGTGCTTTTTGGGAATTTTATGGAAAGCACCTTTTTGGAAATTCCAAAAGGGCCTTCTAGAAGGGGAAGGAGGGCATGGCACCTCATGGGGGGGGGTCCCCCCCCAAGGGTGGCCGGCCAAGGAGGTGGAGCACCATGGTGCTCCACATGGCACTCCCATATGGCATATTCCCTTTTGGAAAGGGATATTCCAAGGGCACTTTGGGGTTTTTGTGTGACAATTTTACCCCTTGGCTAGCCTATATATAGGAGTGATCTTGGCAGCCATTTCCCCATCCTTAGCTCTCACACAAGCCATGCATGATCTGGCATTCTCTCTCCCTCCCAGCGAAATAGTTTCGTAGAGCCAAAAGGCTGTCTGGGTTCCGGTGGGAACTAGTTCTGGACGGCGAAGCCCTGCCGGATAGATGACACCGTATGTGTGCAACTCTGTAGAGAGGTCGTAGTTTCGATCTTAGTGCCCGAGGGGCTGTTCGAGAGTGCCTCCCGAAGGGCTGTCCAAGTGACGGTCCGAGTTCTGTGAGTCCTCCCGAAGGGCTGTCCGAGTGACCGTTCGAGTTTCGAAGGTCCTCCCGAAGGGCTGTCCGCGACATCGTCTGGGGGACTGTTCGACAGCCTCCCGGAGGGCTGCCCGAAGGGAAGACGAGGGTATACATCCTCGTGGTTGGGAGGTTGTAAATCCTAGCTGCGGGGATCTGCACTGCCGATCGTCATCGACTCTACTTCCGCTGCGCTTCGAGTCGGTAACGAAAATGATCAAACCTTGTATGCAGTCTCCATAGTGGTCCTGGGCTGGTGCGTAGGTCAGAAAATTTTTGTTTTCTGCTGCGTTACCCTACACCCCCATGCAGGTGGGCCCCACTCTGGAACCTTCTAGAACCTTCTCGGTACAATACCGAAAAATCCCGAACATTTTCCGGTGGCCAAAATAGGACTTCCCATATATAAATCTTTACCTCCGGACCATTCCGGAACTCCTCGTGACGTCCAGGATCTCATCCGAGACTCCGAACAACCTTCGGGTTACCGCATACTAATATCTCTATAACCCTAGCGTCACCGAACCTTAAGTGTGTAGACCCTACGGGTTCGGGAGACACGCAGACATGACCGAGACGACTCTCCGGTCAATAACCAACAGCGGGATCTGGATACCCATGTTCGCTCCCACATGCTCCTCGATGATCTCATCGGATGAACCACGATGTCGAGGATTCGATCAATCCCGTACGCAATTCCCTTTGTCTATCGGTACGATACTTGCCTGAGATTCGATCGTCGGTATCTCGATACCTTGTTCAATCTCGTTACCGGCAAGTCTCTTTACTCGTTTCCGTAACACATCACCCCGTGAACAACTCCTTGATCACATTGAGCTCATTATGATGATGTCCTACCGAGTGGGCCCAGAGGTACCTCTCCGTTACATGGAGTGACAAATCCCAGTCTCGATTCGTGCCAACCCAACAGATACTTTCGGAGATACCCGTAGTGCACCTTTATAGCCACCCAGTTACGTTGTGACGTTTGGTGCACCCAAAGCACTCCTACGGTATCCGGGAGTTGCACAATCTCATGGTCTAAGGAAAAGTTACTTGACATTGGAAAAGCTTTAGCAAACGAACTACACGATCTAGTGCTAGGCTTAGGATTGGTTCTTGTCCATCACATCATTCTCCTAATGATGTGATCCCGTTATCAATGACATCCAATGTCCATGGTCAGGAAACCGTAACCATCTATTGATCAACGAGCTAGTCAACTAGAGGCTTACTAGGGACATGTTGTGGTCTATGTATTCACACATGTATTACGATTTCCGGATAACACAATTATAGCATGAATAACAGACAATTATCATGAACAAGGAAATATAATAATAACCATTTTATTATTGCCTCTAGGGCATATTTCCAACAGTCTCCCACTTGCACTAGAGTCAATAATCTAGTTACATTGTGATGAATCGAACACCCATAGAGTTCTGGTGTTGATCATGTTTTGCTCGTGAAAGAGGTTTAGTCAACGGATCTGCTACATTCAAATCCGTGTGCACTTTACAAATATCTATGTCTCCATCTTGAACATGTTCACGTATGGAGTTGAAGCGACGCTTGATATGCCTGGTCTTCTTGTGAAATCTGGGCTCCTTGGCAAGGGCAATAGCTCCAGTGTTATCACAGAAGAGAGCCATTGGACCCGACGCATTTGGAATGACTCCTAGGTCGGTGATGAACTCCTTCATCCATACTGCTTCGTGTGCTGCCTCCGAGGCTGCTATGTACTCCGCTTCGCATGTAGATCCCGCCACGACGCTTTGCTTGCAACTGCACCAGCTTACCGCTCCACCATTCAAAATATACACGTATCCGGTTTGTGACTTGGAGTCATCCGGATCTGTGTCGAAGCTAGCGCCGACGTAACCCTTTACGACGAGCTCTTCGTCACCTCCATATACGAGAAACATATCCTTAGTCCTTTTCAGGTACTTCAGGATGTTCTTGACCGCTGTCCAGTGTTCCTTGCCAGGATTACTTTGGTACCTACCTACCAAACTTACTGCAAGGTTTACATCAGGTCTGGTACACAGCATGGCATACATAATAGACCCTATGGCTGAGGCATAGGGGATGACACTCATCTCTTCTATATCTTCTGCCGTGGTCGGGCATTGAGCCGTGCTCAATCTCACACCTTGCAATACAGGCAAGAACCCCTTCTTGGACTGATCCATATTGAACTTCTTCAATATCTTATCAAGGTATGTGCTTTGCGAAAGACCTATGAGGCGTCTCGATCTATCCCTATGGATCTTGATGCCTAATATATAAGCAGCTTCTCCAAGGTCCTTCATTGAAAAACACTTATTCAAGTAGGCCTTTATACTTTCCAAGAATTCTATATCATTTCCCATCAGCAGTATGTCATCCACATATAATATGAGAAATGCTACAGAGCTCCCACTCACTTTCTTGTAAACACAGGCTTCTCCATAAGTCTGTGTGAACCCAAACGCTTTGATCATCTCATCAAAGCGAATGTTCCAACTCCGAGATGCTTGCACCAGCCCATAGATTGAGCGCTGGAGCTTGCATACCTTGTCAGCATTCTCAGGGTCGACAAAACCTTCCGGTTGCATCATATACAACTCTTCCTTAAGAAAACCATTAAGGAATGCCGTTTTGACGTCCATTTGCCATATCTCATAATCATAGTATGCGGCAATTGCTAACATGATTTTGACGGATTTCAGCTTCGCTACGGGTGAGAAAGTCTCATCGTAGTCAACCCCTTGAACTTGTCGATAACCCTTAGCGACAAGCCAAGCCTTATAGATGGTCACATTACCATCCGCGTCAGTCTTCTTCTTAAAGATCCATTTATTTTCTATGGCTTGCCGATCATCGGGCAAGTTAGTCAAAGTCCATACTTCGTTTTCATACATGGATCCTATCTCGGATTTCATGGCTTCAAGCCATTTGTCGGAATCCGGGCCCGCCATCGCTTCTTCATAGTTCGAAGGTTCACTGTTGTCTAACAACATGATTTCCAGGACAGGATTGCCGTACCACTCTGGTGCGGAACGTGTCCTTGTGGACCTTCGAAGTTCAGTGGTAGCTTGATCATGATCATTATCATTAACTTCCTCTCTAGCCGGTGCAGGCTCCACAGAAACATTTTCCTGTGCTGCGCTACTCTTCGGTTCGAGGGTCATCTCATCAAGCTCCACTTTCCTCCCACTTACTTCTTTCGAGAGAAACTCTTTCTCTAGAAAGGATCCATTCCTGGCAACAAAGATCTTGCCCTCGGATCTTAGGTAGAAGGTATACCCAATAGTTTCCTTAGGGTATCCTATGAATACGCATTTTTCCGACTTGGGTTCGAGCTTCTCTGGTTGAAGTTTCTTCACATAAGCATCGCATCCCCAAACTTTCAGAAACGACAGCTTAGGTTTCTTCCCAAACCATAATTCATACGGTGTCGTCTCAACGGATTTTGACGGTGCCCTATTTAAAGTGAATGCGGCAGTCTCTAAAGCATAACCCCAAAAAGATAGCGGTAGATCAGTAAGAGACATCATAGATCGCACCATATCCAATAGAGTGCGATTACGACGTTCGGACACACCGTTACGCTGAGGTGTTCCAGGCGGCGTGAGTTGTGAAACGATTCCACATTTCCTTAAGTGCGTGCCAAATTCATGACTCAAATATTCTCCTCCACGATCTGATCGTAAGAACTTTATTTTCTTGTCACGTTGATTTTCAACCTCATTCTGAAATTCCTTGAACTTTTCAAAGGTCTCAGACTTGTGCTTCATCAAGTAGACATACCCATATCTACTCAAATCATCGGTGAGGGTGAGAACATAACGATGACCACCGCGAGCCTCAACGCTCATTGGACCACACACATCAGTATGTATGATCTCCAATAAGTTGGTTGCTCGCTCCATTGTTCCGGAGAACGGAGTCTTGGTCATCTTGCCCAAGAGGCATGGTTCGCATCTGTCAAATGATTCATAATCAAGAGACTCCAAAAGTCCATCTGCATGGAGTTTCTTCATGCGTTTAACACCGATATGACCAAGGCGGCAGTGCCACAAGTATGTGGGACTATCGTTATCAACCTTGCATTTCTTGGCATTCACATTATAAACATGTGTAACATCACATTCGAGATTCAATAAAAATAAACCATTCACCAGCGGGGCATGACCATAAAACATATCTCTCATATAAATAGAACAACCATTATTCTCAGATTTAAATGAGTAGCCATCTCGCATCAAGCGAGATCCAGATACAATGTTCATGCTCAAAGCTGGCACTAAATAACAATTATTGAGGTTTAAAACTAATCCCGTAGGTAGATGCAGAGGTAGCGTGCCGACGGCGATCACATCGACCTTGGAACCATTCCCGACGCGCATCGTCACCTCGTCCTTTGCCAGTCTACGCTGATTCCGCAGTTCCTGCTTTGAGTTACAAATATGAGCAACCGCACCGGTATCAAATACCCAGGAACTACTACGAGTGCTGGTAAGGTACACATCAATTACATGTATATCACATATACCTTTGGTATTGCCGGCCTTCTTATCTGCTAAGTACTTGGGGCAATTCCGCTTCCAGTGACCGGTTCCCTTGCAATAAAAGCACTCAGTCTCAGGCTTGGGTCCATTCTTTGACTTCTTCCCGGCAGCTGGCTTACCGGGCGCGGCAACTCCCTTGCCGTCCTTCTTGAAGTTCTTCTTACCCTTGCCCTTCTTGAACTTAGTGGTTTTATTCACCATCAACACTTGATGTTCCTTTTTGATCTCTGCCTCCGCTGACTTCAGCATCGCATATACCTCGGGAATGGTCTTTTCCATCCCCTGCATGTTGAAGTTCATCACAAAGCTCTTGTAGCTAGGTGGAAGCGACTGGAGGATTCTGTCAATGACCGCGTCATCCGGGAGATTAATCCCCAGCTGAGACAAGCGGCTGTGCAACCCAGACATTTTGAGTATGTGCTCGCTGACAGAACTATTTTCCTCCATCTTACAGCTGTAGAACTTATCGGAGACTTCATATCTCTCGATCCGGGCATGAGCTTGGAAAACCATTTTCAGCTCTTCGAACATCTCATATGCTCCGTGATGCTCAAAAACGCTTTTGGAGCCCCGGTTCTAAGCTGAAGAGCATGCCGCACTGAACGAAGGAGTAATCATCGGTGCGTGTCTGCCAAACGTTCAAATCGTCTGGCAGTGCTGGGAGAGCAGGTGGGCCACCTAACGGTGCTTCAAGGACATATGATTTCTTGGCAGCTATGAGGATAATCCTCAGGTTACGGACCCAGTCCGCATAGTTGCTACCATCGTCTTCTAGCTTGTTTTTCTCTAGGAACGCGTTGAAGTTGAGGGTAACATTAGCGTTGGCCATTTGATCTACAAGATAGATATGTAACATTTAGACTAAGTTCATGACAATTAAGTTCATCTAATCAAATTATGTAATGAACTCCCACTCAGATAGACATCCCTCTCGTCATCTAAGTGATACATGATCCGAATCGACTAGGCCGTGTCCGATCATCACGTGAGACGGACTAGTCATCAACGGTGAACATCTCCATGTTGATCGTATCTTCTATACGACTCATGTTCGACCTTTCGGTCTCTTGTGCTCCGAGGCCATGTTTGTACATGCTAGGCTCGTCAAGTCAACCTAAGTGTATTGCTGCGTAAATCTGGCTTACACCCGTTGTATTCGAACGTTAGAATCTATCACACCCGATCAACACGTAGTGCTTCGAAACAACGAACCTTCGCAACGGTGCACAGTTAGGGGGAACACTTTCTTGAAATTTTAGTGAGGGATCATCTTATATGCTACCGTCGTTTTAAGCAAATAAGATGCAAAAACATGATAAACATCACATGCAATCAAAATAGTGACATGATATGGCCATTATCACTTCGCTCCTTTTGATCTCCATCTTCGGGGCTCCATGATCATCATTGTCACCGGCATGACACCATGATCTCCATCATCGTGTCTTCATGAAGTTGTCTCGCCAACTATTACTTCTACTACTACGGCTAACGGTTAGCAATAAAGTAAAGTAATTACATGGCGAATTTCAATGACACGCAGGTCATATAATAAATTAAGACAACTCCTATGGCTCCTGCCGGTTGTCATACTCATCGACATGCAAGTCGTGATTCCTATTACAAGAACATGATCATCTCATACATCACATATATCATTCATCACATCCTTTGGCCATATCACATCACAAAGCACTTGCTGCAAAAACAAGTTAGACGTCCTCTAATTGTTGTTGCAAGTTTTTACGTGGCTGCTATAGGTTTCTAGCAAGAACGTTTCTTACCTACGCCAAAACCACAACGTGATATGCCAATTTCTATTTACCCTTCATAAGGACACTGTTCATCGAATCCGATCCGACTAAAGTGGGAGAGACAGACACCCGCTAGCCACCTTATGCAACTAGTGCATGTCAGTCGGTGGAACCTGTCTCACGTAAGCGTACGTGTAAGGTCGGTCCGGGCCGCTTCATCCCACAGTGCCGCCGAATCAAGATAAGACTAGTAACGGCAAGAAGATTGACAAATCGACGCCCACAACTACTTTGTGTTCTACTCGTGCAAGATACTACGCATAGACCTGGCTCATGATGCCACTGTTGGTGAACGTAGCAGAATTTTAAAATTTTCTACGCATCACCAAGATCAATCTATGGAGTCATCTAGCAACGAGTGAGAGGGGAGTGTATCTACATACCCTTGTAGATCGCGAGCGGAAGCGTTCAAGAGAACGGGGTTGATGGAGTCGTACTCGTCGTGATCCAAATCACCGATGACCGAGCGCCGAACGGACGGCACCTCCGCGTTCAACACACGTACGGAGCAGAGACGTCTCCTCCTTCTTGATCCAGCAAGGGGGGAGGAGAGGTTGATGGAGATCCAGCAGCACGACGGTGTGGTGGTGGAAGCAGCGGGATTTCAGCAGGGCTTCGCCAAGCGCTACTGGAGGAGGAAGAGGTGTCACGGGAGGGAGAGGGAGGCGCCAGGGGCTGAGCTGTTTCTCCCATGCACCTCCCCACTATATATAGGGGTGGAGGGGGCTGGTTTCTTTCCCTCCAAGTCCATTGGGGCGTTGGCAAAGGTGGAAGGAAAGAAATCCCATCCTTTCCCTTCCCCACCGATTGTTATCCCCCTTTTTTAGGGATCTTGATCTTATCCCTTCGGGATATGATCTTATTCCTTCTAAGGGGGAATCTTGGTGCGCCTTGACTAGGGGCGTGGGGCCTTGCCCCCACTACCCACGTTCATGTGGGTCCCCCCATGCAGGTGGGCCCCACTCCGGAACCTTCTAGAACCTTCTCGGTACAATACCGAAAAATCCCGAACATTTTCCGGTGGCCAAAATAGGACTTCCCATATATAAATCTTTACCTCCGGACCATTCCGGAACTCCTCGTGACGTCCAGGATCTCATCCGAGACTCCGAACAACCTTCGGGTTACCGCATACTAATATCTCTATAACCCTAGCGTCACCGAACCTTAAGTGTGTAGACCCTACGGGTTCGGGAGACACGCAGACATGACCGAGACGACTCTCCGGTCAATAAACAACAGCGGGATCTGGATACCCATGTTGGCTCCCACATGCTCCTCGATGATCTCATCGGATGAACCACGATGTCGAGGATTCAATCAATCCCGTACGCAATTCCCTTTGTCTATCGGTACGATACTTGCCCGAGATTCGATCGTCGGTATCTCGATACCTTGTTCAATCTCGTTACCGGCAAGTCTCTTTACTCGTTTCCGTAACACATCATCCCGTGAACAACTCCTTGATCACATTGAGCTCATTATGATGATGTCCTACCGAGTGGGCCCAGAGGTACCTCTCCGTTACATGGAGTGACAAATCCCAGTCTCGATTCGTGCCAACCCAACAGATACTTTCGGAGATACCCGTAGTGCACCTTTGTAGCCACCCAGTTACGTTGTGACGTTTGGTGCACCCAAAGCACTCCTACGGTATCCGGGAGTTGCACAATCTCATGGTCTAAGGAAAAGTTACTTGACATTGGAAAAGCTTTAGCAAACGAACTACACGATCTAGTGCTAGGCTTAGGATTGGGTCTTGTCCATCACATCATTCTCCTAATGATGTGATCCCGTTATCAATGACATCCAATGTCCATGGTCAGGAAACCGTAACCATCTATTGATCAACGAGCTAGTCAACTAGAGGCTTACTAGGGACATGTTGTGGTCTATGTATTCACACATGTATTACGATTTCCGGATAACACAATTATAGCATGAATAACAGACAATTATCATGAACAAGGAAATATAATAATAACCATTTTATTATTGCCTCTAGGGCATATTTCCAACAGTCTCCCACTTGCACTAGAGTCAATAATCTAGTTACATTGTGATGAATCGAACACGCATAGAGTACTGGTGTTGATCATGTTTTGCTCGTGAAAGAGGTTTAGTCAACGGATCTGCTACATTCAAATCCGTGTGCACTTTACAAATATCTATGTCTCCATCTTGAACATGTTCACGTATGGAGTTGAAGCGACGCTTGATATGCCTGGTCCTTTTGTGAAACCTGGGCTCCTTGGCAAGGGCAATAGCTCCAGTGTTGTCATAGAAGAGAGCCATTGGACCCGACGCATTTGGAATGACTCCTAGGTCGGTGATGAACTCCTTCATCCATACTGCTTCGTGTGCTGCCTCCGAGGCTGCTATGTACTCCGCTTCGCATGTAGAACCCGCCACGACGCTTTGCTTGCAACTGCACCAGCTTACCGCTCCACCATTCAAAATATACACGTATCCGGTTTGTGACTTGGAGTCATCCGGATCTGTGTCGAAGCTAGCGTCGACGTAACCCTTTACGACGAGCTCTTCGTCACCTCCATATACGAGAAACATATCCTTAGTCCTTTTCAGGTACTTCAGGATGTTCTTGACTGCTGTCCAGTGTTCCTTGCCGGGATTACTTTGGTACCTACCTACCAAACTTACAGCAAGGTTTACATCAGGTCTGGTACACAGCATGGCATACATAATAGACCCTATGGCTGAGGCATAGGGGATGACACTCATCTCTTCTATATCTTTTGCCGTGGTCAGGCATTGAGCCGAGCTCAATTTCACACCTTGCAATACAGGCAAGAACCCCTTCTTGGACTGATCCATATTGAACTTCTTCAATATCTTATCAAGGTATGTGCTTTGCGAAAGACCTATGAGGCGTCTCGATCTATCTCTATAGATCTTGATGCCTAATATATAAGCAGCTTCTCCAAGGTCCTTCATTGAAAAACACTTATTCAAGTAGGCCTTTATACTTTCCAAGAATTCTATATCATTTCCCATCAGCAGTATGTCATCCACATATAATATGAGAAATGCTACAGAGCTCCCACTCACTTTCTCGTAAACACAGGCTTCTCCATAAGTCTGTGTGAACCCAAACGCTTTGATCATCTCGTCAAAGCGAATGTTCCAACTCCGAGATGCTTGCACCAGCCCATAGATTGAGCGCTGGAGCTTGCATACCTTGTCAGCATTCTCAGGGTCGACAAAACCTTCCGGTTGTATCATATACAACTCTTCCTTAAGAAAACCATTAAGGAATGCCGTTTTGACGTCCATTTGCCATATCTCATAATCATAGTATGCGGCAATTGCTAACATGATTCTGACGGATTTCAGCTTCGCTACGGGTGAGAAAGTCTCATCGTAGTCAACCCCTTGAACTTGTTGATAACCCTTCGCGACAAGCCGAGCCTTATAGATGGTCACATTACCATCCGCGTCAGTCTTCTTCTTAAAGATCCATTTATTTTCTATGGCTTGCCGATCATCGGGCAAGTCAGTCAAAGTCCATACTTCGTTTTCATACATGGATCCTATCTCGGATTTCATGGCTTCAAGCCATTTGTCGGAATCCGGGCCCGCCATCGCTTCTTCATAGTTCGAAGGTTCACTGTTGTCTAACAACATGATTTCCAGGACAGGATTGCCATACCACTCTGGTGCGGAACGTGTCCTCGTGGACCTTCGAAGTTCAGTGGTAGCTTGATCATGATCATTATCAATAACTTCCTCTCTAGCCGGTGTAGGCTCCACAGAAACATTTTCCTGTGCTGCGCTACTCTCCGGTTCGAGGGTCATCTCATCAAGCTCCACTTTCCTCCCACTTACTTCTTTCGAGAGAAACTCTTTCTCTAGAAAGGATCCATTCCTGGCAACAAAGATCTTGCTCTCGGATCTTAGGTAGAAGGTATACCCAATAGTTTCCTTAGGGTATCCTATGAATACGCATTTTTCCGACTTGGGTTCGAGCTTCTCTGGTTGAAGTTTCTTCACATAAGCATCGCATCCCCAAACTTTCAGAAACGACAGCTTAGGTTTCTTCCCAAACCATAATTCATACGGTGTCGTCTCAACGGATTTTGACGGTGCCCTATTTAAAGTGAATGCGGCAGTCTCTAAAGCATAACCCCAAAAGGATAGCGGTAAATCGGTAAGAGACATCATAGATCGCACCATATCCAATAGAGTGCGATTACGACGTTCGGACACACCATTACGCTGAGGTGTTCTAGGCGGCGTGAGTTGTGAAACAATTCCACATTTCCTTAAGTGCGTGCCAAATTCATGACTCAAATATTCTCCTCCACGATCTGATCGTAAGAACTTTATTTTCTTGTCACGTTGATTCTCAACCTCACTCTGAAATTCCTTGAACTTTTCAAAGGTCTCAGACTTGTGCTTCATCAAGTAGACATACCCATATCTACTCAAATCATCGGTGAGGGTGAGAACATAACGATAACCACCGCGAGCCTCAACACTCATTGGACCACACACATCAGTATGTATGATCTCCAATAAGTTGGTTGCTCGCTCCATTGTTCCGGAGAACGGAGTCTTGGTCATCTTGCCCAAGAGGCATGGTTCGCATCTGTCAAATGATTCATAATCAAGAGACTCCAAACGTCCATCTGCATGGAGTTTCTTCATGCGTTTAACACCGATATGACCAAGGCGGCAGTGCCACAAGTATGTGGGACTATCGTTATCAACCTTGCATTTCTTGGCATTCACATTATAAACATGTGTAACATCACGTTCGAGATTCAATAAAAATAAACCATTCACCAGCGGGGCATGACCATAAAACATATCTCTCATATAAATAGAACAACCATTATTCTCAGATTTAAATGAGTAGCCATCTCGCATTAAGCGAGATCCAGATACAATGTTCATGCTCAAAGCTGGCACTAAATAACAATTATTGAGGTTTAAAACTAATCCCGTAGGTAGATGCAGAGGTAGCGTGCCGACGGCGATCACATCGACCTTGGAACCATTCCCGACGCGCATCGTCACCTCGTCCTTTGCCAGTCTACGCTGATTCCGCAGTTCCTGCTTTGAGTTACAAATATGAGCAACCACACCGGTATCAAATACCCAGGAACTACTACGAGTGCTGGTAAGGTACACATCAATTACATGTATATCACATATACCATTGGTATTGCCGGCCTTCTTATCTGCTAAGTACTTGGGGCAATTCCGCTTCCAGTGACCGTTTCCCTTGCAATAAAAGCACTCAGTCTCAGGCTTGGGTCCATTCTTTGACTTCTTCCCGGCAGCTGGCTTACTGGGCGCGGCAACTCCCTTGCCGTCCTTCTTGAAGTTCTTCTTACCCTTGCCCTTCTTGAACTTAGTGGTTTTATTCACCATCACCACTTGATGTTCCTTTCTGATCTCTGCCTCCGCTGACTTCAGCATCGCATATACCTCAGGAATGGTCTTTTCCATCCCCTGCATGTTGAAGTTCATCACAAAGATCTTGTAGCTAGGTGGAAGCGACTGGAGGATTATGTCAATGACCGCGTCATCCGGGAGATTAATCCCCAGCTGAGACAAGCGGCTGTGCAACCCAGACATTTTGAGTATGTGCTCGCTGACAGAACTATTTTCCTCCATCTTACAGCTGTAGAACTTATCGGAGACTTCATATCTCTCGATCCGGGCATGAGCTTGGAAAACCATTTTCAGCTCTTCGAACATCTCATATGCTCCGTGATGCTCAAAACGCTTTTGGAGCCCCGGTTCTAAGCTGAAGAGCATGCCGCACTGAACGAAGGAGTAATCATCGGTGCGTGTCTGCCAAACGTTCAAATCGTCTGGCAGTGCTGGGAGAGCAGGTGGGTCACCTAACGGTGCTTCAAGGACATATGATTTCTTGGCAGCTATGAGGATAATCCTCAGGTTACGGACCCAGTCCGCATAGTTGCTACCATCGTCTTTCAGCTTGTTTTTCTCTAGGAACGCGTTGAAGTTGAGGGTAACATTAGCATTGGCCATTTGATCTACAAGATAGATATGTAACATTTAGACTAAGTTCATGACAATTAAGTTCATCTAATCAAATTATGTAATGAACTCCCACTCAGATAGACATCCCTCTCGTCATCTAAGTGATTACATGATCCGAATCGACTAGGCCGTGTCCGATCATCACGTGAGACGGACTAGTCATCAACGGTGAACATCCCCATGTTGATCGTATCTTCTATACGACTCATGCTCGACCATTCGGTCTCTTGTGTTCCGAGGCCATGTCTGTACATGCTAGGCTCGTCAAGTCAACCTAAGTGTATTGCTGTGTAAATCTGGCTTACACCCGTTGTATTCGAACGTTAGAATCTATCACACCCGATCAACACGTAGTGCTTCGAAACAACGAACCTTCGCAACGGTGCACAGTTAGGGGGAACACTTTCTTGAAATTTTAGTAAGGGATCATCTTATATATGCTACCGTCGTTCTAAGCAAATAAGATGCAAAAACATGATAAACATCTCATGCAATCAAAATAGTGACATGATATGGCCATTATCACTTTGCTCCTTTTGATCTCCATCTTCGGGGCTCCATGATCATCATCGTCACCGGCATGACACCATGATCTCCATCATCATGATCTCCATCATCGTGTCTTCATGAAGTTGTCTCGCCAACTATTACTTCTACTAATACGGCTAACGGTTAGCAATAAAGTAAAGTAATTACATGGCGAATTTCAATGACACGCAGGTCATATAATAAATTAAGACAACTCCTATGGCTCCTGCCGGTTGTCATACTCATCGACATGCAAGTCGTGATTCCTATTACAAGAACATGATCATCTCATACATCACATATATCATTCATCACATCCTTTGGCCATATCACATCACAAAGCACTTGCTGCAAAAACAAGTTAGACGTCCTCTAATTGTTGTTGCAAGTTTTACGTGGCTGCTATAGGTTTCTAGCAAGAACGTTTCTTACCTACGCCAAAACCACAACGTGATATGCCAATTTCTATTTACCCTTCATAAGGACCCTGTTCATCGAATCCGATCCGACTAAAGTGGGAGAGACAGACACCCGCTAGCCACCTTATGCAACTAGTGCATGTCAGTCGGTGGAACCTGTCTCACGTAAGCGTACGTGTAAGGTCGGTCCGGGCCGCTTCATCCCACAGTGCTGCCGAATCAAGATAAGACTAGTAACGGCAAGAAGATTGACAAATCGACGCCCACAACTACTTTGTGTTCTACTCGTGCAAGATACTACGCATAAACCTGGCTCATGATGCCACTGTTGGGGAACGTAGCAGAATTTTAAAATTTTCTACGCATCACCAAGATCAATCTATGGAGTCATCTAGCAACGAGTGAGAGGGGAGTGTATCTACATACCCTTGTAGATCGCGAGCGGAAGCGTTCAAGAGAACGGGGTTGATGGAGTCGTACTCATCGTGATCCAAATCACCGATGACCGAGCGCCGAACGGACGGCACCTCCGCGTTCAACACACGTACGGAGCAGAGACGTCTCCTCCTTCTTGATCCAGCAAGGGGGGAGGAGAGGTTGATGGAGATCCAGCAGCACGACGGTGTGGTGGTGGAAGCAGCGGGATTTCAGCAGGGCTTCGCCAAGCGCTACTGGAGGAGGAAGAGGTGTCACGGGAGGGAGAGGAGGCGCCAGGGGCTGAGCTGTTTCTCCCATGCACCTCCTCACTATATATAGGGGTGGAGGGGGCTGGTTTCTTGCCCTCCAAGTCCATTGGGGCGTTGGCAAAGGTGGAAGGAAAGAAATCCCATCCTTTCCCTTCCCCACCGATTGTTATCCCCCTTTTTTGGGGATCTTGATCTTATCCCTTCGGGATATGATCTTATTCCTTCTAAGGGGGAATCTTGGTGCGCCTTGACTAGGGGTGTGGGGCCTTGCCCCCACTACCCACGTTCATGTGGGTCCCCCCATGCAGGTGGGCCCCACTCCGGAACCTTCTAGAACCTTCTCGGTACAATACCGAAAAATCCCGAACATTTTCCGGTGGCCAAAATAGGACTTCCCATATATAAATCTTTACCTCCGGACCATTCCGGAACTCCTCGTGACGTCCAGGATCTCATCCGAGACTCCGAACAACCTTCGGGTTACCGCATACTAATATCTCTATAACCCTAGCGTCACCGAACCTTAAGTGTGTAGACCCTACGGGTTCGGGAGACACGCAGACATGACCGAGACGACTCTCCGGTCAATAACCAACAGCGGGATCTGGATACCCATGTTGGCTCCCACATGCTCATCGATGATCTCATCGGATGAACCACGATGTCGAGGATTCAATCAATCCCGTACGCAATTCCCTTTGTCTATCGGTACGATACTTGCCCGAGATTCGATCGTCGGTATCTCGATACCTTGTTCAATCTCGTTACCGGCAAGTCTCTTTACTCGTTTCCGTAACACATCATCCCGTGAACAACTCCTTGATCACATTGAGCTCATTATGATGATGTCCTACCGAGTGGGCCCAGAGGTACCTCTCCGTTACATGGAGTGACAAATCCCAGTCTCGATTCGTGCCAACCCAACAGATACTTTCGGAGATACCCGTAGTGCACCTTTATAGCCACCCAGTTACGTTGTGACGTTTGGTGCACCCAAAGCACTCCTACGGTATCCGGGAGTTGCACAATCTCATGGTCTAAGGAAAAGTTACTTGACATTGGAAAAACTTTAGCAAACGAACTACACGATCTAGTGCTAGGCTTAGGATTGGGTCTTGTCCATCACATCATTCTCCTAATGATGTGATCCCGTTATCAATGACATCCAATGTCCATGGTCAGGAAACCGTAACCATCTATTGATCAACGAGCTAGTCAACTAGAGGCTTACTAGGGACATGTTGTGGTCTATGTATTCACACATGTATTACGATTTCCGGATAACACAATTATAGGATGAATAACAGACAATTATCATGAACAAGGAAATATAATAATAACCATTTTATTATTGCCTCTAGGGCATATTTCCAACAGTCTCCCACTTGCACTAGAGTCAATAATCTAGTTACATTGTGATGAATCGAACACCCATAGAGTACTGGTGTTGATCATGTTTTGCTCGTGAAAGAGGTTTAGTCAACGGATCTGCTACATTCAAATCCGTGTGCACTTTACAAATATCTATGTCTCCATCTTGAACATGTTCACGTATGGAGTTGAAGCGACGCTTGATATGCCTGGTCCTTTTACAAAAGGAGCCCAGGTTTCACAAAAGGACCAGGCATATCAAGCGTCGCTTCAACTCCATACGTGAACATGTTCAAGATGGAGACATAGATATTTGTAAAGTGCACACGGATTTGAATGTAGCAGATCCGTTGACTAAACCTCTTTCACGAGCAAAACATGATCAACACCAGTACTCTATGGGTGTTCGATTCATCACAATGTAACTAGATTATTGACTCTAGTGCAAGTGGGAGACTGTTGGAAATATGCCCTAGAGGCAATAATAAAATGGTTATTATTATATTTCCTTGTTCATGATAATTGTCTGTTATTCATGCTATAATTGTGTTATCCGGAAATCGTAATACATGTGTGAATACATAGACCACAACATGTCCCTAGTAAGCCTCTAGTTGACTAGCTCGTTGATCAATAGATGGTTGCGGTTTCCTGACCATGGACATTGGATGTCATTGATAACGGGATCACATCATTAGGAGAATGATGTGATGGACAAGACCCAATCCTAAGCCTAGCACTAGATCGTGTAGTTCGTTTGCTAAAGCTTTTCCAATGTCAAGTAACTTTTCCTTAGACCATGAGATTGTGCAACTCCCGGATACCATAGGAGTGCTTTGGGTGCACCAAACATCACAACGTAACTGGGTGGCTATAAAGGTGCACTACGGGTATCTCCGAAAGTATCTGTTGGGTTGGCACTATCGAGACTGGGATTTGTCACTCCATGTAACGGAGAGGTACCTCTGGGCCCACTCGGTAGGACATCATCATAATGAGCTCAATGTGATCAAGGAGTTGTTCACGGGATGATGTGTTACGGAAACGAGTAAAGAGACTTGCCGGTAACGAGATTGAACAAGGTATCGAGATACCGACGATCGAATCTCGGGCAAGTATCGTACCGATAGACAAAGGGAGTTGCGTACGGGATTGATTGAATCCTCGACATCGTGGTTCATCCGATGAGATCATCGAGGAGCATGTGGGAGCCAACATGGGTATCCAGATCCCGCTGTTGGTTATTGACCGGAGAGTCGTCTCGGTCATGTCTGCGTGTCTCCCGAACCCGTAGGGTCTACACACTTAAGGTTCGGTGACGCTAGGGTTGTAGAGATATTAGTATGCGGTAACCCGAAAGTTGTTCGGAGTCCCGGATGAGATCCCGGACGTCACGAGGAGTTCCGGAATGGTCCGGAGGTAAAGAATTGTATATAGGAAGTCCAGTTTCGGCCACCGGGAAGGTTTCGGGGGTAATCGGTATTGTACCGGGACCACCGGAAGGGTCCCGGGGGTCCACCGGGTGGGGCCACCTATCCCGGAGGGCCCCATGGGCTGAAGTGGGAAGGGAACCAGCCCCTGGTGGGCTGGTGCGCCCCCCTATGGGCCTCCCCTGTGCCTAGGGTTGGGAACCCTAGGGGTGGGGGGGCGCCTCCACCTGGCTTGGGGGGCAAGCCACCCCCTTGGCCGCCGCCCCTCCCCTCAGATTGGATCTGAGGGGGCCGGCCCCCTCTCCCCTTCCCCCTATAAATAGTGGAGGGGTGGGAGGGAGGACACACCCCAGCCCCTGGCGCCTTCCTCTCCTCCCGTGACACCTCTCCCTCTCGTTGGTGCTTGGTGAAGCCCTTCCGAGATCCCGCTGCTTCCACCACCACGCCGTCGTGCTGCTGGATCCTCATCAACCTCTCCTTTCCCCTTGCTGGATCAAGAAGGAGGAGACGTCTCTCCCAACCGTACGTGTGTTGAACACGGAGGTGCCGTCCGTTCGGCGCTCGGTCATCGGTGATTTGGATCACGACGAGTACGACTCCATCAACCCCGTTCTCTTGAACGCTTCCGCTCGCGATCTACAAGGGTATGTAGATGCACTCCCCTCTCTCGTTGCTAGATGACTCCATAGATTGATCTTGGTGATGCGTAGAAAATTTTAAAATTCTGCTACGATCCCCAACAGTGGCATCATGAGCTAGGTCTATGCGTAGTATCTTGCACGAGTAGAACACAAAGTAGTTGTGGGCGTTGATTTGTCAATCTTCTTGCCGTTACTAGTCTTATCTTGATTCGGCGGCACTGTGGGATGAAGCGGCCCGGACCGACCTTACACGTACGCTTACGTGAGACAGGTTCCACCGACTGACATGCACTAGTTGCATAAGGTGGCTAGCGGGTGTCTGTCTCTCCCACTTTAGTCGGATCGGATTCGATGAACAGGGTCCTTATGAAGGGTAAATAGAAATTGGCATATCACGTTGTGGTTTTGGCGTAGGTAAGAAACGTTCTTGCTAGAAACCTATAGCAGCCACATAAAACTTGCAACAACAATTAGAGGACGTCTAACTTGTTTTTGCAGCAAGTGCTTTGTGATGTGATATGGCCAAAGGATGTGATGAATGATATATGTGATGTATGAGATGATCATGTTCTTGTAATAGGAATCACGACTTGCATGTCGATGAGTATGACAACCGGCAGGAGCCATAGGAGTTGTCTTAATTTATTATATGACCTGCGTGTCATTGAAATTCGCCATGTAATTACTTTACTTTATTGCTAACCGTTAGCCGTATTAGTAGAAGTAATAGTTGGCGAGACAACTTCATGAAGACACGATGATGGAGATCATGATGATGGAGATCATGGTGTCATGCCGGTGACGATGATGATCATGGAGCCCCGAAGATGGAGATCAAAAGGAGCAAAGTGATAATGGCCATATCATGTCACTATTTTGATTGCATGAGATGTTTATCATGTTTTTGCATCTTATTTGCTTAGAACGACGGTAGCATATATAAGATGATCCCTTACTAAAATTTCAAGAAAGTGTTCCCCCTAACTGTGCACCGTTGCGAAGGTTCGTTGTTTCGAAGCACTACGTGTTGATCGGGTGTGATAGATTCTAACGTTCGAATACAACGGGTGTAAGCCAGATTTACACAGCAATACACTTAGGTTGACTTGACGAGCCTAGCATGTACAGACATGGCCTCGGAACACAAGAGACCGAATGGTCGAGCATGAGTCGTATAGAAGATACGATCAACATGGGGATGTTCACCGTTGATGACTAGTCCGTCTCACGTGATGATCGGACACGGCCTAGTCGATTCGGATCATGTAATCACTTAGATGACGAGAGGGATGTCTATCTGAGTGGGAGTTCATTACATAATTTGATTAGATGAACTTAATTGTCATGAACTTAGTCTAAATGTTACATATCTATCTTGTAGATCAAATGGCCAATGCTAATGTTACCCTCAACTTCAACGCGTTCCTAGAGAAAAACAAGCTGAAAGACGATGGTAGCAACTATGCGGACTGGGTCCGTAACCTGAGGATTATCCTCATAGCTGCCAAGAAATCATATGTCCTTGAAGCACCGTTAGGTGACCCACCTGCTCTCCCAGCACTGCCAGACGATTTGAACGTTTGGCAGACACGCACCGATGATTACTCCTTCGTTCAGTGCGGCATGCTCTTCAGCTTAGAACCGGGGCTCCAAAAGCGTTTTGAGCATCACGGAGCATATGAGATGTTCGAAGAGCTGAAAATGGTTTTCCAAGCTCATGCCCGGATCGAGAGATATGAAGTCTCCGATAAGTTCTACAGCTGTAAGATGGAGGAAAATAGTTCTGTCAGCGAGCACATACTCAAAATGTCTGGGTTGCACAGCCGCTTGTCTCAGCTGGGGATTAATCTCCCGGATGACGCGGTCATTGACATAATCCTCCAGTCGCTTCCACCTAGCTACAAGATCTTTGTGATGAACTTCAACATGCAGGGGATGGAAAAGACCATTCCTGAGGTATATGCGATGCTGAAGTCAGCGGAGGCAGAGATCAGAAAGGAACATCAAGTGGTGATGGTGAATAAAACCACTAAGTTCAAGAAGGGCAAGGGTAAGAAGAACTTCAAGAAGGACGGCAAGGGAGTTGCCGCGCCCAGTAAGCCAGCTGCCGGGAAGAAGTCAAAGAATGGACCCAAGCCTGAGACTGAGTGCTTTTATTGCAAGGGAAACGGTCACTGGAAGCGGAATTGCCCCAAGTACTTAGCAGATAAGAAGGCCGGCAATACCAATGGTATATGTGATATACATGTAATTGATGTGTACCTTACCAGCACTCGTAGTAGTTCCTGGGTATTTGATACCGGTGTGGTTGCTCATATTTGTAACTCAAAGCAGGAACTGCGGAATCAGCGTAGACTGGCAAAGGACGAGGTGACGATGCGCGTCGGGAATGGTTCCAAGGTCGATGTGATCGCCGTCGGCACGCTACCTCTGCATCTACCTACGGGATTAGTTTTAAACCTCAATAATTGTTATTTAGTGCCAGCTTTGAGCATGAACATTGTATCTGGATCTCGCTTAATGCGAGATGGCTACTCATTTAAATCTGAGAATAATGGTTGTTCTATTTATATGAGAGATATGTTTTATGGTCATGCCCCGCTGGTGAATGGTTTATTTTTATTGAATCTCGAACGTGATGTTACACATGTTTATAATGTGAATGCCAAGAAATGCAAGGTTGATAACGATAGTCCCACATACTTGTGGCACTGCCGCCTTGGTCATATCGGTGTTAAACGCATGAAGAAACTCCATGCAGATGGACGTTTGGAGTCTCTTGATTATGAATCATTTGACAGATGCGAACCATGCCTCTTGGGCAAGATGACCAAGACTCCGTTCTCCGGAACAATGGAGCGAGCAACCAACTTATTGGAGATCATACATACTGATGTGTGTGGTCCAATGAGTGTTGAGGCTCGCGGTGGTTATCGTTATGTTCTCACCCTCACCGATGATTTGAGTAGATATGGGTATGTCTACTTGATGAAGCACAAGTCTGAGACCTTTGAAAAGTTCAAGGAATTTCAGAGTGAGGTTGAGAATCAACGTGACAAGAAAATAAAGTTCTTACGATCAGATCGTGGAGGAGAATATTTGAGTCATGAATTTGGCACGCACTTAAGGAAATGTGGAATTGTTTCACAACTCACGCCGCCTAGAACACCTCAGCGTAATGGTGTGTCCGAACGTCGTAATCGCACTCTATTGGATATGGTGCGATCTATGATGTCTCTTACCGATTTACCGCTATCCTTTTGGGGTTATGCTTTAGAGACTGCCGCATTCACTTTAAATAGGGCACCGTCAAAATCCGTTGAGACGACACCGTATGAATTATGGTTTGGGAAGAAACCTAAGCTGTCGTTTCTGAAAGTTTGGGGATGCGATGCTTATGTGAAGAAACTTCAACCAGAGAAGCTCGAACCCAAGTCGGAAAAATGCGTATTCATAGGATACCCTAAGGAAACTATTGGGTATACCTTCTACCTAAGATCCGAGAGCAAGATCTTTGTTGCCAGGAATGGATCCTTTCTAGAGAAAGAGTTTCTCTCGAAAGAAGTAAGTGGGAGGAAAGTGGAGCTTGATGAGATGACCCTCGAACCGGAGAGTAGCGCAGCACAGGAAAATGTTTCTGTGGAGCCTACACCGGCTAGAGAGGAAGTTATTGATAATGATCATGATCAAGCTACCACTGAACTTCGAAGGTCCACGAGGACACGTTCCGCACCAGAGTGGTATGGCAATCCTGTCCTGGAAATCATGTTGTTAGACAACAGTGAACCTTCGAACTATGAAGAAGCGATGGCGGGCCCGGATTCCGACAAATGGCTTGAAGCCATGAAATCCGAGATAGGATCCATGTATGAAAACGAAGTATGGACTTTGACTGACTTGCCCGATGATCGGCAAGCCATAGAAAATAAATGGATCTTTAAGAAGAAGGCTGACGCGGATGGTAATGTGACCATCTATAAGGCTCGGCTTGTCGCTAAGGGTTATCGACAAGTTCAAGGGGTTGACTACGATGAGACTTTCTCACCCGTAGCGAAGCTGAAATCCGTCAGAATCATGTTAGCAATTGCCGCATACTATGATTATGAGATATGGCAAATGGACGTCAAAACGGCATTCCTTAATGGTTTTCTTAAGGAAGAGTTGTATATGATACAACCGGAAGGTTTTGTCGACCCTGAGAATGCTGACAAGATATGCAAGCTCCAGCGCTCAATCTATGGGCTGGTGCAAGCATCTCGGAGTTGGAACATTCGCTTTGACGAGATGATCAAAGCGTTTGGGTTCACACAGACTTATGGAGAAGCCTGTGTTTACAAGAAAGTGAGTGGGAGCTCTGTAGCATTTCTCATATTATATGTGGATGACATACTGCTGATGGGAAATGATATAGAATTCTTGGAAAGTATAAAGGCCTACTTGAATAAGTGTTTTTCAATGAAGGACCTTGGAGAAGCTGCTTATATATTAGGCATCAAGATCTATAGAGATAGATCGAGACGCCTCATAGGTCTTTCGCAAAGCACATACCTTGATAAGATATTGAAGAAGTTCAATATGGATCAGTCCAAGAAGGGGTTCTTGCCTGTATTGCAAGGTGTGAAATTGAGCTCGGCTCAATGCCTGACCACGGCAAAAGATATAGAAGAGATGAGTGTCATCCCCTATGCCTCAGCCATAGGGTCTATTATGTATGCCATGCTGTGTACCAGACCTGATGTAAACCTTGCTGTAAGTTTGGTAGGTAGGTACCAAAGTAATCCCGGCAAGGAACACTGGACAGCAGTCAAGAACATCCTGAAGTACCTGAAAAGGACTAAGGATATGTTTCTCGTATATGGAGGTGACGAAGAGCTCGTCGTAAAGGGTTACGTCGACGCTAGCTTCGACACAGATCCGGATGACTCCAAGTCACAAACCGGATACGTGTATATTTTGAATGGTGGAGCGGTAAGCTGGTGCAGTTGCAAGCAAAGCGTCGTGGCGGGTTCTACATGCGAAGCGGAGTACATAGCAGCCTCGGAGGCAGCACACGAAGCAGTATGGATGAAGGAGTTCATCACCGACCTAGGAGTCATTCCAAATGCGTCGGGTCCAATGGCTCTCTTCTATGACAACACTGGAGCTATTGCCCTTGCCAAGGAGCCCAGGTTTCACAAAAGGACCAGGCATATCAAGCGTCGCTTCAACTCCATACGTGAACATGTTCAAGATGGAGACATAGATATTTGTAAAGTGCACACGGATTTGAATGTAGCAGATCCGTTGACTAAACCTCTTTCACGAGCAAAACATGATCAACACCAGTACTCTATGCGTGTTCGATTCATCACAATGTAACTAGATTATTGACTCTAGTGCAAGTGGGAGACTGTTGGAAATATGCCCTAGAGGCAATAATAAAATGGTTATTATTATATTTCCTTGTTCATGATAATTGTCTGTTATTCATGCTATAATTGTGTTATCCGGAAATCGTAATACATGTGTGAATACATAGACCACAACATGTCCCTAGTAAGCCTCTAGTTGACTAGCTCGTTGATCAATAGATGGTTACGGTTTCCTGACCATGGACATTGGATGTCATTGATAACGGGATCACATCATTAGGAGAATGATGTGATGGACAAGACCCAATCCTAAGCCTAGCACTAGATCGTGTAGTTCGTTTGCTAAAGCTTTTCCAATGTCAAGTAACTTTTCCTTAGACCATGAGATTGTGCAACTCCCGGATACCGTAGGAGTGCTTTGGTTGCACCAAACGTCACAACGTAACTGGGTGGCTATAAAGGTGCACTACGGGTATCTCCGAAAGTATCTGTTGGGTTGGCACGAATCGAGACTGGGATTTGTCACTCCATGTAACGGAGAGGTACCTCTGGGCCCACTCGGTAGGACATCATCATAATGAGCTCAATGTGATCAAGGAGTTGTTCACGGGATGATGTGTTACGGAAACGAGTAAAGAGACTTGCCGGTAACGAGATTGAACAAGGTATCGAGATACCGACGATCGAATCTCGGGCAAGTATCGTACCGATAGACAAAGGGAATTGCGTACGGGATTGATTGAATCCTCGACATCGTGGTTCATCCGATGAGATCATCGAGGAGCATGTGGGAGCCAACATGGGTATCCAGATCCCGCTGTTGTTTATTGACCGGAGAGTCGTCTCGGTCATGTCTGCGTGTCTCCCGAACCCGTAGGGTCTACACACTTAAGGTTCGGTGACGCTAGGGTTATAGAGATATTAGTATGCGGTAACCCGAAGGTTGTTCGGAGTCTCGGATGAGATCCTGGACGTCACGAGGAGTTCCGGAATGGTCCGGAGGTAAAGATTTATATATGGGAAGTCCTATTTTGGCCACCGGAAAATGTTCGGGATTTTTCGGTATTGTACCGAGAAGGTTCTAGAAGGTTCCGGAGTGGGGCCCACCTGCATGGGGGGACCCACATGAACGTGGGTAGTGGGGGCAAGGCCCCACGCCCCTAGTCAAGGCGCACCAAGATTCCCCCTTAGAAGGAATAAGATCATATCCCGAAGGGATAAGATCAAGATCCCTAAAAAAGGGGGATAACAATCGGTGGGGAAGGGAAAGGATGGGATTTCTTTCCTTCCACCTTTGCCAACGCCCCAATGGACTTGGAGGGAAAGAAACCAGCCCCCTCCACCCCTATATATAGTGGGGAGGTGCATGGGAGAAACAGCTCAGCCCCTGGCGCCTCCCTCTCCCTCCCGTGACACCTCTTCCTCCTCCAGTAGCGCTTGGCGAAGCCCTGCTGAAATCCCGCTGCTTCCACCACCACACCGTCGTGCTGCTGGATCTCCATCAACCTCTCCTCCCCCCTTGCTGGATCAAGAAGGAGGAGACGTCTCTGCTCCGTACGTGTGTTGAACGCGGAGGTGCCGTCCGTTCGGCGCTCGGTCATCGGTGATTTGGATCACGACGAGTACGACTCCATCAACCCCGTTCTCTTGAACGCTTCCGCTCGCGATCTACAAGGGTATGTAGATACACTCCCCTCTCACTCGTTGCTAGATGACTCCATAGATTGATCTTGGTGATGCGTAGAAAATTTTAAAATTCTGCTACGTTCACCAACAGTGGCATCATGAGCCAGGTCTATGCGTAGTATCTTGCACGAGTAGAACACAAAGTAGTTGTGGGCGTCGATTTGTCAATCTTCTTGCCGTTACTAGTCTTATCTTGATTCGGCGGCACTGTGGGATGAAGCGGCCCGGACCGACCTTACACGTACGCTTACGTGAGACAGGTTCCACCGACTGACATGCACTAGTTGCATAAGGTGGCTAGCGGGTGTCTGTCTCTCCCACTTTAGTCGGATCGGATTCGATGAACAGTGTCCTTATGAAGGGTAAATAGAAATTGGCATATCACGTTGTGGTTTTGGCGTAGGTAAGAAACGTTCTTGCTAGAAACCTATAGCAGCCACGTAAAAACTTGCAACAACAATTAGAGGACGTCTAACTTGTTTTTGCAGCAAGTGCTTTGTGATGTGATATGGCCAAAGGATGTGATGAATGATATATGTGATGTATGAGATGATCATGTTCTTGTAATAGGAATCACGACTTGCATGTCGATGAGTATGACAACCGGCAGGAGCCATAGGAGTTGTCTTAATTTATTATATGACCTGCGTGTCATTGAAATTCGCCATGTAATTACTTTACTTTATTGCTAACCGTTAGCCGTAGTAGTAGAAGTAATAGTTGGCGAGACAACTTCATGAAGACACGATGATGGAGATCATGGTGTCATGCCGGTGACAATGATGATCATGGAGCCCCGAAGATGGAGATCAAAAGGAGCGAAGTGATAATGGCCATATCATGTCACTATTTTGATTGCATGTGATGTTTATCATGTTTTTGCATCTTATTTGCTTAAAACGACGGTAGCATATAAGATGATCCCTCACTAAAATTTCAAGAAAGTGTTCCCCCTAACTGTGCACCGTTGCGAAGGTTCGTTGTTTCGAAGCACTACGTGTTGATCGGGTGTGATAGATTCTAACGTTCGAATACAACGGGTGTAAGCCAGATTTACGCAGCAATACACTTAGGTTGACTTGACGAGCCTAGCATGTACAAACATGGCCTCGGAGCACAAGAGACCGAAAGGTCGAACATGAGTCGTATAGAAGATACGATCAACATGGAGATGTTCACCGTTGATGACTAGTCCGTCTCACGTGATGATCGGACACGGCCTAGTCGATTCGGATCATGTATCACTTAGATGACGAGAGGGATGTCTATCTGAGTGGGAGTTCATTACATAATTTGATTAGATGAACTTAATTGTCATGAACTTAGTCTAAATGTTACATATCTATCTTGTAGATCAAATGGCCAACGCTAATGTTACCCTCAACTTCAACGCGTTCCTAGAGAAAAACAAGCTAGAAGACGATGGTAGCAACTATGCGGACTGGGTCCGTAACCTGAGGATTATCCTCATAGCTGCCAAGAAATCATATGTCCTTGAAGCACCGTTAGGTGGCCCACCTGCTCTCCCAGCACTGCCAGACGATTTGAACGTTTGGCAGACACGCACCGATGATTACTCCTTCGTTCAGTGCGGCATGCTCTTCAGCTTAGAACCGGGGCTCCAAAAGCGTTTTTGAGCATCACGGAGCATATGAGATGTTCGAAGAGCTGAAAATGGTTTTCCAAGCTCATGCCCGGATCGAGAGATATGAAGTCTCCGATAAGTTCTACAGCTGTAAGATGGAGGAAAATAGTTCTGTCAGCGAGCACATACTCAAAATGTCTGGGTTGCACAGCCGCTTGTCTCAGCTGGGGATTAATCTCCCGGATGACGCGGTCATTGACAGAATCCTCCAGTCGCTTCCACCTAGCTACAAGAGCTTTGTGATGAACTTCAACATGCAGGGGATGGAAAAGACCATTCCCGAGGTATATGCGATGCTGAAGTCAGCGGAGGCAGAGATCAAAAAGGAACATCAAGTGTTGATGGTGAATAAAACCACTAAGTTCAAGAAGGGCAAGGGTAAGAAGAACTTCAAGAAGGACGGCAAGGGAGTTGCCGCGCCCGGTAAGCCAGCTGCCGGGAAGAAGTCAAAGAATGGACCCAAGCCTGAGACTGAGTGCTTTTATTGCAAGGGAACCGGTCACTGGAAGCGGAATTGCCCCAAGTACTTAGCAGATAAGAAGGCCGGCAATACCAAAGGTATATGTGATATACATGTAATTGATGTGTACCTTACCAGCACTCGTAGTAGTTCCTGGGTATTTGATACCGGTGCGGTTGCTCATATTTGTAACTCAAAGCAGGAACTGCGGAATCAGCGTAGACTGGCAAAGGACGAGGTGACGATGCGCGTCGGGAATGGTTCCAAGGTCGATGTGATCGCCGTCGGCACGCTACCTCTGCATCTACCTACGGGATTAGTTTTAAACCTCAATAATTGTTATTTAGTGCCAGCTTTGAGCATGAACATTGTATCTGGATCTCGCTTGATGCGAGATGGCTACTCATTTAAATCTGAGAATAATGGTTGTTCTATTTATATGAGAGATATGTTTTATGGTCATGCCCCGCTGGTGAATGGTTTATTTTTATTGAATCTCGAATGTGATGTTACACATGTTTATAATGTGAATGCCAAGAAATGCAAGGTTGATAACGATAGTCCCACATACTTGTGGCACTGCCGCCTTGGTCATATCGGTGTTAAACGCATGAAGAAACTCCATGCAGATGGACTTTTGGAGTCTCTTGATTATGAATCATTTGACAGATGCGAACCATGCCTCTTGGGCAAGATGACCAAGACTCCGTTCTCCGGAACAATGGAGCGAGCAACCAACTTATTGGAGATCATACATACTGATGTGTGTGGTCCAATGAGCGTTGAGGCTCGCGGTGGTCATCGTTATGTTCTCACCCTCACCGATGATTTGAGTAGATATGGGTATGTCTACTTGATGAAGCACAAGTCTGAGACCTTTGAAAAGTTCAAGGAATTTCAGAATGAGGTTGAAAATCAACGTGACAAGAAAATAAAGTTCTTACGATCAGATCGTGGAGGAGAATATTTGAGTCATGAATTTGGCACGCACTTAAGGAAATGTGGAATCGTTTCACAACTCACGCCGCCTGGAACACCTCAGCGTAACGGTGTGTCCGAACGTCGTAATCGCACTCTATTGGATATGGTGCGATCTATGATGTCTCTTACTGATCTACCGCTATCTTTTTGGGGTTATGCTTTAGAGACTGCCGCATTCACTTTAAATAGGGCACCGTCAAAATCCGTTGAGACGACACCGTATGAATTATGGTTTGGGAAGAAACCTAAGCTGTCGTTTCTGAAAGTTTGGGGATGCGATGCTTATGTGAAGAAACTTCAACCAGAGAAGCTCGAACCCAAGTCGGAAAAATGCGTATTCATAGGATACCCTAAGGAAACTATTGGGTATACCTTCTACCTAAGATCCGAGGGCAAGATCTTTGTTGCCAGGAATGGATCCTTTCTAGAGAAAGAGTTTCTCTCGAAAGAAGTAAGTGGGAGGAAAGTGGAGCTTGATGAGATGACCCTCGAACCGAAGAGTAGCGCAGCACAGGAAAATGTTTCTGTGGAGCCTGCACCGGCTAGAGAGGAAGTTAATGATAATGATCATGATCAAGCTACCACTGAACTTCGAAGGTCCACAAGGACACGTTCCGCACCAGAGTGGTACGGCAATCCTGTCCTGGAAATCATGTTGTTAGACAACAGTGAACCTTCGAACTATGAAGAAGCGATGGCGGGCCCGGATTCCGACAAATGGCTTGAAGCCATGAAATCCGAGATAGGATCCATGTATGAAAACGAAGTATGGACTTTGACTAACTTGCCCGATGATCGGCAAGCCATAGAAAATAAATGGATCTTTAAGAAGAAGACTGACGCGGATGGTAATGTGACCATCTATAAGGCTTGGCTTGTCGCTAAGGGTTATCGACAAGTTCAAGGGGTTGACTACGATGAGACTTTCTCACCCGTAGCGAAGCTGAAATCCGTCAAAATCATGTTAGCAATTGCCGCATACTATGATTATGAGATATGGCAAATGGACGTCAAAACGGCATTCCTTAATGGTTTTCTTAAGGAAGAGTTGTATATGATGCAACCGGAAGGTTTTGTCGACCCTGAGAATGCTGACAAGGTATGCAAGCTCCAGCGCTCAATCTATGGGCTGGTGCAAGCATCTCGGAGTTGGAACATTCGCTTTGATGAGATGATCAAAGCGTTTGGGTTCACACAGACTTATGGAGAAGCCTGTGTTTACAAGAAAGTGAGTGGGAGCTCTGTAGCATTTCTCATATTATATGTGGATGACATACTGCTGATGGGAAATGATATAGAATTCTTGGAAAGTATAAAGGCCTACTTGAATAAGTGTTTTTCAATGAAGGACCTTGGAGAAGCTGCTTATATATTAGGCATCAAGATCCATAGGGATAGATCGAGACGCCTCATAGGTCTTTCGCAAAGCACATACCTTGATAAGATATTGAAGAAGTTCAATATGGATCAGTCCAAGAAGGGGTTCTTGCCTGTATTGCAAGGTGTGAGATTGAGCACGGCTCAATGCCCGACCACGGCAGAAGATATAGAAGAGATGAGTGTCATCCCCTATGCCTCAGCCATAGGGTCTATTATGTATGCCATGCTGTGTACCAGACCTGATGTAAACCTTGCAGTAAGTTTGGTAGGTAGGTACCAAAGTAATCCTGGCAAGGAACACTGGACAGCGGTCAAGAACATCCTGAAGTACCTGAAAAGGACTAAGGATATGTTTCTCGTATATGGAGGTGACGAAGAGCTCGTCGTAAAGGGTTACGTCGGCGCTAGCTTCGACACAGATCCGGATGACTCCAAGTCACAAACCGGATACGTGTATATTTTGAATGGTGGAGCGGTAAGCTGGTGCAGTTGCAAGCAAAGCGTCGTGGCGGGATCTACATGCGAAGCGGAGTACATAGCAGCCTCGGAGGCAGCACACGAAGCAGTATGGATGAAGGAGTTCATCACCGACCTAGGAGTCATTCCAAATGCGTCGGGTCCAATGGCTCTCTTCTGTGATAACACTGGAGCTATTGCCCTTGCCAAGGAGCCCAGATTTCACAAGAAGACCAGGCATATCAAGCGTCGCTTCAACTCCATACGTGAACATGTTCAAGATGGAGACATAGATATTTGTAAAGTGCACACGGATTTGAATGTAGCAGATCCGTTGACTAAACCTCTTTCACGAGCAAAACATGATCAACACCAGAACTCTATGGGTGTTCGATTCATCACAATGTAACTAGATTATTGACTCTAGTGCAAGTGGGAGACTGTTGGAAATATGCCCTAGAGGCAATAATAAAATGGTTATTATTATATTTCCTTGTTCATGATAATTGTCTGTTATTCATGCTATAATTGTGTTATCCGGAAATCGTAATACATGTGTGAATACATAGACCACAACATGTCCCTAGTAAGCCTCTAGTTGACTAGCTCGTTGATCAATAGATGGTTACGGTTTCCTGACCATGGACATTGGATGTCATTGATAACGGGATCACATCATTAGGAGAATGATGTGATGGACAAGACCCAATCCTAAGCCTAGCACTAGATCGTGTAGTTCGTTTGCTAAAGCTTTTCCAATGTCAAGTAACTTTTTCTTAGACCATGAGATTGTGCAACTCCCGGATACCGTAGGAGTGCTTTGGGTGTACCAAACGTCACAACGTAACTGGGTGGCTATAAAGGTGCACTACGGGTATCTCCGAAAGTGTCTGTTGGGTTGGCACGAATCGAGAATGGGATTTGTCACTCCGTGTGACGGAGAGGTACCTCTGGGCCCACTCGGTAGGACATCATCATAATGAGCTCAATGTGATCAAGGAGTTGTTCACAGGATGATGTGTTACGGAAACGAGTAAAGAGACTTGCCGGTAACGAGATTGAACAAGGTATCGGTATACCGACGATCGAATCTCGGGCAAGTATCGTACCGATAGACAAAGGGAATTGCGTACGGGATTGATTGAATCCTCGACATCGTGGTTCATCCGATGAGATCATCGAGGAGCATGTGGGAGCCAACATGGGTATCCAGATCCCGCTGTTGGTTATTGACCGGAGAGTCATCTCGGTCATGTCTGCGTGTCTCCCGAACCCGTAGGGTCTACACACTTAAGGTTCGGTGACGCTAGGGTTGTAGAGATATTAGTGTGCGGTAACCTGAAAGTTGTTCGGAGTCCCGGATGAGATCCCGGACGTCACGAGGAGTTCCGGAATGGTCCGGAGGTAAAGAATTGTATATAGGAAGTCCAGTTTCGGCCACCGGGAAGGTTTCGGGGGTAATCGGTATTGTACCGGGACCACCGGAAGGGTCCCGGGGGTCCACCGGGTGGGGCCACCTATCCCGGAGGGCCCCATGGGCTGAAGTGGGAAGGGAACCAGCCCCTGGTGGGCTGGTGCGCCCCCCTATGGGCCTCCCCTGCGCCTAGGGTTGGGAACCCTAGGGGTGGGGGGCGCCTCCACCTGGCTTGGGGGGCAAGCCACCCCTTGGCCGCCGCCCCTCCCCTCAGATTGGATCTGAGGGGGCCGGCCCCCTCTCCCCTTCCCCCTATAAATAGTGGAGGGGTGGGAGGGAGGACACACCCCAGCCCCTGGCGCCTCCCTCTCCTCCCGTGACACCTCTCCCTCTCGTTGGTGCTTGGTGAAGCCCTGCCGAGATCCCGCTGCTTCCACCACCACGCCGTCGTGCTGCTGGATCCTCATCAACCTCTCCTTCCCCCTTGCTGGATCAAGAAGGAGGAGACGTCTCTCCCAACCGTACGTGTGTTGAACACGGAGGTGCCGTCCGTTCGGCGCTCGGTCATCGGTGATTTGGATCACGACGAGTACGACTCCATCAACCCCGTTCTCTTGAACGCTTCCGCTCGCGATCTACAAGGGTATGTAGATGCACCCCCCTCTCTCGTTGCTAGATGACTCCATAGATTGATCTTGGTGATGCGTAGAAAATTTTAAAATTCTGCTACGATCCCCAACAATCACATCATTAGGAGAATGATGTGATGGACAAGACCCATCCGTTAGCTTAGCATGATGATCGTTCAGTTTTATTGCTATTGCTTTCTTCATGTCAAATACATATTCCTTCGACAATGAGATTATGCAACTCCCGGATACCGGAGGAATGCCTTGTGTGCTATCAAACGTCACAATGTAACTGGGTGATTATAAAGATGTTCTACAGGTATCTCCGAAGGTGTTTGTTGAGTTGGCATAGATCGAGATTAGGATTTGTCACTCCGAGTATCGGAGAGGTATCTCTGGGCCCTCTCGGTAATACACAACATAAGCTTGCAAGCAAATGACTAAGGAGTTTGTCATGAGGTGATGTATTACGGAACGAGTAAAGAGACTTGCCGGTAACGAGATTGAACTAGGTATGAAGATAACGACGATCGAATCTCGGGCAAGTAACATACCGATGGACAAAGGGAATTACGTATGTTGTCATAACGGTTCGACCTATAAAGATCTTCGTAGAATATGTAGGAGCCAATATGGGCATCTAGGTTCCGCTATTGTTTATTGACCGAAGAGGTGTCTCGGTCATGTCTACATAGTTCTCGAACCCGTAGGGTCCGCACGCTTAACGTTCGTTGACGATATAGTATTATATGAGTTATGTGATTTGGTGACCGAATGTTGTTCGGAGTCCCGGATGAGATAACGGACATGACGAGGAGCCTCGAAATGGTCGAGAGGTAAAGACTGATATATAGGACGATGGTATTCGGACACCGGAAGTGTTTCGGGGGTTACCGGGTACTTATCGGGTCACCGGAAGGGGTTCCGGGCACCCCCGGCAAAAGATATGGGCCTTATGGGCCAAGAGGGGAAACGCACCAGCCACAAGGGGCTGGTGCTCCCCCCATATGGGTTGGCCTAAGGAGGAGAAGGAAAGGGGAGAAGGGAAAGGTAAGTGTGGATTAGGATTCTCACTTCCTTCCCTCTCCCCCCTCTTTCCTTCCCCCTCCGACAAACATGGCAGGAGGGGGGGCGCGGCCAAGGGCAAGAGCCCAAGTAGGATTCAGACCTACTTGGGGCGCCCCTTGGCCTCTCCCCTCCCCCTCCCACCTATATATATGTGGGAGGGGGGCGCCTAGCACACCCCAGACAATTGCCTAGCTGTGTGCGGCGCCCCCCTCCACCGTTTACACCCCGGTCATATTTTCGTAGTGCTTAGGCGAAGCCCTGCAGAGATCACTTAACCATCACCATCACCATGCCATCGTGCTGACGGAACTCATCTACTACCCCGACGTCTTGCTGGATCAAGAAGGCGAGGGACGTCGCCGAGCTGAACGTGTGCAGAACGCAGAGGTGCCGTGCGTTCGGTACTTGATCGGTTGAAGCGCGAAGAAGTTCGACTACATCAACCGTGTTGTGAAATACTTCCGCTTACGGTCTACGAGGGTATGTAAACACACTCTCCCCCTTGTTGCTATGCATCTCCATGGATAGATCATTGCGTGTGCGTAAAATATTTTTTGTTTTCCATGCAACGTTTCCCAACAATGGCTCCCTTGTTAAATGTATGTAAACTAGCAAGGATGCTTTGCCACGTAAAGGAGGAACCCCTCTTCATTTTTGCTCTCAAAATGTCACCATCCGGAAAATATTTGCTTCTCAGTACTCTTGCACATAGACTTTCAGGGTCAGATAACATTCTCCAAATTTGTTTAGCTAACATTGCCTTATTAAAACAATGAAGGTTTCTAAATCCCATGCCTCCTCTCTTCTTTGGAACACATAGTTTCCACCAGGCGAACCAGTGCATCTTTTTATTATTGACATCATCCCCCCACCAACATCGCGAGATTGCATCCGTGATCCCTTTGCAAAAAAAATTGGGAATCTTGAATACAGACATCGCAAATACAGGCAAGGCATGAGCAATAGCTTTCAGAAGAACCTCTTTTCCCCCAATAGAAAGTAATTTATCTTTCCATCCTTCAATCCTTTGACATGCCCTATCCACTAGGTATTGAAAACAATCACTTTTCTCTGCTCCTACCAAGAGTGGAAGTCCCAGGTACTTATCGGACAGAGCTTCCACCATAATGTTCAGAATTGTACAAACTTCCACTCTTCTCTCCACATGTGTATTTGGGCTGTAGTAGATACTGCACTTAGCTTCACTAACCAGCTGCCCCGAAGCATTACAGTAGTCATCTAAAATTCTTTTCAAGCAACTTGCGTTCTGAGCATTAGCTTTCATTAAAATTAAAGAATCATCGGCAAAGAGCAGATGTGAAACAGATGGGGCTTCTCTGCATACCTTCACTCCTTCTAGTTCTCCCATAGCTTCTGCGTCCAAAAGCATTGCCGACAGTCCCTCCGCAACCTAGAGAAATAAATAGGGGCTCAAAGGACACCCCCCCCCCCCCCCTGCCGCAAGCCACGGGAAGGTAAAAATTGTTCTGTCTCAAAAGAGTTAAATCTTACCGAATACCTGACGTAACACAAGCCATTATCAGTTTTACCCATCTCGGATCAAAACCCATCTTCAACATAATTCCTTCCAGGAAACACCATTCAACTCTATCATATGCCTTGTGCATGTCTAGCTTTACTGCACAAAGGCCATGATTTCTGGCCTTCTTCTTCATTGCATGAATACTTTCATACGCAACGAGGATATTATCCGTAATTAAACGCCCCGGCACAAAGGCGCTTTGTGCTTCCCCGATTATCTCCGGCAGGATTACTTTCAATCTTGCTGCTAACATTTTGCTAATGACTTTATAAACAACATTACACAAGCTTATGGGTCGGAACTGAGTAATTTTTTCCGGATTATCCACCTTTGGAATTAGCACTATAACTGTGTCATTCCAGCCTGTTGGGATAGTGGCTGTGTTCACTGCCTGCAAAACCTCGGACACCAAGTCTTCTTCTAACATCATCCAGAATCTTTTATAAAAAATCGCGTGTAACCCATCCGGGCCCGGAGCCTTCAAATCACCAATAGCAAACAGAGCTTTTTTCACTTCTTCCGCTGTGAACAGAGCCAACAAAGAGGCATTCATCGCTGCCGAGACCCGGGTCTTTACTTTATCTAGGACTATGTCATCAGGTGCCAAGACCTCTGAAGTAAAAAGATCGCTAAAATATTGGTGTATAAGAGGAGCTAAGTTTTCATTACTTTCCACAAGCAAACCATTATCATCAATCAAAGATTTGATTGTGCTTCTCTTTTCCGTGCTGTGGCAAAATGATGAAAAAAGTTTGTATTACGATCACCATGGCGAAGCCAGTTGGCTCTCCCCCTCTGCAACCATAGCAGCTCCTCCTGTTCGAACAGATTTTCCAACAAGAGTATGATCTCGTGCTGCCTTGCTATCGACTCATCAGTCATCGGTCCTTTGCGTAAATCCTCCAGCTTCTTCTTCAGCGCCTCAATACGCTTACGTGGTTTCTTTAGAATTCTCCTATCCCACAAGTGGAGATCCCCATGCACTTTCCCCAACGTGACCAACAAAGAATCTGCAGAAACTTTAGCTTTCTGCCAAGCCTCATTCACCACCTCATCAACCGATGGTTCCTGTAACCAGCGTGCTTCAAACCTTTTAAAAACCATAGGTTGAGTAGTAATAGTCTCTTCATAGTGTGCCGTGTCCACGACAATCGGTCTATGATCAGATTTGGACATTCCTTCATTAATCAGTCCAGCAAAAGGGAACATAGTATTCCACTCAATATTGCTTACTGCCCTATCCAATCTCTCTCTTATCTTTCCTCTTCTCCATGTGAATTTATCTCCCGAGCAATCCATGTCTACCAGATTATAGTACTCAAGAGTGTCCTGAAAAGCTTGCATATACCGAGGGGGTCTTGGGTTCCCACCCTCCTTTTCGCTATTCAACAGAATTTCATTACAATCTCCAAGTAACATCCATGGGATTTTTAGCAAAGCATGCATGTCCCTGAGATCAGTCCATGTCCGATCCTTAAATTCCCAGCTAGGCTCTCCATACACCCCTGTAAGTCTCCACCTGTCCTCCGATTCAACAATAACATCTATGTGTTGATTTGTAACACTCAACTCAGTAATTTTCACATGATTTCCCCACATCATTAACAGACCTCCGCTCCTCCCATCACTTTCATCTATCAACATGTGATGGAAGCCAGTACGACGAACAAGTCTCTCTGCCCTAGCTTTCGACAGATGTGTCTCAGATAGGAAAGTCACATCCGGCTTTATTTGCTTCTTGATATCCAGAAGCGCGCGAACTGCCGAGCCTGAATTCATACCCTGACAGTTCCACGCTAGTACTTTCATTGCTCCGACCTCCGCTGTGGAGGCCACTGATCCTGAGTTATTAGGCAGTAGCCGCCAAAGAACAGCAAAACCTAGCTTTTCTTGCTAGGGACGGAAAATCTTTAGAGAAGCCTCCTCGTCAGACCATCAAGGCCAACAAAACTCTAGCAGCCAGCGGCCGTCGAGACGACGACGAACGCCAAAGAGAAACTCTCGGTCGGCTGAGGCCGCCGGAGGACACCAAACCCTAGCCTTCTTTGCTAGGGGATAACCAATCAAGAAAAGAGATCCCTCGTGGGAGCATCCAGATAGTTTCACGAAGAAACTAGCAGGCCAGCGGCCGCCGCCGCCGGCAGCGGTGGTCCAAACCTAGGTCGCCAAAACGACGCCAAAAAATCACGTAAGCCTATTAGCTTGAATAGGAAAGAGATAAGGTCTGTATCTTTTTGCACACTTCTGCTTCGGTACACCCCCCTAAACACATCGATGGCTGAGATTACCCTATACCCCTTCATAATAAAGGGTAGGATGGTCTTATTTTCAAAGTACGTAGTCCGCGCTGAGAACTCCGGTACGTGGCCTGCGTACGATACGTCGAGGCAGGAAGTCAACGTTTTGCACCTGGGCTGGCCCATTTGTGGGTGCGCCGCTTTCAATGGAAGAAAAATCGCGAGAAAGAAAAGAAGGTCGATGGGAATCGAACCTGCACGTTCCAGTTTATGTGCACGCTGTGCTAACCGCTAAGACTACCAATCTACTGTGTTAGGATTCTAGCGCAAATCATTAATTAAGAAACTAAAGGTCGCGGCAAAATTTAAAACAAAAGTTCGCAAAATTAAGATAAACCAAAGTGTGCAATAGGGATCGAACCAGGGACATCACAACAGTCAACCACGTCAGTACTAACTGGGATTTGGTGTCCAAAAAGGTAGCCCAATCTATATGAACCATAAGCCGTGAAATTATTTTTAAAAAACTCAGACCTTATTTTCGTATTGGAAAAAGTAAATATTTTAAGAAACACGGTCATTTAAAAATTTGTGATATTTTTAAAAGAACTAGAACATTTTGTGAGAACGTGAACATTTTTTGGGAATCATAAAAGGAACAAAACTGAAAACAATAACATTTTTTAGAATAGCGAACAATTTTTTGGGAAATGTGAACATTTTCAAATTTGTGATTTAAAAAAAACTAAAACATTTTGTGAAAACACGAGACTCTCAAACTTTTACAAAGGAAAAAACATTGAAAAGGAGAACATTTGTTGAAACAAGGAACTAAACTGAAAACACGAACATTTTAGAAAATTATGAAGAATCGTTTCAAAGTGCGAACATTTTTTTGAAATTCCCCAAACATTTATTGAATTTGCGAACAACTGTTGAAATCAAGAATATTTTTTGAATTTGCGAACAACTGTTGAAATCAAGAATATTTTTTGAATTTGGGAACAAATTTTTAAACCTCATCGTCCTGATTACACTGCTTGCCATCTGACTACGACCGATTGTGATATTTAAAAGCAGGATATGTATAAGGGTCAATCACCAAAATTTTCCAGCAGTTGGGCATGCGCAATGTTGTCCCCCATGTAAAATATGAACAAATTCGAACACCAAACGCACGTTGCATCACATCTAGCCTGTGTTTTAGAGTTTTTCATCGGAAAAACCCTAGAAAAAGCATATAATGTCTGATACCAACGAAACTTGGCATGCATGATGTCCATGTTAATGCCAGTGTGTGAGAAAAAATTGGGTGCCTTCGGAGGAGGTGGAAAAAAAAGGTTCGAGAGTTGCACTTTCAGCTTACCCGAATGCACCAGGCTGTACACGGTATGTTTGCTTGCAAGCATGAAATGACACCAAATTTTGCCAGCAGTTGGGCATACCCAAGGTTGTCCCCCACATAAAATTTGAACGAATTCGGATACCGAATGCACGTTGCGTTACGTCCGGCCTATATTTTAGGGTTTTTTCACCGGTAAAACCCTAGAAAAAGCATAGAATGTCTGAAACTAATGAAACTTGGCATGCATGTTGTCCATGGTAATGCCAATGTGAGGAAAAAAATTGGGTGCGTTCGGAGAAGCTGAAAAAAAAAATGGTTCGAGACTTGCCCTTCCGGCCTACCCAAACGTATAAGGTTGTACACGGTGTGTTTGGTTCCAAGCATGATATGACACCAAATTTTGCCAGCAGTTGGGCATGCCCAAGGTTGTCCCCATGCAAAATTTGAACGAATCCAGACACCGAACAAACATTGTGTCTCGTCCGGCCTGTGTTTTAGAGTTTTTTCACCGAAAAAACCTAGAAAAAACATAGAATGTCAGAAACCAACAAAACTTGGCATGCATGCTAGCCATGGTGATGCCAAGGTGTGGAAACAATTTGGGCGCGTTCGGAGGAGGTGAAAAGAAAAGTGGTTCGAGACTTGTCCTTCCGGTCTACCCAAACGTACCAGATTGTACACACTGTGTTCGGTTGCAACCATGAAATGACACCAAATTTTGCCAGCGTTTGGGCATGCCCAAGGCCCCCCCCCCCAATGGAAAATTTGAACGAACTCGGATACCAAACGCATGTTGCGTCACGTCCGGCCAGTGTTTAGGGTTTTTCCAACGGGAAAACCTAGAAAATGCATGAAATGTCGGAGACCAACGAAACTTGGCATGCATGCTGGGCATGGTGATGCCAAGGTGTGGAAAAAAATTGGGTGCGTTTGGAGGAGGTGAAAAAAAGTGATTTGAAACATGCCCTTCCGGCCTACCCGAACGTACCAGATTGTAGACGGTGTGTTTGGCTACAAGCATGAAACCACTGAAAAAGTTCCATGTGCTCATGATTTTTTCTAAGAAAATCACAAATTTGAAATAAAATCACAGACTCAAAAAAGTTCAAGAATTTGAAATAAAATCGCAGACTTGAAAAAAAATCATGAATTTGAAAAAAGTCATGAGTTTGGGAAAAGTTCATTAAAAAACAAATCATAAATTTTAAAAAGTTCTGTGAATTAAGAAAAGAAAACAAAAATAGAAAGAAATAAGGAAAATGAAAAATAAATAAAAAACAAAGAACAAGGGCTAAATTGAAGAAAATCAGGTGGGAAACGCATGCTTTTTTTATTAGCGTTATATTTGTAGAAAAGAAGTTCTATGGCACAACAGTTAAGTATCCCAGTGGTTAGCGCCCTCACTACTAGAGGTGGACAGTCTGGGCTCGAATCCCACAAAGCACAACTTCTAATTTTTGTAGTTTAATACTGAAAAGAAAGAAAGAAAACGTAAATGGACCAGGCCCGCCTAAGGAGCAACTAACACTGTATTGACGCCTAGGCTAAGGTACAGCCGTATATATCCGATGGTGTACGATACGTCAAAGGTCCATATTGCCCTTTATACGTTTTGTGAGGGGGGGTGTACCGAAGTGCTTCTCCTTTTTGCATTGTTTAGGCATACATTTCTTTTATTCATATAATAGTAACGATGCAGCAATGAAACGCATATAAGTAACAGAAAACAAGAAAGATACGAGCCGTCGTACTGCTACATACTACCCTCGCCGCAGCTTAAGCAGACATCTTAAAAAATACTCCCTTTGTTCTTTTTATCTAAGGTGTATTTTTTTTCTGATAAAATTCCACAATGTAAGGTGCATTTCTCTAATTCCTCATAATTCGCGAATCAACATGTGGTTGGATGGTTAGGTGGACAGTGGTACCTCCAGCCCATCAGGGTTCAAGTCCTCGTACTCGCATTTATCCTGGATTTATTTCAGGATTTTCGGTGATACGTGCTCAGTGGGAGAAGACGTTCTCGTCGACTACGAGGCGCCTATAGTGACTTCATAATCAAGATGATATGCCGGCTCAGTCTCTCGAAGGTGCTCATAGGAGTAGGGTGTGCATGCGTGCATTCATAGGGGTGAGTGTATGCGCGTACATATGAGCGCTTGTGTCTGTACTAATGTTCAAAAAATTCACACAATTCTGTATATATCCTCCAGAAAAAATGAAAGTATCTCTCTACCGATTGCATCTATCTCTCCTTGGAGAAAAAAAGAAAGAATCTATCTCCCAATTGCATGCATCTCTTTCTTTTCTGGCCTAATTGATTTATTTGCCGCTAACCAACAAATTAGCCAAGAATAATTTCGTCATAAATTCTCAATAATTAATTAATTATGTAATTATGTGCCTTGGTCATCATGTCAAAAATATACACCTTAACATAAAGGAACGGCGGGAGTATATCCATGGTGAAGCGAGTGGGCATAGATCATCATAACCCGTCAGCACTTTCCATTTCACAATGCAAGGTGTATTACTTTTTCAAACAATGTTTCCATATCTTCTTTTACCTAAGGTTCCATACCCTAGTGCCATTGGTCCAATTCTTTTCAAGAACACACAAGCCATGTGTGTTCTGTATTAAGAGAGGGGAAGGGTTCAACAAAATTTACATGCCAGGTTAATTACATGAGGTGCAAACACCTCACCACCCACAACAAGGCAACTAACTCTTATTGTCCACGTCCTCACTTACTCTAGCGAGCTTCCACGTGGAGAATTCCTCTCTATTTCTTTGAATAACCAATGGTGGCATTGAAACGATCCTGTCAAAGACTGTTGTTCCTTTCCAACCAAATCATGCGAAGGTTGTTGCATATCATCGTGTTTAGCTCCTTGTGAATCGATGAAGCCTGGCTTAAGGGAGGCCACCAAAGCTTAAGGGAGGCAGTCGGGCGGGAGTGAACCAATGAAGCCTGGCTGGCAGCAGAATGTTGAACCAGATCTCATGTGAAAAAGAGCACCCTAGGAGGAGATGATCTGTGCACTCCTCTTCCTGGCAACAAAGCATGCAGTGCGGTGAATGTTAGAAGATTTCGCCTAGCCAATCTATCCGCTGTCCATAGATGATTATGAAGAGTTAGGAAGATTGTTTTTGCCGTGGTGATTACCACCGGCCTCTCCTCTATTTACATTCACGTACATAGTACAGGATAGATACAGGTAGTTAGGATTACAACCGTGTGCTGGGATTAGATAAGAATGACCCGCACAACTAACTCAATCTAATCCTAACTATACAACTTGACGTACACGTTTAACATTCCCCCGCAATCTCATCCGGTAGTGAGGTTGAGATTGGTGCGCAGGCGCTCGAGCATAGTCTTGGTGAGAGGTTTGGTGAATGCATCAGCTACTTGATCAGCCGAGGCGACGAACCGTACTTCAAGTGCTCCCATGGCCACCTTCTCTCTTACGAAGTGAAAATCAACCTCGATGTGCTTAGTACGAGCATGGAACACTGGATTAGCTGTCAGGTACGTGGCACCGAGGTTGTCACACCATAAGACGGGTGCTCGAGGTTGTGAGACGTGCAATTCTTTCAACAAGGACTGTATCCAGGTAGCTTCAGCTGTACCATTTGCGAGGGCCTTGTACTCAGCTTCAGTCGACGAACGTGAAACGGTTGGCTGTTTCCTTGCACTCCATGAGACAAGGTTGGGCCCGAAGAAGAGCGCAAAACCTCCGGTCGATCGCCGGTCGTCGCTGCACCCTGCCCAATCGGCGTCAGTAAACACGCTGATGAGCGTTGACGAGGAGCATCGAATGGTCAGGCCGGTGGTGACTGTTCCCTTTACAAAACGCAGAATCCGCTTTACAGCTTCCCAGTGCACATCTGTGGGCCGCGACAGGTACTGACAGACCTTGTTCATAGCAAAGGAAAGATCTGGTCGAGTCAGAGTTAAGTATTGAAGTGCGCCAACTGTACTGCGGTACCTGAACGCCTCTTCCTCATTCAGACTATGACCCAACTCACGAGACAGCTTCTGATGTGTGCACATAGGAGTAGAAACTGGTTTGCAATTCGCCATATTTGTGCGCTGCAGCAAATCTAGAGCATATTTCTGCTGTGTGAGATTTATTCCCCCGGGATTGCGAACCACTTCAACTCCAAGAAAATAATTCAGAGTACCGAGATCCTTAACCGGAAAAGTGGCAGAGAGCTGGCGAAGAAGAGAATCCATAGCCTGGGAGGACGAGCTGACAATGACAATGTCATCCACGTATACCAGCATATAAATAGTCACACCATCATGCATAAAAATGAAGAGGGAAGTATCGGCGGCAGAGGGAACAAAGCCGAGTTGTTGCAGTCGATCACTGAGACGAGCATACCATGCTCGCGGGGATTGCTTTAAACCATAGATGGACTTGTGGAGCTTGCAGACATGGTGTGGCCGAGACGGATCCTGAAAACCAGGAGGTTGCTGCATGTAGGCATCCTCTTTGAGAATCCCGTGAAGGAATGCATTGCTTATGTCAACCTGACGAAGATGCCAGCCTCTGGAGATGGCAAGAGAGAGCACAAGACGAACCGTAGCAGGCTTGACAACAGGAGAGAAAGTCTCAGAATAATCAATACCATGCTGCTGTGTGAATCCACGAGCGACGAGCCGAGCCTTGAATTTATCCAGCGAGCCATCCGACTTGTGCTTGACCTTAAAAACCCACTTACAGCTGATGATGTTCTGCCCCGGCGGCCGAGGAACGAGAGTCCATGTGTGATTCTGCTGGAGAGCATCGAACTCAGCATCCATCGCCTGACGCCAATGAGAGTCGGCGAGGGCATCACGATATGTGCGCGGCTCAGCATGAAAGGCGCGACGCCGAGGATCATATCTCACGGTGCCGTCGGACGGGACCAGTGTCTTGACGATGTTATCACGGAGCCGGGTCTTCATCGGATGTGTCGTAGCATCAGGAACAGCTGCAACCGGAGACGACGGCGCAGCCTGAGACGGCGACGCGGCCGGAGACGGCGACGCTGCCGGAGCGTCGAAGTCCAGCGGACGGGTAGGCAAGCTCGCGTGGGGACTCAGTGGAGACGAGCACGCAGGAGAGCTCGCTCCAGGCGAGCGTGCGGAGGGGTCCCTCACAGAGGAGGCGAGCGGACCGTCACGGGAGCCCTGCCCAGGCGTGGACGCGGCCGGGGCTGCAGGTGACGAAGATGCCGGGCTACCGGGGCCAGGCAAGGGAGGCTCATCTGCATGGCGAGGCGCGGACGTGCATGGCGACGTCGGTGTTGAGGAGCTGCTGGGTGGCGTCCGATCTGCACAAGTCTCAGAGCTGCTCGAGGCAGGGTTAGCCAACAGGGAAAGATCATATTTTCTCATGCGATCATCAACAACAGCCGACTCAGAAACAGGAAACAGTGAAGATGATGGCGTAGGTAAAAGTGGAGCCGAACTGGATTTAGCAAAAGGATACACGTTCTCATCGAACACAACATCACGTGAGATGTAGATGCGCCCACTCGACCGATCCAAACATTTATAGCCTTTGTGCATTGAGCTATAGCCTAGAAAAACACACTGCCTAGATCGGAACTCAAGTTTTCTATTGTTATAAGGGCGCAAATTAGGCCAACAGGCACATCCAAATGCGCGAAGAAAAGTATAGTCTGGGCGCTCATTTAAAAGACAACTGATGGGTGTAGAATTTTGAAGAACTCGAGTAGGCATGCGATTAATAAGGTAACACGCGGTGAGAAATGCTTCGTCCCAAAAGCGCACAGGAAGTGAGGAGTGGGCGAGCAAGGCAATGCCCGTCTCGACAATGTGCCGATGCTTGCGTTCGGCAATCCCATTTTGTTGGGATGTGTGTGGGCAAGAGACACGATGGTGTATACCCTCGCGCTGAAAATACCGAGATAAGCGGCGGTATTCACCACCCCAATCGGATTGAACAGCTCGAATTTTGGTGTTAAGCATACGCTCGACATGTTTTTGGAAATTGTAGAATGCTTGTTCTACATCAGATTTGCGCTTGAGCAAAAAAATCCAGGTAAACCGGCTGAAATCATCTAAGAAACTCACATAATATTTAAACCCGCCGACAGAGGTAACGGCAGGCCCCCATACATCGGAATGAATAAGTTCAAGAGGAGTATGAGTTACATGAGTTGAATCTCGAAAAGGTAATTGATGAACTTTCGCACGTTGACATGCGTCACAAACACTAGACTCAGAAGGTGCACAAGCAAATTTATTTGATCTAAGAACTGACTTAACGACGCCTTTGGACGGATGACCTAATCTTCGATGCCAATGTTCGATGGAGAGCTTGACACCGGAGAGAGCACGATGACTGGACACGAAGGAAGTGGACTTGAGGCTTGGCACCGGGTAGAGACCTCCACGGCATCTACCTTGCAGAAGAACCCTCTTCGTTGCTCGGTCCTTCAAATAAAAAAATTTAGGATGGAATTCGGCAAAGGCATCATTATCAGAAACAAGCTTGTTTACGGAAAGAAGGTGTTTGCTAACATGTGGGTAGGGGTGGGCACGGTTAAACCGAAAACCGAAAAACCAAACCGAACCGAACCATATTAACCGATATGTCGGTTAATTCGGTGGTTTGGTTTTTTGTTCGGTGGGAAATTTTAAGGCTGTTCGGTGTTTGGTTTGTGTTCGGTTTTCAGTGCCCAGAAACCGAATAGACCGAACAAACCGATATGTAGGATGCCCTGTGTAAATACCATGTTCACTCCATCAGGCGGAGGTCTCTCCAAAAGGTAAATTAGGCGGCGACCTCTTCAGCCATTGGCGAACAATTAAACATCCGGCCTGACTCCGGCGAGCTAGCAATCATCGGCAAATCCTTGTTATTTGTGGCGGACATCCGGCTAGCCGCTAGATCACATGTACTTTTACAACTGCTCTGAGTCTCTAATCTCCCAATCAAACTAATAATGTCCATGTATATCTGGTATGTATGCATGCCTCTTGGTCGTGCAAGTAACTACTAGTGTATCATTTAGTGCATGAGCTGCTCAATTTGGAGGCATCGCACGTGTTCTTCCGTACATAATACATGGCACGTTTCATGTGATTTTTCCACTTAATTATGTTCACTTTTTTGCTTGACCGAATAAAGCATTGCCTGATGTTAAGGTTGCTAGCTCTTGTGACTATTTTATGCATTCTATACAATGCAAATCAGTGCTCATGAATCATTACACTTACACTGACGAGTGCATGTATTTCGGTTAACCGAAGAAACCGAACCGATATATTATGGTTAATATGGTTCGGTTTCTAACTTTGTGTGCTTGTTTCGGTTTCCATTTCTTCAAAACCGATATTATAAAAAACCGAATAAACCGAACCATATTAACCATATAAACCGAACGCCCAGCCCTACATGTGGGACGTGCAAAACATTACGTAAGTATAGAGGTCTAGATGAGCCAGCAATAGTTGAATGACCAACATGAGAAATATGCAGACCTGCACCGTTGGCGACGTGAACCTGGTCCTTGCCGCTGTAACGCTCCTGGAACGAGAGACGGTCGAGGTCGCTCGTCAGATGGTCCGTTGCACCGGTGTCCGCATACCAGTGAGGATCGACAGAGTACGAGCCGGTGTTGGCCGAGTTGCCGGAACGCTCCCTGTTGTCCTCCGGCTGGAAGGCATGGTTGAAGCGATTGCGGCAGTGAAGGGCGTCATGGCCAAACTTGCTGCACACCTGACACTTCAGGTTGGAGCGGCCGTTGCCGCGGCCACGCCCGCCACGGCCACGCCCCTGTCTGCCGCCTTGTCCGCCATGTCCGCCGCCTTGCCCGCCATGTCCGTCGCGTGCACCATTGCCGCCGCGGTCATTGCCACGAGCAGCAGCGTTGGCGGAAGGATGGATTTCACCTGACGAGTTCTGCTGCTCCAGGCGAAGTTCAGCGCTAAGGAGGTACGCATAGAAACTGCTGAGACTTACTGGGTCATCCCGCGCCGTTATCGACGCGATGAGGGGCTCGAACTCGGAGCCCAGCCCGGCGAGCATGTAGCCGAGCACTTCATCGTCAGTGAGGGGCTTGCCGATGGAAGCCATTGCATCAGCGAACCCCTTCATCTTGCGGTAGTAGTCGGAGGCAGAGAGGTCCTTCTTCTTCAGGTTGGAAAGCTGATACCTGAGCTGCATGATGCGGGCGCGATTCTGCGAAGCGAACATGTCGTGCAGTGCAGTCCAAACAGCGGCGGAGGTCGTCAGCTGGGTCATCTGGCCGAGGATGTCCTCGGTCATGGACCTGAGGAGGGCGATCATGACAAGCTGGTCCTGCTGGTACCAGCGAAGGAACTCTGGATTGGCCACATCGACGGCTGCATCACCAGTTCCTTCCTTGATGGTGTGTGGCGGGGCTGCGGTGGTGCCGGCAACATAGCCAAACAGGCCGTTTGCAGCAAGGGCGGGGACGGCTTGGGTCTTCCATAGCAGGAAGTTCTCGCGCGTAAGGCGCAGAGTGATCAGGCTACCGAGCGAGGTGACTGAGATCGGAGCGGAAGTGGAGGAGACGACGGACAGGGTGCCGGCGTTGAGGGTGGTGAGGGCGCCAGCGGTGCCGGGGTGGGAAGCAGGGGTGGTGCCGGTCATGGTGAAGGAAGGGAGATTGGATCTTTGGCTCTGTATACCAAGTTAGGAAGATTGTTTTTGCCGTGGTGATTACCACCGGCCTCTCCTCTATTTATATTCACGTACATAGTACAGGATAGATACAGGTAGTTAGGATTACAACTGTGTGCTGGGATTAGATAAGAATGACCCGCACAACTAACTCAATCTAATCCTAACTATACAACTTGACGTACACGTTTAACATGAAGTGCCAACCAAACAAAAAATTTAATCTGCAAAGGTGCCCAGCAAGCCCATATCTCGACGGCGCCTGGTGTAAACTCTCTTCCAAGGGAAAACGAGTTCCATTCAGTCGCTACCAAAAACAAGTCTGCCTCCTCCGTAACCTCAAAATTGAGCAGGACATCCCAAATATTTATAAGTTCAAAGATCACTGGAACCGATGGGGTTCCGCACAGATCAGATCCGACAATGCATATGGTTGCGAGTCAAGAATATCCTTTGATACCCCGAGGTCACAAAACATATTATCATATCCATTCAATATCAGATAAATATGAACTCAAATATTACCACATACATTCATCAGATCCCACAAATTCAGAACTGAGGCAAAAAAATTGTGTTCCTACTTTTGGAGATATGCTCTAGAGGCAATCAATGATTATATTTTCCTATGTATTCATGAGTCATTCCTACAATCCTTGAACATCATCAATAATATGTACCAATAAGTATGTGACTTCTTTGTGAAACTATATATTGTATGATGATTTGTTCTAATGGTCCCTAGTTAATAAGGTTATGCGGGCACATACCCTTTGACTAGTATATGATTCCGTTGATGACTATGTTTCACAAGTCGTGGGCACAGAGATGTTAAACCGATAGTATGGACTCGGGGATGAAGATCACCGAGTCAGACAGACCCACTTTGGGACGCAGTGAGATATCGTCATCTGTTAGTCTCAAGTATGATGTATATGCCATGTCCTAGACCTGAGGTCCTCGCATGTTCTTGGGATGAGGATCGACTCACTTAGGGTCTATAAAATGCTACTCCGTAATTGGGTAGTTATAAAGGTAGCTTTCAGGTGAGTCGTGAGACATGCCGCAAGACATAGTTGACCAAGAAGCACTGGTGCAAAGACATCCTATACAAACGGTTTTTAACCCCTTTCCGCGATGGAGTTTTAAACCGTCGCCTGGCCAGTGTGTGCGATAGGGGGGTCTGAAAGAACATGTGGTGCCCCAACGTGTGGTTTTGGTAATTGATGACATTCTCTATGGACTAATGGTTGCATTGAGTTATATTTGAAGGATTTGTCCATAGGCATTTGTTGAAGTCCATGTGTTGGTTTCAAGGAGTTTATGAGTTGACTAAGATGCTATTAAGGAATTATCCAAAGATTGGTCATGTGAGTGTTGAGCTTATTGCAAGCATGTCTTGAAGAAGAAGATTGTGTGATCATTCATGTTTACCTTCAAGACATCATCCAAATGAAGAGAGTTGGAAAGATTCAAGGTTGATCAATACTAAGTACAGAGAGTGATTCAAGTTGATCAACACACAAAGCATAGAAGATGTACTGAGAGGGATCAAGTGATCCCATGGTATGGTAAGTATTGTCCATTACGCTTTGTGTACTAACCCATGGTCTACGTGAGAGTTCTATGTGGGGTTAGGTATGTTTCCATGGGCTTGCGTCAAGAGGAAGATATCATACAACCCATGGAGAGGATGACATCAAGTGGTGATCGTCATCAAGATTGCGGTGTGCAAGTTCAAGTGGAGCATCACGAAGAGATCAAGTGCTTGAAGCTAGCCGTCCATTGTGGTGTCAATGGACTTGTGAAGATGTGCCGAAGAGTGGCTCACCCATAGTGGAGTATGGGGGAGCAATCAACTAGTCTTCATCGACCCAACGCAATAAAGAAAGGTGGTCCATCTTGGGGAGGGCAAGATCGTCATCATCTAGCTCAAGTGGATCATGCGCAAGGCAAATGTTTGCCCTTGATAGGTTTTCTATTTTACCGGTCTCATGGTGGTAGTTGGGAGACCGGGTTATAGGATCGATGGCCGTACTATTAAGGGGGGCTCTCAAGTTGGTAGTTTGATCGTATCGTTCGTAGAGAGCTCAAACCATTGCATCCTTGCATCATATTTCTTGGTTCTTGTTTGGTTCTTCTCCTTGTGAGATTTGGAGCTTATGGTCATCTTGATGACAAGCTCGAGTTCATCGAAAACGGAGTTCGCATGCATCTTTTATGATGTTTTCGATGTTGGAGGTTATGCTGATTCTTCTCTGTTGGAGGTTCCACTCTTCTATATGTTTGGCATACCTCCCCTGCCTCTTCTTACTATAACCAACAAGCTGTTTTGATGCTACTCGTCTTCCTCTATCCAACAAGCTTGAGTTTTTCTTGAAGTCCATGTGTTGGTTTCAAGGAGTTTATGTGTTGACCAAGGTGCTATTAAGGATTTATCCAAAGATTGGTCATGTGTGAAGTTGAGCTTATTGCAAGCATGTCTTGAAGAAGAAGATTGTGTGAACATTCATGTTTACCTTCAAGACATCATCTTAATGGAGAGAGTTGGAAAGATTCAAGGTTGATCAAGACTATGTACAAAGAGTGATTCAAGTTGATCAACACACAAAGCGTAGAAGATGTACCAAGTGGGATCAAGTGATCTCATGGTATGGTAAGCATTATCCATTACGCTTTGTGTACTAACCCGTGGTCTATGTGAGAGCTCTGTGTGGGGTTAGGTATGAGTCCATGGGCTTACGACAAGAGGAAGATATTATACAACCCATGAAGAGGATGACATCAAGTGGTGATCGTCATCAAGATTGCGTGTGCAAGTTCAAGTGGAGCATCACGAAGAGATCAAGTGCTTGAAGCTTGCCGTCCATTGTGGTGACAATGGACTTGTGAAGATGTGCCGAAGAGTGGCTCACCCATAGTGGAGTATGGGGGAACAATCAACTAGTCTTCATCAACCCAACGCAATCAAGAAAGGTGGTCCATATTGAGGAGGACAAGATCATCATCATGTAGCTCAAGTGGAATATGTGCAAGGCAAAGGTTTTCCCTTGATAGGTTTTCTATTTTACCGGTCTCATGGTGGTAGTTGGGAGACCGGGTTATAGGATCGATTGCCGTACTATCAAGGGGGGCTCTCAAGTGAGTAGCTTGATCGTATCGTTCATAGAGAGCTCAAACCATTGCATCCTTGCATCATCTTTCTTGGTTCTTGTTTGGTTTTTCTCCTTGTGAGATTTGGAGCTTATGGTCATCTTGATGACAAGCTCGAGTTCATCGAAAACGGAGTTCGCATGCATCTTCTATGATGTTTTCAATGTTGGAGGTTATGCCGGTTCTTCTCTATTGGAGATTCCACTCTTCTATATGTTTGGCATACCTCCCCTGCCTCTTCTTACTATAACCAACAAGCTGTTGGATAATATTTGTCGTTCTCTATCCAACAAGCTTGAGTTTGCTCAATTCGGAGCTCATTTGCAGAAGGTATGGCAGTTCAGGTTTTACTGTTTCCATCTGTTTGTTTGGGTTTCTTTGTAGCACCCCAAGCGGTAGTACCGCTTAGCCGAGCGGTAGTACCGCTTAGCTGAGCTGGGCGGCAGTGCTGCGCGTGGTACCGCTGCTTTCGGTGTTGCGATTTCTTCGTATCGGGTTCAACGCCAGTAGGAGTGGCAGTAGGAGTGGTAGTACCGCTTATAAGCGGTATAAACGGTACTACCGCTTATAAGCGGTAGTACCGCGCCTGCCACCGCTCATGGTGTTTCTCTCTGTCTCTCCCCTGTGTGCTCTGTCCCCAGCGGTAATACGGCTCGCCTGAGCGGTAGTACCGCCCGTTGCTGCCAAGCAGTAGTACCGCTCCCTCGAGCAGTAGTACCGCACGGTGCGGGCTGAGCACATAACGGTTGGATTTTTCCCCACCTATAATAGGGGGTCTTCTTCCCCATTGAACCTTATCCTTTGAGCTCATGTTCTTCCCCCATTGTTGACCTTCTTCGAGCTTGCTATCTCTCAATCGCTCCATGGATTCTTGCTAGTTTTGGGGGGAAAAGAGAGAGGAGATCTAGATCCACATTTCCACCAATCACTTTCTCCTCTATGTGAGGGGAACCCCTTGGATCTAGATCTTGGAGTTCTTGGTGTTCTTCTTCTTGTTCTTCCTCTCTTTTTCTTCCATAGCTTTCGTTGCTTTGGTGGGATTTGAGAGTGAGGGACTTGGGCACTCCGTGTGCCCTTGCCATTGCATTTGGTGCATCGGTTTGAGTTCTCCACGGTGATACGTGGAAGTGAAGTTGAGTAGCTTATTACTCTTGGGTGCTTGGTACCCTTGAGCTTGTTCCTCTTGGGTGCTTGGGCGCCCTAGACGGTTGATGGTGTTCGAACCTCAATCATTGTGGTGTAAAGCTCCGGGCAAGCGTCGGGGTCTCCAATTAGGTTGTGGAGATCGCCCCGAGCAATTTGACGGGTACCGGTGACCGCCCCCAAGGGTTGCCAAAGTGTACGGGTTCGGTGACCGCCCCCAAGGGTTGCCATTTGTACGGGTTTGGTGACCGCCCTCAAGGGTCCCTTAGTGGAATCACGGCATCTTGCATTGTGCGAGGGCGTGAGGAGATTACGGTGGCCCTAGTGGCTTCTTGGGGAGCATTGTGCCTCCACACCGCTCCAAACGGAGATTAGCATCCGCAAGGGTGTGAACTTCGGGATACATCGTCGTCTCCGCGTGCCTCGGTTATCTCTTACCCGAGCCCTTTACTTATGGACTTTACTTTGTGATAGCCATATTGTTTCATGTCATATATCTTGCTATCACTTAGTTGTTTATTTTGCTTAGCATAAGTTGTTGGTGCACATAGGTGAGCCTAGTTGTTGTAGGTTTTGTGCTTGACAAATTAACCGCTAGGTTTATTCCGCATTTGTTCAAGCCTAAACCGTAATAATTTTAAAGCGCCTATTCACCTCCCTAACGAAGACATGTACCTAGGGTAGGGTAATAGGCCTGACCTAGACACCCTTCCCCGAGGACACTGCTCTAAAGCCAAGGACATTCAAAAGATAGCATCATCTACCGACTGAAATCGCCACAGGGTGCAACCCACTCGACCAACAGTTCACTCGGATAACCCACTCGGAAGACAGAAGATCACATCAGAAACCACTCGGAAGACAGAAGATCTAAGGTCACTCAGGATGGCAATGGTCAGGCGTTCACTCCGTAGTCTTAATGATCATTTATTTGCCTTTATTGCGGCGTTATCAGTAACGTCCTGTCTTTATGGACATTGAACCCCTTGTAACGTGGGACGGCTGGGGTCCTGGCGCACTCTATATAAGCCACCCCCTCCACTGGCACAAGGGTTCGCACCCCCTGTAACTTCACGCATAATCCAATCGACCGAGCCTCCGGGCACCGAGACGTAGGGCTGTTACTTCCTCCGAGAAGGGCCTGAACTCGTAAATCTTGCGTGCACAACCTCATCGTAGCTAGGATCTTGCCTCCTCATACCTACCCCCTATTCTACTGTCAGACTTAGAACCACGACAGTTGGCGCCCACCGTGGGGCAGGTGTCTTAGCGACTTTTCGGTGAAGTTGCGATTTTTTCCGATTCCCATCATCATGGTTTCGGGTGTAGGTTTGGCTGAGGGCCACGAGATCCGTCTCGGCGCGCTTGTCTTCATCGCCGACGACTCCGCCTGGCTCCAGGAGGCCCCCCTCGACGTCGAGACGTTCCCCGTCTGCGGGGCGACGCACTTTCGCGCGTGTGTCTGCGGCGTCCTTCTACGGCAGCCGTCGACCCAATACCAGTTGGTTCCTACGGCGTCTTCGTTCCCCGCTATTCGCCATCGCAAGCGATCCGGTCGATCGCGGCTTCAGCGGTGGGTGAAGCATGCGGTGGCACGTCAGTCGACCACCCCTCAAGTCGCGGCGATCCAGCCCGATGAATCTCTCTATGGCATGTTTGATCTGTCGACTGGCTCCGTCGAGACTCCGTCCGAGTGCGACAGCAGTGATCCTGCGGCGGAGGTCCTGATGGTCGACACGCCGCGTAGCCCACCTGGCATGCGCCGCAACGGAGGCGGCGACGGCGGTGGCGATCCATCGCGTGTTCACGAGGAATACCACCCCGAAACCCTCTCTTCACAGCGGAGGGAGGAACTTCACCGCCGTAACGAGGAAGCACTCCACACGCCCATCGTCGGAGAGACCTCTGAGGCTCGGGCCTTGGAGGCAGCGCGCTTGGCCACTTTGGCTGAACGCACTCGACTGGAAAATCTTCAGCATGCACTCGACGAACGTGCTCGGCAGCAGATTCCTGAGTCCAGTCGACGGCGGCAATTGTTCCCTCCTGAACCTCAGGTATACCGCACTCCTATTCAGAATCTTGCAGCTGCAGCTCCTATAGCAGAGTCCATCCAGCCATCCCAGTCGGAAGCTGGACGAGGTTTGATGCAGATCCGGGCTCTGCTCCGGGCGGCAGGAGACCAAAACACTGCAGTATCTCAGTCGTGTAACAGAATCCATAGAAGATCTGTGGTGGCTGACACAGTTCAATCAGCTCACAGCCCAAGATCGCCTCCGCAGCGTGAGGGGAGGGTGCATCGCCAAGATCAGCACTTGGGTCGGAACCACGAGCAGTACGATCATCGGCTCGGCCGTGATGACCGCCGTCGAGCGCCTACACCCCCTCCGAGAAGCGGATGATATGTGCCCCGGCACTATGATGACAGGCGCCCGTACAGCGGAGGGCGGAGGACGCCGGTCGACCCAAGAGAGCCAGGGTTTGATGCGAGGTCAATTTTAGTGCAAGGTTTGGTCGACAGGAACCGAGCACACAGACAGGGGCAAGGCAGGGATCACCCGAGTGGAAGCAGAATACATGTTTCGGGTCCCGAGTGTTTTAGCAGAGCCATCAGAGCCGCTGAGATCCCCCCCAACTTCAGGTTGGCGACTGGGGTTAGTAAGTTCACCGGTGAGTCGAAGCCTGACACTTGGCTGGAAGATTACCGAGTGGCTGTTCAGATCGGTGGTGGAAATGATGAGGTAGCTATGAAACATCTTCCTCTCATGCTGGAAGGGTCGGCCAGAGCATGGCTGAATCAGTTGGCTCCAGGCAGTATATTCAGCTTGGAGGAGTTAACCCGAGTGTTTGTCAGGACATTCGAGGGCACGTGCAAACGACCTGCGGGGTTGACGGAATTGCAACATTGTGTACAGAAGCCGAATGAAACTCTGAGGGATTACATCCAAAGATGGACCACTTTACACCACACAGTAGAAAATGTATCCCAACACCAAGCAGTTTGTGCCTTCAAGGAGGGCGTTCGGTATCGAGAGCTTAACCTGAAATTCGGTCGGACAGGAGATATGTCTCTGACCCGAATGATGGAAATAGCCACCCGGTACGCTAATGGTGAAGAAGAGGACCGACTCAGCAGTGGAAAGGGCAAACCAGTCGCCCAAGACACCGGAGTGGGTCGGAAGCAGAAACGCAAAGCCGAGCCAGCAGGTCCAGGTGAAGCTGCAGTTGTAACTCAAGGAAAATTCAAGGGAAAGCCCAAAGGACCCTGGATCCCCAAGAAGGTGAAAGATCAGGCAGGGAACGATGTGTTGGACTTGCCATGTCACATTCACACCAAGAAGGATGAAGAGGGTAATCTGATTTATCCCAAACATACCACTCGACAATGTCGGCTCCTGATCCAGCAGTTCCGAGAGAAACAACCCAATGAAAAGGAAAAAGAGTCTGACAAGGATGGTGACAAGGAAGAAGATGATGACGGTTTCCCTAACGTCAATTCCACTTTGATGATTTTTGCTGACATTGAAAGTAAAAGTCGACTGAAAGTCATCAACAGAGAGGTAAACATGGTTGCTCCGGCAACGACGACATATTTGAAATGGTCAAAGACTCCCATCACATTCGACCAATCTAACCACCCACCGCACGTCGCCACCCCCGGGAGGCAAGCGTTGGTGGTCGACCCGGTCGTTGGGGGCACCCGACTGATCAAAGTCTTGATGGATGGTGGCAGCGGCTTGAACATTTTGTATGCTGAGACTCTTCGTGGGATGGGCATTCCGATGTCCAAGCTCAGTGAGAGCAACATGCGGTTCCACTGTGTCATTCCAGGGAAGAAAGCTGATTCACTCGGCCAGATCACTCTTGACGTGGTTTTCGGTGACTCAAAGAATTACCGTAAGGAGAAGTTGACATTTGAAGTTGTGGATTTTCACAGTGCCTATCATGCTATTCTGGGCAGAACTACATATGCCTGTTTCATGGCTCGACTGTGTTACATCTACATCAAGCTGAAGATGCCTGGCCCCAGGGGCGTGATCACAGTCACTGGTAATCGGCAACGAGCAGAAGAGTGCCTCCAGAAGGGCTCTAAGATAGCCGATGAACAGATGGCAGCGATAGAAATGGAAGAATATAAGAAGACTGCAGATCCGAGTGATTTGTTGCGTGCTAAGAAGCCTGCTTCTGAGTCTGCATTTCAGTCGTCCGGTGAAACAAAGCCTGTTCACATTCACCCGACCGATCCCAGTGCTGCTCCAACTCATATCTCAACAACACTCGACAGCAAATAGGAAGAAGCGCTCATCCAGTTCCTCCGTGAGAACTGGGACATCTTCGCATGGAAGCCGTCTGACATGACGGGTGTACCCAGGGGACTGGCTGAGCACCGTTTGCGAGTCAATCCAAAGGCAAAACCCGTGAAAGAGCATCTCCGTCGGTCCGCTGCGGAGAAGAGAAAGGCAATCGGCGAAGAGGTGGCTCGGCTTTTGGCAGCTGAGTTCATCCGCAAAATTTACCACTCCGAGTGGCTCGCCAAAGTTGTCATGGTTCCCAAGAAGGATGATTCACTCTGTATGTGCATTGATTTCAAGCATATCAATCGCCAAAGATCATTTTTCTCTCCCCCGCATCGATCAGATAGTCGACTCGACTGCGGGATGTGAGCGATTGTCCTTCCTGGATGCATATTCCGGGTACCATCAGATCCGACTGTATGGACCTGATGAAATAAAAACAGCTTTTATCACCCCATTCGGGTGCTTTTGCTACATCACCATGACCTTTGGTCTCAAGAATGCTGGTGCCACATTCATGCGCATGATACAGAAGTGTCTGCTAGCTCAAATCAGTCGGAATGTGGAAGCATACATGGATGACATCGTGGTTAAGTCGCGCAAAGGTTCCGACCTGCTGACTGACCTTGCCGAAACCTTTGCCAATTTGAGAAGATATGACATCAAGCTTAATCCGTCGAAGTGTACATTTGGAGTTCCAGGTGGAAAGTTACTCGGTTTCCTCGTTTCCGAACGTGGGATCGATGCAAACCCAGAGAAAGTTGGTGCAATCCTCCGAATGAAACGCCCTGTGCGTGTACACGACGTTCAGAAGCTTACTGGTTGTTTGGCCGCTTTGAGTCGATTCATTTCTCATCTCGGCGAAAAGGCATTACCTCTTTACCGACTGATGAAGAAATCTGATATGTTCGAGTGGACTCCGGAAGCTGACGCAGCGTTTACAGAGCTCAAAGCCCTGCTTTCCACCCAACCGGTGCTTGCTGCTCCAATCAGCAAAGAGCCTTTACTGCTTTATATAGCAGCCACTGGACAGGTTGTCAGTACAGTACTCATAGTCGAGCGGGAAGAAGAAGGTAAAACCTACAAGGTTCAACGCCCAGTGTACTATATTTCTGAAGTCTTAACTCCATCCAAGCAGAGGTATCCACATTATCAGAAGCTTGTCTATGGAATTTACTTGACCGCAAAGAAGGTTGCACATTACTTCTCAGATCATTCGATTACAGTCGTCAGCGACGCTCCGTTGTCAGAAATTTTGAACAACAGAGATGCAACTGGTCGAGTGGCAAAGTGGGCGATTGAACTCCTTCCGCTGGATATCAAGTTTGAGGCAAAGAAAGCGATCAAATCTCAAGCGATAGCAGATTTCCTCGTCGAGTGGATTGAACAGCAGTTACCGACCCAGATACAGTCGGAACATTGGACTATGTTCTTCGACGGGTCCAAGATGTTGAATGGTTCAGGCACTGGAGTAGTCCTGGTATCTCCATGAGGCGACAACCTCAGATATGTTCTCCAGATTCACTTTGATTCCTCCAACAATGAAGCTGAATATGAGGCACTCCTGTACGGGTTGCATATGGCCATTTCACTCGGCGTCCGCCGCCTAATGGTTTACGGTGACTCAGATTTAGTGGTTAATCAAGTGATGAAGGAATGGGATGTCAGGAGCCAAGCTATGACTGGTTATTGCAATGCGGTGAGAAAGTTAGAAAAGAAGTTTGAAGGGCTAGAGCTCCACCATATACCCCGACTGAAGAATCAAGCAGCTGACGACTTGGCGAAAATAGGTTCCAAGCGGGAGCCTATTCCCAGCAATGTGTTTTTGGAGCATATTCACGCTCCATCAGTTCAAGAAGATCCCTTCACTGAAGAGCCCCCACAGCCTAAAAGTTCCTCTGATCCGACTGAAGTTGAAATCCCAGCTGTGGTCGACTTGATCATGGAAGTTTTGATCGTTATTCCTGATTGGACAGTGCCGTATATCGCATATATTCTCAGGAAAGAGCTTCCAGAGGATGAAGAAGAGGCTCGCCAGATTGTCCGTTGATCCAAAGCCTTCACAGTAATGGGGGGGCAACTCTATAGAGAAAGTGTCACTGGGGTCGTTCAGAAATGCATCACTCCGGAAGAAGGCCAAATGATCCTTGATGATATTCACTCGGGAACCTGTGGTCACCATGCGTCTTCTCGGGCCATCGTGGCCAAAGCGTATTGAGCAGGGTTTTATTGGCCGCGGGCAAATGAGATGGCAAAGGAAATAATTGACAAATGTGAGGGCTGTCAGTTCTACTCCAACATGTCCCACAAACCTGCTTCAGCCTTGCAGACCATTCCACTCGTCTGGCCATTCGCTGTTTGGGGTTTAGATATGGTAGGACCTCTGAAGACTGGCAGGAGTGGTTTCACCCATGTGCTTGTAGCAGTCGACAAGTTCACCAAATGGATCGAAGCTAAACCTGTCAAAAACCTGGATGCAAGTACTGCCGTCAGCTTCATCAGAGGGTTAACATTTAGGTATGGAGTCCCACACAGCATCATCACGGATAATGGGTCGAACTTTGATTCTGATGAGTTCCGAGCTTTCTGTGCGTCCCAAGGTACTCGGGTCGACTATGCTTCAGTCGCCCACCCTCAGTCGAATGGACAAGCAGAAAGAGCGAATGGTTTGATTCTCAAAGGGCTGAAACCTCAATTGATGCGCGACCTCAAGCATGCGGCCGGCGCTTGGGTAGATGAGCTACCGTCAGTCCTTTGGGGATTAAGAACAACACCAAATCGGTCGACTGGTCGAACCCCCTTCTTCATGGTCTATGGGGCTGAGGCTGTGCTGCTGAGTGACTTGCTTCACAATGCACCCCGAGTAGAACTTTTCTTAGAAGCCGAAGCAGAACGAGCTCGAGAAGATGCTGTTGATCTTCTGGAAGAAGAAAGAGAGATGGCCTTGATCCGATCGACCATTTATCAGCAAGACCTTCGTCGATTATATGCTAGAAATGTGAAGGGTCGAGCATTTCAGGAAGGGGACCTTGTGCTCCGAGTGGACCAGCAACGGCCTCACAAACTTGCCCCCGCTTGGGAAGGTCCCTTCATCGTCACCAAGGTGCTCCACAACGGAGCGTATCACCTCTACAATGTGGAGCATAATGAAGACGAGCCACGCGCTTGGAATGCGGAGCTACTCCGCCGTTTTTATACTTAAGTGTTCAGACTGATGAGATGTAATAAAGAGTACCTTTCAGTTCGTTTATCAAAGACATGGTTTTACAGTCTCCTAAATGATTGTTGTTACTAATACATGTGTCCAAAATCCCCCAGTGGGTGGCTTAGCCGCGAATCCGATTCGCCTAAGTTCAAAAAATCCTACCGAGTGATGAGCAACCCTCTCACTCGGGGGCTTAGCTGCAGTCCTGTACTCGCCTAAGTTTGTAAAATCCTACCGAGTGATGAGCAATCCTCTCACTCGGGGGCTTAGCTGCAGTCCTGTACTCGCCTAAGTTTGTAAAATCCTACCGAGTGATGAGCAACCCTCTCACTCGGGGGCTTAGCTGCAGTCTTGTACTCGCCTAAGTTTGTAAAATCCTACCGAGTGATGAGCAATCCTCTCACTCGGGGGCTTAGCTGCAGTCTTGTACTCGCCTAAGTTTGTAAAATCCTACCGAGTGATGAGCAACCCTCTCATTCGAGGGCTTAGCTGCGGTCCTATACTCGCCTAAGTTTGTAAAATCCTACCGAGTTGAGAGCAACCCTCTCACTCGGGGGCTTAGCTGCGTCCTGTACCCGCCTAAGTTTGTAAAATCCTACCGAGTGATGAGCAACCCTCTCACTGGGGGCTTAGCTGCAGTCCTGTACTCGCCTAAGTTTGTAAAATCCTACCGAGTGATGAGCAACCTCTCACTCGGGGGCTTAGCTGCAGTCCTGTACTCCCAGTTTGTAAAATCCTACCGAGTGATGAGCAACCCTCTCACTCGGGCTTGCTGCAGTCCTGTACTCCGCCTAAGTTTGTAAATCCTACCGAGTGAGAGCAACCCTCTCACTCGGGGGCTTAGCTGCAGTCCTGTACTCGCCTAAGTTTGTAAAATCCTACCGAGTGATGAGCAACCCCTCACTCGGGGGCTTAGGCTGCAGTCCTGTACTCCGCCTAAGTTTTTGTAAAATCCTACCAGTGATGAGCAACCCTCTCACTCGGAGGCTTAGCTGCAGTCCTGCACTCGCCTAAGTTTGTAAAATCCTACCGAGTGAAGAGCAACCCTCTCACTCGGGGGCTTAGCTGCGGTCATGTACCCGCCTAAGTTTAAAAAATCCTACCAAGTGATGAGCAACCCTCTCACTCGGGGGCTTAGCTGTGGTCATGTACTCGCCTAAGTGTAAAACACGCTCCATCCTGATCTGCAAGGACGACGAGGTGCAGGTCGTCCGCGATCCTCTCCTCAGAACTGCATCACAAGAACAAAAGTCTGTTCCGAGTGAAGATACAAGTTCCACTCGGAAATAAAAACAAGCATATTTAAGGGCAACTAAGTTCGGACGAAGGAGCTTAAAGTACTCGGGCATCAGGCCCGAAGGAGTTTTACGATTACAAAATCACTCGGCATACCGAGGCAAATTGAATCGGATCATAAAAGTTTCATTCACTCCACAGGGGGGCTGGCAGGCTCGACAAACTCGTCCAGGTCGATTCCATCTGCAATTCGAGTAGCAGCAGCAATGAAGGTCTCCATGAAAGACTGGAAGTCAAGTTTCTTGGTGTTGGCGACCTTGATTGCTGCTAGCTTCTCTTCTCTGGCTTCCTTGCAGTGGACACGAACCAGGGACAGAGCTACGTCAGCACCGCATCGAGCAGAGGACTTCTTCCACTCCTGCACTCGACCAGGAATCTCGTTGAGTCGAGTCATCAGAGACTCGAGATCATTTCGGAGCGTTTCCCTTGGCCAGAGCGCTGTGTCGATCCGCGACACCGCAACCTTGAGTCGAGCAAGGTATTCCAAGGCACTGGCAAGGCGAGACTCCAGTCGGAGCATGTTCATGGCAGCTTCATCTTTGACAGGGGAGTTGATGGGGTCCAAGTTCGTCTCGACTCGCCCAGTCTCTTCCTCGAAGTCTTGACAGAATTCTGCACTCGCAGAGAAATAATGAGTCGACAGCAGTATGATGAGTCAATGAAAGCAAACCACTCGGACAGAGAAAAGTACCTTCAAGCATGAGGCATAATTTTTTGGAGAGTCCTCCCAGATAGTTCTCCAGCTCGTCCCTCCTATGGGTGATGTCTTCTACTTTGTCGGTCAGGGTCCGTTTGTCCTTCTTCAGACGAGTCACCTCTTTGTTGGCTTCGTCAAGAGCAACCTTCAGCTTGGTATTCTCTTCCTCCAGCTTTCCGACTGAGGCCATCTTTTGGTCGGCAAGTGCCGTTTTGTCTTCGGCGGTTTTCTTCGCAGCCGCAAGGTCAAGGTCCTTCTTATCCAAAGCCTGTCTCATTGTTTCTAGAAAGAATAACATTCGAATCAGAAAAAGGAGGAGAAAAGATGGCAAGAGAACCAGTCGACAAGCTTTCCTTACCAGCAGCGTCATCCTTAGCCTTCTGCAAGTTGTTTTGAGCCAACTCCAGGTCAAGATTGAGCTGGATTTGCTTTTGCTCCAAGTCAGCGAACCGGGCTCCAAGATCACAAGATTTCTGTGTTCAGAAGATAGACAGTCGGCAGACACAAAGATTGGTTGCTTCCGAGCAATAAAGTAGCAAGTTCAAATAGTTCTAAGACTACTGCCGAATCAAACATTCGACAATAGTCTCGGGGACTACACCCAGTGGGTGCACTCAGCGTGCCCCCACTGGTCCGACTTTTTCAATCGACTTGGTCCGTCCAGTCAAAAAAAAAACTCAGACCATAGCCGACTGCCCGCAGTCGACTGCGGTCTCGGGGACTACACCCAGTGGGTGCACTCAGCGTGCCCCCACTGGTAAAGGTTCCACTCGGCATAATCTGCCCAGACCAAGTGGAAAAGCTCTGTTCAAAGACCCCCGCCGAATCAAACATTCGACGATGGTCTCGGGGACTACACCCAGTGGGTGCACTCAGCGTGCCCCCACTGGTTCAGAGATTCAATCAACACAACCTAGTCGACTCAAGTGGAAAAACTACTCAACAGAAATTAAAACACCCAGTGGGTGTACAGACTGACAATGGGTGTGCAATTAAGGTTCCAAAACGCTCATCTGCGGACGTCTTGCGGATAAAGCGGCAGTTTCTAAATATCATATCCTAACAGAACAAGCGTCAAGATGGAGTTCAGTCGGAAGTAAGCTAACCTGGACATTGGCCTGAAGTGCTGAGCTGGCATCATAGGCAGCTTGACTGGCCTCACGCACCACTTTCATCTGCTCCATCATAATGCCTGCCTGGCGTATAGCTTCCTTGGCAGCACTCACTTGGTCTTCTGGGACGTGATGGGCGGTGAAAAGTGGAGTCGGTGTATCAGTTGCAGTAGCTTGAGAGCTTGAGGCATGAAGTTGCACAGATGAAGCAAGGGCCGGCACAGTCGACGATGAAGGATGACCACTCGACAAGGGATTCGCAAAAGTAATGGAGGCACGGTTGAAGTCCCCGGATTGCTGGATAGCTGGTTCCGTCGCCGGCGTCGACTGAGGCGTCTTGCTAGCTGGTACCTTCTTGGCCGAGGTCCTGCTCCTCCTACCCACGAGCTTCTATGGCTCATCTTCATCGTCGTCTTGAAGTTCAATAACATTTTGCGGAGCTGCAAAAGAATCGACCACAAGAGTTCAGTCGACTGTAGAATCGGCTAGCAAAGAAAAGACGAGATAACAGGGGTCATACCCACTTTGGAGGTGACCGCGTCCTCCATCTCCTCGTCACCATCATCTTTGTAAGCAGAAGTCTCGGAGGTAGCAGTGCTGCAAATCTCAAGGTTCACTCGGTCAAGCAAGTGAATGGGTCGACAACTAATATAAGATTCTTGGAACAAAGGGTGAAAACGAAACACTTACGCAGAGGCGACGGGAACGTCAACCTTGATCTTGGGCAAAGCCTTCCGTGGCTTTGACGGCGCGGTCTTGAGCTGCTTCGGAGCCTTCTCAGTCGGCATCGGAGAAGATGTCCGAGTGTGCTTTGAAGTCTGTCCGGTCAGTGCTACCACCTTACCCCGGATACTTGCTGGGTCATGCTTATGCTTGGAACGCTTTTCCACGTGAGGTGGAGAATCGACCTCCTCACCACTGCTCGATTTTTCGTGCTCTTCGTCACTCTTGCCATCAGAGTTCCAGTCGCCGCTGTCGCCTCCGCTCTCTTCTCCTTCCTGGATCTGCTCCCCGTTGGGCATCGAGTACATCTCAGTATATATCTGCGAAGCAAAGAATTGAACAAGCATCAGTCGGTTCCAAAGACAGTTTACAAATTAGAGTAAAAGTCACTCGGCACCGAAGGTCAGACCTTGTCTGGTTCGTTATCAGCGCCGAGTGGCGGAATTCTCCTGGACCCCCTGGGGTTGTCTTTGTTTCCAGTAATGCCCTGCAGCCACTGCGCCACCATCTCCTTGGCAACTTCCTCCGGGTGGATCCGAGCAGAATCGTCAGCACCCGAGTACCTCCACATAGGATGATCGCGGGCCTGGAGCGGCTGGATGCGGCGAGTGAGAAACACCTCTAGCAAATCCATGCCGGTCACACCATCGCGGACAAGTTGGATTACTCGTTCAACCAACATAGTCACCTCCACCTTTTCTGCTGGAGTCACTTTCAAGGGAGAGGGCTTCTCAATTCTCCCCATGGTGAAGGAGGGAAGGCCAGTCGACTGACCAGGAGTTGGTTTGTCCTTACAATAAAACCAGGTCGACTGCCACCCTCTGACCGAATCGGGAAGAGTCATAGGTGGAAAAGTGCTTTTACCTCTCATCTGGATCCCTAGACCTCCACACATCTGGATCACGTGCGTCCTCTCATCACTCGGATTAGCCTTTTTCACAGACTATGAGCGGCAAGTAAAGATGTGTTTGAAGAGACCCCAATGCGGTCGACAACCCAGGAAATTCTCACACATGGAGACAAACGCAACGAGGTATGTGATGGTGTTCGGGGAAAAGTGATGAAGTTGGGCTCCAAAAAAGTTCAGAAAACCTCGGAAAAAAGGATGAGGGGGCAGAGAAAAACCATGGTCGACATGGGTCACGAGGAGGACGCACTCACCCTCCTGCAGCTGCGGCTCGGTCTCATCACCTAGCAGCCTCCAAGATCCATGAGCGATCAAGCCCCCCTCGACCAGATCCTCCAGATCCTCTTGCTGGATCATGGATCGAATCCTGTCGCCCTGGATCCAGCCGGGCGGCAGGCCGGATCTCGATGACGATCCCCCCCGACTCGTCTTCTTGCCCTTCGCTACCGCCGTCACTTTCTTCGCACGCTCCAGGGCCGCCGTCTTCTCCTTCCCCATCGCGGCAGGCTGCACTTGGACGGGGCGGCAGCGTCGAAGGTGGCGGCGAATGTGGTGGAGAAACAGGAGAAGAAGAAGGGGATGGGGAGCACAGTGCCAGACTCATCGGCCCCGACGCCTTATATGGGCCTGCTCTCGAGTGGCTGACTCGTGGGCCCAGGTAATCCAGTCAAATCCCGCAACAGTCGCGCGCTGGATATGTGGCGAAAAAGGTGGCACGAGAATCGAGGCGCCCCTGCCTAATCTGCTCCGTTTACTGTGGTACTCTCCGTCCCGCGCGCTTCTCCAAATTTCGAAAACCGTGAGATCCGGGAGCGGCAGTGTGACCAATCGCGCTGAGGATTTTATACCATACCAACACTCAGAGCTTATCAGCAAAATTCACTCGACAACCTCTGAATGGACCCAGGCGACTGAAAATGAAGTTGAAGTTTTTACAAAGATCACTGGCCCGGTTAAAATGCCTCTAAAGCATATAAATTGGGTCGGAACCATCTTCAACCCCTTCTCCACTCGGACCCATCCATTCGGGGGCTAATGACGAAGACATGTACCTAGGGTAGGGTAATAGGCCTGACCTAGACACCCTTCCCCGAGGACACTGCTCTAAAGCCAAGGACATTCAAAGGATAGCATCATCTACCGACTGAAATCACCACAGGGTGCAACCCACTCGACCAACAGTTCACTCGGATAACCCAATTCCATTCGACCGGGGTGTACTCACTCGACACATCAGAAACCACTCAGAAGACAGAAGATCTAAGGTCACTCAGGATGGCAATGGTCAGGCGTTCACTCCGTAGTCTTAATGATCATTTATTTGCCTTTATTGCTGGCGTTATCAGTAACGTCCTGTCTTTATGGACATTGAACCCCTTGTAACGTGAGATGGCTGGGGTCCTGCCGCACTCTATATAAGCCACCCCCCTCCACTGGCACAAGGGTTCGCACCCCCTGTAACTTCACGCATAATCCAATCGACCGAGCCTCCGGGCACCGAGACGTAGGGCTGTTACTTCCTCCGAGAAGGGCCTGAACTCGTAAATCTTGCGTGCACAACCTCATCGTAGCTAGGATCTTGCCTCCTCATACCTACCCCCTATTCTACTGTCAGACTTAGAACCACGACACCCCCCTCTAGGCGACATCCACGATCTTTCAGGGTCCTTCCCACACGACCCAGAACCCGCCAGGGATAGGTCCTCCGGTCACACACGCGGGGCAAAATGAGCTCGTGTGCAATCGGGTGAGGCATCAAAGACAATTATACAGGCCCAATCATTTTCGTTCGTATGTACATCCCACACAGTGAATCCCAGAAAAACGTTTCCATTCGTATGTATATCACACACAATTTTTTATGTGAAAACGTTTGTGCAAGGTGGCATAACGCAAACAGTTCTCTGGCAGGAATCGTGTGTGATTCTTCATTGATCCAACACACCTACTTTCTAAAAACCGTGTGGGTTGTTTGAGTTCATCGCCCACGGTGTTGTCTGAGAAACCGCCTGCAATAGAAACCCCAATAAGCAGGCTAATTGGCCTATTATTGATAATCCATTTAGTAATCAAATTGACATTTCTTATAAAACACACCATATATTTCATATATGTATTACAGCAACCAAGATTTCATAATTGAATTACATCAGATAGCTTCAGCACTCAGTTACACCATATAGGCATATAGCTAGCTACGCCATTACACAACAGCACCAAGTTTCACATGCAACATCGAAAATATTTGGAAAGTAGCATCATACACGGTAGACAGATGAATCTCATCTGGGAAACTGCTAAAGAGGAAGGCGAATATTGAGCCTCCAATGATGTTGAATGTCCTTGCAACTTTAGGCCAGTGGCTATGGATGATTGCCCGCCCAACCTTCGTCCTCTTCAAGAAGACCTCAATATTGTACCGTGGGTGTTGAATGAATACCTTCCTCGTCTCTTGACCATGCAGGTGGTTTGAGAGGTAATCATCGGTGAACTGCTTTGGAAAGTACTGAAAACAAAGATATGCATAAATAGCTGTTATAAATTTTGAAATGGCACAAGGGGAGAAAACAAGGTAAAAGAGTCAGTACCATCCTATAGTTGACTGATGTCTTCTTCATTGTGCAAACAAAGATCTTGCTGTTATTTGTCGCTAGTTTCTTTATCCTAATAATCTTTATGAGTTTCTTGACTTGACTGATATTCATGGACATCTCATTTCCTCATATGCAAAATGGGTCGAACAATGGGTCTAAACCTCTGACAGCAGGACCTACATGTGCAAGACCAAATTGTTAAAAAACTAAATATTAGAATGATTCTTGCAACTGCATAATAATGTGTTATTAGCCAAAGGACCATGCATGTGCAAACCTCGATGGTAAACCTCATTGCCTCCCATTGTTTCTCTGCAAGACATATAAGGCAGATCTTGATCAGGTCATCTGGGAGTTGGCATACTATCAGTAGAATATGTTAATGAAAAATAGACAAATTACATATCCAATAGATTAACTCAACCTAGACCAACCTCATGCCATTGGCGATGAGGCAAATCACAGAGCAACCAAGCCGCTACACACCAACGCCGAAGACCTCTTCAACACTACGAAGACCCAAGTGTTGGGGAACATTGCATGGAAAACAAAAAAATTCTACGCACACGCAAGATCTATCCATGGAGATGCATAGCAACGAGAGGGGAGAGTGTGTCTACGTACCCTCATAGACCATAAGCGGAAGCATTTAGTAACGCAGTTGATGTAGTCAAACTTCTTCGCGATCCAACCGATCGAGTACCGAACATACGGCACCTCCGCGTTCAGCACATGTTCAGCTCAGTGACGTCCTCGCTTTCTTGATCCAGCAAGACGGCGAAGTAGTGGATGAGTTCCGGCAGCACGATGGTGTGGTGACGGTGATGGTGAAGCTATCTCCGCAGGGCTTCGCCTAAGCACTACGAAAATATGACCGAGGGACGAAACTGTGGAGAGGGGCGCTGCACACGGCTAAGAGATTGTCGTGTCGTTGTGTGGCGCCCCCCTCCCACATATATATAGGTGGGGGAGGGAGGAGGCAGCCAGGAGGCGCCCCAAGTGGGGCCGAATCCCACTTGGGCTCCTGCCCCTAGCCGCGCCCCCTTGCCTTTTTAGGCGCGCAGGGAAAGGCAGGGGAGGGTGCCCCCCCCCCCCCCTTCCCTTTCTCCCATGAGAAGGGGAAGGCAGGAGGGGCTAGCCCTCCCCCGTTTCCTTTCCTAGGGCCGGCGGCCAGGGAGAGGGGCGCGCCAGCCCCCTTGTGGGCTGGTGTGTCTCTCCCCTTGGCCCATTAGGCCCATAGACCTCCCGGGGGTGTCCGGAACCCCTTCCGGCGATCCGATGACTACCCGGTGCACTCCGAAACTCTTCCGGTGTCCGAATATCATCGTCCTATATATCAATCTTTACCTCTAGACCATTCCGGAGCTCCTCGTCATGTCCGTGATCTCATCCGGGACTTCGAACAACATTCGGTCACCAAATCATATAACTCATATAACACTATATCGTCAACGAACGTTAAGCGTGCGGACCCTACAGGTTCGAGAACTATGTAGACATGACCGAGAAACCTCTCCGGTCAATAACCAATAGTGGAACCTGGATGCACATATTGGCTCCTACATATTCTACGAAGATCTTTATCGGTCGAACCTTATGACAACATACGTAATTCCCTTTGTCTGTCGGTATCTTACTTGCCCGAGATTCGATCGTCGGTATCTTCATACCTAGTTCAATCTCGTTACCGGCAAGTCTATTTACTCGTTCTGTCATACATCATCTTGTAACCAACTCCTTAGTCACTTTGCTTGCAAGGCTTCTTATGATGTGTATTACCGAGAGGGCCCAGAGATACCTCTCAGATACACGGAGTGACAAATCCTAATCTTGATCTATGCCAACTCAACAAACACCTTCCGAGATACCTGTATAGCATCTTTATGATCACCCAGTTATGTTGTGACGTTTGATAGCACACAAGGTATTCCTCCGGTATCCGGGAGTTGCATAATCTCATAGTCGAAGGAATATGTATTTGACATTAGGAAAGCAATAGCAATAAACTGAACGATCATATGCTAAGCTAACGGATGGGTCTTGTCCATCATATCATTCTCTTAATGAAGTGATCTCGTTATCAAATGACAACACATGTCTATGGTTAGGAAACCTTGAACATCTTTGATCAACGAGCTAGTCTAGTAGAGGCTTACTAGGGACACGGTATTTGTTTATGTATTCACACATGTATTTCAGTTTTCAATCAATACAATTATAGCATGAATAATAAACCTTTATCATGAATAAGGAAATATAAAATAACAACTTTATTATTGCCTCTAGGGCATATTTCCTTCACCAAGGATAACACAAACCTTGCTAAACAACTTAGAAATAGAGCAATTGTATATGTTTCTCATGTATTTGGTACAGCCAAACTCGATTTATTTCTCACATGCATAACAATACAAAACTGTACCCACGACAAATGAACATCAGACTACATAATTGAACCAAACAATTAACTGGACAGTGGAACAAATGATCCAAACAGTAAACTGAGCACCACATTGCACAAAAAACCATATACTAGAAGATAAGACAGTTAACCAAACCAATAATGCTTGATAACTACTAGGAAAAGAAGCAATTGTTGGACCAAACTGTTAACTGAACCTTACATTTCAGAAGATCTGATTGCATATTAACATTACAGAGGACAATTCACTAAAAGGCACCGGCGGTGGCGTCCAGAAAATACCAGAAACTGTATTTTAAAGTAGCCAACCGCGTGGCGGCGTCGACGGTGGCCTCGAAGGCGAGGTGCTCATCGAAGATCTGGCGGTCGGCACGCATGGCAGCCATCGCGACCTCATCCGCGCGTGCGGCCGCGATTTGCTTCTTCGCTGCCAGATGCTCCTGAGCTCCTCGCTATACTGCGTGCAAAATGGCTGTGGGCGGCGCTTATTTGGAGGACGGGGCAGTGATTTGGCCGAAAGGTGTCACGCTGTCGGTCGGGGCATGTGGGATGGAGGAGGAGGAGGATGGGGATGGGATGTGGATTACCTGACTATATCGACGAGGCCGTGCAGCAAGAAGAAGGGTTGTCGGCGAGGAGGCAGCGCTGCAAGTTAGCAGTGAAGGTTTGAACTTGGAAAGGAACGAGGAACAGTGGAAATATGGCTTCTGGTCGGGGGGGAGGGGGCGGGAAGCTAGATATTTCTGTGGTTGCCAAAAAAATTCGCTCGGTGCCGCGAGAAACTGGCGCGAAGTGTGGTTGAAGCGCGGGCGGTGGACTGTAGACGACAAAGCTTCCGGCGTAAGACATACAAGAGGGTGCGGCAAGATATTTATATCACATCACACACGATTCTTGCTAGTAAACTGTTTGTGGTGTACCTGATTTTTCATTTTGATTTGAAAGACAAAATGGTGTTACGGAGGGAAAGGACGGTGTTTGAATTGCAAGAACATTTATCTGCAGTGAACATGCAACTATATGGGTGTCGTATTAAAATTTGGAATTATTCAGGGTTCGTTTGGCCTTATTAATGCATTAATTGAGTTTCTAGGCATTTAATGTGCATAATTCAAATTTGAACTACAAGCACATGCTCCAATGCACCGAAATGAGTTGAAAAATTATATATGTGTCCTTAGTTGAATGTTTAAGTCCCATGTAAGAAATGAGAATGAATTTCAAACACCTCGGCATCGTGGCTCGGCTGGAAACATTGAGATACTTGGTTTCTAAATTTTTGTAAATCCAAAAATCGCCTGAAAATCATGAAACTTGGCATGGTATCATGAAATGGCACCAACAGGCTGTGGTAAAAAATTGTCCGATTTGGGACAAGTTTTGGTGTAAACTTCTTACAAAATGGAGTTTCTCTCAAGAAGTCTCATGGTTCCGAGAGGGGACGTGTCACCTCTGTGTGCGAAACAACATAGACCGCCTCTTCCCGCCTTGATTTTTTTTACAGAGGCAACATAGACCAATAGGAGTATCGTGCTAATTTTAGGAATTAATCCGGGTTCGTTTGGCCTTTTTATACATTAACTGAGTTTTATAGGCATTTAATGTGCATAATTTAAATTTGAACTACATGCGCATGCCCCAGTGCACCAAAGCTGGTTGAAAAATCATATATGTGTCCTTGAGTGAATGTTTAGGTCCCATGCAAGAAATGAGAATGAATTTCAAACATCTGGGCGTCGTGGCTCGGCCGAAAACATTGAGAAATTTGATTTTTAAATTCCGGTAAATCTAAAACTCGCCCGAAAATCATGAAACTTGGCATGGCACCAACATGCTGTGGTAAAAATTTCGTCTGATTTGGGACAAGTTTTGGTATAAGCTTCTTGCAAACCGGAGCTTCTATCAAGAAGGCTCGTGGTTCCGAGAGGGAACATGTCACCTCTGTGTGTGAAACGACATACGCTGCCTCTTCCCACCTTGATTTTTTTTACAAAGGCAACATAGGCCAACAGGAGTTCCATGCTAAATTTTGGAATTATTTAGGGTTCATTTTGTCTTTGTTATATATTATTTGAGTTTTCTAGGCATTTAATGTGCATAATTTAAATTTGAGGTACATGCACATGCTCCAGTGCGCCAAGATGAGTTGAAAAATTATATATGTGTCCTTGGATGAATGTTTAGGTCTCATGCAAGAAATGGGAATGAATTTCAAACATCTGGGCGTCCTGGCTAGGCCAGAAACATAGAGAAACTTGGTTTTTAAATTCCTGTAAATCCAAAACTCGCCTGAAAATCATGAAACTCAGCATGTTGCCTTCACATGGCACCAACATGCTGTGGTAAAAAATTTATCCGATTTACGAAGGTGCACACATTAACAACCAAAAAAGTCATTTTGGAACAAGGATTGTCACGTTACAATCGAAAACACAAGTATTATTGAAACCATGGGCGTTCTACTAACCATTTACGTGTCGCCATGTGTTTCCTTTTTTTATTGGCTAGGAGGCATCGTGCGGGGTAGCAATTTGAGTACGGGAGGCGTGTGAGCGAACCCCTGCACATGCTTATTAGAGGCGAGCCCCTTAACCTCCATCCGCCGCCCACCTCTCTCCTAACTTCTCCATTAATGGCGCCCGAGCCCCTATTTTATGGTGTGGCTATGTCTCACTCGACTGAGATTTAACAGAGAAAAAAGAAAATCTGAAAAGAAAATTTTGCACAGATCTTGATGTAAGATCTGACGGACATATATAGCATCGACTAAGACTTATATCAAGACTGATATAAATATAATGACGATGACAGTGGATAATAATTGTCTTACATGTTTAGGAAGATAATTAAAAATGTCACATGCGGCAACGCCCGAAATACACAAGGGCAAAAGAAGAAGGAAGACGCAGACAACGATCTGGCTCGCTAATCTCTACTTTCTTGATGCGTTGCTGCAAGTGCGGAGACTACTTATCACTACGAGCGGTGATGGTCTCTTTCATGTCCTCAATACGCTGCTTGGCAGCATCCACGGATTCCTCCACCAGCCTTTCGTGCTCGATGCGGAGCATGGCATTCTCGTCCATAAGTTTCTTGACGATGTCGCTCGTCCTCTTCAACAAGGCAGTGGTCTCCTCATGCTGCTTTGCCCTTCCGGCGATCTTCGCCCTCAGCAGGTTGCGCTCGGTGCGGAGCTTCGCCTTGTCCTCCCTTAGTCCCCGGATGACGCCGGTAGCATTTTCAAACGAGGCATTCATCTCGTCTTGCAGCTTCATCCTGCCGGAGATCCGATCCATCAGGTTATCGAGCATAGCGCGCATGTGCCTGCGAGAGTCCTCGCCTGCCCGCGAGACATTTTCCTAGGCCGCCGCGGTGCGGGGGGACCTCTCTGCTACATCCGCGGCGCGGCAAGACATCTCGGTTGCTTCCACGGCACGGCCGGACTAGTCTGCTGCTTCGACAGCGCGACGGGACCTCTGTGCTGCTTCGGCGGCTTGGAGGGACCTCTGTGCTGCTTCGGCGGCACGGAGGGACCTCTGTGCTGCTACGGCGGCGCGGCAGGACATGTCGGCTGCTTTCGCGGCGAGGCGGGACATCTCTCGTGCTTCCACTTTCATGCTCGCCTCTCCCTGGTAGTAGTTTCTCGACCCAGAACTCATGAGGGCCATGGCAGACGCAAGGGGACGACGATGAAAGACTTGTTTGTTTTTGTTGATGAGGAATTGAGGAATATGCAGTCATCTAGGAGTAGGGTAGTATTATAACCGTGTAATACGCTGCTAAGTGGGAAACCGTTTAGGTTTTGATCGATGTGAATAGGTTTGCAATTAAATATAGCGTGATAATAATTTGGAATGTGAAGGGAAGCAAGCTCAAAATTTATTGACGGTTCTAGTTTTGAAGTGCGGCACGATTCCCGGATGCCGTAACGTGGGCACGCGTTCTCGGATGCGTACGTGGCGTTTGCACCATAGGGTGCACCGCAATAGGCGATGTCAGCACACGACTTGTTCCATCAAACATGCGCGCTCGTTATTACCATCACGCACGCTTCTTTTAGTTAGAATGTGTGCCCGTCTAGCGCACACACCTTGATATGTCTGACGATTTCTGTTTGTTGTGGCTAATCGCAAACAGTTCATCCGTGTGAAGTGTATACCGTCAATCGCGCACACCTTGATCTGACTGACCGTTTCTGTTGTGTTGCCCAATCGAAAACAGTTCATCCGAGTGAACTGTATGCCGTATATCGCACACACACCTTGATTTGGTAGACTGTTTCTGTTGTGTTGCCTAATCACAAACAGTTCATCCGAGTGAACTGTATGCTGTATATCGCACACACCTTTATCTGTCTGACCGTTTCTGTTGTTATGCTCATCGCAAACAGTTCCTTCGAGTGAACTGTATGCCACACATCGCACACGCAACTATAATCTGAACCGTGTTTGATGTCTCCGGCATCGCAAATGTTTTGTATTTTTTTTACGATGTTTTTACATCACCGTTTGCGATTAATGCATCACACACAGTTTCGTCGAAGGGTCTCTGATTGTAGTGTCGTGTTAGCAGCATCCTGCAGTAGTAAAGGGATTTGCCCCTCTATAAGGAGAGATATTCTCTAGGCCCTCTCGAGTGATCAGATTTGAAAAGCATGACCATGCAACTTGGGCTAAGTGTTAATCTAGTTCGGAAATCTATATCACGGTTTTGAGAAGAGAGGCCGAGCTACCATAAGGGTGACAAGTACTCGCCTTGAGTTTGACAACATATACCGTGAGGCATAAGGAATGTTGCATATGACATGGGAGTTGGCATGTTATGCTAGGAGTCGCTACCAACTATCGACTCAGGTCATGTCCATGTGTACGTGATCCTATAGGGTCGCACGATTGCAACCCATTTGGATTGGATCCGGATGAAAAATGGGTGCAGACTCCTAGTGGACCTCAAGTGTTGAGCCCGCCTCGAAGATCTATATAAAGGGGGAGTGGGTGCACCTCCTAAGGTTGATCTTTTTCCTTCCCACACAGCCACAGCCGCCACTTCCCACGCTCCCATGTCACGCGACCGGGCGCCCGACGCTACTCCCGATACGTGTGGATACCTTGGAGGCATCGCATCTGCGGTGCTAGGAGGAACCGTTCGAGGGAACCTCAAGGAGCCATTCAAGGGATCCGCGAGGATCATTCGCAGGAGATCAGCTACATAAGGACAAGGCGACTCGGCTGAGATCGGCTACAGGCATCAGCAACTCTACTTCCGTTACGGCGACTGCGTGTCTAGTGGTAAACCTGATCCCGTGATCTATCCCCAGCAACATGATCTTGGTTGCGTGATAGAAAAAATATATTATTTGATGCTAGAGTAGCGTACCGCGTGCTCCAACACCTACTCAGGTGTGACATCCATCTCATGGAAGTCCATAAAAACGTAACCTAGTGTTCTACATTCACCAATCATTATGAAATATGAGGCGTCACGTGAATACATGCGGCTTTGCAAAATGATAAAGCACATATCAAAGTCGTGTAGTATTGTTTTCGATGAATCACCAACCATTATCTACAAATATATTGTTGCTTGTGTTGCTCAAATGCAAATGTGTTGCATAATCAACAATATCATTGTACTGCCCCAAAATTGTTTTGTCCCCATAAATATGGAATAAACATTTCGCAAGTTAAGTCATGTGATAAACTCGCCGATATATTCTCGAAGTCTTTACCAACTTCAAAGATTTGTATAGTATATTAATGGAATCGGTATGCGAGGACTTCAAGGTTTGCAAGGATCAAGGACTCACTCTATTATTAACATGCCCTTGCATCATATTGCACAATTTCCCTTTAAGTTTACTCTCTAGTGTTGCATCAAGATTTTTTTAATGAAAACAATATCTTCACAAGATCATATGTGTACCCATCAGACTTTTTAGAAGGAAGTATAGAATGCAAAAAAAAACTAATATATGGGTTTTTTCCTTTTTAAGGTTTTCTCACACACATTATCACAGGGGCAATAATCATTATGTGTTGTATCATTTACTTCTTATTTTTCCACCGAGTTTGAAGGAGTTTATATCACTCCTCACATTTTCCCCACAGCAACAGACACGTCTTTTGCTCGCGTCTTCCCAATTTCCGTCACAGTGTAGCAAGAACTGAACCCCATGGATTCCAAAACTAAGGAGCAAGAAACGTTGGACGACTAGTTTGAGTCTTCTTTCCTTTTGTTGTGTGTGTTCAGCTCGCTGTTTTGAACTTTTGATCTAGTAACCTGTAATTCCTAGGATGGACTCTTTGCTATATTACACCATTATAATTCCTTTCTCACAGGTTTTGTGATGTCCGGTATGATGTGTGAGATGGTCCAATTTTGTTTTGGTTTCTACTAAAGGAAATCAGCATCCACCCTTTCTTTAAAGAAATCGAAGGTCAAGAATCTGTTACTGCATTGGAGTACTAAATTACTAGGAAAATCCTCATGCTTCAAGTTTGCAAGTGTAAATACATCACACCATTGATTTGTAAACTATCACGTTGGATCTCTTCTAGAAGCACAATCTATTTCCGAAAAATGAAGCTAATGCACTACGAATCTACTGAGAAGAACTTTAAGAAAGTGGCAACATATGCTAGATTCTTATGGCAATAAGATCTACACAAATTTGCAACTCCTCCCTAGCTATGAAAAGCACCACCTTAAGTAACTATAGCCCTTGTACTTTGCTATTTTGTTGGGCGCATGACGCTGCTCCTTTTGCCTCTGCCAGAAAACATGAAGAACAATGTAATTACCCTTTTGCATCTGCCAAACAACTACAAGTTAAATTTCAAATATTAGCACTATGAAAATTGATAATATGGAAGATCAATGTAATTACCCTTTTCTTTAAGCCTCACAATCTCATCTTGGGTAACCTGGAGCCTATATAAGGCAAATATATAACAAGATTAGTAAAGATCCTCAAAGAATAAGGGCTATTTCCTTATAAAACGAGAATAATATGTAAAAGTAATGAAAAAAGTTTTCTTCACACAAAGAACTTACATCCTCTCTAAACATGCAATACGTTCGAGTAGTTCCTTCTCCCTGTGTGTAGATGCTTCCTATTACCACATAAAAAATGTTTATTAGTAACTACATAAATTAATTATAAGTATTTCGTATGTGAATATGGCATATGTATGCGTAGATGACCATTGTACAAGTAATGCCATAAATATGTACAGATATTCGGTCCCAAAATATAGGCATCGAGATTAGCTAGGCAGTGCACATGATTGTGATTCTAAAAAATTGAAGGTGTTAGATTTGTTCTAAGTAAATTTATTTATTCTAATGATGATCAATAAAAACATCCAAATCTTCATATCATATTGTGAGGTAAAGGTAATTAAGTGATTGCATAGATTTTGTTTTGTGAAAACACATAATATTGTAAACTAACCAAATAAGAAATGATAGTGCCAAGAGAAGGTTATACATTATGCAATTTATATAATATAAAACCATCTAATTATGTACAGGACATATATCATAAAAATCATACCGTTTCTTCCGTTGTTACTTTAAAGCGACCCTTTTGAATGGCAGTTTTTTCTAGATATTCATCCATACATGTAACATTGGAAACTGCATAAAATAATCACTTATCATTGTACATGCCAATTGGACAAAATTAAAAAGAAAACATAAATCAAGTATAACACAAGTAACAATGAATAGTAATTATTGAATTGTTAACTTAAAAATATTCTTCGTGCATCCTACTTATAGACATTTTACTTTGGAGGGTAAATAAGCTCAAGAACGTGCCTGCTCTTGAAAGTTGCTTGGTAGGTACTTTTGAATGTCGTTCAAATGACTCATGGCGCGCAAGGCCATTAGGGGGCCCATTCTCAAGTTGTTTCCCACTGGTAGAAAAACCTTATGTCAGAAAACAAACTTATGTGTGATATTAAGATTTTGTTATGTTAACAATGAAGCAATGTATGCACCCAAAAAAGGTAGCATTCAGATGCATATTAATGTTTAATAATATGCTAGATTTTCTTGAAGAGCCATTTGTAGATCAGATACAACATAGATAAGAATAAAATATTAGACACAATCGTGTAGTAGTAAAATTAGATTAGTACATGAGTGTGAGAAGATGTTGAGCTCTCGTGGTGCAAATCTATCTAAAGCTACTATATATATGCAATACAATATACTTCCTTAATAGCATGGCTGGTAAAAAGGATTAAATACTAACATTTATGCCAAGTAAGAAGTAGAAAAACACAATTTTGATGTAAACTTAATAATCAAAGAAGAGACACGTTTAACTCCCGTAGAAAAATATTTCCACCATACATAAATACAAGGCGCGTTTTGCCAACAACTTATTCAATTATATGTGCATTATACGAGTGATGACGGCAGTTTCACATTTCGCAATAAAAAATACTTGTTTATGGTTGTGAACTTGTCCCTGTTTCTCAACGGTGTGACTATCATTCTATCAAGACATTATATTAAACATCCCAACCTTTGAGGTATCAGTATTGGAGTTGTCGAGCTTGGCATTTCTACTATTTCAGTACCTGCAACCTGAAAGTACAACATGCCATGTTAGTTCAAATATATATTGTAGCACAACCATTTACCTATAAACTAATTTGAACTAAAACCACAACACTTATTCTGGATCGGAGGGAGTAATATACACCATAGTTACCTTCTTATCATCACTAGCATGATTTGGTGGATGCACGTCTTGAAACGGAACAATTTCATCCACGGTATCAAGTTCAAATAGGAAACGCAGGTACTCCTCTTCGTCACTATCATTCTCTTCCGAGTACTAGAAATGAAACAAACAATATTTTGAATTAAATACACAAAAAATTTGACAAAATGTTATTGCACAAGTAAATTCATACCAATTTAGCCTGTGCTTTTAAGTCCTCGATATCAAAGTGCCACTGACTAATACCTCTCCAATATTCATCCTGTTCCATATTTGAGAAATGAAATAACTCAAATAATTATTGGATGGTACATTTAAAGCGCAGTATCATAGCTCGAAGATAGACCAAGAGATTAAGGACATGTAACGAATTTAAACCAATGGTTTAATTAAATAGATCAATTCTTTTAGGTTCAAGTGTCAACTAAATTCCTGAAGTAAAATATATAATTTCTTCGAGTGCCTAGTGAAGAGCACTACAAAATGTGGTTATCTTACGAATCTTAGGGCATCTCCAACAGCGTACCTCAAATCGCCAGCAAACATCCGGACCGCAGTGTTCGGACTTTTTGTGATCCAATGTAGTGCCGCATACGTCCGCAGACACGTCCGCATGGCCAAATTTCACTAAACTAGAAGAAACCAGGGGAGGTTTGCGGGACGTCCGCCTGGACAATCAAAAGTCATCACGTACCCCATGCCACTACCCCTCTCTCCTCTCTATCCGCACAGGATGGCGGAAGGACGCTACCATTTGGCAAAGGAGACCAACTTTAACGGAAGGCCAAAGTTATTTGGCAGGAGGCCATTGTTGTTGGTTTTTATTTGACGGAAGGCCATTGTATAATCATGACTATTTGGTTGAAGGCCATTGTTATTTGGCGGAAGGCATTGCTAGTATTTTTTTTAAGTTAATAGAGGTAGACATTTGAGGTATGGAGTTGGATGGCAAGCTCCTGTGTGTCCGATTTGCGGCACGGTATTGGAGATGCTCTTAGCTATGGAAAGAAGTCTATAGAGATACTAACATGTGATGTCTTCTCTTTGATTTTATCGTGTGGTTTCTTCTCTGCTTGCAACTTTGCTTCATTCTCCTGCTCAAAAATAATTGACACAAAATTACACCACACATATGCACGCATATAAAAATGATCAATAGAGAAGGCAAATGAATGTCGTCTCATACCTTTATAGTTTGCACCCTAGCAACCAAAGATGGCACTTTATTTAGCATGCATTTTACATGATTATCCTCAGACTTCACTTTTTTGAAGAACGGAAGTTGCAGTAACATTTGCGCAGTTGGCCTCTTGGATGGATCTTTTATCAAACATGCACCAATCATTCGCTTAAATGACTACATAAAAAGGTAGAAACGAGTAAGCATAGACACATGTGTGTATCTAAGATTCTAAGAGATCATATCAAGATTACATTTGAAAACTTCTTGTCCTTTGTGTTATGAAGAGATGGAGGAGCATGTTGTAACGTCATAAGAAAGACCTACACGTCATTTCAGAAACCTCAGTAGCTTCTCACAGACATTAAGTTGATGTAAAATATATCAAGGTAAACTAATACCTTTGCTGGAGGTTGGCTAGAGAAAGGAGCGTGGCCATTAGCTAGTTCTAGTGCAGTTATTCCGAAAGACCAAATGTCTGCCCTGCGAATAATTGTTTGTATGTCCGGTTAAGCAATCGGTATAAAAAACATAGTCAACTAACCTGTGGTAGAAAGCCAGACAAATAAAAATTTACTTGAAGTCGTATTCCTTTTGCTCCATCACTTCAGGTGCCATCCTTAAGAACAAACAGAACACTGAATCAGTAGAATGTCAGTATACTGTTCACGAGCTCAACCCATTGGCAAAAACAATATTAATTGCATAATCCTGAAAACAACAACTTTTAAGACACTACCAGCAAGGCGTGCCGACAAGCGTGTGCCTTTTGCCGTTCCTATTGATCATCGAGTCGTAAACGCTGGCGCTAATTCCGAAATCCGCAAGCTTCACTCCTTTGTGCTGATCAAGCAGTATGTTTCCAGCCTGTGTTCACACGCGAAACATGAAAGCGATTTACAAATATAAAGTGTAGCAGAATCTTCAAATTCAGTACCGAGAGAGCTGATCCGTGTTACTTGTAAATTACCTTGACGTCCCGGTGTATGTGGCCTTTGCCGTGCAGGTACTCGAGGCCCCTCAGCGTCTCGCGGAGCACGAAGGCTATGAACCTCTCCTCCTCGAACCCTTTGGGGAAGGAGGATTTCAAGAGGTGGAAGCAGGAGCCCCCGGCCATGTAGGGCATGACGATCCACAGGTTCTCGTCTTGGGTGAAGGAGCAGTAGGCGCTGAGGAGGTTGGGGTGATCCGTCAGGATCATGGTCTTGACCTCTTCGGAGGCGTTATTCTGCATGAGAGACGCCGATTAGTGCTCTTTTTTTACACATTTGTGCGCAGGGGAATTGATTGATGTATTGAGTGGAGGAGGCAGGCACGTACAACGTCGGCTTCGGAGCGGAGGGAGAGGTTCATAATCTTGACGGCGACGACCTCGCCGCCGAGCGGGAGACAGCGGGCGCGGCGCACGACGGCCGTGGCACCGTCGCCAATTGGCTCCATCAGCTCGTAATCCTCCGCCCGGATGGGGAACTCCCCCTTCCTCGCCCTCGGCGACGACGCCCCTACGTCCCCGCGCTTCCCCTTCTCCTTGGACCCCATTGATCCTGCCACCGGGGCGAATGTGGGGGACGCCGGGATTGATCAAGCGATGTGAACCCTAGAACAGCAGCCTAGTCGACTAATTCGGCCTCTCGGTTGCGTGGATCTGACGGGCTCGGTCGACGGGCCATGGCGGTCGATAAACGTAATGTTATAAGGAGGCGCGCGCGGCCGGGGTGCGCTTTCTCGTGAGGAGGAAAGGTGGGAGGGGGGGCGCTATGGTTGGCTGGCCGGTGGGGGGAAGAAGAACACGGGCGGAGGCGCCGGCGTCGCGAGGCGAGAGATATTTACAACGGATCCGGATCTCATGCACGGGCTTCCGGTCGATTCCGTTTCTGTTTTGCCTCCTCCGCGAAAAAAGAGTCGGAGTCGTTTCGTCTGGTGGATCGGAGTCCAACCAAGAGCTGCTCCGCCGTTGTGATCGAGGACGTATGGTTGGAAGTTGTTATCAGCCACGTCTATCGTATCCTATGGTGTGTTTCTCTCCTCGACCGTGTCCGTGAGCACATTGCCAGATGGTACGACTGTGGTCTTCAAAAAGTGGACGGTGGATGGAACGAATGTGAGCTCTGATCGATCGGTCCATCAACGTAAAGAAAGCGGCGTCACGGATGGGCGACCACGAGACGGTCGTCGGTCACCTGTTATTTTAGTCCGTGGCAAACCGTGAGCACAGAGAAGACTCTCTCGCGTATGTTCCTCGCCGAGCCATTTGCATGGATGCAACGCATCTGCAGCTGTGATTAGTGAGCCCTGGCGAGGACGGTTCACCTACAAGGGAAGCAAATCGGTCCTCATTAGTGCCAATCTAGCGAGTCTCCCCATGTATATGATGGGGATGTATATTTTATCGAAGGGCGTGCATGGCTTCTTTGATAAGGAGCTTGCTAGGTTCTTCTGGCAGGATGCCAACGGACGCCAGAAATATCACATGGTCAAGTGGACGGACATTTGCTTGCCTACGGACCAGGGTGGCCTGGACATTGTGGCCTCCCGCCGTATGAACGTCGCACTCATGCTACGGTGGGTGTGGAGGATACTGCGAGGTGAAGGTGGTCTATGGCTACAGCTCATCCAGGCAATATACCTTCGGGGTGAGACTCTCCTAGCATGTTCTCGGATGGGCGGATCGCAATTTTGGCGAGCCATCCAAAGCAGCAAGGAGGACATCCGCCTAGGGATTTCCTTAGGGTTGGAACCCAATTTTGGCTAGACCCTTGGTTGGGTCTCGAGCCCCTGAAAACAAGCTTCCCCGGCTTGTTTTCCATCTGTTCCGACCCTCGATTAGTTGTATCTAGGGCATTACGTGATGGAGTGTGGGATGTTCAATTCCGCCGCGCCTTCCGGCATATAGAACAGGAGGAATGGGATATCCTACGGGCATCCTTACCAACGGTGCTGCCGGATTATCCGGACTCAGTCTCATGGAAGCTAGCCCCGACGACAGAATTCTCGGTGCGCTCTGCATATCACGCTCTTTGCCGGTCCACGGCCACCCCTGGCTCTCCCCCCCATGGAAAGCCCCCTTGCCACTGAAGATTAAGATCTTTGTGTGGCAGCTACTTCGAGATCGCATCCCTTCGGGGACTGAGGTCCTGAAGCGGCATGGCCCGGGTGATGGTTTGTGCCATCTATGTGTGGTTCCGGAGACGGGCACACATATCCTCTTCTCTTGCACGGCGGCTTGGGTACTTTGGTCGTACGTTCGTGAGGCTCTTGGGCCCGAATGGGAGGCCCTCAACCTCGCCGAATTCCTCCAGGACCGGGCTACGCTACACAACTGTGATCGACATTTATTTTGGCTTATTTTCGCGGCATTGTCCTGGACACTTTGGACAACTCATAATAAGATGGTGATTGAGAAGATCCTTCCGAGGCGGGCATCTGACTCTTTCTTCAAATTTCTTACCTTTTTACAGCACTGCCACCCGCTCTTGAGGCAGCGTGACCGTGACCGCCTGGGGCTCATGATGGATGCCCTTGTGGCTACGGCGCGCCGTCTTTTGTCTTAGTAGGGCCGCTTGGCGGCAGCCACTCGGTGGCTTTTTTTCTGATTTCTTTTTCTTTCCTTGGGCTTGTCTGTGCTGTTGCCCCAGCCGTCGCTTGAGTATGCCTTTGGACGTTGGTTGTATGGATCGTTGCTTTATCTATAAAACGGGGCGAAGGAAAATACACTTTAGTTCCTGGTTGTATATGCATCCTATATGGGGATTTGTTTAAGATTTAAACAAAAAATCAAAATAGTTTAGAAGTTTTTTTAGAATAAACTTGACTTACTTTTGCACTAATATATAAATTTCCACGGAAAAAAGGCAACATTGACTTCACAGCGAAAAAGACAAAATTTATTTGCTATTATAGGTCACTATTCACACTATTTTGGCCAAAATTTTGTCTTTTTTGAAAAGAAGTCAAAGGGCGATTTTCTTTTTGTGAAGATTTTCTCACAAGTACTAAGGTCAAGTTAATTTCAAAAATATTTTCAGAATTTTTGACTTTTTGTTGAATTACTAAAAAAAATTCATATAGGGTGTATATGTTCCCATAAACCAAAAGTTCCCCTGCGCGGGGCGAAAGCCTATTTCGAGAGATGTGATCAGTGATCACTCGCCGACGGAAACTAAACTAGTGCAAGGCTTTTCTACGTATTTATGTTGCGAATCTGACGATCTCCTAAAGCGAAAGCGGGGCATCAACAAGTTAAGAAAGTGCCTTTTTATGGTCAGGCTTGATCGAGCACATCACGTTCGGCTTTACGCCAAAAAAAAAAAGAGCACATCACGTTCGGCGAGGAAAGCAAACCGAGTTTCATTAACTTGATCTTGCGTGCAGAAATGTGAATAAATCAGGTACATGGAAACTACATCACGCTGAGGCGATAGCTTAATGCATGCAGAGAATATGCATCAGCTCTGTGCTAAACTTCTACAAATGAGTTTTAAGAATACTCACACAGTCTAATCACAAATCCGTCGTAGTCTAGGTGGTTAGGATACTCGGCTCTCACCCGAGAGACCCGGGTTCAAGTCCCGGCGACGGAAATTTTTTATTTACCTTTTTGCCGATCGAAACTTGGACCGAACCCCCTGGTTCATTTCATTTTAGGCAAGCATAAAGCGGACTTCCCACACCGAAAGGATGTCACGGGCACAAGCGAAGCAGACCGAGTCACACGCCTCTGCTGGCGTCGCGCGTCACGCACGGAGCGGCGCCCGCCGCAGCCAAACTTTCCCCGTGCATGTGCGGTTGCCACGGACACAGCAGATCCGCACCCCCTGGCCGTAATCGTTGTGGTTCTCCACAGATACATACACGTTTCAGTCGGCATACGTACGCACGTACGTACATGTCGAAGGCGGAGCAGCATGGGAACACGGCAAGGCTGTTGGCGGCAGCACCGACCTGACACAATCATTCATGGCGATCGATCGACGACGGCACCCTGCCATGCCCTCGCGGACCGACGACGGCCGCCGGGGCGATATCTGGTCTACGTACGTTGACTTCTCGCTTGACGGCATGATTTGGCGTGCATACGTACGTGGTGCCTGTGCTCAGCTTAACCGCACCGCACGTACGTAATTTTGCCAAAACTTTGACTTCAGTCAACATGAAAAGAACCCTTATAGGTCTGGTTCCGCAAAGTTCTTCTGTGATAAATAATGTGTAACCTCTTTGTTATTGTTGCTATCGTGCTCGCACCATGACAAAGAAGAAGGGAAAAAAAAACACGATCAATCTCTTGTACAGGAGCCACTTGTAGTAACAGTTAGCACTGTCAAGTTTGGCGCGCTCCTGATCTTATTATGCGCAACCTTGAGGCCAGACAGATTGATCCGATGGCTGTGGCCCAATCATGCGCATACCTCCTGTTCACTATAAGCGTCGAACTGGCCAAACAGATCGGTGTATTAGGTCTGATACCCAATCAGCCACGTACCTCAGCAGTGCAAGCATGCAAAAATACACAGACCAAACGGATCTATTGTAGAGCGAAAGCAAGAGTTCAAATGAATCACTAGATTTATTGTAATGTAGGAGACCCACTTATGTACATGATGAAGATGTGTGTTGGGGAGACACCTCTTTCCCAACGAACACCTCATCGGAGGCATCCCTCTCATACAATTGATCACATGTTTTTATTTCTCAACACTCCCCTTTAATCAAATCGTCATCTGTATATTGCAAACTGAAAACTCCTCCAAAAACCCTCTGGGAAAATTGAGGAGAAACCTTATAATAATATGCCATCGAAAACTCCTTTAAAACCCAGTGGGAAAATATAAGAAAAAACCAATGTGCATATATTCGCACTTGTATTTATATTGTCTCGTTAAAAGCCTTATATGAGAAACCTTAGGGAAAACTCATAAAGGAAAAAAAAAGTACAATATCAGTGATCAGAAGATCATCAACGAGTTATAACTTGGGATTTTACTCCCCCCGAACATTGCAAACCTCAAGGCTGTCTCATACCAATTCCACAAACCTAATCATGAAATATAATCGTTGGTGGAGATAAATGAATATCACAATATTTTGTTTGCAAATTACCCTCTTATATTTCTGTAATTCATGAGGATAAATATAACCCATAAGCAATACAAGTGAAATTATCTTGGTAGATAATGATAATCTCCACATGATTTCACATGTGGCCAATCATTCTATGAAGTCATCGACATTTTGTGATGCTTCAAATAAAACAGAATGATCACTTGAAGGACTCGTTTAGAGTCTATTCTGAAGACTTTTCCCTCAAAATACTCTTCCAGCAAACCCAGTCTTTGATATGACATTGTGGGATCAGATAATTAGTCACTATCAATATATCAAATCATGGTACCTGTGACGACCCCGGCTTAATCGTGCACTAACCATACACGCAAATGCACACGATCAAGCCTAAGGACTCACTTGAAGATATCACAACACAATTGTAAAATATAAATAAATTCATACAAGCTTTATATTACAAGTCAGGGCCTCGATGGCTCGAATACATAGCTCGATGTCATACAAGTGTCAGCGGAAGCATCAGATATCTGGGTACAGATATATTACAGAACAGAGATAAGCCTTCACAGAGGCGGGGCAAAGCAAAATACTACGATCGAAAGGCGTAGGCCTCCTGCCTAGGACCCTCCGAATCCTATTCCTGGTCGTCTGTCGGCTCCTCGTAGTAGTACTCGCCGGGAGGGTAGTAGTAGTAGCCGTAGTCGTCGACGGGGGCAGCTACCTCAGGGGCTCCGTCATCTGGCGGCGACATATGGATATGGGGAGAAAAAGAAAGTAAAGCAAACGTGAGTACTCATCCGAAGTACTCAGCAAGCAAGGATCTACACTACATATGCAACATTTTCAAAGGAGGGCTGTATATGTGGACTGGGCTGCAGAAATGCCAGAATAGAGGGGGAAAGCCTAGTCCTATCGAAGACTAGCATCTTCAGCATCTTCAACAGTCTTGCAGCATTAGAAGAGAGCAGAATAACATAATGTAAAGTATAGCAGTGTCATCAACCTCGGCCAGAGATTCTTCCTCGACTTCCTGCGAGAAAGCAATCCCAGAGCCGTACTATCCAGTTCTCATCTCAAGTTCTAGTTGTACCGATCGGGATACAACTCCGAGTGTCCGTTACCATAGGACAGGCTATCGATAGATGTTTTCTTCCCTGCAGGGGTGGACCAACTTACCCACCACGCTCGCTTAACTCCGGCCGGACACACTTTACTGGGTCATGCCCGGCCTCGGCTAAACAACACGCCGCAACCCGACCAAAAACTTAACAGAGAGGTCAGCACGCCGGACTAACCTATGCCCCCAGGGGTCTTGGGCCATCGCCCCGGACGCTCCTGCACGTTGCGTACACCGCCGGTGAGCAGACCTAGCAACCCCTCATACAAGTGCGGTTGCGTTCCCAGTCTAACCCAGCGTGTGCCGCTCAGTTACTAACGTCTATTAAGCTTTGGCTGAAGTATACGACGCGGAACGCCCATACTATGCCCACGTGATGGTTAGTGCTATCAGGCCAGAGGCCCCTCGGATCAAATATCCAAACCGTTTAGTGGATTAGGAGCGCGCGGTAACGAGCAGAGACTCACGATCGATGTGACCCCGTCGCCCCGTCTCGAGGACTTGCGGCAAGGGCTAGGAATGCCCGGCCACGCCTCGTAGTTATCTCGCGGGCACCTCTCAGGTCAACCCGACTCCACATCACTTTGCATTCATGCTCGCGCGGGTACCCCTCAGGGCCGACCCGTCTTTAGTAGCATGGTTCAGTGTTCAACCATAGTAACCAAAGTCTCCGTGTGTCTGACACCATGGGGGAACCCTGAGGAATCACCCTCGATGAAATTCCCTCCGATGTTATCGTCAAGGTGAACGAGGGAGGAATCACCCTCGAGGTCCACACTTGAGGTGTTGCACGACGACGTCGGTATCGGGGGTGGTGTAGGAGGAATCACCCTCGCTTACCACGACCGATTAACTATCCTACAAGGTTATCATCAGAAGTGCTGACGAGGTATCACCCTCGGCACTCGATATTAACCCAGTAGTGTCGAGCAATTTTAAGGGGGAAGTGACGTGCGGTGCCAGGGTCTGATCTTCGATCCCGTTGCTCGGGTCTTCTGAGAGTCCAGCGGGGCAGTCGGGTTAAGTGGGGTCTCAGATGGTCTCTACCCAACCTATTCTAAACAGTTTAGGATAACAGGTAAGTATCAACAGCAGGTTACAAGTAAACAGGCTATGCAGAAGATATAGGACAACAGTAGCAGCAGTGACTTCTAATGCAAGCATAAGGGAGAAGAGAGTGGGCGATATCGGAATGCTCAAAATGGGGTGCTTGCCTGTCTGCTCGACGGCAAGGGCAGGGTCGTCGGGGACGTAGTCGTACTCCGGAGCGGCGTCTGCCTCAGGAGCTACGTCGACGTCGGGGTCTACCGAGAGAGAAGAGGGGGAAGGAAACAAGTAAATACAATGCAATCAAATGCAACACGGGGCTGCTATGCTACAATGCAGTGCAGGGTTGCCTAAAGATATGTCTAAGTCATTTTAGTTATTTTAGGGTTAAGGTGAGATTTATTTACCGGTGATTAGGCACTATTCATCTACCGGAATCGAGCTCGGAGTTACGAGTTCTCCTACGTAGGAGGTTCCGACAAGGAAACAGACATCACGATCAGACTCGTCTCGTCGTTCTGAGCAACTTTCATATTTTAACTTTTTCGATCTGAGCTACGGTTTAAAAGTTATGAATTTTCGAAATTTTAAATATTTTTTGGAATTATTTTTATTAACAGAATTGATTTATGACGTCAGCATGACACAGAGGTGACGTCAGCAGGTCAACTGCGGCTGACCAGGGTCAAACCTGACATGTGGGTCCAGTGGGACCCACATGTCAGCCTCTGTTAAGACTAACAATGGATTAATTAAATTAACAGAGTGATTAGTGGGGTGGACCCCTGATGTCAGCGACTAGTTTAAATAACAGATTAGTTTTAAGATTTAATTAGCTTAATTATCAGACGGGACCCACATGTCATACTCAGCGAGTGAACAGTAATAGTCGTTGACCAGGTCAACGTGGTCAACCGGGGCACTAGGGCCCGCTGGCAGCCTCTCAGAGGGTGGGTCCCACCTTGCCACGTCGGCAGCATCGCCGGAGTTACTCCGGCGACCATGTGCGCGGCGGCCGATCGCCGGAACGCGTCGGAATTCGTCCACAAGGCTCGGTTCGAGTCGTGGTTAGGTGCATTCGAAAGCTAGAAGACTCGCGCGTCGAGTGGTGTGGTTGGATGAGCTCGGGGGCGACCGGAACTGGGCCGGCGACGAGTGGAGGCGGACGCCGGAGTTCGGGACCTCGCGGATTCGGCGAAAAACAGCGCAAGAGCTCGAGTTGGTTATCTAGGCAACAACAATAGCACTCCAGGAGCTCACCAGAGCCACTGGCTTGAACCGTAGTGGCTCGAGAGCTCGCCAATGGCAGCGACGGCGGAGGTCAGAGCTCGGTGCGGTGGCGCGCTAGCTAGATGGAGCGGAGCGGCTCAGGAGAGGGACAGAGGGGAGACGAGAGCTCACCGCGCGGTCAAGAAAGACCTTTGACAGGTTTGGAGCAGCAGAACGACGATGTTCGTCGGAGGAACGCCGGCGACCCGTGGAAGAAGACGAGCTCGATCCAGGCGCTGCAGGGCTCCCCGGCTCCTTCCAACTGCGCCAGTAGACGTGGCCGACCCTGGCGCTTCTCCCAGACACCTCCAGGCGACGCGGGAGGCCGCTGGCCACGGCGGTGGCGAAGCGCGGCGACGGCAGCGCTCGGGCGCCGCGGATCTAGAGGAGAAGAGGGAGAGGCGAGCGAGAGAGAGAGAGAGAGGAGAATGACGGGGAAAGGCCAGGGGAGAAGCACGACCCCGACCTTATCTCCCCAGCGTGTCGGTGGCGTCGGCGCTGTCGCCGTGTCGCCGCCCGGCTGGCGCGCGCGCGCGGCCATGGCGCGACTGACACGGGGAGGAGGGAGAAAGAGTTGGGCCAGGTGGGCCGCGGTCGGGGCACTGTGCACTAAGGCCCAGTGCACAGTGCCTCGTTTTATTTTTCTGTTTTTGTTTTCTATTTTTCTTTTATTCTTTTCTGTTTTGAAATAGTTAGGCCACTTTTGCACTTCGGTAAAATGTGGGACTTGTCCCCAATATTACAATGCAACATTACCTTTCACCAAAAATCGGTTTGGGCAGATTTGGAGTTTGTTTGAATTTGAAATGATTTTAAATGTATTAAATATTTCTGTTTTAGTGCTGTTTCATGTTGTTGGAGTCATTTAACTAGTCCAAGTAGCATTAGTTATTATTTTGTGAGTGCTTCTGGAATATTTGCTAATTAATAAACATTTTACCAAAGGTGTTTGAGCAAATTTATTTTGCACTTTTGAATTTGAATTGATTTTCAGAATGGAATTTGAATTGCCGTGCTTAACCACTATGTTTAAGCACTGCAAATAATATGACTTGGCATTATTAGCAGCTGATCACAGTGGTAGTTACACAGGGTTGTTACAGTACCATCTTGATTTTCCGGATGGAATTGTCACGACCCTTTGTGCCCTGAATATATCCGAGGATATTCCTTACACAAACCTTATACCTTTTGGGGAATTGCACTCTCAATAAATTGCCAAAAACTATAGTGTCAGGCCTGACATATTTTGCAAGATATATGAGTGCTTCGATGGTATTTAGATATGGTACTTCATGTCCAACTATCACTTCACCATCTCCCATATGTCTCAAGGATTTGTATCCCATATTAGGTATAATATGACCATATGTGTCTTTGATATAATATATCCACATTCAACTTCTCCAATACTTCTGGATATATGAATACTGATATCTTAGGAGGATATGCTCAAGTCTTAAACTTATCATAATTTGGTTTAACCCAAATATCTGTCTTAACATGATTGTGTGTATTTCATGTCTTACATAGACTCTGATGATAAGATCATCGACACCACAAATTAAGGTGATGTAAAATCCAATCCGGGATTTCTTCATGAATACACGTCAACAATCATTAGTATGAGAGCAATCCTTGTCAAGGAATAACTCACTTAGTCGATTGCATCACACAATTCTCCGACTACTTCAAGTCATAGAATGACTTCAGAAGTTCCACACATGCATGTTGCCAGATGGTTTGACTTCAGTCAACATGAAAAAAAGAACTTGGGAAACACTTTCCATCAGTAGTCTGATACAAGTCAATCATCAGACCACAGGAGATCCGTCGATACTTGATTAATCCCACGGTCGAGGGCCTACTTTTGCTAACAACCCGTCATTGACGCAATCACGTTTGCATAACCCCGGAATCCTCTCCCACTCCATCTCTCCCGAACCTCAGTTTCTCTGTCATGCCTCCGCTGCACCTTCCTTCGAGATCGCCGTCCTTGTTCTCTCCGACTGTACCACCCAGATTCCATCTCCTCCGCACCATGCATTCTTCTCACCATGCCGCCAAGGACGCAATTCACTGCCGACGACCGAATTCACCACACCGCCCAGATCTGATCCCCTGTAATGATCTACCCCACGACGTGATGCATTAGGAGGTGACCATGTCTGCCGTCTCCAGCGTATTTGTTGCCTCACGAGGTGCCTGGACCTTGAAAGTTTGAACCGGCTACCGGAGCACCACCCATCTGCCGGAGAACCAGCAGTGTCCTCTGATCATTTCCTCCTCTTCGAAGTCCCTCCTTGAAACAACAGTAATGCATTGCGTGAATCGCACAACGTTTCATCATCACTTGTTCACACACACATATTATTTTCAATTCGATGTTTCCAGCCATGCTTTGTAAGCATCTTATATTTGCTTCGGCAGTCCAATTTGTTTGCATCGATGGATGAAATTGGTTTATAGATCACAAAATGATTGATGCGCACATATGTTTTTTAGATGATGCACACACATGAGACATGTCGGCAACATTCATTGCTAGTTTCCAATTACAAAATTATATGCTTCCACTATATATGGATTACGTCGAGATAACAACAAATTGATGCTTCTTAATATCCATGCTTCCTAACTTTATATTGTAATGTTTTCTTTGGTCCAGGTAGTGGGGGTAATAGAAACATACTTCTCCTCTTTTTTGTACTTGCTATTGCATTTTCAAGAGAATTGTTTGCATTTAACCTTGTCATCACGCTTCCTGTATTTCATATACATGCTTCCTTACATGGTATTCTCTGCTTCTGCAGTATGGTACCGTACGTTCTATGTAATACTCGGTATTGTTCATACCTACTATATTTATGCACCATGTCTAGCGGATGTATACTTCAAGGAGTTGTCAGCTGGCTTTGTAGCCGGTGGACGCAGCCGGAGACAAGAAAGCGAGTCGATGGTAACTGGATCTTCCCTACAATGAAGACGATGGAAGGAAATCGAGGCTACAGTCTAGAGGAAACATACGATAACAACTTAGGAAGCATTGTACGCACTATTTGTGAATTGAAGTAAATGAATGTGTATCATGTCTGAAACTTATTGTATGAACGAACGAAGCAGGAAATAAACTTATGTTCAGTTAGAAGCAAATTAAATTTACCATGCCAACACTATTGTATTGGATGGAAGCAAAGTTTTCTTGTGTTGGAAACTTGATAGAGAAGATATATGGGACTCAAATTTCTGGTATGTGGAAACAAATTCTTAGATGCCAAAATTTGTTACACGGAAGCAAAGTGTTTGATACATATTTGTGTTACGTCCAAGAAATTTCGATTGTGATCGAAGCAAATTATCTTGTCGGTGGAAGCAATTTGTTTCTACATTAGAAACAATATAAAATGTTACACGGGATACATCTTTTGTTCCATAGAAGCAATTTTTGCTAGTATATTGAAAAGAGATCGTTGAATAAAATACATCAGATTAAGGGCGGAAATAGAAGAGTTAAGATGGAATTGAAATCCTATCCTTGCGTGATTTTCTGAAGAAGTTAAATCGAAAAAGCAAACAGGAATCAGATATAGAAGCACCGTAATCACATTGGTATAATTCGGTAACTACCAACAGGGGGAAGCGGGTCACACGCCACACATTTAATCCAACGCTGCAACGGCAACACCGTAATCACAGGAGTATAATTCGGTACCTACAAGGAAGTGGGTCACACGCTACACTTTAAATCCAACGGTGCAACTGCAATTGATCAGACGGCTAGCTACTGGTCTGATATCTCCACTACTATTAAACAATTCAACAGGAACTTTCTTACGTGCACCTCGGAATTAGCCTCACAACACCGCACGGCCCAATCAGCACCATACGATTAGTCTCCACTTCTCCACTACTATTAAACAATCCAACAGAAACTTTCTTACGTGCACCCCGGAATTAGCCCCACAACACCGCACGGCCCAATCAGCACCACACGATTAGTCCCAAAAATCTCAATCTAACAGTTATCATTGATTTAATACCTCTGTGGTGTGCAATTAGCAATTTCCAATGACTGACCGTACTCCACCACGAAGAAAATTTCACATCCGCAAGCACATCCCCGCAATCACGCCAGGCACGAAAAAATGAAGTCACTCACACCCTCAGATAATCACGCAACCATCTCCTGTAATCACGCACCCTCATCAGATAAACTTCAAAAAGAAAATCACTCATCCCCGCGGTCCCTCCCTGCCGTCGCCGTGCCACCCAGGGTGCAGGAGCCGCCGCGCCCCCGGCCTCGTGCCGCCCGCAGCATGCCACGCTGCCGCGCCACGAGGGAGCAGGAGCCGCCGTGACCTCGGCATCCTGTCGTGTCGTCCGCAGCATCCCGCGCGCCGCGCCGCCGAGGGAGCAGGAGCCGCCGCCGCCATTCACCGCGTCCTCCGCCTCCCTCACTCCGTCGCCGCGAGTTGCCTCACCAGCCGGATCCACTCGTTCTGGACAAGCCGCTACCACATCCCTCAAGGGAACTGGACTGCTTGCAGTCCGCCTCCGCCACGCCCCACTCCTCGCATGGCGTCCACTGCCTGGACGCGACCACCGCCGGTCTACTCCACGCGCGGACGCCAACCATAACACCATCTCCATCCACTTGACGACGTACTCATCGCGTGGACGCCCGCCACGATCTGGATGTCGCACCGCCTCAGGTTATTATGTTCATCAAGGTAGGCTACTTTAGGTACTCATTGAAACAGGGAGTTGTTGTTTTCCCCGTTTAGGCTAATGATGTTCATAGAAGACGCAACTCCAAATAATTTTGCTTTATGTATGGCTACAATACAAGCTTTATTTGGGTAGTATATTTATTTGATTGACTCGATGTGATCTGGAGGTGTGCTCAGTTTTATGTTAGCAATTTAGCATTTTCAGGTTTGATCTGAGCGTATCTAGAGGTGTGCCAAAGACTGAAGCATCGCCGCCGACGCTTGCCGGGGACCCAGAATGTGGAGCTCGCGTGTATGTTATTTTTCTCAATGACAAGCATGTTGAATTAGATTACTTGAAATCTTGGTTTTGGCCATGTACGTGCAGTTCCACCGGCTGTTTATAAACAGAAAACTGAGGTGGGTTGTGATTTCTGAATCCGGGGAGGGATTAGCAAAACTTCAGAGGAAGTAGGAGGCCGTGTTTAAGTATACTGCCATCAACTTGATCGATATGTTCCTCCTTGCAGTTTCGGTTGAACATTTTCTAGCACTGTAAGCAGAAAGAATTATTTGATACAAAATGTTCATTATACAGAAAATATTAGATGATGTTTTAACCTTAGTATTAGGGCATCTGAAACATAAATTATCTGAAAAGTGCTCCCTGGCAGTGTTCATGAACAATTAGCAAAGGACGTACAACTTCTAGATTCCATTGCAGAGAAACAGGCACAATTTTTTTCAGAGTGCAAGCTTTATCCTGCAGATGCCTAAATACAACCAATTTACCCCCTGTAAGTGCATCAATTTGATGTTCTTGTCAGTTGTATTATTTAGAGGGCGCGGGTTTCTAGCACCAATATAATTCCTTAAATGGTGATCTATCTTGCCGTCTTGTGACCCCCAGTTGATAAGCAATGTCAAGAACCACCATTGTTTCACTGAGTCAAATTATCATTTTGTAGGCCTTATGTAGAAGAACTAGAGTTGAAGCTTTCTGAGTATACCAAAAGATGTCAAATCAACAACAGATGGTTCAGGAGGTAGCCTCAAAGGTATAAATTCAGCACTGGATCCTACTTCCGTATTCGTACACTTCTATCTGAAATTCCCATGAATATCATGTTAGTTAGTTTGTTCACTGTACATTGTAGTATACTATCTGCGAGTTTGCATTAACAGTGTAGTCTCTGCATCCCAGTATGACTATAATTCGAACAAACACCATGAATGCCTTTACTAAAAGTGAGAATTCGATCCTCCATTAATCATGAATGCCCTTACTAAAATTGAATGCATATTTTTTTGGCTTGGTGGAGGCGTGGAGCGTCTGCATCAATGCACCACACTCGAATTAGGGGTCGACCACACTGAGATGGCCAAAATGGAGGCGTGAATTCATTAAGTTTGGCTCATCTTCTTCATTGGGAATGACACTGATCTGGAACTTTTTTTTGGCCTAACAAATATCGCAAATGTTCTCCAGTCAGCCACCTCACTCGCCTTTGACTCCCTGCAATCGAGACCCCAAGACACTGGTATCTCTGTCCCCATAAGTTGATCCACCCACTTCTTCCCCCTGAAAGATTAGCCTACTGTCTTGTCGATTCAGTTCGGTTCTCTATTTTGAGCATATGTGACATGTTCTGCAGGGCATTCAGTTTTGATTTTTATTTGCAAGGATTCAGTTTTTGTTTGTAGTTTGTGGGGTTAATTTCTTGCTGTGAAGAACTGATATTCTTGTGTGGGGGATTCAGTTCTTGTTTTGCAAGGACTCAGTTTATGTACTGCTGCTCCTAGAGAGGGTGCATCAAACATTTGAATGATGAGAAAGTGTCTTTTAATAATTTCGAATGGTGATTTGATTTTCCTATGAATGTTTTTTTTTTACTTTTGCCAGGCAAGCCTGATTTATATGGAAGCACATGGTTAATGCTCTATTGCGGTATATGCATGCAAGGCACTGCTTAGACTTTGGATTGGCTTGCATTTATGGGCATGTTTTAAATAGGAAAGAAACCTTTGACATGTATATGTACCTAACAGCGAACTGTTTGCATCCATGCTGGATGTAGAAACCTTGCCAATATCTTCTGTACTTATTATTTTCTCCGAGATAGGACGTTGAATCTACATATGTTTCTGCAAATTATATTATGATCCGTGTTGGATGAGTCTTTCTGTCTACCAAACTATCTACTTGTCATGAACGCAGGGTTTATTGGTTTGCCTTTTCTCTACAGATTGTGTAGTATGACACTGTTTTCTTAGATAAAGGAAAGTATGGTATGCTAAAGAAGATGACATATTGGAATATAAATGTGACCTTAATTGTTTTTACATTACAACCTCTGATTAGTACAATGCTTAATCGTATCATAAGTCCTATGAAGTTTGCATTAGAAAACAGAAACATTATGGAATATTTGATTCCATTTTTACTATACGATAAATATCCCATATGTTCTCTATGGAGAAGTTCACCCCGTTGATTGCCTTCGATGTGTGAATTTTGCTAATTATGAACAGGGAAATTCTTGTGTACGGTTATTCGTGCGTTGCACGTGCACGCTTATTAGTAGTGGTAGGGATCAGTAGTCTGATCCCTAGCGGTGCCCAAATAACTTATGGTTTGGTTCCTCAAAGTTCTTCCGTGATAAATAATGTGTAACCTCTTTGTTATTGTTGCTATCGTGCTCGCACGGTCGCACCCTGACAAAGCAGAAGGAAAAAAAACACGATCAATCTCTTGTACAGGAGCCACTTGTAGCAATAGTAGCACTGTCGAGTTCGGCCGCTCTACCGAAAACAACTTGCATACGGATCTATAATGTGTTTGTTTGAGCTCTTTTTAGCGGCTCCAACGGCTTCTGGCCTGTAGAAGCTGGAGCCCAAACAAACACCCAGTTTTGGGGCTGGCTCCATGGAGCCCTGGGTCGGAGCTTAACCCAGAAAACGTCCGAAAAGCCGCAGCTGCCAATTCGGGCTTCTTGTGGCCGGAGCCAGCTCCAAATACGCGAAAGACGGTTTTGCCCTCCCATCAAACTACATACTACAGGAAAAATGCCCTTACCGATTCATTCTATCTCTTCCCATCTGATGTAGAGTTCCTCGCTCCCCTCTCACTTTCGAGCGAGACGCCGCCACCCTCCCCGATCCATGGCTGCCGGCAACCCGCCGCCTGCTCCGGTCACCGGATCCGGTACACTCACTCCCGAATCGACCTCCTCCGATCCGTCAGTCTCCTCCCGTTGCCGTCCAGTCTACCCCGGCGCCGGTCCCCATGCGGCGGGCAAAGGCATGGCCACGGCGGTCATGCGGAAGGGGAGCTGCTACCTGCTAGCTGTGGTGATGGCAACGCTCATGCTTCTGTGCTGCTCCGCGTGCGTGCGTGATCTGTGTGCGTGCCCAGCGGGCGTCGGTGCGTGTGCATGCGTGATCTGCGTGAGTGCCAAGCATGTTGTGTGCCTGTGTGCCTGTGTGGTTAAAACAAGGGAAGGGGTCGAAAGAGTGGCATGGACACAACTCGTAATAGGATTGTTCATTTTATGATTGGAACGAGAGAGAGTAGGATTGTATTGCATCCTAACCATGTATTTCATTTTTTTTCCCGGGTGCTAACCATGTATTTCATAACCCAAGAACAACTCTTAATTAGGTCATTTACTATTAAAAGTAGAATCAGGACTTAAACTCGATCTACAGAAGAACAAAAGGCGTTGTGGTCATTTCAGCATGTAATACAAGACAACTAACAAACGACTGCATCTCAGCTTCAACCTTCCGGCCGCAGCTGGCAGCTACAGCCGCTCCTTCCAGCCGGAGCTGTTACAGCTGCAGTCGAAGAAGTTGCAGCCCAAACAAACACTAAGTGTCAAACCGGCCAGACAGATCGGTCTGTTAGGTCTGAATGCCCAATCATCCACGTACCTCAGCAGTGCAAGCGTGCAAAAATACACAGACCAGACGGATCCAGCCGGCCATATCCCTCGCTATCTAGCATCGATCCGAGGGAGGCGGACAGGGAAACACGGAGATGATGCAGCGACTCGATCGATCTTACTCTTCTGGTGTTTCGGCGCCGTATCGTGTGTGCAGCAGACGGGCTGTCGATCCCAAGCTTCAATGAGGATCGATTGAGTAATTGAGTCGCTGCATGACCTCCGTGAGGGCATCTCCAACGACAACAACTGAAGAAAGGGGCAGGCCATCTCCAATGCGGTGTTGCGTCCGGGGACACAAATACGAGAGACGGTTATCTAATGGCGTGCCTGAAATGTTCACCCACATTTTAAAAGTGAATTCAATGAATGAGATGAATTTGATGCAAACCGAATGACTTCCGCCTAAAACGGACACACTTTCATGAAAAGTTCGACATGTTTGATTAAACAAAAGCGGACATGGCGAAATTTTTTCTACATAGCAAAAGTTTGTCATAGTCTAAATCTTCGCCAGCCGTGGGCATGTCTGTGTCCCACGTCCTACTCTTCCCCGGACGTGGATGGTTCCCTCTCCCACGTCCTACCTTTCATTAAAGTTTGCCGGTTGGCCATGGACGTGGACAGTTCTGTCTCCCGCATCCTACTCTACGTTGGAGTCCATCGCCTAGCCGTGGACATGGACGCTTCGGTCTCTCATGTCCTACTTTTCGTCGTAGTCTACCGCCTGATCTGTTAACATACAAGATCCTAACGTAGGTTGGTTAGGTTTAGGTCATGTATATCTTGTTTAAACAACCAGGATATATCTCCACGGTAGTTGTACTTATCCTGTACTTGTAATCTTGGTAATCAAGCCATTGCCCATATAAATACATGACCTGCCCTTCGGGGTATTGCACGGCAAACTATTCTCTTTAACTTGGTATACAGAGCACCAAGATCCCATCTTCCACCATGGCCGGCACCACCCCTAGCCTCCTCTCCAACACCGCTGGCGCCCTCACCACCACCCCCATCGGCACCCTTGCCACCAGTTCAAGCTCCTCTGCCGCACCCAAGATCACCTCGATCGGAAACCTTATCACCCTACGTCTCACGAGGGACAACTTCCTTCTGTGGAAGACCCAGATTGTCCCTGCCCTCGCCTCGAACGGCTTGTTCGGATATGTCTCCGGCTCCGAAACGGCGCCGCCACACACCATCACAGAAGGCACTGGCGATGCGGCCAAGGAGGTGGCCAATCCGGCGTTTCTTCGGTGGTACCAGCAGGATCAGCTGGTGATGATCGCCCTCCTCGGCTCCATGACCGAGGATATCCTTGGACAGATGACGCAGCTCCGCACGTCTGAACAGGTCTGGACTACTCTTCATGACATGTTTGCCTCACAGAATCGTGCCCGCGTCATGCAGCTGCGCTACCAGCTCTCCAACCTGAAGAAGAAGGACGTCACCGCCTCGGAGTACTACCGCAAGATGCGGGGCTTTGCTGATGCCATGGCGTCCATCGGCAAGCCTCTCACCGACGAGAAGGTGCTTGGCTACATACTCGCTGGACTAGGTCCCGAGTTTGAGCCGTTGGTCGCGTCGGTCATGGCACGCGATGACCCCATCAGCCTCAGCAACTTCTACGCGTTCCTTCTCAGCGCCGAACTCCGCCTCGAGCAGCAGGCCTCCGTCGGCGCGATCCACCCTTCGGCGAACGTCGCCGCGCGCAACTCTGATGGTCGCGGTGCTGGCCGTGGCAACCAGGGTGGACAAGGCGGCAGCAACAGCGGCAATCGTGGCCGCGGCGGACGCGGCCGTGGCAACGGCCGCAGCAACCTCAAGTGCCAAGTCTGCGGCAAGTTTGGCCATGACGCGCTGCACTGCCGCAACCGCTTCAACCATGCGTTCCAGCCTGAAGATCAGCGCGAGCGCTCCGCCAACGCCGCCAACACGGGCTCCTACTCCGTCGACATAGATTGGTACGTCGACACGGGGGCGACCGATCACCTGACGAACGACCTTGATCGTCTCGCCATCCACGAGCGCTACAGCGGCAAGGACAAGGTGCACGTCGCGAACGGAGCAAGTTTGTCTATCTCACATGTTGGTCATTCATCCATACCTGGCTCATCTAAACCACTTTACCTCCGCAATATTCTGCATGTTCCTGATGTTGACAAAAATCTGCTCTTTGTTAATCGATTAGCCTCTGACAATGATGCCTTTGCTGAATTTCATCCTCGTGTTTTTTATCTTAAGGACCGAGCAACGAGGACGGTTCTTCTTCGCGGTAGATGCCGCAATGGTCTTTACCCGGTGCCAAGCCTTCAGTCTTCGTTCCTTTCGTCAAATAATCGTCGAGCTTTTGCCGGTGTCAAGCTCTCCCCGGACCTTTGGCATCGCAGATTAGGTCATCCAGCAAAGAATGTCGTTGAATTAGTGCTTAGATCAAATAAATTCGCTTGTGCACCATCTCTCGAGTCTAGTGTGTGTGATTCTTGCCAACGAGCAAAGATACATCAGTTACCCTTTTATAATTCCAATCATGTTACTTATACGCCTCTTGAACTTGTTCACACGGATGTTTGGGGTCCGGCCATCACATCTGTTGGTGGTTTTAAGTACTATGTGAGTTTTCTGGATGATTTCAGCCGTTTTACTTGGATTTACCTTTTAAAACGCAAATCTGATGTGGAACAAGCTTTCTACACTTTTCAGAAACATGTCGAATGCATGCTTGATACTAAGATCAAAACTGTTCAATCCGACTGGGGCGGTGAGTATCACCGTCTCAATTGCTACTTTGCTCGAGAAGGCATCACACACCGCGTCACTTGCCCACATACGTCACAACAAAACGGCATTGCCGAACGAAATCATCGTCATATAGTTGAAACAGGCATCGCTCTTCTTGCTCATTCATCACTTCCTCTTCGTTTTTGGGATGAGGCCTTCCTCACTGCGTGCTATCTCATTAATCGTATGCCAACACGTGTGCTAAAAAATTCCACACCTATTTCTTGTCTTTTGAATGAGAAACCAGACTACACCTTTCTTCGTGCATTCGGATGTGCTTGCTGGCCGAATCTTCGGCCATACAACAACAGGAAACTCGAGTTTCGCTCACGTCAATGTGTTTTTCTCGGGTACAGTTCCATGCATAAAGGTTATAAGTGTCTGGATCAGACTAGTGGTCGCATCTACATCTCACGGGATGTTGTTTTTGATGAACATGTGTTTCCATTTGCCACTTCTCCACCACCATCACAACCAACCGAGCCCCTTCTTCCTACTCCTCCTTCCATCTTTCCGGTTACCCAGCCAGCTATAGTGGATGATCGCATGCGACGATATGATATTTCCTTGCTCACTGACCCGTCGTGCAGCTCTCCTTTGCCCGCAGGTACTGCTCCATCGTCGCCCTCCGGATCGACGACGCCCTCTGGCTCGACGTCTCCCTGCATGCACCATGCAGATAGGCCTGCGCCGTCGACACCCACCTCTGGGCCTCGGGTGCCTAGCCCCGGCCCACGATCGCCTGACGCGGCTTCCCCTGCGGAGCCCGCTTCACCAGCCTCGGCGACTCCTTCGGCATCCACGTCCCATGAGCCGGCCTCTGCAGCGCCGGCTTCTCCTTCTATTGTCGCGCCGCCGCCGACTGCGCCACATCCGATGACAACACGGCTCCGCGACAACATCGTCCAGACGCTGGTCCCATCCGACGACACCGTGCGCTATGACCCTCGATGCCGCGCCTTCCATGCGGCCCCCCGGTCCTATCGTCTTGCTCTCAATGATGCAAAGTGGGGCTCCGCCATGGAAGACGAGTTTTCTGCTCTTCAACAGAACAACACTTGGACTCTCGTGCCTCGTCCTGCTAGCAAGAACATCATCAGATGTAAGTGGGTTTTTAAAGTAAAGCACAAGTCTGATGGCTCCCTAGACAAATTCAAGGCTCGCCTCGTCGCTCGCGGCTTCACTCAACAGCATGGTATTGACTACATGGATACTTTTTCCCCTGTCGTCAAACCAGCCACAGTGCGTCTTGTGCTTTCTCTAGCTGTGTCTCGTGGGTGGCACCTGCGGCAAGTGGATATCAGCAATGCATTCCTGCACGGTATTCTAACCGAAGAGGCCTATATGCAGCAGCCCCCTGGTTTTCATGACCCTGTTCATCCTGATTACGTCTGCAAATTGCACAAAGCATTATATGGGTTAAAACAGTCACCTCGGGCCTGGTATGCTCGCCTAAGTGACCGTCTTCAGCAGTTGGGCTTTACCTCATCAGCAGCTGACACCTCCCTGTTCATCTTTGTTCAGGGTGATCTTACCATTTACATGCTTGTGTACGTTGATGACATTGTCATTGCCAGCTCCTCTTCATCAGCATTGGACCGCCTTCTCCGTCAACTGTCTGCTACCTTTCCGGTGAAGGATCTTGGATCTTTACAATACTTCTTGGGTATCGAGGTCCTTCGCAATTCAGGGGGAATGATTCTGTCACAACATAAATATGCACTTGATCTCTTGCAGCGCACCAACATGGCGAATTGCAAAGCAGTATCAACACCCATGTGTACCCATGACAAACTCACAAGAGATTCTGGACATGGCCTGAATGAGGAAGAGTCGTTTCAGTACAGAAGCACGGTCGGGGCACTTCAGTATTTGACCTTGACGTGGCCTGATTTATCCTTTGCCGTCAACAAGGTTTGCCAGTATCTTTCACGACCTACTGATGTGCATTGGGAAGCTGTGAAGAGAATTCTGCGTTTTGTGAAAGGCACTGTGTTTACAGGGTTGACACTTCAGCGATCCCCATCAACCTTAATAAGCATCTACACTGATGCGGATTGGGCCGGTTGTGCGGATGATCGAAGGTCCACAGGTGGCTTCGCGGTTTTCTTCGGACCTAACCTCATCTCATGGAGCGCCTGGAAACAGCCAACGGTGTCACGGTCGTCAACTGAAGCGGAGTACAAAGCCTTGGCAAATGGAACAGCAGAGGCAACATGGTTGCAGTCCTTGTTGAGAGAACTCGGAGTATCTCAGCCTCGAGCTCCTGTTCTTTGGTGTGACAACCTCGGCGCAACTTACCTCACTGCCAACCCGGTGTTCCACGCTCGCACCAAGCACATTGAGGTAGATTTCCATTTTGTCAGAGAGAAGGTGGCCATGAAAGCATTGGAAGTGCGGTACATCTCCTCTGCTGATCAGATTGCTGATGCATTCACAAAACCCTTGACAAAGTTGATGCTTGCACGTCTTCGTTCCAATCTCCACCTTCATACAGGTTGACATTGAGGGGGAATGTTAACATACAAGATCCTAACGTAGGTTGGTTAGGTTTAGGTCATGTATATCTTGTTTAAACAACCAGGATATATCTCCACGGTAGTTGTACTTATCCTGTACTTGTAATCTTGGTAATCAAGTCATTGCCCATATAAATACATGACCTGCCCTTCGGGGTATTGCACGGCAAACTATTCTCTTTAACTTGGTCGTGGACGGTCTGGCTTCGTGGTCGTTGCGCCCAGGCGCGAACGACATGGAGCTGCCGACGTTGGCAGCGTTCCAGTACACGATCGCCCGTGCCGTCTCCGCGTCCACCTCCACCGCGAGCTAGCTGCTCGAACAGGACGCCGCACTCCGCTTCCATGATGCGCAGCCACTACCGCTCGTTGCTTATCCACGAAGACCTTGCTCGCCTACTGGCCGGTGCTGCGCGAGAAGTTGCAGGCAGGGCGGAGGTGCATAGCCAGTTGGGAGGCGAGCGGGTGCCGCCCCCCGGCCACCCCCAAAGATTTCTAGTGGGCACTATATTTTTTTTAGGTAAATAAAGCTAGACTATATTACTCAATAACCAAGGTTACAGGAATAATGTTCAGGTCATGTGGATGACCCAGCCAAGTATGGCGTCTTGATCTAAAGAAAGTGAATGCCAAGCTAAATTGTGAGCTTTGAAATTATTGTTTCCACTTTCAAAACTAAACATACATGAAATAAAAGAATGCTTCCAATCTCTAATCTCGTTGATAACCATTCCATGAGCTGCATATGATCCATCCTGGATGTCCTTCACCACCGACTTGCAATCAGATGCGACATATGAATTTTGAATGCCAAGGTCAGGGCACTATAGTTGTAGTATTGGATTGTAACTTGTGATTAGTTAGTACCGTCGGTCATCATTAGCAGACCCAACAGCTGGGAAAAAGAAATAAAGCAAAGGAAAACGTGCTTGCTTGGGGTTCGATCCTTAGATTTGCTACGCTGATAGTCAATAAGCCATCGCTCAGTTCATGTTAGGTAAGTAGGGCGCGAACAACTTGAAGTAACAGGATTTCCACTAGCTTTTCAGGTTTTTTGTTTTTGTTTTTTTCTTGTTTTTCACCGGTTTTATTTGTTTATTTTCTCTGCTTTACTGGTTTCTTTTTTTCATTAGTTTTCTTTGGTTCTTTCTCGGTAGTCGGTATTCAATTAGTTTTTTCTTTTCTTTCATTTTTCTCTATTTTTTCTTCAGTATTTTTTATTTCGTTCTCATTTTACATCTCTTTTTATTTTTTCTTGGGGTTTTCAATGATTTCCCATATACATTTTTAGTATATATCTAATACATGTTTACCATTTTTTCAAATACAATTTTAACATTTTTTAAAATACATGGTCAACATTTTTTCTATATATATTTTCTTAACATTTATCAAATTCTTGATTAACATTTTTTGAATACATAGTCAATACTTTTCCTATACATTTTTAACATTTTCCTAAATGCTTGATTAAAAAATTCAAATAAAATATTAACATTTTTTAATACATGGTCAGTATTTTTCTATACACAATTAACATTTTCCAAATGCTTGATTAAAGAGTTTCAAATATTTGTTCAATATTTAAATGCTTGATTAACATTTTTATATACATGGTAAAAAAATCATTATTTTATAATACATGGTCAACATTTTTTCTATGCACATTTAACATTTTTCAAATACTTCATTAACATTTTTCAAATACATGTTCATCATCTTTTTTCAACTGCTTGATTATCATTTTTGAAAATACATGATCAATGTTTTTCAAACACATTATTTTTTTATACATTTTTTCGTATACGTGATAAACATTTTCTCTACACACATTTAACATTTTTTCAATCATTTGGGACACCTAGGTGCCCAGGCTCCCTGCCTTTCCACCATCAGATTACACTTAGATGTGTGTTATTATATGGATACTAAAATTAACGGGTATACTCCCTCCGTTCATTTATATAAGGTGTATTTGTTTTTTGATAAAATTCCACATTGTAAGGTGCATTTGTTCTAATTCCTCGTAATTCCGATCTTGGCCCTCCAGAAAAAGAAAGTATCTCTTCCCTGATTGCATGTATCTCTCCTTGTAGAGAAAGAAAAGAAAACTATCTCTCCTGATTGTGTGTATACTTCATTTTCAAGCCTAAATGATTTACTTGCCGGTAATCTACAAATTTGACAAGGGTAATTTCGTCCTAAATAGTCCATAATTATGTGCGTTGGTCACCGTGCTGAAAATAATACACCTTAGATAAAGGAATGGAGGGAGTACTTATTTTAGAATAATTATAATGCTAATCATAAATGGATATTATTAGCATGGCCCAACACGCCATGCAAACGAAAAATGGAAAGCTATTATTTCATGGATTGCATACCATGCACTAATAAAAATGACTTGCCATAACCACCTAGATGCCCCAAACAACTTATCTATATATATATATACTTCCGGGAGGTTGTGTACTCCTGTGAATATGTACTCCCGCTCCTCATATACCACATAGATGAATCTTCTTATAATTCTTTATTATTTTTAATATACTTCCTTAACAATTATTAGATACCCCAAAATGAGTTTCATGAAAAAAATTCATGTGAGTCCCATATTTTTTAATATTTATTTATATACTGATTTGTTCGTACGTAAAAATAGTATATTACAAAAAGTACGTCGCAAATGATATTTTTTCAACAAAACTCGTATTGGGGTATCTTACAATATTTAATGAAGTATATTAAGAATGATAAAGAGGTATAATCAATGCGTATACGAGGTATATTGAAGATGTGAGTACATACTACCAGGAGTACAGAAAATTAGCATATATATATAGTACTTTTTACGTTGTATGCATCGTATTTTTATAATGCTACATTTTACGTACAAATATATATGTATTTCACAAATATAATAAAAACCATGGGCTAACTTGCAATTTTTTCATGTTACCCACTTTGGATTATCTTATATATAATATATGAATATACTTATACTGATAAAGTAGCATATAGAATACAATATGGTAGTATATGAGACATGTGGGGTAAAATCCTAAACCCTAACTACCCCCGGGTGGTAGGATGGATTTTCCCTATATATATATAGGTCATAAGACCGGAAAAGTTGTATTTTATGTATATTTTACACTACATTTTTACATTTGTAATTTTACGTAACATAAAATATTTTGTACGGCGATTATATATTTTCTTACGTTCTCTTTTTACATATGAAATAAGACAAAATTTACGAAACTTGAAATTACGGTGCATTAATGTTAAAATAGAGGGGGGAGTGAAGAATAATTATTCCTCGTCCAGGGTAACGAACAGTCAATCCCTATAAAAAAATTAAAAAAACAAAGCAAAAAACAAAAACATTAAAAAAAACAGAATAAAAAACAAGGCTGTGGCCTCGAGCGTGCCTGAGCCGGCCCAATTTGCTCTCCCCTTCAGGGCATTTCCTATTTGGCGCTGCAGGCGCCGATTCCTACTATTTTTGCTAACCGGCGCCTGCAGCAGCTACTCGCGGGCCGGCCCATCTCGCCCCCGATTTTCTGTTTTGTTCTTTTGAAACGCAAAAAACTACCTACGCGCGTGAACAGAATCAAACTCGGGACCTCATGGATAGAACTACGCGGCAACAACCACCGCGCCAACATGCCCGATGTGATATCCTCTTCTTCCCACTTTTCTTATTTCTTCTTCCCTTTTTCCTTTTTTTCGTTTTTCATTTTTTTTTCTGTTTCTGTTTTTTCACTTTTTTCTTCTTTCCTGGTTTGATGGTTTCTTTCAAATTCGGGAACTTTTCTTAAAATGGATTAACTTTTTTCTCAAAATTGACTATTTTTTTATTCAAGTCAATGAACTTTTTTCAATTTTTTTTGAAAATCCATGAACTCTTTTCAGTTTCGATGAACTTTTTTAAAATTTGATGAACTTTTTTAAAAAATGGATGAACATTTTTCAAATTTGATGTACTTTTGTCCAAATCGATGAACTTTTTTCAAATTTGATGAACTTATTTTTTATGCCAATGAACTTTTTGCAAAATCGATGAACTCTTTTTCGAAATTTGTGAATTTGTTTTCAAAATTGATGAACTTTTTTAAAATTTGTGAACTTTTTCTCGAGATGATGAACTATTTTTCAAATTCGATGAAATTTTTTTAAAAGCGATGAACTCTTTTTAATTTCTATGAACCTTTTTTTCAAATTCATACCTGTTTTGGGTATTTTTATAGAATTCTGTTTCGAATTTATACTTTCTTTTTAAAATAATTTACACTGGATATATATAATATGTGTTAACTAGAGGAAGGGTCAAATAGAGGTTTTTCCTATTTGTGGTCAACGGAATGAGCATGACCAGGTGGTTACGAGGGACTGCTGTCAAACCTCGCGCTCGGACTTCGAACCCCAGCACTCACGAATCACTACAGGAGAGTAATTGTAGTTTTTTTTTCTGCTGTATTTGAGAGCAGATTTTTTTTTTTGAGACAATCTCGCGAAACTTTATTCACCCGTCACAATGTTTACAGGGACGAAATGAAGATCTCCCGGCTGGCCTAACCACACATGGCGACCAACCGCGAGGGAGAGAGAATGTTTCGCTAGATTGTGAGCTTCATAGTTTGAGCTCCTAAATTCATGACCTATATTGCATGATAAAAAACTAGAAGAGTGTTCCGATATCTCCCGAAGGACAGCTCCATAAGTAGCTAGCTTGCCATAATGCAACTCGTCGACAACCACCTTGCAATCCGAGGCAACCTGTATATCTCGTGCATATAGATCATCAGCCAACGAGAGAGCTTCTCTTATAGCTAGGGCTTCCAGCGTTTGAGGCTCCGTGATATGCTTGAAAACAATGGCCGAAGCCCCCAAAAAGTTGCCCTGTTGATCTCTACAGATCGCTCCCACAGAACCATGCTTCCTTCTCACGGCCACTGCCCCGTCAACATTGATCTTGACACAACCTTGGATTGGCGGCACCCATGTTGCACTCCGCATGACTCTTCCTGGTACCACTTGCGGCTCCCTTTTGTTAACAATCTCCAACTCTGACAGAAACTTATTAATGAACGCCGCTGTAGCGTGTGGAGATTGAAATATATCCTCATGAATTGCCTTTCTTCGTGCAGCCCAGATTGCCCACAAGGTTACCACAACACGGGTGAAATCATGCGCATCTAGTGTTTCATGTAGAGCAAATAACCAGTCCTTAGCGTCTTCCTCTTGGTGTGTGATGATTTTCTCGACCAACTCCTCTGGTGCGAGAGCCCATACGCTTCTTGAGAGAGCGCAAGAGAGAAGTGCGTGTCTCCATGTATCCCTAGCTCCACACAAGCAACAAGTGTCTGTTTCGGCCATATGGCGATGATGAAGCACTTCTCCGCTGGGCATAGAATGTCTGGCAAGTCTCCAGAGGAACATACGAAGTTTTGAGGGTACCTGGATATGCCATATAGTGCTCCAAAACCTGCAGTTCTGCCCCGTGGATGAGCCCTCGGCCTCGTTCCACCATCCCTCTCTGCTTGTCTTTGTACGCAATATCATCCGGTATGCCGACCGAACGGTGAAACAGCCAGTTGGTTCTTCATGCCAAGCTCAAAAATCCGGCTGCCTACGCATACACACTGGTATTTTTAGAATCTCGTTTGCATCAACCGGGATGAAAACTGAGCGAACCAGCCCCTCATTCCATTGTGCTGTAGTAGTATCAATAAGATCAGATACTCGCCGTGGTGGGTTCGGCACTAAGGATGTAATAGGCCTTTTGAAACTATCACGAGGGATCCAATTATGTAACCATATATCCGTGCTCTCCCCATCCCCAATTCTCCTGATGATTCCCTGAGCTAGTATCTCCTTTCCATCTAATATCGCTCGCCAAATCTGAGATGGATGAGGACCCAAATCTGCCCCCAATAATGTACTGTTTGGGAAGTAAACAGCTTTCAAAACCTGAGCACTAAGAGAGCGTTCATCGTTCATTATTCTCCAAGCTTGCCTCGCAAGCAGAGCTAGATTGAACATCTCCAAATCACGGAATCCAAGTTCACCCAACTGTTTTGGTTGTATCATAGTGTCCCAGGCAACCCAGTTTGGTTTTCGTTTGCCTTGCTTACTCCCCCACCAAAATTGCCTAATGATGGCAGATATACTGTCACATAACCCTCTAGGAAGACGGAAGCATGACATAGAGTAGACCGGAATTGCTTGCGCAACTGCCTTGATCAAAACTTCTTTACCGGCAGCAGAGAGTAATTTTTCCATCCAGCCTTTTACCTTCTCCCAAACCCGGTCTCTCAAGTACTTGAACGTTCCATTCTTGGAGTGTCCCACGTCCGTTGGCATGCCCAAATAACGCTCACTTAAGGACTCATTGTGAACCTGCAAGGAGTTTTTTATTGCTTCCCTCGTAGAGCCTGGACAGCCCGGCTAAAAAAGATGGATGACTTGTCATGATTGATACGTTGCCCAGAAGCCTTACAATATGTTTCCAACAGGTTTGACACTGCAACTAACCCCTCAACATTAGCCTTAAAAAGCAACAGGCTGTCATCTGCAAACAAAAGGTGGTTTATAGTTGGGGCAGTTGGGGCCACCTTAATACCTGCAATTGATGACTGTGTACTGGATTTCAGGAGGCACGAAAGGCCCTCTGCTGCAATCAAGAATAAGTAAGGGGAAATTGGGTCTCCCTGTCGGATACCTCTGGTTGGTCTAAAAGAATCAAGCTTCTCACCATTAAAAAGAACAGAAAAGGACACTAAAGAGACCATGCCCATAACTGTATTAATCCATCGATGAGAAAAGCCAATCTTGATCATAATAGCCCTCAAATAAGGCCACTCCAATCTGTCATAAGCCTTCATCATATCCAATTTGAGAGCACAATAACTGTTAGTCTTCGCTTTAGACCTCTTCATGAAATGCAAGCACTCGTATGCACATATAATGTTATCAGTGATAAGCCTCCCCGGAACAAAAGCAGACTGTTCAGCCGAAATTATGTCTGGTAAAACTAGCTTCAGTCTGTTGGCCACCACTTTAGAGGCAATTTTATGCATAACATTGCATAAGCTTATCGGCCTAAAATGGGAGAGGAGGGTGGGGTTTATTACCTTCGGTATTAGAACAAGAACGGTGTCATTAATACCTTCTGGGCTCTCTTCTCCATGGACTATTTTCAGCACCACCCTTGTTACATCATCCCCACAAATATCCCAATGGCGCTGATAAAAATGTGCCGGAAAACCGTCTGGCCCCGGTGCCTTCGTCGGGAACATTTGGAACAGTGCTGTTTTCACCTCTTCCTTAGTGTAATCTGCATTCAACATAGCATTCATCTCCTCAGACACTTTCCTTGGCACGTGAGTAAGCACTGCATCCATCCCCTGGACCTCCTCGGAAGTATATAGCATTTGGTAAAAATTATTTACCATGGCTTTGAGCTCATCTGGATCTACTACAATTGCTCCCAAGGAATTATGTAAGGCTTTTATCATATTTTTCTTCCTCCTCAAACTCGCCCGTAGATGAAAGAATTTGGTGTTCTTGTCACCTGCCGTCAGCCAATCTATCCTCGCCCTCTGGCGCCACATTATCTCCTCACGGTGATACATTTCAATGAGACGTTCATTTATTTTGAGTTCAACATGTGACGGCCCTGTCCGTAAAGGATCGGAATGCATCTCTTCTAGCATTTTCTTTAAATGCTTGATTTCCTTTCTCACGCTCCCGAACGTGTCATTACTCCATCTGTCAAGTCCTCTAGCCAGGTTCTCGATCTTGAGTCGTATATCTTCTACCGAGTTGCAAGGAGCTTCGTTTTCCCAGCTTTGGACCAACATATCTCTCAGGCCCGCGTGAGTCTCCCACATGGTCTCGTATCTAAACTCCCTTTTTGCCCTTTCGCCCTTGACTCGTCCAAGATCCAGAAGCAAAGCCATATGGTCCGATGACGCCGCAACCTCGTGTGTTATAGAGGCTAACGGGAATCTCGCCAACCAGTCTGAATTTACCAACGCCCTGTCAAGACGGCATCGAGTGAATGAGCCACCAGTCACTTTCTTCTCAAACGTCCAGAAACAGCCCTTATAGCCCAAATCAAGCAACATGCAAATGTCAACCGTGTCTCTGAATGCCTGGATTTGTGCATTACTGCGTTCTCCTACACCTTCATGCTCACTTGGACGTAACACTTCATTGAAATCGCCTATGCATAGCCATGGAAGGCCATTTAAAGTACTGATATTTTTAAGTACAGTCCACGTTTGGTGTCTAAGATGGGTCTGCGCCTCCCCATAGACACACGTCATCCTCCATGGGTCCTCCCCCTGTTCTGCAACTGAAACATCAAGGTGATAACACGAATAACCGAGAATCTCAACTTTTATTGCATTGTTCCAAAATAAGCCAATTCCACAACTCCTTCCCTGACTATCGATAGCATAGGAATTATCATAGCCTATCGAGCTAGCCATAGCTTCTACCCTTCGACCATCTATCTGTGTCTCAACGATACAAAGTAGGGTAGGGGTAAACTTCCTCGCGAATTCGCGAAGCTCTTGAACTGCCGCAGGTTTACCCGTGCCACGGCAGTTCCAGCATAGCGCATTCATTGGGCTCGGCGGCGCTCCTCGAAGGAGCCCGCCAAAGAAGTGACGATGTTGCCATGACCGACACCTTTCTCCAAATCCTCATCCGCTGCATTTATGTTTTTCTTGGCTCTCTTTGGGTCTTGCTTGCTGCTCGGGCTCTGGGGTATAGACGGCAAAGAGGTTAGAGCTAATGTCATCCCAGGACCAGAACTGTTTGCTTCGTTGTTCACCGAGTGCTTCATATGTTGTGCCCTCTTTTTGTTGTTGTCAGCATCGTCCATGACCGCATCAGATTCAGAGCTCAAGTTGTCCTTCCCATCATTACCATCATCCTGATCCGATCGGGGGTTTGCTCCACGGCCACCACGGCCTCCCCGCCATCCTCCTCTTCTTCCGCGGCCCCCTCCCGGGCCTTGTCCCGTCCTCATGACCCACGAGGCCCTTAGATCCTTAAAGATCAACGCGGACGGAGGGTGTATACCATTACCATGCTCTTTGAACTGATGACCCAACATGCCACAGACCGCACACCAGTCCGGAAGTTTTTCATACTTAATCCTGTATATCTGGCGCTTCCCCTCTCTTATCATAGAAACTGCGTTCTTCAGAGGCTTATCAACATTAATCCGGACCCAAACTCGATGGAAGTTGCCGGTAAAGTCTTGCGATTGGGGTTCGGCGTAGATGACTTCGCCAACCTTTACTGCTAAAGAAGGGACCAGATGAGCATACAGTGGAGGTACATCATGAATCTGTACCCAAATTTCTATAGTGTCAAGCTGCACTGTGGACGGCTTTGTCAATCCATCATACGGCTTGAGGATGACAGCATCTCCTCGGAAGTGCCACGGGCCGTCCCTCGTTACTCTTTCCCAATCCCCCAAGCAGGGGAATTGCACAGTATAGAGATTATCCTCCAGGGGCTTGAACTGAACCTCTTGGGCAAGATCCCACGCGGCTCTCATGTTTTTGAAGAACCAAAACTGGCTGTATGTCTTGGGCGAGTGAACCCTAGCCAAAGCTATCCAGCGCGCTGCCTCGACCGGAGCCTCCTTCTCATCAAAAATCATGTCGTCGAGATCCTCCTCCCGAAGACCTAGCTCCTTCATCAGGGCCGTCACGTCGTCAGTCTCCAACGATTCGCTCGGACGAGATCCAGAAGCCCCACCCGATGCCATGATTTGTCGAACCCTAACCCGATCAGAACGATTCGGGCCTTGCAGAAACCCTAGGACCTCCTCCTCCCCTTGCCCGCCTCAGGCCGATGAGCGCAACAGCGCCCCCGAACGAGAGAGGGCAGGAGATCGCGGCAGGAGACAGGGAAATCAGGTTCTCAATGGCGGCGACCGAGATCGCCCCCGAGAGGAAGAAAACCCTAGCTTGAGGGAAAAACCAAATGCATCTGAATGCTGTATTTGAGAGCAGATAGTTAGCAATGTTTTAATTGGGCCGCGGCCAGCTCCTGGTTGCTGTAGGCGCCACTTGTCCAACGGGCGCCTACAACGCCGACTAGGAGCTCCCCCCGACCTTTTTGTGCTTTTCTTCGGTTCGGGCTATGATAAGCCTTGTTCCGTTTGGGCAGCTGCCTCTAGTCGCTTTTTTTCCTTCTTCTCTTCTTTACTTCTTTCTGTTCACTTCATTTTGTTAGATTTGTTCCTTTTCTTTTCAAACAATGTTTTTTTTAATCATACATCATATATTCAGTACTTCCTCCGTCCCGAATTACTTGTCTTAAATTTGTCTAAATATGGATGTATCTAGAAGGAGGTAATATATTTTAGAGATACATGAAAACCAAATTTATCTTTAACGTTCACGTATTTAATTGAAAAGTGTCAATATGCTTCAAAAATATATTCATGGTGCTTTAGAAAACATGTATATTACAGATACATGAAAACCTAATTTATCTTTAACGCTCATGTAATTAATTCCAAAGTGTCCATATGCTTCAAAACATATTCATGTTTTTTAGAAAAACATGCATCTTTACAAAAGTGGTCCATAGATTTTAGAAAAATGTTTAATGCATATGTAATATTCACCAAGTATTAAAAAAATTATTTGCATTGCAAAAACTGTTCATGTGTGTTTAAACATAATTTATTAAGAAAATACTCATTATTATTTCAAAAATTGTTCACTTAATTATATGAAAAAAAAATATTACTCAGTGTTCATTGTTATTTAAAAATGTTAATCATGTATTTCGGAAAATGGTTAACATGTATAAAAAATTAGGTTTATACAAAAATGTACAATGTGTATGAAAAAATGTAATCATGTATTTAAAAATGCTAAACATGTTTAAAAAATGTCATATGTATAAAAACGTACACTATTTATAAAAAGTGTAGTCATCAAAACTTATATTTGAAAAAAAAATCTTGTGCCCCAAAAAAATGTTAAACGTGCATGAGGAAAATGTTTCTTAAATACACTAAAAATGTACAATCGGTATATATCTAGAAAAGAATCTTGAATTTGAAAAAGTTAAACATGTATAAGATTATTATTTTTCTTATGTATATGAAAAATATACAATGTGTTTGCAAAAAAATAGACATAAAAATGAAATATTAATCATGTATTAAATATGATCCTAATGTATAGAAATAATGTAGAATGTGGAATCGAAAAATTGATCATGAAAAGTAGATTGAAAAAAATGATAATTATGTATTTGAAAAATGTTAAATACATACATATAATTTTTTTGGTTATATGCAGAAAATGAAGTATGCGTTTGAAATAAGTTGGGATCAAAAATATATGTGAAAAAATGTTAGTCATGTATTCCAAAAAATATTGAAAATTTTGTAGAAAAGTTCCTATTCTACACAAACGAGAAATAAGGAAGTCAATGAAAACCAAAAAAACAAACATAGAAAAGCAAAGAAAGCCAATAAAAATCAAAAAAGAAACAAAGAAAACCGAAGAAATAAGAAAAATAAAAACAAAAATAAAGAAAACCATTGGAAAGGAATGAAGAACTGTGAAACCGGGAAAGAAACAATGAAACAATGAAAACCATCTTCGACGCCGAAACCTGCAAATTTTCTCACGCATTCGTCCGTGGACGGGGTACTAGTGTGTTGACACGGATGCGGGAGGCGGCCATTCAACGCTGTCCGCATGCATTTCGATAACTTTTTGAATCAACCAGACGAAATTCATGCAAACATGGCGAATTTTTTATAAACCGGACGTCATTCATTACATTTTGAACATTTTTTAACTAAAAACTGTACCGGACTAAGTTAAAACTAGTCTACAGCCGGAACCGACGGATATCCATGCGCACGACACACACGCCCTTGACTAGTCTACGGCCGGCCGCGACCCATGTCCGGCAGCCCGCTCGCAGGACTGCCGTGAGACCCCAGAGGTATATGCTTTAGCGTAAAAGGGCGACTCGCTTCCCCATGTTCGGCAGCGCTGCTCATCGGAGTGGAACCCCCGTGATGTGCTTCAGCCGGAGGGGAAGGGGACGACGATGGCCTGCGACTGGGCAAGACACTGGGTGTACGCCGGCGTCACCTCGGTAGTGGCCTTCATGGGACCCAAGTGGCGGCGGCCTCCGGTGTTCTAGTTCTTGATGATGGCGGCGGCAACGGACGTGCTGGCCACCGTTTCGCCCATCTCCGTGAAGTAGGTTTCTTTCTTCGCCGGCAGGGCACGGTTACGCGTACGTTGACGACGGATGGTGCGGTCCCGGGCGCGGGAGGAGCTCACGACACGGAATCGTCCACGGCAGCCACAATGCCCGTGCCGCCGTGCTCCCCAGCGAGTTGGCATGGAGTGGCGAGTTGCTGAACGATGCGCCGGCTTGGAGCTTCTGCATTCGTGAGCTGGCATGCAAGTGCTTGGATCGTCGAGGGTGGTGGAGCAGAGCATTGGCTGGCTCGTATACGGCAGGCTCGACAGGCCATCCAGTCGGCTTTTATGCCGGAGAACTCCTCTTCCTGCTCACCGGATGCCATCAAGATTGTGGAGAAAATGGTGCAAGGAGGAGATGAGAGCGGAGTGTGGTGTGATTTTTGCCCGGCGACTCGCGTCGTTTAAATAACGGCTGGACGGCTGGAGCCAACCAGCGTTGTGTTTAATGACGGGCGGCTCGTGCACGGACGTGTGGCCGGAGTAGGTTTCTCGCCGCACACGCGGGTTTAATGGAGGAAGGCGGGCAGTCTGTGGCCATTTGAATGCGACGAGGAGGCGTGTTCAGCCGGACGTACAACGGGCGGCACTCTCTCGGCCGGTGCGCCGCTTCAATGCCGGCAGTTAGAGGTTACGTCCGTCTGCGCCGCTCTCCCGTCCGATCAAATCGCGGGCATCAACGCCTGCTGCATGCTTCGGGTCGGCATGAATTTGGCGCGGCAAGTGGCGCGGGCATGCAATGGAAAGGGCGGGAGAGGCGAGTGGGGTTTTTTTGGTGGGCCAGGACGGTCAGACGCAGGCATGGCAGTTGTCCGGACGCCCACAAAGCCACCCACGTTTGTCTTCGGTTTACGGAAACAAACACGTTCGGACCGTCGAGCGGACCAATACAGACCCGCGTTGGATGGCTTCCGCGGTCCGTCCAGATTCATATGCGACCGGGGTCACCGATAGAGATGCCCTTATATGTTACTCGCATATTCGTGAAGTGCTGGTTAATGCATTTATTTATTTTCTCTGAAAGGTGACAGTTTTCTGCATCATAATACTAAATGCGATTGTTTTGAGGAATCCACTTGCAAAAGTCACACACACGGTCGTACTCCTTCCTTTCCGGTTTATAGGGCTCATCTCAAAAAGTTTGTTTTTCCGTTTTATAAGTCTCAATTCTACTACTTACCATCACATGTTCAGATTTCAAGGTGTATTAAATCACTGCAGGCAAGATGAAGAAAAAACTCACCAATGCATGTAGAAGTTCTTGGTCATTAAGTGGTCATGTATGCATGTGGTGTAATTAATGCATCGGTTTACACAAATTTTTGAGAAAAACGAGAGTACTAATTAAGTACTTTTGCAAACTACGGAATTAATTCCACCATTCACCATCTACCTTAGTTGAAGAGATTTTCAAATTAAGCCCTATAAACCGGAAAGGAAGGAGTATATTTCCCGATGCAGACATTACTAAATATTTTCTATTTTCTTGGGGAGATGATCGCAATTGCTTTTTCCCCTCGTGTGTGTATTAACATTAATTATCGATGTTTGACAACTTGCGGTTTCGTGTGCAAGCATCAGTAACAATTACTACTATGAAAATGAACTATACGTAGCATGTATTTTTTGAGAAAACGAGAATTAATGTTTGAATGCAATTGATTGCTATGTCCTCTGTTTAACCATCATGCTATATGTGCCTTTCTTTGTGCGTGAGTATATACCATTTGTTGACTCTACTTAATTCCAGCCCCTCGTTGTTTCATGACTTTGCCGGCCCTACTTAATTTCTCGTTGTTTCATGACTTTGCCGACCCTACTTAATTTCTCTGAGTTGATTGATAGCACGATGATGGATCTCTCGATCGTTCCATTTAGCGGCCATCCATCGCGCTGTAACTCCCATTACTGTACTGTATATGCGTGTACCCCATGTTTTGCTTGTACACGTGGCAGGTCTTCCTCCGCGTCCTGCCTGTGGGCCCATGCCCTCAGTCACCTACAATTATTCAGCACACCACTTCACTTAGATTTAGGGCCATCCCAATGTGTTGACTCTTAACTTGGCATTTTAGTTGATGATAAATTTGCAGAGACCATCATTCCACTGCATTGTCTCCTAGAAAGTGTTTGGTTCCTTGAATCAACTTTGTGCTCGATAGAGCCTAACTGAGTAAATGTTTCATGTTGTGATTAGTTGCCCACAAAGTTTCATGTTGCATGAGAGCGAAAACAGAAACAACATTTGGTTGCATGTCTGTCTCCCCAGATGCAATGTGTAGTTGTTTAGTTATATGCGCATCGATGATTTAATCTCACCTCCGACACACATGGTGACCATATTCACACCATCACATTTAAACAACTGTGAATGAGCGTTGAAATAAAAAAGCTTACCATATGAGAGTTGTCCGGAGTACATTGCCTAGAGAAGTGTGCTAAGAGCCGCAGCTTCACTAATATACAACTCTCATCTCTATCTTTTTTAATTGATGTGCCACATCAATATTTTACCTATGAACTCATGCTAAGAAACTACCATTGGGAGTGCCCTTAGTTTACCCATGGAGAGGCTCCGAAAAATCGTATTCAATCGGGAAGCCCGTCCTCTTGAGGAGACACTACGCCTCTTCTGGCATATGTATGCAAATATGCACCAATGTAGTGCATACTCAATGGATCCACCTAGCCAACCACCTTCCGAGGAGGACTGTTTGTCGCCGTCGACAATGAAGAGAGGAAGTAGTGGCACTATCGGATAGATGAGAGTCTTCCCGCCAAACATCACCGCCATGGCTGTTGACGAGTCACCACACTCACATGGATATGGCCACTACCACCAAAGGTCAAGTTGTTCATGCACATACGCGTGTCGCCTCCGCGCCAAACCAATCGTCCCGAGACCACACACACACACACGTAGAGCATTCGACACACCATACCCAAGAGACAACGGCTAACCTCCCGATCCTACGCAAGCGCCCATACCAGCATGAATAGATCCAGGGCTTGTCGCCACTGCTGCCATCTACCATCGGAGTCGGTGCCCCAACCATCGGAATCCTCCACCATTAGCCGAATCCGGCAGATGATGCTCAAATCTGTCGACACTGGCCACCGCCAATAAACACCGCGCCGCCCTCAGAGGCACGCCTGCGTGGCCCACACCAATTCCACTGCCTAGGAGCCCTAGCCCCGCCGTACGTGCTTTCCATCCATGGCCAAATCGATGCACAGGCCAAGGGAATTCCCACGGTGCAGCTGGTCAATCCCGTCGCCGCAAACGAGAGAGAAGGGATAGAGGATATGGAGGAAGGGGGCGGCTAGGGTTCACTCGAGCCGCCCCTGGAATGGCGCGTGCGTTTTGCCCTCTACGTTCCATCATAGGTTCACAATGCTTGTGAAGTTACATTATATAAGGTATGAAGTCATGCATAATTGTCTTGAATATCTGTCAATGTTTATAACCTAGAGAGGACAATATTATCCCTTGGCTTATCAATATAAAATGAATTTTCAGGTTGAACTAAAACACGCATGACGCTATAAACAACAAAAAAGATAAATCACGAATGTCAGATTTTAAAGATTTGGCCAAGCGTCCTCTTCACCGTTGGATTTTGAGCACACATCTTAACATAGAAGACACATCCACGTCAGCGAACGAGATCATTTGGGAAAAGGAAAGTCATCGCGAACACATCCCCACTCCTCTGTTCTCTTATCCATCCCCACAACCTCCTCTCAAGCCTCACGATCCCGAGTAGGTCGACGATAACCAGATGCCGACAAGACGAGCGGTAACCCACGATCGCGAGCAGGTCGCTGGCGTGGGGGATGGTTAGCGGCATAGCTGGGCTCCAGGGACGCCCAATGTCTCCGCCGCCACATGCCGTCTCCTCCGGCCATCACCAGGGATTTGGCAGCAAGTGACTCCGCTGCATCCTCCCACCGACTCCTCATCGGCGGCCCCACGCCGCGCAAAGGTGGACTTGCTCGAGAACCAGGGAGCGAGCGACGCCAATGCGGGTGCTGCATCTCCAAAATCCATGGCAAACTTTGGTGATACGGTGTATCCTCGAGGACGAGGAAGCGGTCGACGATGGTAGCTATGAGGCCAGCGGGGCTCTGAATCCATGCAGGGAGTAGATGTCAACTTTTATTGTGCTTTTGCTCCTGACAAACTTCACGCTATGTGTGTAGTTAGTTTCCTACCACCTTAGAGATGGCAGTTTCATTTTCAGTAGCTCTATGTCATCATTTCATCAAATGAGGTTATCAGCATGTATGTGCTAAACTATTTCCCTTTTTTGTTTTGCTTCATCTACACGACTTTTTTGTGATCTGTTGTAATTTTATGATCATGGAAAATTTGTATGTGCGTAGGTGGAGGTTTTTTTTTTGGAAAAACATGTTATTTTTGGGTTCAGCCTATGTCCATGTTGTCGGCAGTACTCCCTCCGTCTAGGTGTATAAGTCACCTTACAAAAACCAAATAATCCCAAAACACTTAGGCACGGTGCATTAACTCCTACCTCATTTCTTATTTCTTGACATAAATAAAAGAATCAACCAATAAGAGATATGGAGCGTGTATGCTTCCAATGACTTGAGACTACCAAACACGACATGCAGTGGTCAGTTTATTGCATGCAATGCTATTAATTAGCAAATAAATATTAAGTTATCTCGTTTTTCCCTCTGCCTTGGTCGCAGTGCACAAGCTAAGATGACTTATGCACCTGGACGGAGGGAATAACTTAGTTAATGTTTTGACATGCAAACTTAGATTTTTTTGCCATGACAACCTTAGTTGTGTTGCCATGGCAAACTTAACATGTGTTTTTGATACCATGGAAACTAATACATACAATTGTCATGGCAATTTAACATGTTTTTTATCATGGCAAATTAAGATGTGTTTCCAATGCAAGTTTAGAGTTTTCTCACACGCCATTCAACACTCGCCATGGCAACTTTTAAGATATGTTACCATGACAAGTTTAAATGTTTTTATACTATGTTTTGACATGAAACTAAAATATACTTTCGCCATGGCAATTTAAGATGTGTTTTTGCCATGGCAATCTCAATTATGTTACCCCGCAAGTTATGAGTTTATCACACGCCATTTAAAAGTTGCCATGGCAACTTTAAGATGTGCTGCCATGGAAGTTCAAATGCTTTCCCCTCACGCCAATTAAAAGACAATAATTTTTTTTGCCCATGACAAATTTCCTTTTCTAACCATCTAAATTTATTTCCATGACCATGGCATTTTTATTGTTTGAACCATGACAACATTTTTTATTAACCATGAAAACTTTATTGTTTGCACCATGGCATATTTCTTTTTCCACCATGGAAATTATTTCTTTTTGTTTCGACCATGGCTACTTTTTTTTATTCTAGACCATGGCAAAATAATATTATGGATCATGACAAACTATATCTATGACCACGGATTTTTTTTTATTGTTTGAGCCATGGTAAATTCATACTTCATAAGGTGGCAAAAAAATGAACCATGGCAACTTTATTGCTTGCACCATGGTAGATTTTTTTTCAACCATGGCAATTGTTTCTATTTGTTTGGACCATGGCTACTTTTCTATTTTTAGACCATGCCAAAGTTATATTATGTACCATGGAAAATTTATTTCTGTGGCCATGGCATTTTTATTGTTTGAACCATGGCAAATTCATACTTCATAACATGTCACAAAAAATTATGAACCATGGTACTTTATTGTTTGCACCATGGGAGACTTCTTTTTCATCCATGGCAAGTTTTCTGTTTGTTTGGACCATGGCTACTTTTTTGTATTTTAGACCATGGCAAAATTATACTGTGGACCATGCCAATTTTTATTATTTTCAAACATGGGAAACTCTTTTGTGTTTTACACCTTCATGTCTACACCACCATGGAAACTTTTATCGCGCATTTCATTCCCAAATTATTTTCTTTTTGTAACTTTTTTTAAATATGACAAATCTGTTGAATAGAGCATGCTAAAAAAATTGTTCACCATGGCAATTTTTGGTAAAATTTTCCATGTCATCATTAGATGCATTATACTTATTTGCCACGTTTCTAGAGAACATTTTTTTCCTTAATTTTGGTGCCATGTGAGTGATTTCTATGTTACAACATACAATTAGTCATTTTAAATTTCATGGCAATTATAGTTTTTCTATCTTGGCAATTCTTCCTTTTTTATTTTCATAACATTTTTAATTTGCTGGATCATTTTTATCATTGAAAAAATATTAAAACCTTGATGGCATATTTTTTGTCGTGTAGGTTTTTATTATTTTATAGTTGAGTAGTGCCAATTTTCTGTAGGGATTTCTTTCTTTTTTTTAGTTTATCATGCTAATTTTTGTAGGTATTTTTTTAGGGGTCACCAAGTATTTTGTTACAGAAGCCCAATAGTAAATGCCAGGCCCACTCAGCTGAATGGTGTCGGCGCATTTCGTTCTCGGGCAGGCTGCTCGCGTCGAACGTTTTCGTTCGCGTGGGTGGCTTCCTCCTACCGAACGTTTCGTTCACGCTGGGATGCCCGAGGATCGAACGTCTGCCAGTTATCAGGGTCCATAAACAACGTACGTTTTTGAAAGAACATGTGGTGCCCCCATGTGTGGTTTTGGTAATTGATGACATTCTCTATGGACTAATGGTTGCCTTGAGCTATATTTGAAGGATTTGTCCATAGGTTTTTCTTGAAGTCCATGTGTTGGTTTCAAGGAGTTTATGTGTTGACCAAGGTGCTATTAAGAATTTATCCAAAGATTGGTCATGTGTGAAGTTGAGCTTATTGCAAGCATGTCTTGAAGAAGAAGATTGTGTGAACATTCATGTTTACCTTCAAGACATCATCTTAATGGAGAGAGTTGGAAAGATTCAAGGTTGATCAAGACTATGTACAAAGAGTGATTCAAGTTGATCAACACACAAAGCGTAGAAGATGTACCAAGTGGGATCAAGTGATCTCATGGTATGGTAAGCATTGTCCATTACGCTTTGTGTACTAACCTGTGGTCTATGTGAGAGCTCTGTGTGGGGTTAGGTATGAGTCCATGGGCTTGCGACAAGAGGAAGATATTATACAACCCATGGAGAGGATGACATCAAGTGGTGATCGTCATCAAGATTGCGTGTGCAAGTTCAAGTGGAGCATCACGAAGAGATCAAGTGCTTGAAGCTTGCCGTCCATTGTGGTGACAGTGGACTTGTGAAGATGTGCCGAAGAGTGGCTCACCCATAGTGGAGTATGGGGGAGCAATCAACTAGTCTTCATCAACCCAACGCAATCAAGAAAGGTGGTCCATATTGAGGAGGACAAGATCATCATCATCTAGCTCAAGTGGATTATGTGCAAGGCAAAGGTTTGCCCTTGATAGGTTTTCTATTTTACCGGTCTCATGGTGATAGTTGGGAGACCCGGGTTATAGGATCGATTGCCGTACTATCAAGGGGGGCTCTCAAGTGAGTAGCTTGATCGTATCGTTCGTAGAGAGCTCAAACCATTGCATCCATGCATCATATTTCTTCGTTCTTGTTTGGTTTTTCTCCTTGTGAGATTTGGAGCTTTTGGTCATCTTCATGACAAGCTCGAGTTCATCGAAAACGGAGTTCACATTCATCTTCTATGATGTTTTCGATGTTGGAGGTTATGACGGTTCTTCTCTGATGGAGGGTTCACTCCTATATATCTTAGGCATACCTCCCTTGCCTCTTCTTACTATAACCAACAAGCTGTTTTGATGCTACTCGTCTTCCTCTATCCAACAAGCTTGAGTTTGCCCAATTCGGAGTTTATTTGCAGAAGTTGTGGCAGTTTAGGCTTTATTGCATCCTCTGTTTTCTCTATTGTGTTCTTGAAAGCCTCAAGCGGTAGTACTGCCCTCTCGAGCGGTAGTACCGCGGCCCTGTGCCGCGCGTAGTACCACTGCTTCCGGGGATGCATTTTTTCGTGTCGGGTTTCACGGTAGTAGAGCGGTAGTAGAGCAGTAGTACCTCTTATAAACGGTAAGCGGTACTACCTCTCCACCCGAGCGGTAGTACCGCTTATAAGCGGTAAGCGGTACTACCTCTCCACCCAAGCGGTACTACCTCTCCGGGCAGTGCTACCTCTCCCCAGAGCGGTACTACCTCTCTGGCAGAACTACAACTCGTGTTTTTCTCTCTCGTTGAGCTGTTTTGACCGTGCTAAGCGGTAGTACTGCTCCTCCGAGTGGTAGTACCGCTTGTGCGCGACCTGAGTGCATAACGGTTGGATTCGGGGGTGCCTATAAAAGGGGGTCTTCTTCCCCAATGAACCTTATCCCTTTAGCTCGTGTTCTTCCCCCATTGTTGACCTTCTTCGAGCTTGCTATCTCTCAATCCCTCCATGGATTCTTGCTAGTTTTGGGGGAAAAAGAGAGAGGAGATCTAAATCCACATTTCCACCAATCACTTTCTCCACTATGTGAGGGGAACCCCTTGGATCTAGATCTTGGAGTTCTTGGTGTTCTCCTTCTTGTTCTTCCTCTCTTTTTCCTCCATAGCTTTCGTTGCTTTGGTGGGATTTGAGAGTGAGGGGCTTGGGCACTTCGTGTGCCCTTACCATTGCATTTGGTGCATCGGTTTGAGTTCTCCACGGTGATACATGGAAGTGAAGTTGAGTAGCTTATTACTCTTGGGTGCTTGGTACCCTTGAGCTTGTTCCTCTTGGTTGATTGGGCGCCCTAGACGGTTGGTGGTGTTCGGAGCTCAATCATTGTGGTGTAAAGCTCCGGGCAAGCGTCGGGGTCTCCAATTAGGTTGTGGAGATTGCCCCGAGCAATTTGACGGGTATCGGTGACCGCCCCCAAGGGTTGCCAAAGTGTACGGGTTTAGTGACCGCCCCCAAGGGTTGCCATTTGTACGGGTTCGATGACCGCCCTCAAGGGTCCCTTAGTGGAATCACGGCATCTTGCATTGTGTGAGGGCGTGAGGAGATTACGGTGGCCCTAGTGGCTTCTTGGGGAGCATTGCGCCTCCACACCGCTCCAAACGGAGATTAGCATACGCAAGGGTGTGAACTTTGGGATACATCGTCGTCCCCGCGTGCCTCGGTTATCTCTTACCCGAGCCCTTTACTTATGCACTTTACTTTGTGGTAGCCATAGTGTTTCTTGTCATATATCTTGCTATCACATAGTTCTTTATCTTGCTTAGCATAAGTTATTGGTGCACATAGGTGAGCCTAGTTGTTGTAGGTTTTGTGCTTGACAAATTAACTGCTACGTTTATTCCGCATTTGTTCAAGCCTAAACCGTAAGTATTTTAAAGCGCCTATTCACCCCCCCTCTAGGTGACACCCACGATCGTTCAATTGGTATCAGAGACTCGTCTCTCCTTATTAGGCTTAACCTCCTAGAGAGTAAAGATGTCGACTAGGGGATTAGGATTCTCTGACACTCTTAGTTTCAATGGCACAAATTTTGATGTTTGGGTTATTCGCATGCTTAATCTCTTTAGGGTCATGGACCCAAATTTAGAGCGAATTGTAGATATGGGTTTTTCTCCTCCAAAGGATCCCCAAAGATTATCTTTAGAGGATGAGAAAAACTCTTGTCTCGATGCTCAAGCTTCTAATGTGCTTTTCAATGCTTTGAGCAATGTAGTTATATTTCAACTCATGCCGTTCCGGGATGCTCATGAGTTGTGGACAAAGCTTCTAGATAAATATGGTGTGTCCAAGATTTGTGGGGGTGATTGTTCTCCATCCACCTCCGGCCGTGTTGCCTTCTCAACTTCTTCTACTTCACCTACATGTGGTTTGCCACAAGGTAATGATATGGTGAGTAGTGTTGGTCATTGCAATGATGATAGTGTGCTTATCATTGATGATCCCTCATCACAATCTTATTGCAATGCTCCATCTTTGGACTTTAACACTTCGAGCACCTTACATGTTTCACATGCTTGTGTTGATAGTCCGTGCATATCATGTAGAAATTGCTTGACTAAATATCATGATGATATGCTTGCTATATCTTGTTGCCATAATAAAAATGCATGATTTTCCTCGAGTTGTTGTGCTAACAATGTAGAGGAAACCCAACACTCCATGGAACATTATGTTGCTTCAAGGGATCTTACATCATCATCTATTGCTTATCACTTTTGCCTTATGTCTAAGGCTTTGAAGGTATCTCCTACTTCGAATCCCAATATATCTTGTGATGATGATGTTGATGATGATAAGGATAATGATGAAGAGGATGATAATGTTGCCTCCTTAAAAATTAAGGGGGAAATGATTTTTAAAGCTCTTCATAAAAATAAAATTGCTCGTTCCAACTTCATGGAAATCATGTCTATTGCCATTGAGGGCAAGAAATACATTGAGGAGTTGGAATCTCATCTTGAAGAGCATGAGGTCACCATTGATAAATGGAAGGTCATGAGCGTGATTACGTTAATGAGATCGCCGACCTCTCTCAAGCTCTTGAACTTGACCAAACCACCAAGGAATCTCTTGAGGAGACCTTTGCACTAGAATTATCTAGAATAAAGGAATCCCATGATAGAGCCCTTGAGGTGGCCAATTATTTCAAAAGTAAAAATGATAAGCTTGAAGTTGCACATGCTAAACTCCTTGAGGATTTTGAGCACCTCAAAAATGGCTCAAGGGTCATCAAGGGTGAGCTCATCAAGCTCACCGAGTCTCATGCTCAACTTGAAGCTTCATATTCAAAAGAGCTTGCCAAGTTGCCTTCTCCTCTTGTTGTTAATGATGATGCTTGTGCTACTAACTCTATTTCTTGTGAAACATCCATTTTGAAGGAGAATGTTGAGCTAAGGGCTCAATTTGAGTTGCTATCTAGCAATTATGGGAAATTGGAAGAAAGTCATGTAAAGCTCACAAGCTCTCATGATGATCTTCTAGTATCCCATAATGTGCTAAAGATAGCTCATGAGGCTATGATTACTAAGGTAACACCTAGTGAGCCTCGTGTGGATACTAGCACTATTACTAGTCAAAATGCTATATTGTCATGTGCTAGTCCCCGTAATTCATCTACTCATAATGTTGCTACATCTTGTGATGAATTACTTTGCTTGCCTTGTTGCTCTAACAATGAAGCTTATACTTCCTCTAGTACTTGTGTTGAGACTAACCATGTAGAGGAAATAAAAGAGCTCAAGGCCCAAGTCACTTCTTTGAAGATTGACTTGCAAAAGTGTCATGAAGGGAAGTCCACACTCAACAATATCTTGAGTGTGCAAAAATCCCCCAATGACAAAGGTGGACTTGGATTCAAATCCAATAAGAAGAAGTCCAAGATGAACAAGAAGAAGGGCCAAAAACAAGTCAAGAATTCGGCCAAGATTATTTGCTTCAAGTGCAAAATTGAAAGGCATCATGTTAGATCTTGCCCATTGAAGAAGAAGCCCATTAGTGACAAGCAACAAGGGAAGCGGCCACAAGTTCACTCTCATGCTCAACCTCAAGTTGAAGAAAGGCCTCTTCCCAAGAAGACTCAAGCTAATGCTTCTCAAGTTGAGAAATCAAGTGAGAAGAAAGTGAAGAGTAGACGTTGCTACCTTTGTCATGAGAAAGGTCATGTCGCTTCTTCATGCACGAATGGTACCTTATCCAACCATATTCTAATTGATGATATCTATTCTCTTGGGAAGGATAAGGTTGGCAATGTGTTTGCCAAATTTGTTGGTACTCAAAGTGGTGTCAAGAAAAGAACCATTTGGGTAGCCAAGCCTATTGTGACTAACCTCTTAGGATCCAACTTGGTTGGGGACCAATTAGCTCAAACTTTATCAATAGGTGTTGTTGGAGGGCATTGGAGACTTGGCTACATTATGAAGAATTAAGGGGACTTCATCATTCTTATTGCCTCAAGCCAAGTCAATTGGGTTATCAAGTTTCTATCTTATATCCAATGTGCCTCCTTGCGGTAACTTCTACTTAAATTATCTACATTGAAATTTACTTGCCCCTTTTGCATGTTTTGGTTTTGTTCCTTGCATGTGTTTGTATATGTTGTGCCTCCAATTTGCTTATCTTGAGAAATCAAGTATGTGTATGTTGGTTTGCACATCATGTGCATGTGTGTCGTGCGTTGAGCCTTTGTGCATCTTGTTTGTATCTTTGTTGGCTCTTGTGAGAGATTAATGGAACATCCCATTTTGGGGGAGTGATGTGCTTTGTGCACCTCACAATCCTATAAATGTGTGTACATCAGGAATACCATCTAGTATTGATACTACAAGATTATCTAGTCGCTATGTTGTATATCTTCTCTTGAGAAATTCAAATTCTAAATAATCCATTAATTATCTCTTGTTGGATCCTTATTGCCTCTTGTTAAGGTTTCTTTGGTATCACATTATGGGGGAGTAATGTGCTATGTGCATATTACAAGCCTAGAAAATGTGTACATTTGAGATATTGTCACCTAGAATTGATATTGTAAATTATCTTGTTCCTAGGTGGCATGTTAGCTCTACAAGTTGCAATTTGCTTGTGTTTGATGTGAAGATGATGTTGGATATCCTTGCTATCTACCACCGGGAATTATTTCCAAATACTTCTTGTCTTTTGACAATTGGTACTCACTTATGTGTGGTAGAAATTATTGATCATCTTTACATTGGCTTTTGCTTTTATTTGCCTTGTCTCTTGCCAAGGATTGTGTCAACTCCCGTTGTCTTCCATACCACTTGTGGATCTTGTTAATTTCTTGATCTTGTCTAGTGTTTTCTAGATATAGTGAAAGTGGTGATCCCTCCTTGTGCATTTTGTATTCAAATGCAAATTCTCTATAATGCACTACTCTTGGGGGAGCTATCCTATTTTCTATAAAACACTCATCTTGTGATCCTTATCAAGTGTGTGTTGGTGGAAGGCAAGCCGTTTCTTTTTTGTACTTTGTGCCATCATGAAACTTAGTAGAGGGCTTGGTTTGTTTGGAACCACCCTCTCTTTTGGGAGTTCGATATCTTTCTTTTTGTGTGTTTCAATGGATATCTCATTCCTTGATGAATCTTTCAATTGATATCCTCCAAGTGATGATTTATTCATTTGGTATCTTTTCTTCACTTGGTATTTCTTTGTCAATTGGTATCGGTTCTTGAAAGTCTTGAGCATGCATATTAACTTCATGTAGTTTCTTTGGCATGCTTTCTTTCTTTGACCCAATATATAGGGGAAACTCCACCAAGTCTCAAATTGGATGGGATGTGCATGAAATTCATTTTCATATCTATATGCACATATTTATGTGGAGTTTGTCCTATGTATTGTTGGTTCTCTAACTCTTTGGTCCCAATGAGTTTGGGTACCATTTTGTTTGTGTTGTTGTTCTAGGAACAATTGGAGATGCATTGGATGCTCGGCTCACTCACAAGGAAGGTAGTGTCACCATGTGCTTATTGGAGTCAAGCTAGGATGCTCAATGAACTACTATCTACTACCTTCAATTGGTTTCTTCTACATCCTTCCAATGATATCTTGGTAACAAGTATCTATTCATGCATTATTTTCTTGCATTCAACCTTGTGTAGGTTGCATCTTGGCATGATATTCATTCGTTCTTGTGATACTTGTTTCCTTTCTCAAAGCATCCCAATGATGATCTCGTGTTGATAGTTGTGATGTCTTTGATGGATGTGTGGTAGGAGTTCATTTATATAGAATAAGACCATATCTAGCCATGTGTTATGCTTTCTAGCAAATATCTTATTGGTATATTTATGACTTCCTTTTGGATATCTTGTTCCTTCGTGTTGTAACTATTTCGGGTGTACATCTTTCTTTGTAGATATATATCATCATGATTTTCATCTACCTAGAACCTTATACACTTCAGAGAGATTACATCTCTAGATGATATCCTTTCTTTCATGTCCACCTTGTCTTTCTTATGTTATTTCTTTGGTGGCTCCGTGAAAGCTTTTTTCCTTGAGTGCATGTCTTATCTCGTTGTATCTTGATGCACTCTGGTGTGGCTAAGATTATTTTCCTCATGCTTGTCTTGACGAGGCTTTTGCCATCTTAATTGGTATCCCTCGTCTTGTTGAGGCTTTCATTTTCTATCTTCACCATGGGTTGTCACAAGCTTGGTTGTTATTTCGCTTTTTAGTAAGCTTGTGTATCCATTTGCTTGTTGTGTGTGTGTGGGAAGGACATGGCTTGCACCTTGTATCTCATTTATCCAAGACTATGTTGATGCTTAATGCTCATCCTTATATTAGTCCTCTCAAGTGCTTTGCCATGACTCACACACACAATTTTGGTTGAGCCTATTCTTAAGTTGCCTCTTTTACATGTTGCTCAACCATGTGTTTGTTGCGAGTGCTAGGCTTTGTTTCGTATATGCTCACTTGCACTTGTTGTGAGTTTCTATTGATTTTGGGGGAGTGATGATCCTATTTTGTGCCCGTTGTATTTCAAATACAAATATTCTTATTTGTGCACAAATCATGGGGAGCTTCTCTAGTTTCTTTAGAACACTCTTGCTCATATCATAATAGCTTTTATTCTTGTGGCTCATAGGATCATTGGTCTAGTTGGCTCAATTGGTATCTTTTGTTTGCTTGCTTTAATTGGTATCTTTTGATTGCTTGATTGCTTGTGTCTCTCTTTGATTTGTCTTTGTGGCATATCATTCTTTAGCAATCTTTGTGCCTCAATATAGTTTGTCTTCCTCCAAGTATTTACCTTTGGATATGTGTATCATTCCACTCTCTTGTTGAGAAATACAAAATCTATGGAGGAACACAATTTATATTGGCCTTCTAAGCTTTTCGCCCATTTTGGCAATTGATGCCAATGGGGGAGAAGTTTCAGAGAGTTTTGTGGAGAAGTTTACAGAGTTATTTCTTCTTTCTTTGGTTTTGTTCCTAAGCTTTTGCATCTCATACCATGGAAATTATTTCTTTTTGTTTCAACCATGGCTACTCTTTTTTATTCTAGACCATGGCAAAATAATATTATGGATCATGACAAACTATATCTGTGACCACGGATTATTTTTTATTGTTTGAGCCATGGTAAATTCATACTTCATAAGGTGGTAAAAAAATGAACCATGGCAACTTTATTGCTTGCACCATGGTAGATTTTTTTTCAACCATGGCAATTGTTTCTATTTGTTTGGACCATGGCTACTTTTTTGTTTTTAGACCATGCCAAAGTTATATTATGTACCATGGCAAATTTATTTCTGTGGCCATGGCATTTTTATTGTTTGAACCATGGAAAATTCATACTTCATAACATGTCACAAAAAATTATGAACCATGGTACTTTATTGTTTGCACCATGGAAGACTTCTTTTTCAACCATGGCAAGTTTTCTGTTTATTTGGACCATGGCTACTTTTTTGTATTTTAGACCATGGCAAAATTATACTGTGGACCATGCCAATTTTTATTATTTTCAAACATGGGAAACTCTTTTGTGTTTTACACCTTCATGTCTACACCACCATGGAAACTTTTATCGCGCATTTCATTCCCAAATTATTTTCTTTTTGTAACTTTTTTTAAATATGACAAATCTGTTGAATAGAGCATGCTAAAAAAATTGTTCACCATGGCAATTTTTGGTAAAATTTTCCATGTCATCATTAGATGCATTATACTTATTTGCCACGTTTCTAGAGAACATTTTTTCCTTAATTTTGGTGCCATGTGAGTGATTTCTATGTTACAACATACAATTTGTCCTTTTAAATATTATTTTAAATTTCATGGCAATTATAGTTTTTCTATCTTGGCAATTCTTCCTTTTTTGTTTTCATAACATTTTTAATTTGCTGGATCATTTTTATCATTGAAAAAATATTAAAACCTTGTTGGCATATTTTTTGTCGTGTAGGTTTTTATTATTTTAAAGTTAAGTAGTACCAATTTTCTGTAGGGATTTCTTTCTTTTTTATAGTTTATCATGCTAATTTTTGTAGGTATTTTTGTTAGGGGTCACCAAGTATTTTGTTACAGAAGCCCAATAGTAAACGCCAGGCCCACTCAGCTGAATGGTGTCGGCGCATTTCGTTCTCCGGCAGGCCGCTCGCGTCGAACGTTTTCGTTCTCGTGGGTGGCTTCCTCCTACCGAACGTTTCGTTCACGCTGGGATGCCCGAGGATCGAACGTCTGCTAGTTATCAGGGTCCATAAACAACGTACGTTGTTGAAAGAACATGTGGTGCCCCCATGTGTGGTTTTGGTAATTGATGACATTCTCTATGGACTAATGGTTGCCTTGAGCTATATTTGAAGGATTTGTCCATAGGTTTTTCTTGAAGTCCATGTGTTGGTTTCAAGGAGTTTATGTGTTGACCAAGGTGCTATAAAGGATTTATCCAAAGATTGGTCATGTGTGAAGTTGAGCTTATTGCAAGCATGTCTTGAAGAAGAAGATTGTGTGAACATTCATGTTTACCTTCAAGACATCATCTTAATGGAGAGAGTTGGAAAGATTCAAGGTTGATCAAGACTATGTACAAAGAGTGATTCAAGTTGATCAACACACAAAGCGTAGAAGATGTACCAAGTGGGATCAAGTGATCTCATGGTATGGTAAGCATTGTCCATTAAGCTTTGTGTACTAACCCGTGGTCTATGTGAGAGCTCTGTGTGGGGTTAGGTATGAGTCCATGGGCTTGCCACAAGAGGAAGATATTATACAACCCATGGAGAGGATGACATCAAGTGGTGATCGTCATCAAGATTGCGTGTGCAAGTTCAAGTGGAGCATCACGAAGAGATCAAGTGCTTGAAGCTTGCCATCCATTGTGGTGACAATGGACTTGTGAAGATGTGCCGAAGAGTGTCTCACCCATAGTGGAGTATGGGGGAGCAATCAACTAGTCTTCATCAACCCAACGCAATCAAGAAAGGTGGTCCATCTTGAGGAGGACAAGATCATCATCATCTAGCTCAAGTGGATTATGCGCAAGGCAAAGGTTTGCCCTTGATAGGTTTTCTATTTTACCGGTCTCATGGTGGAAGTTGGGAGACCGGGTTATAGGATCGATTGCCGTACTATCAAGGGAGCTCTCAAGTGAGTAGTTTGATCGTATCGTTCGTAGAGAGCTCAAACCATTGCGTCCTTGCATCATATTTCTTCGTTCTTGTTTGGTTTTTCTCCTTGTGAGATTTCAAGCTTTTGGTCATCTTCATGACAAGCTCGAGTTCATCGAAAACGAAGTTCACATGGATCTTCTATGATGTTTTCGATGTTGGAGGTTAGGCCGGTTCTTCTCTGATGGAGGGTTCACTCCTATATATCTTAGGCATACCTCCCCTGCCTCTTCTTACTATAACCAACATGCTGTTTTGATGCTACTCGTCTTCCTCTATCCAACAAGCTTGAGTTTGCCCAATTCGGCGTTTATTTGTAGAAGTTGTGGCAGTTTATGCTTTATTGCATCCTCTGTTTTCTCTGTTGTGTTCCTGAAAGCCTCAAGCGGTAGTACTGCCCTCTCGAGCGGTAGTACCGCGGCCCTGTGCCGCGCGTAGTACCGCTGCTTCCGGGGATGCGTTTTTTCGTGTCAGGTTTCGCGGTAGTGGAGCGGTAGTACCTCTTATAAACGGTAAGCGGTACTACCTCTCCACCCGAGCGGTAGTACCGCTTATAAGCGGTAAGCGGTACTACCTCTCCGGGCAGTACTACCTCTCCCCAGAGCGGTACTACCTCTCTGGCAGAACTACAGCTCGTGTTTTTCTCTCTCGTTGGGCTGTTTTGACCGTGCTAAGCGGTAGTACCGCTCCTCCGAGCGGTAGTACCGCTTGTGCGTGACCTGAGTGCATAACGGTTGGATTCGAGGGTGCCTATAAAAGGGGGTCTTCTTCCCCAATGAACCTTATCCCTTTAGCTCGTGTTCTTCCCCCATTGTTGACCTTCTTCGAGATTGCTATCTCTCAATCACTCCATGGATTCTTGCTAGTTTTTGGGGGAAAAGAGAGAGGAGATCTAGATCCACATTTCCACCAATAACTTTCTCATCTATGTGAGGGGAACCCCTTGGATCTAGATCTTGGAGTTCTTGGTGTTCTCCTTCTTGTTCTTCCTCTCTTTTTCCTCCATAGCTTTCGTTGCTTTGGTGGGATTTGAGAGTGAGGGCCTTGGGCACTCCGTGTGCCCTTGCCATTGCATTTGGTGCATCGGTTTGAGTTCTCCACGGTGATACGTGGAAGTGAAGTTGAGTAGCTTATTACTCTTGGGTGCTTGGTACCCTTGAGCTTGTTCCTCTTGGGTGCTTGGGCGCCCTAGACGGTTGGTGGTGTTCGGAGCTCAATCATTGTTATGTAAAGCTCCGGGCAAGCGTCGGGGTCTCAAATTAGGTTGTGGAGATTGCCCCGAGCAATTTGACGGGTACCGGTGACCGCCCCCAAGGGTTGCCAAAGTGTACGGGTTCGGTGACCGCCCCAAGGGTTGCCATTTGTACGGGTTTGGTGACCGCCCTCAAGGGTCCCTTAGTGGAATCACGGCATCTTGTATTGTGCGAGGGCGTGAGGAGATTACGGTGGCCCTAGTGGCTTCTTGGGGAGCATTGTGCCTCCACACCGCTCCAAACGGAGATTAGCATCCGCAAGGGTGTGAACTTCGGGATACATCGTCGTCTCCGCGTGCCTCGGTTATCTCTTACCCGAGCCCTTTACTTATGCACTTTAGTTTGTGATAGCCATAGTGTTTCTTGTCATATATCTTGCTATCACATAGTTGTTTATCTTGCTTAGCATAAGTTATTGGTGCACATAGGTGAGCCTAGTTGTTGTAGGTTTTGTGGTTGACAAATTAACTGCTAAGTTTATTCCGCATTTGTTCAAGCCTAAACCGTAAGTATTTTAAAGCGCCTATTCACCCCCCCTCTAGGCGACATCCACGATCTTTCAGTTCTGATGTCCAAATTTTCTTCGAGCTTGTGATGACTTATCAGGCCCCATTCGAGGGTACATACTTAACCGTTTGTATTGATGTTTCCTTTACTTAACTATTAAGTTTGTAACATGTTTGTTTTTGCGGGGTAAGTTTGTAACATGTGTTTTATCAGTAGATTGTTCCATTTAGCGGGCGTGGGTGCTGTCCGGACGCCTGCAAAGCTTTTCACGTTTGTCTCTGGTTTGCGGGAGAAAATACGTCCCGACCATCCTGCGGACCGATACAGACCCCCGTTAGATGGCACAACACATCCGGACTGCGCGGTCCGGATGGTTGCGGGCAGTTTGTGGATCGCCGTTGGAGATGTCTTAAGGCACATACTTATCGTATGTATTGATGTTTTCTTTACTTCACTATTATATTAAGTCTGTAACATGCGTTTTACTTGCCGAGACACGCATCGTGCGATGCAATATTACTGGTTGATAGTAGGACGACGGATCTCTCGATTGTTCCGTTTACTGGCCACCCATCGCGGGCTAAATTTCGTGTTCTGACCCTTTTGTTGAAATTTAGCCGGATCTGGCCCCGGTTCCAATTTTTTTTAACATTTGACCCTTTTCCCTACCGCCAGGGCATCCGGCGGTAGGATTGCATAGCCTACCACCGCAACCTCTGGCGGTAGGAAACTTATCCACGTCAGCAGCGTAAACGACCGCCGTCCCCCTCCGTCCCACCCTACCACCGCTAGTCCTGGCGGTAGTGTTGTTAAACATTGCATGGAAAACAAAGAAATTTCTACGCACATGCAAGATCTATCCATGGAGATGCATAGCAACGAGAGGGGTAGAGCATCTACATACCCTTGTAGATCGCTAAGCGGAAGCGTTTATCACGCGGTTGATGTAGTCGTACTCTTCGTGATCCGATCATGATCCAACCGATCTAGTGCCGAACGGACGACACCTCCGAGTTTAGCACACGTGCGGCTCGATGACGTCTCCTCCTTCTTGATCCAGCAAGCGGGAGAGGAGAAGTAAATGGTATCACAACCAACACGACGGCATGCTGATGGAGCACCGACAGCGCTTCGCTAAGCGTCGCCGGGACGAGGCGGTGGAACTACGGAGTAACGGGAGAGAGAGGGGCGCCAAGGGCTTGGTGTGTCTTCTTGAGGCGCCCCCTCCCCTCTATATATAGGTGGAGGGGTGTGGGAAACAGCCCCTCCAAGCCCTAGGGCGCAGCTAAGGGGGAGAGGACTTGGACTCCAAGTCCAATCCTATTCCTACTAGGACTCCTTCCTTTTTTGCCTTCCCTTGCCTTCCCTAGCCACATGGGCTTTTCAGGACTTGGTGCGCCTATCCCAATAAGGCTAGGGAACCTCTCAACAGCCCATTCTAGCCCTTGGGTCATGGTGAACCCACTTGTGGACTTCCGGACCCCTCTGGAATCCTCTAGAATCTTCTAGAAGCTTCCCGGTACAATACCGAAAAAACTGCACCTTTTTCCGGAACCCAAAATATGACTTCCCATATATAAATCTTTACCTCTCGACCATTCCGAGACTCCTCGTGACATCCGAGATCTAATCCGGGACTCCGAACAACATTTGGTTACCACTCATCAAATGTCCCAATACTACTCTAGCGTCAACGAACGTTAAGCGTGCGACCCTACGGGTTCGGGAATTATGTAGTCATGACCAAGACACCTCTCCAGTCAATAACCAATAGCGGGACCTGGATGCCCATATTGATTCCTACATATTCCACGAAGATCTTTTATCGGTTGAACCTTTATGACAACATACGTAATTCCCTTTGTCTGTTGGTATGTTACTTGCCCGAGATTCGATCGCCGGTATCTCTATACCTAGTTCAATCTCGTTACCGGCAAGTCTCTTTACTCGTTCCGTAATACATCATCTTGCAACTAACTCCTTAGTCACTTTGCTTGCAAGCTTCTTGTGATGTGTATTACCGAGAGGGCCCAGAGATACCTCTCCGATACACGGAGTGACAAATCCCAATCTCGATTCACACCAACTCAACAGACACCTTCGGAGATACCTGTAGAGCATCTTTATGATCACCCAGTTATGTTGTGATGTTTGATAGCACACAAGGTATTCCTCCGGTATCCGGGAGTTGCATGATCTTATAGTCGAAGGAACATGTATTTGACATTAAGAAAGCAGTAGCAATAAACTGAACGATCATATGCTATGCTAACGGTTGGGTCTTGTCCATCACATCATTCTCCTAATGATGTGATCCCGTTATCAAATGACAACACATGTCTATGGTTAGGAAACCTTAACCATCTTTGATCAACGAGCTAGTCTAGTAGAGGCATACTAGGGACACGGTATTTGTTTATGTATTCACACATGTATTTAAGTTTCCGATCAATACAATTCTAGCATGAATAATAAAACTTTATCATGAATAAGGAAATATAAAATAACAACTTTATTATTGCCTCTAGGGCATATTTCCTTCAGTCTCCCACTTGCACTAGAGTCAATAATCTAGTTCACATCACCATGTGATTTAACACCCATAGTTCACATCGCCATGTGACCAACACCCAAAGAGTTTCTTAGAGTCAATAATCTAGTTCACATCGCCATGTGATTAACACCCAAAGAGTACTAAGGTGTGATCATGTTTTGCTTGTGAGAGAAGTTTAGTCAACGGGTCTGCTACATTCAGATCCGTATGTATTTTGCAAATTTCTATGTCTACAATGCTCTGCATGGAGCTACTCTAGCTAATTGCTCCCACTTTCAATACGTATCCAGATTGAGACTCAGAGTCATCTGGATCAGTGTTAAAGCTTGCATCAACGTAACCCTTTATGACAAACTCTTTATCACCTCCATAACCGAGAAATATTTCCTTAGTCCTCTTAGGTAACTAAGGATAATTTTGACCGATGTTCAGTGATCTACTCCTGGATCACTATTGAACCCCCTTGCCAAACTCATGGCAAGGTACACAATAGGTCTGGTACATAGCATGGCATACTTTATAGAACCTATGGCTGAGGCATAGGGAATGATTTTCATTCTCTCTCTATCTTCTGCCGTGGTCGGGTTTTGAGTCTTACTCAACTTCACACCTTGCAACACAGGCAAGAACCCTTTCTTTGACTGATCCATTTTGAACTTTTTCAAAATCTTGTCAAGGTATGTGCTTTGTGAAAGTTCTATTAAGCGTCTCGATCTATCCCTATAGATCTTGATGCCCAATAATAAGTAGCTTCACCGAGGTCTTTTATTGAAAACTCTTATTCAAGTATCCTTTTATGCTATCCAGAAATTCTATATCATTTCCAATCAATAATATGTCATCCACATATAATATCAGAAATGCTACAGAACTCCCACTCACTTTCTTGTAAATACAGGCTTCACCATAAGTCTGTATAAAACCATATGCTTTGATCACCTCATCAAAGCGTGTATTCCAACTCCGAGATGCTTGCATCAGTCCATAGATGGATCGCTGGAGCTTGCACACTTTGTTAGCACCTTTAGGATCGACAAAACCTTTCTGGTTGTATCATATACAACTCTTCTTTAAGAAATCCATTGAGGAATGCAGTTTTGATGTCCATTTGCCAGATTTCATAAAATACGGCAATTGCTAACATGATTCAGACAGACTTAAGCATCGCTACGGGTGAGAAAGTCTCGTCGTAGTCAACCCTTTGAACTTGTCGAAAACCTTTTGCGACAAGTCGAGCTTTGTAGACAGTAACATTACCATTAGCGTCCGTCTTCCTCTTGAAGATCCATTTATTCTCAATGGTTTGCCGATCATCGGGCAAGTCTACCAAAGTCGACACTTTGTTCTCATACATAGATCCTATCTCAGATTTCATGGCCTCAAGCCATCTGTCGGAATCTGGGCTCATCATAGCTTCTTCATAATTCGTAGGTTCGCCATGGTCTTATAACATGACTTCCAGGACAGGATTACCGTACCACTCCGGTGCGGAACAGGTTCTGGTCGACCTATAAAGTTCTGTAGTAACTTGATCTGAAGTTTCATGATCATCATCATTAGCTTCCTCTCTGGTTGGTGTAGGTATCACGGGAATGATTTTCTGTGATATGCTACTTTCCAATTCGAGAGAAGGTACAATTACCTCATCAAGTTCTACTTTCCTCCCACTCACTTCTTTCGAGAGAAACTCCTTCTCTAGAAATGACCCAAACTTAGCAACAAAGATCTTGCCTTCGAATCTAGGGTAGAAGGTGTACCCAATAGTTTCTTTAGGGTATCCTATAAAGACGCACTTCTCCGATTTAGGTTCGAGCTTATCAGGCTGAAGCCTTTTGACATAAGCGTCGCATCCCCAAACTTTAAGAAACGACAGCTTAGGTTTCTTGCCAAACCATAGTTCATACGGTGTCGTCTCAACGGATTTAGACGGTGCCCTATTTAACGTGAATGCAACTGTCTCTAATGCATAATCCCAAAGCGATAGCGGTAAATCGGTAAGAGACATCATAGAACGCACCATATCTAATAAAGTGCGGTTACGACGTTCGGACACACCATTACGCTATGGTGTTCCAGGTGGCGTGAGTTGTGAAACAATTCCACATTGTTTTAAATGAAGGCCAAACTCGTAACTCAAATATTCGCCTCCGCGATCGGATCGTAGAAACATTATTTTCTTGTTACGATGAGTCTCAACTTCACTCTGAAATTCTTTGAACTTTTCAAATGTTTCAGACTTGTGTTCATCAAGTAGATATACCCATATCTACTCAAATCATCAGTGAAGGTGAGAAAATAACGATACCCGCCGCGTGCTTCAATACTCATCGGACCGCATACATCGGTATGTATTATTTCTAATAGGTCATTAGCTCGCTCCATTGTTCCAGAGAACGGAGTTTTAGTCATCTTACCCATGAGGCATGGTTCGCAAGTATCAAATGATTCATAATCAAGTGATTCCAAAAGTCCATCCGCATGGAGTTTCTTCATGTGCTTTACACCAATATGACCTAAACGGCAGTGCCACAAGTATGTTGCACTATCATTATCAACTTTGCATCTTTTGGCATCATTATTAGGAATATGTGTATCACTACGATCGAGATTCAATAAACCAGTCACATTGGGTGTATGACCATAAAAGGTTTTATTCATGTAAACAGAACAACAATTATTCTCTGACTTAAATGAATAACCGTATTGCAATAAACATGATCCAATCATATTCATGCTCAACGCAAACTACAAATAACATTTATTTAGGTTCAACACTAATCCCGAAGGTAGAGGGAGTATGCGATGGTGATCTTATCAACCTTGGAATCACTTCCAACACACATCGTCACCTCGCCCTTAACTAGTCTCTGTTCATTTTGCAACTCCTGTTTTGAGTTACTAATCTTAGCAACTGAACCGGTGTCAAATACCCAGGGGCTACTATGAACACTAGTAAAGTACAGATCAATAACATGTATATCAAATATACCTTTGTTCACTTTGCCATCCTTCTTATCCGCCAAGTATTTGGGGCAGTTCCGCTTCTAGTGACCATTTCCTTTGCAGTAGAAGTACTCAGTTTTAGGTTTGGGTCTAGCTTTGGGCTTCTTCATGGGAGCGGCAACTTGTTTGCTGTTCTTCTTGAAATTCCCTTTCTGCCCCTTGCCCTTTTCTTGAAACTAGTGGTTTTGTTAACCATCAACACTTGATGCTCTTTCTTGATTTCTACCTTCGTCGATTTCAGCATCGCGAAGAGCTTGGGAATCGTTTTCGTCATCCCTTGCACATTATAGTTCATCACGAAGTTCTAGTAGCTTGGTGATAGTGACTAGAGAACTCTTGTCAATCACTATCTTATCTGGAAGATTAACTCCCACTTGATTCAAGCGATTGTAGTACCCAGACATTCTGAGCACATGCTCACTGGCTGAGCTATTCTCCTCCATCTTATAGGCAAAGTACTTGTCAGAGGTCTCATACCTCTCGACATGGGCATGAGTCTGAAATACTAATTTCAGCTCTTGGAACATCTTATACGTTCCATGACGTTCAAAACGTCTTTGAAGCCCCGATTCTAAGCCGTAAAGCATGGCGCACTAAACTATCGAGTAGTCATCATATTGAGCTTGTCAAATGTTCATAACGTCTGCATCAGCTCCTGCAACAGGTCTATCACCTAGCGGTGCATCAAGGACATAATTCTGTGCAGCAATGAGGATAATCCTCAGATCACGGACCCAGTCCGCATCATTGCTACCATCATCTTTCAACTTAGTTTTCTCTAGGAACATATCAGAAATAAGGTAGCTATATCGCGAGCTATTGATCTACAACATAGATTTGCAAATACTATCAGGACTAAGTTCATGATAAATTAAGTTCAATTAATCAAATTACTAAAGAACTTCCACTTAAATAAACATCCCTCAAGTTATCTAAGTGATACGTGATCCAAATCAACTAACCCAAGTCCGATCATCACGTGAGATGGGGCAGTTATCAATGGTGAACATCTCTATGTTGATCATATCTACTATATGACTCATGTTCGACCTTTCGGTCTCCAGTGTTCCGAGACCATGTCTGTATATGCTAGGCTCGTCAAGTTTAACCCAAGTATTCTACATGTGCAAAACTGTCTTACACCCGTTGTATGTGAACGTAGAGTCTATCACACCCGATCATCACGTGGTGTCTCGAAACGATGAACTTTCGCAACGGTGCATACTCAGGGAGAACACTTATATCTTAAAATTTAGTGAAGGGATCATCTTATAATGCTACCGTCGTTCTAAGCAAAATAAGATGCATAAAAGATAAAAATCACATGCAATCAAAATATATGACATGATATGGCCATCATCATCTTGTGCTTTTGATATCCATCTCCAAAGCATCGTCATGATCTCCATCGTCACCGGCTCGACACGTTGATCTCCATCGTTGCGTCGTGGTCGTCTCGCCAACTATTGCTTCTACAACTATTACTAACGCATAGCGATAAAGTAAAACAATTACATGGCGCTTGCATTTCATACAATAAAGAGACAACCATAAGGCTCCTGCCGGTTGCCGATAAATTACAAAACATGATCATCTCATACAATAACGTATATCACATCATGTCTTGACCATAGCACATCACAACATAACCTGCAAAAACAAGTTAGACGTCCTCTACTTTGTTGTTGCAAGTTTTACGTGGCTGCTACGGGCTTCCAGCAAGAACCGTTCTTACCTACGGCAAAAACCACAAGGTGATTTATCAAGTTTGCTGTTTTAACCTTCTTCAAGGACCGGCCGCAGTCAAATTCGATTCAACTAAAGTAGGAGAAACAGACACCCACCAGCCACCTTTACGCAAAACTAGTTGCATGTCAGTCGGTGGAACCGGTCTCATGTACGTGGACATGTAAGGTTGGTCCGGGCCGCTTCATCCCACAATGCCGCCGAATCAAAATAAGACGTTGGTGGTAAGCAGTATGAACATCACCGCCCACAACTTCTTTGTGTTCTACTCGTTCATATCATCTATGCATAGACCTGGCTCGGATGCCACTGTTGGGAAACGTTGCATGGAAAACAAAAAAAATTCTACGCATACGCAAGATCTATCCATGGAGATGCATAGCAATGAGAGGGGGAGAGCATCTACAGACCCTTGTAGATCGCTAAGCAAAAGCGTTTATCACGATCCAACCGATCTAGTGCCGAACGGACGGCACATCCGAGTTTAGCACACGTGCGGCTCGATGATGTCTCCTTCTTCTTGATCTAGCAAGCGGGAGAGGAGAAGTAAATGGGATCACAACCAACACGATGGCGTGGTGGTGATGGTGGTGGTGGAGCACCGACAGCGCTTCGCTAAGCGTCGCCGGGACGAGGCGGTGGAACTACGGAGTAACAGGAGAGAGAGGGGCGCCAAGGGCTTGGTGTGTCCTCTTGGGGCGCCCCCTAACAGCCCCTCCAAGCCCTAGGGCGCAGCTAAGGGGGAGAGGACTTGGACTCCAAGTCCAATCCTATTCCTACTAGGACTCCTTCCTTTTTTGCTTTCCCTTGCCTTCCCTAGCCACATGGGCTTTTGAGGACTTGGTGCGCCTAGCCCAATAAGGCTAGGGCGCCTCTCCACAGCCCATGCTAGCCCTTAAGTCGTGGTGAACCCACTTGTGGACTTCTGGACCCCTCCGGAATCCTCTGGAACATTCTGGAAGCTTCCCGGTACAATACCGAAAAAACTGCACCTTTTTCCGGAACCCAAAATATGACTTCCCATATATAAATCTTTACCTGTCGACCATTCCGAGACTCCTTGTGACATCCGGGATCTCATCTGGGACTCCGAACAACATTTGGTTACCACTCATCAAATATCCCAATACTACTCTAGCGTCAACGAACGTTAAGCGTGCGACCCTACGGGTTGGGGAATTATGTAGTCATGACCGAGACACCTCTCCAGTCAATAACCAATAGCAGGACCTGGATGCCCATATTGATTCCTACATATTCCACGAAGATCTTTTATCGGTTGAACCTTTATGACAACATACGTAATTCCCTTTGTCCGTCGGTATGTTACTTGCCCGAGATTCGACCGTCGGTATCTCTATACCTAGTTCAATCTCGCTACCGGCAAGTCTCTTTACTCATTCCGTAATACATCATCTTGCAACTAACTCCTTAGTCACTTTGCTTGCAAGCTTCTTGTGATGTGTATTACCGAGAGGGCCCAGAGATACCTCTTCGATACACGGAGTGACAAATCCCAATCTTGATTCATACCAACTCAACAGACACCTTCGGAGATACCTGTAGAGCATCTTTATGATCACCCAGTTACGTTGTGACGTTTGATAGCACACAAGGTATTCCTCCGGTATCCGGGAGTTGCATGATCTCATGGTCGAAGGAACATGTATTTGACATTAAGAAAGCAGTAGCAATAAACTGAACGACCATATGCTATGCTAACGGTTGGGTCTTGTCCATCACATCATTCTCCTAATGATGTGATCCCGTTATCAAATTACAACACATGTCTATGGTTAGGAAACCTTAACCATCTTTGATCAATGAGCTAGTCTAGTAGAGGCATACTAGGGACACGGTATTTGTTTATGTATTCACACATGTATTTAAGTTTTCTATCAATACAATTCTAGCATGAATAATAAACCTTTATCATGAATAAGGAAATATAAAATAACAACTTTATTTTTGCCTCTAGGGCATATTTCCTTCAGGTAGCCTGTTCGACCCTACCGCCAGGGTTCCCGGCGGTAGGGTGCGGGCAGTTATAAGTCGCGGGCCGCCCGTCCCTACCCCTTCCCCCCCTTCTCCCCCACCCAGCCGCCCCAAGAATAGAGGAGTTCTTCCTCTCGCCCCCTCTCTCATCTCCTCCACTTCCCCCCTCGGATCTTCTTCGTGTCTTCATCGTTTTTGCGGATCGAGATGGCCCCGAAAAGAGAAAAGTAAGCTCCTCTGATCCCTCCAATTAGTTTTAGTCAAATAGCTTCCGATTCATCGCATTATTTGATTCAAATCACTCCCCCTTTTTGAACTAGATTAAAAAAAATTACCTTAGGGTTGATTTAGGTTGATTCTAGATGTTGTATTGTGTTAGATATGAACTCTAGTCACTAGTTGGAATGGAAGTATGAAGATGAACCCTAGTTCATATTTTTTGGAGGAATTTGTTTTGATATAATGCATGTTGGAGGAATTTATTTTGATACGATGATGCATGTTGATATGATATGATGCATGATGTATAGTGGATGGTGTTTGAGGAAATATGCTTAAGATGAACCCTAGTTCATGTTTTTTGTTTTTGAAAAATATATGATATGATGCATGTTGGATGTTGTTGGAGAAATATGATATGATATGATGCATTTGAACCTTGGTGATTGCATCTTGATATATGTATTTATTTATTTTTTAACCACATGATGAACCCTAGTTCATGTTAATGTTAAAAAAAATCTTCATATGCTTATTCAAAGATTGAACTCATAGGTGTTTTGGGATGTGATGTACCTTTGTGATACATCTATATGTTTCCTAGTTCATGATGAACCCTAGTTATGCTTATGCTTATGCTTATGCATCTATAGGTTTTTTGGGATGTGATGAACCTTTGTGATCTCATAGGTTAATTTTTTTATATGCTTATGTTTATGCAATTTTTTTAGGAGGCCACCTCTTGCGGACGACATCGGCATTAAGTATACCATGCTTGACACTAAGTTCGACAAGGGTCACCGTGCCCATTTCATTGAGAATGGAGTGGTAATTACCATTCTTAAACATTCTTTCGAATTGATGAAAACAAGTTGCTAATTATTATGTTTATGCTAATTATGCTTTGGTTCTTCATTTTCACAGATGCTCCCACCACTGCAGATGAGGGCTCACAAGACGACCGTTAAGATGGAGTACGACGAGCGGTACGCACCGTTCTACAGGAGAGCCCGACTATTGGGTTTCATCCTGCAGTTCAAGCGTAGGCCGCCGACGCTCGTCCACTCAGCTCTCACGGCTTTGATCGACCGGTGGCGGCCAGAGACGCACAGCTTCCATCTTCCATGTGGGGAGATGACGGTGACCCTCCAGAATTGGGGGATGATTACGGCCCTACCGCTCGAGGGTGGTGCTCTCACAGGACGAGTGGAGAGGAAGGACTGGCACGATAGGGTTATCGCCCTCATCGGCGACTGCCCCCCCCCCCCCCCCCGGCTAAGAATAACCGGACTTCCGGCATACCGCTACCCTGGCTCCTGAAGTATCGGAGCAAGTGCCCGAAAGGTGCCGAACCCCGGGTGGTGGAGCAGTACGCCAGGGCCTATCTGTGGTATCTTCTCACGAAGGTAGTGTTTCCAGACTGCTCTGGGGACACTGCCCTATGGATGTATCTTGACTTCCTGAAGGACTAGGATGCGGGGTACAGCTGGGGGGCGGCCGGCCTCGCCTACCTATACCGTTCGGTAAGTGAATATCACATTTTTTTCAAATATCATGGACGTGTGCTGCTTTAGATTATGTCATCTTATCATCTATACTTGTTTTGTAGCGTGACGACGCAACCCAAAGGGCGGAAGATACGTCCGGTATGTGTGGATGTGTATGGGGCCTCTCCATTTGGATGTGGGAGCGAATCCTGGTGGGCCGTCCGGAGAAGTTGCGCTCGTGTGCATGGACGGACTATGGCGAAGATGACGAAGATGATCGGTACCCGACCGTCGCATACGCTTGGGACATGGTGGGTGTATACACTCGCGAATCCAAGGCCTTGTACAAGGTCTTCAGCAACGAGCTTGATGCTCTGACGGTTTTCCAGGTATAAGAAGTAGATTTCGAATAGTTTCAACGACACTTTCACTTGAGACCATTGTTTGGTACTAGGTTAATTGGCGGCCGTATGATGATGAACGAGAGTGGGGGTTTGAGCTGAATGTGATGTGCAAGCAGGACCGGCTTCTCTGGCGGTGCATCGTGCCCATGATTTGTGTCTATGCCGTCGAGTACCACTTGCCACAACGCGTTGTCGCGCAATTTGGTAAGGCGCAACGTACACCACCAGCCGGCATCGTCACCGATACCGGTGGCTACGATCTACACTTGTGAGTACCACCAGGCGATCTCATCGATAACAACTTATGTTTTGATGTTTTACATTTGTTCTTAGGGTGTTTTACATACTTTCTTATGCCTTGCAGGATGAGCAGGCAGAAAAATCAGTCCATCATAGATTGGGAAGAGCAACATGTGAGATACGTACAGGAATGGAACCAGTGGAAAACTCGCAAAGATGTGGAGAGGAAAGTGATGGACTGGAATGAGTACGAGGATCACATGCTGTGGTACGACGATGGCATCAAGCATCGTCTGCGCCTGAGGCCCTAGTGGACGACAGCAGATGCCGAAGACCTGTACGATGACGCCTCTGAGAATGAAGCCTACAATTAGAGCATCAGAGAGCTTAAAGGCGGATTTAGGGAGTACGGACCCCTCATGAACAGAGTGGTAAGTTGTTTTTATCTGTTTTCAACCGACGGTTGGATGAAATCTACTTTAGTGAGTGTGACTCATTTATTGTTTTGCAGTCTTCAGAGCTGAACAAAAGCATTTTTGAAGCCTCGGATGCGCTAAGTTCTATCCCCAGGACTCGAGATAGTGAGAACAAGTTGAGGGGAACGGTGAAGGTAACATCGAGCCTCCTACAATTACATTATTTCTTAAGTTCATTTTCGTTTTTAACCATAAACTTGATCCATATTATGTTCTTGTTTCGTTCTTATTGCAGAAGTTCGTCAACAAATGTCGCAAGCTTGTAGGCCTGCTTGGGTGCGCTACCTCCTCTGCTGATGCTTTTGCTCCTGCAGCACCGATGCGTAGCCTCGCTTCATCGAGCCAGGCCGCCTCGTCGTCTAGGGCGGTTCAAGAGGACGAGGACGAGGACGAAGAAGTTGAAGATGAAGAAGAGGACGAGGAGGGAGCAGAAGAAGAACATGGGGAAGAAGAGGAAGAGGGCGATGAGGAGGAGGAGTACGACGACGATGACGGACCTCCAGCAACTCAGACAACCCAGCTTGAGAAGAGGAATGTGCCGAAGAAGAATTGGGCAAGTCCATCCCCGTTTCAGAGAGCACGTCCTACTCAGTGCAAGAAGAAGACGGCCGAGAAGCGATCAAAGAACAACGAGGACCGTACCTCAAAGAGGGGAAGGAGGCAGTGAAGTTGCTACCGTTGAACTAGTTAAACATTTTATGTTGGCTTCATGAACCATTTGCTCGTGAAACTATTTCGTGTTTGTTGAACTTGCTATGTAAGACTTCGTGAACCATTTGTGGATGTGTGCTTGCTATGTAAACCATCTTTCTTAGTTGAACCATTTGCCCGTGAGCTATTCTTTATATATGTGATACATATGCTTATTGTTTTTAAGTATATGAAATTGTTATGGCAAAAAATTGAAGACAAAATACAAGTTATGTGCAAAAAATGCACTATGATCAGGCCCTACCGTCGGGGAACGTGTCGGTAGGTTTACACACCCTACCGCCAGGGCCTACGGCGGTAGGGGGCCTCACCCCACGGCCCTGGGTTCTGTGACCAGAAGTGGCAGCTGATCTGCGGTAGGGTTGCACACCCTACCGCCAGAGCCTCCGGCGGTAGGGGGCCTCACCCCACGCCCTTGCGTTCTGTGACCAGAAGTGGCAGCGGATCTACGGTAGGGTTGCACACCCTACCGCCAGGAGCCATGGCGGTAGGACTGCACAGCCTACCGCCATGGGCTCTGGCGGTAGGTTGTCTGCCTGGCCGTTGACATGACGGCGGCTGCCGTTACCCTACCGCCAAAGGTTGCGGCGGTTGGCTATGCAATGCTACCGTCAGAGGTTGCGGCGATAGGGAAAGGGTCAAATGTCAAAAAAAAATCGAACCAGGGCTAGATCCGGTTAAACTCCAACAAAGGGGTTAAACCACGAAAATTTGCCCCCATCGCGCTGTCTACTGCACTGTATGCACCCACACACGTCTCGCTCGTACACGTGGCAGCCGTCCCTCAGCGTGGGCCCGTGGGCCCACGCCCCGAGTCACGTACAATTATTCAGCGTACCCCTCCCGCTTGATTTTGTTTTCCGGCCTCCGCTTTATAAGCACGGGAATCCCCAGCCCCAGGTACGCACCGAGAGGAGGCTCGGGCAAATCATACTCAGCCAGGAGAGAAGAGCCCCCGTCCCCTCTCTCCTCCACCGAGCTCCCGCTCCCGAGGAACTTCTCTGCCATGGCGCCCCCTCTCTCCTCCTGGCCATGGGCGAGCCTGGGCATATACAAGGCACGCACCGAGCACCTCCTTTCTCATCCTCACCGTCCGTCTCATGTTTTCCTCGTCGACTGACATCTTCGTTGTGCTGCATGATCGGTGGTCGACGGACGGACGCGCGCAGTACTTCCTGCTGGGCCCGCTGGTGTGGAAGGTGGCGCAGGAGTGGGCGGAGCAGGGCGGCGCGCCGCTGGGCTCGCGGTGGCTGCACCTGCTGCTGCTCTTCTCCGCCCGCGGGCTCACGTACCAGTTCTGGTTCTCCTACAGCAACATGCTCTTCCTCACCCGCCGCCGCCGCGTCGTCCCCGACGGCGTCGACTTCCGCCAGGTCGACCACGAGTGGGACTGGTAAGCCTCCTCCTCCTCCTCCTCGAGCTCGCTCGCTCGCTCGATCCGCACGCGACCTGCATGCCGGTAACTCGGTAACAAGCTTGCGGTAGTTCCGCTGCCTTGCTCCCCGGGTTTTCGGGCTCAACGCGAAGCGCGTGGGAACAAGTAAGACGCCAAGCGGTATACATTATTTATTTACATTTTGTCTAATTCATCTTTAGATGTTTTCTAAGAATATCACATCTAAGCTCTCACAAATAACACAGCAACAAAGAAAAAAAACTAAAATAAAAAAATAGACCACAAATACAAATATAATGGACATCAGGTTACATCTAGATGTGTCCGAGACAGACCCATTTATTTAAGCGCAGCACGACAGTTAGTTTATGGCGCCATGAATGCAACTCCGACCTATAAAAATCGAGCATTTCTGTGTCAACCCGTCCGGAATGTTTCTTGCGTACGGACTCTAGACTCCGTCGAGGCAAAGAGATGTTGGACACGTCGGGCGCTCCGGCAATTGCCATAGCATTCCTTCAACCGCCATGACGTTTCCCCGAGCTCCCTTTTTCCCGGTCAATATGTCACGCCGCTGAAATCCTGAAACATTATATTGTTCGAACATTACGTCGGCACACACATTTCTGATAAGATGACCTGACAGCAACTAGTAAGCCGGTAAATGGTGTACAGTACTACAAGTTTATCTTGTCATTTTTTTCGGCGGAATGATTTTTTTTCTTGCTCTGTTGGACCCACCCGCAGGGATAACTTCCTGGTGTTGCAAACGCTGATTGGTGCGGCACTGGTCAACGGCCCGCTGCCCCTCCCGGGACTGGAGAATCTCCGCGTGTGGGACCCGCGCGGGCTGGGCATCGCGCTGCTGCTGCATGTGGGCTTCTCAGAGCCCGTGTTCTACTGGGCCCACCGGGCCCTGCACGGGGCCCCGCTCTTCAGCCAGTACCACGCCGGGCACCACTCCACGCCGGTGACCCAACCATTGACAGGTACGTACGCGGCAGCGAAGCATGGTTGCAGGATCGCAGTCGCAGAGCCGGGCCGAGCAGAGCTCCGGCCGAGCCAACCCAACCAAACAGTCCCAGTGGCAAAAAAAGAAGCGACAAAGCATGTGTGCCCGTGCTGCATGGGAGCCCCGTCTTTTTTCTCTGATTCGTGACATGCACCAGACACCAATACCAACCAAATTGTGCCACGATATTCTCCGTAGTAATAGTAGTATACGTTTTTACCATGCACGCAGCCTTGCAGCATCAGTAGTTACCATGCACGGCAACAGTGCAGCATCAAGTAGACATTGTTAGTTACAGTTACAGTGGCCAATAGTAGAAAGGATTTCCATCTCCGACCAAGTTTTTTTTCTTCTTGTTTGGTGGCAGCTGGATTCGGCACGCCGTTGGAGGCCCTGCTGCTGACGCTGACGATGGGGGTCCCGCTAGCAGGGGCCTTCCTGCTGGGGGCTGGGTCCGTGGGCCTGGTCTACGTGCACCTCCTCACGTTCGACTATCTTCGGAGCATGGGGTACAGCAACGTGGAGGTCATCTCTCACAGGGTCTTCCAGGCTCTTCCCCCGCTCAGATACCTCATCTACACCCCGACGTGAGTGAAAATCCTTTTCTTTGCGACAGTACAATAAGTACGCAATTATTTGGCAGTCATTCTTCGCGCGTGGTAATTTCTTTTCCTCCCCCCTGCATGCTGTCTACATGTGACACACTAGCCATCCATTATCCTTTGCAGAGCACAGTAAAGCAACTGTACTGACTGCACTCACGTGTTTGTTTACAATTACATCATTTTCTCAAGTGGTCGCAATGGAAATTAAGGTTAATTACCGCCGTAGGAGTTGGTTGATTGTGCAAACCCACACAGGGAGATTAATTTTTTGCTATATGCAGGTATCTGAGCCTGCACCACAGGGAGAAGGACTCCAACTTCTGCCTGTTCATGCCGCTCTTCGACCTCCTGGGCGGCACCCTAAACTCCAAGTCATGGGAGCTCCAGAAGGAGATCTATCAAGGTACGCAATTGCTAATCACCCGAGGACCCCTACACCCATCAATTTTATTCTCGCACAGTAGCGATAGGAGTAGTACGTGTACGAACGAACTAACGGGAGTATAGTAACATTAATGAGGCATGCATATGCATGCATGTGTTGCCGTCTTGTGTTGGTCCCGTTTAGCACTTCATTAACTAACTAATCAAGCAATGGCCGGCAGCGGCAGGCGTGTGCTCCGCGAACTAATCATCATCAAGCAAAGCAATTAACGGCCGGACGTACGTTGTTTTGTGCGTACATGGTGCAGGGAAGAACGATCGGGTGCCGGAGTTCGTGTTCCTGGTGCACGTGGTGGACATCATGTCGTCGATGCACGTCCCGTTCGTGCTCCGCTCCATCTCCTCGGTGCCGTTCGAGAACCACCTCATCCTGCTCCCCTTCTGGCCCGTGGCCTTGGTCTACGGGCTGCTCATGTGGTGCTGCTCCAAGACCTTCCTCGTCAGCTTCTACTACCTCCGCGGCCGCCTCCACCAGACCTGGAGCGTGCCCCGCCACGGCTTCCAGTACTTCATCCCGGCCGCCAAGGCCGGCATCAACCGCCAGATCGAGGTCGCCATCCTCCGCGCCGACAGGATGGGCGTCAAGGTCCTCAGCCTCGCCGCCCTCAACAAGGTACCGCGTGCATGCACTGCACCACCCCTCCATTAATGAATGAAACCACATCTTCTTTTCGTTAGGTGTTGGTTTCAAGTCTACTGCTACACCACTACTACTTCAGAACAGAAGCACGCGTACAGTGCAACTACCACCCCATGCCTCTTTGCTGCTGGTCTGTCCGTGTCTAGTTGGCCGGCGCCCCGGAGCAGTGGTGTGCAGCACAGTGCTCCGCCCCTGCTAGGTAAGGTAGGATCGTGGTGGTACTCAATCAGACGGGAGATACGGTAGGAGCACAGCGGGAGCCGGGAGGCATGTGAGCGCATTCAAAGAGCGGCAATGGCGAATGGCGGGCGGGCCTAGTCGGCGACGACGCAAAGCGCGCGGCGCATGGGAGATTGTACTATACAGTTGAGATCGGGATCGGGAGGTCGGCCATGCAGAGGCACATTACTGTGTCGTTGGCAGGAATACCACCCCATGCGCTAGCTAGCTGGTGGGTGGGGTGGCGCGGCAGCAACCAAAGGTGGCCAACTTGTCCTTGCCGTTCCCGCTTCCATGTGCCGGCGACAGCACTGTGGCTGCGAGTGGGCCACCGAGCCATCCATCCATCGGTGGCTCGCCCGGCCGATCTGGGGCGTTTGCCGTGGAGCGCTTTGGCACGGCTTCTTTATCCTGTCCTCGCGGCTCACGTGGCCCAATCGCGGCGCGCGATTTCAGTGGCTGGTGCATGCATGCCTGCATGCCTGCCATGGGGAAGCACTGTGCGTGGATCAAGGGGCACAGGGCTTGCAGAGAGCAGGCCAGGGCCGGCGAAGAGTCGGCCCTGCGCCGTCCGAGTGGTCGCGCATGGGTTGGGTTGGTTGCTGCCAAGATCTCTGCGTCGATTCGGCGGCCTGGTCCCGCTCCAGGTCTGGGCCTGTGCCTGTGCCGTGCTGAACGAACGGAGGCCGGCAGAGAAGCCAGTACAGTGTACCTCTGTATTGCTGTACCTGCACAATTCCAAACGGTTTACAGTGACGGGTTTATTATACGAGAACAATCCTCCCAGAACCATCCAGCTTGTGAGCAATCTTATCTTCAAAACTCTCAGTTAATTTATTTTTTCTGTACCAGAACGAGGCATTGAACGGAGGTGGCACCCTGTTCGTGGACAAGCACCCTGACCTGAGGGTGAGGGTGGTGCACGGCAACACCCTCACGGCCGCCGTGATCCTGAACGAGATCCCCAGCAACACCAAGGAAGTGTTCCTCACCGGCGCCACGTCCAAGCTCGGCAGGGCCATCGCCCTCTACCTCTGCCGGAAAAAGATCAGAGTCGTGGTACGCATCCATATATCCCTGAGTCCACAAAGATAGGTGATGATTCAGAGGGTCAATAAGTTGTGACAATTTCTCTTTGTTGTTTCAGATGCTGACGATGTCGTCGGAGAGGTTCCTGAAGATCCAGAGGGAGGCGCCGGCGGAGTTCCAGCAGTACCTGGTGCAGGTCACCAAGTACCAGGCTGCGCAGAACTGCAAGGTCTCACCGGTGTTCAGCCATCCGATTGCTCATCAATCTGCGTAGTACCACCCTTGTATGATGTGTTTGACATGGTCGTAACGTTGGGTGTGCAGACGTGGCTCGTGGGCAAGTGGCTGTCGCCAAGGGAGCAGCGGTGGGCGCCGCCGGGGACGCACTTCCACCAGTTCGTCGTGCCGCCCATCATCGGGTTCCGCCGCGACTGCACCTACGGCAAGCTCGCCGCCATGAGGCTCCCCAATGACGTGCAGGGCCTCGGCTCCTGCGAGGTAACGCACACAGCAATGACCCACGCATCCCTACCGTCCGTCTGATCCATGTCACCGCGCGTACGTGTACTGACGGCGATTCGCTGCTGTTTTTGTTCCTTTCAGTACTCTATGGAGCGAGGGGTGGTGCACGCGTGCCACGCCGGCGGAGTGGTGCACTTCCTGGAGGGGTGGGAGCACCACGAGGTGGGCACGCTCGACGTCGACCGCATCGACGTCGTGTGGAAGGCGGCGCTCAAGCACGGCCTGACGCCGGTGTGATGTGATCGCTCGTCGTCGACGCAGGTGAAGCGCAGGTGCAGAATGCAGCTGAAACGAAGCAACTAAAGATCGCTCCCTCCTCCATCCCTATGTATTATTGTACTCCATTCATGTCAAATGTACCACTAATACCGGTTTGACAAGAGAATGGATTAATTGAACCACCCAAGGACAGCACACTTTTCTTGACTCGTCTTCTGTTCTACTGTCTCTCTCATCAACACCTCGATGGAGAACGTAAAACGAACGACGATCGATCAAGGCCGAAGAGGGGCGGGAAGATGCGCCGCGAAATCTCGGTTTGCTTGGGCCAGCAAGTGGTCGTAGTCGCCGCCGTCCCACTCGTCCCTGTAGGTTTCCGGGCGTTCCACCATGACCTGCATCGCCGCGTCGAACATCTCCCTCCTCCACCCCTCGGGCCCGCCCCGCCGGCATTGCTCCGCGAGCCAGTCCTCGTTCTCGAACTGCATGTGCATAAACAACGTCAGCAGAGAAATCTCGCCTCGCTGGGTCAGGGAAAACAATGTTACTGTATTTCGGACGAATTTCGCGCACCTCGCGGTCTCGCAGTCTGTGGGTGTATCTTCGGGGCCATCCGCGAGCGCCAAGACGCGAGTAGAAGGCCGCCACGTCTCGCATCATCTCGTCCTTAGATGGGAGCTTGAATCGCCCCGACAGAACGCCGGCCACCCAGTGGCTCTGCAGCTCGAACAGTGGAAAAGGGACCACCTGGATGCACGTACCGAACAGAGTGGGGAGAACTAAGATGCATTTTCAAGATCGCAATGTTTTTTTTTTGCGGGGTAAGATCGCAATGTTTTATATGTGCTCTTGGATGTGATTAACTCTATGTACCAGGCGCTTTCACAAGATTCCAGTGAACAATTTTTAAAAATAATCAGAAAACAGAAGATACCGCTAAAAATTAAGATTTTCATGTGGTAGCTTCGCAGTCGACAAAGTCTTGACAAAGGAGAACCCGGCTCGCCGCAATTGACAAAAAAATTTAAGAAGTGTAGTTTTTGTGCTCATGACAAGATAATTAAATAACTCTTCTTTAAGTGTAAATTCGCGCACTCTATGTGGTCAGTGTTCCAAACTGCGTCCAATTTGTATTCGTCAAAAAATGTTTTCAATATATATTCCTAGAGATATTGTGATCATTCTCCCATGCACGCTATCTATCAATGTACGCATTGCCTTCGTACATAGTCTATGCTACGCTGAATGGAGTATCGGCTGCTATTCACAACAGTGTGTACGTGATTGGAGCAAGTCATCATTGAGGTTTTTACTCAACATAGGCGACGGCATAGTTTTTGGATAGGACCTCCACCCTCCCTGACATAGGCATATTTTTGGTCTCATACAAATGTACTTTGCCACTCAGGGTGGCCAAAGTCGGGATTCTCAGTCGGATCGGTTTTTCTAAGACAGAATCGAGTCGTACTTCCGAATAGTGGAACCAAGGAGTCTAAATCAGAAATCTAAACAATTGGTAATTTCCATGAAATACTAGGTTAGACACATTGAATTTCTATTGAAAGTATATATTCATTGATTCGACTAAGATGAAAACCGCTATACTTGATGTTGTCCCTTGAAACCTTTTGGGCCTAGAGGTTCACCTTCACAATAATTGTTTGATTGCATGAGAGTTTAAGAATCAATATGTCAACAAAGTTGGGTGAGGTAAATTTGGTTTGAGTAGATGAACAAGAAGAATTCTCTAATAACGGTAAGTGCTAGAGTGGAATGTGTGTTACACTAAAGGAATGCAAGGAGAAACCTCTAATGAGACATGATTACAAGATCTCGGATTCTCAATCTAATATAAATTGATTGAAACTCCTTTGCTCTAATGGCGCAAAGGCCATGCCTAGCCACATACTACCCCGTGAGCAATTGCTCTTGTATTGACGCCAACTCTCCCCAAAACACAACATCCGAAGTTATGGATATATTTTATCTTAAGAACAACCATCATATACAATCATGAGTGGAAAAAACTATTATTTCATCCTCATATGAAAATTAGCAAATCCGCATAGAAAAATTATGGAGATAACAACTTCTCCTAACCGTTGACTATTCAACAACGATCGTCACTTATCTCCACATGTTCATGCATTTAAGCTCATAACCTACATCAGCATTGTATTTATTTTTCATTTGTATGTAGAAAGTGCTATAAAGGTAAAAAAAAATACACTATGGGACATGGTGACAAGCAAGGTGTAAATCTGGACCAACCATTCGTTGGAGATCGGTGATGTATCTCCTAACTGTATTCAATTTGTGTTAAATTGAACGATCAATGTGCATCAGGCCACGTAGTTGACAAACTGCAACACACTCGATCACCTCATTTACTAGGAGCAGCTCGCGAACGGTATAATGCACCACGCCGCCTCTTTAGTCGAATACGATGTATGCATACTTTTGCATTTCCCTTATACCGAGTTTTCTTCATTCCTACACGTACCTCCCAAGATCAAGGAAATATTGATTCTTATACCAAACTACTAGGAAACACGTTTGATCAATCTCCTTGTTATTGGAATTCTGATTGATCAAACAAGAGATGAAATGCACCATCATTATGCTTTGGCCAGGGGAAAGTGAAAGTAAATCAAGTATATTTGGATCAATTCGCTTCTTTTCCTATAGTTTTCTTTAATTCATGGATGGAATCGAAGGATTCTCTCGGTCTACTCTTACCTCATGTGGCCCCACTACGTGTTTACTAACTGCACCACCCATTAATTTCTCACAGTTGCCAACGGAAATCAAGAATGTGTACTGAATAAGCTAATCAGTGTGAAGTCTTAACTATGCTAGAACATCTTAGGTCTATCTTCATATTCTGTTATGTATGTGCATACTGCATACAAATGATTTCTGTTTCTAAAATGCGGTAAGTATTTAAAAATTTCACGAATCCGAAATCTTAATTTTGAAAATATGTCCACCTATAACAAATAATCGATTGCGTTTGATATACTTCCAAATTTCATTAATATGACAACTTAATACTAACATTAACAAATCATCCATTCAAAACACTAGCATAATCATACAAAGTGGAGGTATGTGAAAGTGGGAAATTAAAAAAGAAAGTAACCATATGTTAGATTCCTGAAATTTGAAAATACCATCCTACTCACAATATGCACAACTTCACAGGGAGATGGGGTAAAACAGAGAAAAACACATCAACAACAAAGTAGTAAACCACAAAAAATTCTTATTAGGGAGATGATCAAAACTAACTGTTCAATGCACCAAGACAACATCAGCAATTTTTTTTTTAGGATATAGATAACAAGTGTTCCATAGAATGTCCAACGGATTTAGCTTTCATGTACCGAATCTTTACGAGTGCACTCTGTTGGTTTTTATCATCTCATATGCCTGTTATTGATGTGTAACTGTACCTTTTTTATGAGAAGATGTGCAATGGTACTACCATACGATGTAATCCAAGTGCCCATTTACTAATACCATATATGTCTCGTCCTCTTTAACCATTTTGTCATGGTGCACACTTCACTTATATGTTGAAGTTGATGGTAATTTTGAAGTCTAACATAGAGTAGATTCTAGGTTTTCACCGGTACTAAGGTGTGCCTTCATTAGCTCCGAAACCTAAATCTCATTGATTACTGAAACTCTAGCTATGACTTACCGCGTGGAATAACTACTCGGCATGTACTTCTAACACAATAATTGCATGCTAACTACCCGCGAGGTACACTGGATCAGTATTCCTTGTTATATTGATGGTGTACGCACTTCATATATGTCATGTATTTAGTTCTATACTATATTTACCCTCAGATCTCAAAGTCTTTATTGATGGCTCAGATTTAATCCTCGCTTGAATACATGTCCGAAAAAACGCATCCTACATATGTACAATATTATATTACTTGGGCTGAAAAATTCCAGACATCCTTATTCTTATGAACATAAAATAAATAAAGAACTCATCGCAATTGCCAAAAATAGTGAGCCTGCTATATAGGCGCACTACAAATATTAAGATAGAAACAAACCTTTAAAGGTAACCCGATGAAGGAGAGTCGAGGAGCAACCTGTGGCGGGAACACATGCTTGTATAGTGGATCGACACAATTGTCGTCCACGGCGACTGTTGTATCGTTGGTGAGGAATGGGAAGTTGTACTTGTATCTACCCTCGGGATAAGATAAACATCATTTCAAAAAGGATAAGATAAACAAAGGTATGCATTTAAAAAAATTATTCCACTTTGAATCATAATCCTGTGTAACTAAATGTATGATCCCCACTAATGTATTTCTGTTAACATGCAACGATGCATCGGAGAAGGCCCACCTCAAAATGCTACCATGCATGGGAAACTCTTTATGTTCTATTATGCTACTTATATTCAATAAATATTTATAACTATACAATAATAAAATATAATCAACATACATATTTTCAGATTTAGTTCTCATACAATTAATCCAAATATTAATGTTCCATATAACTAAATATCAATGAATTATATTGCAACCATCATCCAGTTAATTATTGTCCCGGGCTCAACTTGAACCCCATACGAGGAAGCTATCTAAATGGAACCATGAACTCTCTACAACCATTAAAATAAACACTGTAGTAGTGTTGAAAAGTGAATCTAAATGTAGGGAATGCTTTGGAGATAATCCGCATAGAATCATAAAAAAGGACAATGTGCGAAAATAGGAAGATAAATTCGTTATAGTTTTTTGTACAGGATAAAAATGTTGATATTGGTTGATGATTTTTTTTTGCTAGACCAGTAACCTGTTTAGATTTATTTCAGAATCCTGGAATAAGATCAACCCCCAAACATTAACCATCAAAAACCATTCCCAAACATTAGCCTTGTTATTCAAGGTGGTTTTGCATTGAAACCCTAAAAGAAGACAAGTTATTTTGCACATGGCACAAACATTTATTATTTTGTTATGAAAGTTTCCATGTTTCGAATTCCTTGCATTCCCTACATTTTGTCACATTTCAAGGAAACACCTAAATGCAAAATTACTTTTCCATCGTGGCTAAGGTTGGAAATTACCGGGTTTAATATCTACGGTTTCATAGTTTCGAGTTCGAATCTAACTTAAATTGTGTTTGGTTTGCTTGCGTGGCCTCAAGTGTGTCTGGAAACTGTATGCACCTTATTTGGTTGATGACCCGATAAATCCTCCGGTAGACTGGCTGGACGAACTATATGGGCGATTAGCCTGGCCAGCCATCTAGGCATACGACCAAACTGAGCCAGGTGGCCTAGGTGAGCCACATACTCATCCAAAAACAAGATGCATGGCAAAAAAAACTGAGCAGCCCATACTAATTCAAGAGATCAGTACACAAATAGCCTAGGCAGCCTAGCTAGGAAAAAAAATCTTTCATTAGCCAGACACCGATTTTCCTCATGCATAGAGCCCAGGTCAGCGACCAAACATGCCACCAGCACCTTGGGTGTGATATGACTTCTGCTAGAATATGCAGTATATCATAGCACCTCTCCCTATAAGCTTAGACTTTTAGATGAGTTGGTTAGTTCTCGAGTTCAAGACTACCAACGCAATATTTAAAAAGATATTCTACGGTCTACATCAATCACATGTTTAAGGACTAAAAGAGCCTAGATGTGAAGGGGTGTGTTGAAACACATATTGCCTACCTCTTCATCAGTTCGTACTTTTGGACGAATTGACTGGAGCATGAACTCATTACGTGTAATTCAAGTTAGTATAGTCTCGGATCACACAATATACTTAAAATGCGTGTGGTCCTCTCTCTTAAAGTTCTATGTGACCACCATGCTCTGGTGACCACACGCCCAAGTCTTTTGAGTCTAGACATGAGAGAGGGTGCACCAATATCTTGTACCGCCTCCCCCCATTAGCTTAGCCAACCAATTGGGTGACTTGGTTGGTACATGTAATTTAAGTATTTATTTTGTTCTTAAGAGAAAGCCGCGTGTACGAACATGATACGACGATGAGCATCCTCAAGCCAAGAACGACGAGATGGTGCCAAAGAAAAGAAGGAAAAAGCGCGAGGAGATGAGCATATGTACCCGGTGCAATGCATGATGACATCCGCTTTGACGCGACTGCCGTCGTGGAAGACCACTCTCCCGTCTTCCTGAGCACAGTCGATCTGTGCATACATGACGAGAAGGATTTTCATGGGATTGTCGTCGGGACAGTGCAAAATGAATTTTTTGGTTGCTATTTCTGTGATATGCTGATATTACCTCGGAATGAAGCCACATATTAGCATGTCCAGGCAGCTTCTCGCTAGTGGCTGCAAACGCCCATCTACTGGCGAGATGGACCTCTTTGGCGACGCCAGCGATGTCCCTCGAGATGTCCGTGCCACTCGGTTCACACCCTATCACCACCACAACCTGCCAACCGAATTGAATTTACTGTTTGTTTTTTTGCGGTTGAATTGAATTTACTGTTGAAAAAACTCCAGATCGCATCGACCAACGCATCTTCGACTTGTCAAAACAAGCATCGGACAAGTGTAAAAGAAAACAATCACTGGGCAAAAACACATGGAAGGACGGACGCACTTGGCCGTAGAATGGCTCGGGCACACGGTAGCTGTGCTGTGCAGCTGCTTCCCAGGCCAAGCATCCGCGCCTGCGGCAGCAAAGCAAACTGTCACGGACTCGATCGATGACGCGTTGTGCAGCTGCAGCAGGAGGAGTGCGTGCCGGCTGAGAATGAGAGTGGATCAATGTGTTACCGGCGACGTCGGCGAAGTGCGGCTCGGAGTAGTGACCGTTGCAGACGACGACGGCGTCGAACACCTCCTCACCCGCTTCGCGCTTCTCGCTGCCGCCGGACGCCTTCCTCGAGTACCTGACGCGCCAGCTGGTGCCGCTCGCCTCCCGGCTCACCCGGACCACCTCCGTCTCCAGCCGGACGAGGCCGTGGAGGTCGAACCGCCGCGCGAAGCTCTGGAGGTACCGGAGCACCTCCGCGTGGCCGGGGAACCTGCGGGGGTCGCCGTCGGGGCCCGCGACGAAGGGGAAGTCGAGGAAGCCCATGCACTCGCGCGGGAGGTTGGTGCGGAGGGACGCGTAGAGGTTCGAGCGCCGCCGGGCGCCACCGGGCGGCTCCGGCGAGGCGGACGCGTCGGCGTCGGCTTCGTAGACCCAGGTGCCGCCCACGCCGTCCCAGCTCGCGCGCCGCCACGACGGGGGCGTGGCCTTCGCGTCGGCTCGAACACGACGGGGGCGTGGCCTTCGCGTCGCAGCTCGCGCGCCGCCACCAGGCCGGCGGCCCCGGCGCCGATGACGGCGACGCGGAGCGAGCGAGACGGCATCGGGGTATCGGACCGGTCAGGACGACAGGAGGAAGCGGCGGCGCGGAGGAATCGATGTCGCCTCCCTACTCCCTCTCCTGTCTTTTTTTGTTTGTTTTCGGCAGAGCTTCTGGCGTTGGAGGGAGTATCTTTTTTTTTGACGTAACCTCGTCAGAGGGCCAGGAGCTCTGGCGTTGGAGGGAGTATCATGCAACATACTAGTAGATTTCTCGAAGAATTTATTAGGTTAAAGCAACTTTTTAGCACATGCAGCGTGGATGATCGCCATAATAACTATTAGCACAACGATCAGTAAAAAGGAAAAAGAATATTGTAGCAGAGTTTTTTTTTTGCGGGTTGAAGGAGAGTTTTACTTCATGGTAGCAGAGTTACAATTATCTGGTACAAGGTGGGCAATTTTGTAGCAAACAAGCCATGCTACACTCTAACTTCTTATAGTTTGCCAGACCATCTGCTACTTTGTTTTGATTTCTAGAAATTTTCAAAGGAAGAAACTCTCTACCAACTAAAAGAAACTTAATCTCTGAGATTAAATGACTATATGCTGACTGGTCCAAAATATCTAAGGCCAATGAAGAAAGAACCATAGAGGAATCAGACTGGATTACCACCAGTTGGTTTGATCGTTCCATGGTGCTTGCAAGACCTTCTCCCAACACATGTAGTTCCGCTTCAAACGCATCGTTACATAAGAAAAGGTTCGGTAGGCTGCAAAGGTCAGTCCACCGTATGAGTTTCTTAGGATCAATCCAGAACCCGCGGTTCCATCGGAGGAAAACGAGCAGGGCCAGGCCCATAGTTGTTCAGAATGTGCAGCCCGCACAGGGCCCATAAATTTTTGGGGGCCCAATTTTATATATGCCTAGTATGTATTTCTAAAAAAGTGTTCCTAACCCGAGCGCTGGGCCTCGCATGGCGCTGGGCCGCTTGCTTGTCTGCGTGAGTCGAGGCTCGAGGCGTCGAATGACGCTGCTCGATCGATCGAAAACCGGATCACCGGTTCTCTAAAAAAATGAGATCGTCGGGAGTACTCGGATCAATCGCAAATGGCAAAACCGCAAAACAAAAGCACTCGCGATCGCGCGGTGGCCGTTGGCGTCGCTACAACCTATAGAAATGGGATCGTCACCTCGTCGAATTGATCGTCAATAGTCCTCGGGCCGCTACGCGATTGGAAACGGAATCATCGGATCGATCGGCGACCGCGATTGTTCCAGACTCCAGAGCGCGTGCGTCAGGCGACACGGGCACACGGCGATAGTTCCTGGCGAGCGGTTTCACACGGGCACACGGCGATAACTCTCACGCCTTCAAAATAGGTAGCCTGCCGCTGATGAGTCTTCCTTTCTAAATACTTTCGGCTCCTACTTCTAATTCCTAATTTTCTAATTAGCTTTTGGCAATGTTCGTTATAGATTGGTTCTTGTCTCCTCAGTTAAAGATCATAGTATAGTAGTTCAACCGGACTCGCCGCATGAGCTCTCGCAACCACACCCCCAACCGCACCGCCATCCCCACCTCATCCCTCGCTGCCATCATTGAAGATTTAATTTCAAAGAATACTAAAAGAATGATGTTGTTCAAATAAACATTATGCAACCAGGAGTTGAATAGGTATAATTTTTTATATATCCAATTGTTATGTAAGATAATATACTCCCTACATTTCTAAATATATGACCTTTTAAAGATTTTAATATGGACTACATATGGATGTATATAAACATATTTTAGAATGAAGATTCATTCATTTTGCTCTATATGTAGTCTATGTTGAAATCTCTAAAAAGCACTCCCTCCGTCCCAAAATAAGTGTCTCAACTTTGTACTAACTCTAGTATAAAGTTGTACTAAGGTTGTGACACTTATTTTGAGAGGGAGGGAGTATTATATTTAGAACGGAGAGAGTACCATATACAATATAATTCATTTTTCTAGTGAGCTAAGACCCCATTTTTTAGTTTCGCACACGATCTCGAACTTTGCCGGCCCGGCACTAAAAATTGTGAAGCTCGCTATCCATCTCAGCCGCAAAAAAAAAAAAACTGAGAATCGCTATCCATCTCAGTTACACTAGAAGAAAATTATGATCTGTCCCAATTATTATGCGCCTTTTTCCTTTGTTGAGAATCGATCTTTGCTGCTTGCTACTAATTTTTTTTTAGGGTCTGCTGTTTGCTACTAACTATGTTCGAGAATTTCCCGTGATTGTATTATTGGCGAATGTATTATCCTTGAGTAATCAATAAAGCTCCTAAGTTACAAAAAAACACACTATATCCTCCATATTAGGTTAGAAAGCTCATTTTTTTGGTTAGGCTGGCCTGCCCGCTGAGGTCAACGATGTGAAAGCATAAAACAGCGGGACCTCTTATTCGGCGCTGTCAGCGCCGGTTAGGTTTGCTGACGCTCACACGCTGTCGGTGTCAAAACCGACAGACCTCGGGGTAGGGGGTCCCGAACTGTGTATTCTCAGATCAATGGTAACATGAACGAAGGAGACGATGTTTTATCCAGGTTCGGGCCCTCTCTAAGAGGTAAAACCCTACGTCCTGCTTTTGTTTATATTGATGGAGTATCAAGTACAGAGTTGATCTACCTCGAGATCGTATGTTGTGGTCTAAACCCTAATGGTATGATGATCAATGTCATAATAATCTATTGACTAGCCCAGCCTCGGCTTATATAATGTACCAGAGGCCTAGGATAACAAGAGTCCTAGTCGAATACGTCAGTGGAGAGGAGTCCTTGCCTTGATCAGCATGTCTTGTGAAATCTTCCTCGTATATGTCATCGACTATCCGAACTGGCCCAATAGTGAACCGCCATGGGGGTCCTCGGCCCGATCCACCTAGTCGGGAGACGACGTGGTGAGTACCCCCTAGTCCAGGACACCGTCAGTAGCCCCCTGAACCGGTCTTCAAGTTGGGGACGCTCCTCAGTTCTTCCGAACTGTTCTTCGTCTTCGGTCGTCGGTCTTGAAAACTGGTTCAAATCTTCTCATCTTCGATCTTGAGGATCGCCGAAGTGAATCCGAAGAGTCTACACGTCGGGTATCCAAGGAGCCCCTTTAAGTTCTCGGCCTTTATCAATGCCTTGTTATTTTTATGTCAGACCTCGGGTTTGAAGTGTTTCCCGTGCGGCGGTGTCTTCTCGCGTCCGAGCTCTAACGCTGGACTGTATTCAAGCTCCAATGCAGGACTGCATCCAAGGTGTCTTTTTGTAGCCGAGCTCCAACGCCGAACTGCATCCAAGCTCCAACGTCGAACTGCATCCAAACTCCAACGCCGGACTGTATCCGAGCTCCAACGCCGGACTGCATCCGAGGTGTCTTAGATCACCTTGATTCGAAAAAGTTGAACGAGTTCAGCCAAACTTAATGCCGGAAATGCCCTCTATGGAGCCAGCCACTTGTATCCAAGCTTTATGCCAGACTGCATCCGAAGTGGTGCACTACCTCGGGCGTGGGCTGATTTTTTATGGAATTTAGTTTCGATCGGTGCAATTTATTTGCTGACGAGATGTATAGCCAGTAGCCCTCAAGGTGTGTGTCGGCCTAAAATCCAAGATGCACCTGACAGAAAACATAAAGCCGCTGATCGTAGCCCCCGAGACTCAGGTCGATTCGTGAAATCGGCCTGAGGATCAACTCCTAGCTCAGCAGCATATGTTGAAATAGAAACGTAGTGTAATACATTAGAGGAGATAATGATCGGCGGACGGGCCCTTGAGAGAGGGTTTTGAGAAATCGCCGTAATATATTAGCTTGATGTCGGATAAGTCCGAGATGATACATATTGTTGTCCAAAGACGCGTTTGCTTATACCTCGGTCAAGCCGAACACTGAGCACTTTGAATTTTGTGCACTTTGAATTGCCAAAGCTTTAAAGGTGTCCGGCCTTGTACTGTGAGACTTATACTGGAAACACACAAATAGGTTAAAAGTGCCATAAGTTGGGAAAACCAAAAAACTTCAGTAAAAACTTTACGTTCGAACTAAATCAAGTTTTTTGTGCCAATCCGGAATTGTCTTAAAAATATTTTTGCTTCTGTCGTGCCTTAACATGACACATCCGATCTCTAAACTTCAAGTAGGCCAGCCTTTAGTTTCAACCTCCTTATTCCGAAGGCGGAGTGCTTCCCTGAGGCCAGTTTAGCGAACTAAACTCGAGCGGCTTTAGAGAGAAACCAGGCTATCTGGTTATTGATCACACACTCGAGTCGAGAAATGAGTGTTAGAAAAAGACTTTGCAACGACTTAGAAGAAAACACTTATTATAAAACGACTCATATAAATTTAAGAGCCCCCAGTTAACATGGGCAAAGAAAAGTGGTTTTTAACGAACCTCGTTTTTAACAACAAATTTTAACATAAATATAATGCTTGGTCAAACCGAACAGAAAATTAAGAATTTAGGGAATTTGAGCATGCAAGCGACTTAGCTGGTTAATGTGCTCGGTGTTGATGACGTGGGTCGAGCTTGCAGCGGGTCGAGGTCCCAGCCCCCAAGTCGGTCCCGAGGTGCCCGTGCGAAGAGCTCGGCTTGGCGAAGTGGCGACGTAGCGTGGTCGACGTGTTGAGGAGAAGCCTCCAGTCCAGCCAAGCTAAAGAAGCAGGTCGGCTGGTGACGCCGAAGTCCCCGATCTAGCCGAGCTGACGAAGCTGGTCGGCCGGTGACGCCGAAGTCACTGGAGTAGGTTTGATGAAGAGATAGCAAAGCCCTAGGTCCAGCCGAGGTGACAGAGCAGGTCTGTAAGGTGACGTTGCAACCCCCATGCCAGCCTAGGTGTCGAAGCAGTTCGACATGGTTGGCTATCGGCTCGAAGAAGCAACGGCGCGGCGATGCCGACGCAGGTCGGAACTTGTGACGTGGTCAATGCCGGCTTGAGAAGTGACCGCGCGGCGACGGTGGCGCGCCCGACTCATGCAATCCGTGGGCGACTATCTTGTCTTGATGATTATTTATCCTTCACGATGCCAAACTCTTGGTCGGCTCGCCGAGGTGATGATCCGATGTAATTGTCGTCGGCTCGATGGAGTGACGTCGCAGTCGATATTGGCGCAGGTCGGTAGCCATGGAGCAACGTGGTCGGGCCGGTTTTACATCGGCGCGACGATGAAGACCGCCTCGGAAAAGACTCAAAATTTGTGGGCACGTGTTTGAGAACAACACACAATACCCTAGAAATAAGTTTCTTCAAAAAAGGAAGTCCAATATCCCGTTCATGAAGAACAATGAACTTGGGTCGGATTCGTATTCGCGCAGAAAACAAATCCAAAAATTGATGCGCTTACTGGGGGTTTCCCAGAGTTTGAACGGTCGGATCGAGCTGAAATTTTGAGTGGTGGTAGATATAGGAATTCCGCAGCTGATCAACGGTTCGATCTTCCAAAGGACGTCCGAGCTAGACACTGGACTCCACGCCCCAAACTCGTCCAGATTCCCGTCCAAACTCGACAGGGCTCCGGTATATCGGAGATCGCCGGAGATTCCTTCATTGAAATGCAACGAAATTTTACAGGGTTGTTGCAAACTCAATTCTGCACAATTCCACTAAAGCAATCGTCAAAGCGAAGCTCGAGGAGGCAGTGGCGGCGGATACAAGTTTGCTGTCCAGAAAAACAACACGGTCGCTCGAGGGCAATATTGACGTTGAGCCCCCGAGCTCCATGGATGATTCCTCCATAATCTTGATAGAGGTCGGAGTTGATGTTGATGAAGGCCCTTGTCCAAACATGACGATTTGAGGTGGAGCACAATCCTCGGTCGAGCCAAGGTGGCTAGTCGAGCCGGCGACGAAGACGCCGACGTCGCAGTTGATCTGCAGGCGAGCCATTGTTCCTTCGTCCATCTCACAACGGAACTCTCAATGAAAGCACCATTGTCGGTGTCAAAACCGGCAGACCTCAGGGTAGGGGTCCAGAGCTGTGAATTCTCGGATCAATGGCAACATGAACGAAGGAGACGATGTTTTACCCAGGTTCGAGCCCTCTCTAAGAGGTAAAACCCTACGTCCTCCTCTTATTTATATTGATGGAGTATCAAGTACATAGTTGATCTACCTCGAGATTGTATGTTGTGGTCTAAACCCTAATGGTATGATGATCAATGTCATAATAATCTATCGACTAGCCTAGCCTCACCTTATATAATGTACCAGAGGCCTAGGATAACAAGAGTCCTAGTCGAATACGTCGGTGGAGAAGAGTCCTTGCCTTGATCACCAAGTCTTGTGGAATCTTCCTCGTATATGTCATCAACTGTCCGAACTGGTTCAATAGTGAACCGCCATGGGAGTCTGATGACTCACAAGTATAGGGGATCTATCATAGTCCTTTCGATAAGTAAGAGTGTCGAACCCAATGAGGAGCAGAAGGAAATGGTAAGCAGTTTTCAGTAAGGTATTCTCTACAAGCACTGAAATTATCGGTAACAGATAGTTTTGAGATAAGATAATTCGTAACGGGTAACAAGTGACAAGTGTAGCAAAGGTGCAGCAAGGTGGCCCAATCCTTTTTGTAGCAAAGGACAAGCCTGGACGAACTCTTATATAAAGCAAAGTGCTCCCGAGGACACATGGGAATTACTGTCAAGTTAGTTTTCATCATGCTCATATGATTCACGTTCGTTACTTTGATAATTTGATATGTGGGTGGACCGGTGCTTGGGTGTTGTCCTTACTTGGACAAGCCTCCCACTTATGATTAAACCCTCTCGCAAGCATCTGCAACTACGAAAGAAGAATTAAGATAAATCTAACCATAGCATGAAACATATGGATCCAAATCAGCCCCTTACGAAGCAACGCATAAACTAGGGTTTAAGCTTCTGTCACTCTAGCAACCCATCATCTACTTATTACTTCCCAATGCCTTCCCCTAGGCCGAAATCATGGTGAAGTGTCATGTAGTCGACGTTCACATAACACCACTAGAGGAAAGACAACATACATCTCATCAAAATATCGAACGAATACCAAATTCACATGATTACTTATAACAAGACTTCTCCCATGTCCTCAGGAACAAACATAACTACTCACAAAGCATATTCATGTTCATAACCAGAGGAGTAATAACTATTATTAAGGATCTGAACATATGATCTTCCACCGAATAAACCAACTAGCATCAACTACAAGGAGTAATCAACACTACTAGCAACCCACAGGTACCAATCTGAGGTTTTAAGACAAAGATCGGATACTAGAGATGAACTAGGGTTTGAGAGAAGATGGTGCTGGTGAAGATGTTGATGGAGATTGACCCCCTCTCGATGAGAGGATCGTTGGTGATGACGATGGCTTCGATTCCCCCCTCCTGGAGGGAAGTATCCCCAGCAGAACAGCTCCGCCGGAGCCCTAGATTGGTTCTGCCCAAGTTCCGCCTCGAGACGGCGGCGCTTCGTCCCGAAATCTTCCTTCTTATTTTTTTCAGGTCAAAAGCCACCATATAGCAGAAGATGGACACCGGGGACCTGCCAGGGGGCCCACAAGCCCTAGGGGCGTGCCACCCAGGCATAAGTATTGTATCATAAAGTGAAATAACATTTCATAATGCAATAAATATTGATATAAAAACATGATGCAAAATGGACGTATCAACTCCCCCAAGCTTAGACCTCGCTTGTCCTCAAGCGAAAGCCGGAATCGATAATCATGTCCACATGTTTAGAGATAGAGGTGTCGATAAAATAAAATACGGACATGAGGGCATCATCATCATCCTTAGAATAGCAACATATATTGGCATATAATTTCTTATGCTAAAGTGACAATTCATTCACAAGATAAAGTATGAATCAAGAACTCTGTTGAGAACCAACAAACTATGATCTCAGTCATTGAAGCAATTGCAATTTATCATAACGTAGGAAAGAGTCAATATAAGAGCTTTTCAGCAAGTCCACATACTCAATTATCTTTTAGTCTTTCATAATTGCTAACACTCACGCGGTACTTATGAGATCAAAGCTTCAATCGGTCACAGAGAAAGATAGGGGCTTATAGTTTTGCCTCCCAACTATTTACCTCAAGGGTAATGTCAACAATAATAACTCATGATCACCCACATCCGAGTGGATATATGTGTCTAGATCTTTACCCAACACATGACGCTTGCCAAAAGAAAAAGGCTAATTATAGGAAGTGGTGAAGATCACCATGACTCTTGCATAAGGGTAAATACTAAAAAGTAAAAGATAGGCCCTTCGCAGAGGGAAGCAGAGGTTGTCATGCGCTTTTTGGTTAGATGCACGAAATCTTAATGCAAAAGAACATCGCTTTATATTGCCTCTTGTGATAAAGAACTTTACTATGTAGTCCGTCGCTTTTATTTCTTCCATATCACAGGTTCGTATAAAGCTTATTTTCTTTACACTAATAGATCATACATATTTAAGGAGCAATTTTTATTGCTTGCACCGATGACAACTTACTTGAAGGATCTTACTCAATCCATAGGTAGGTATAGTGGACTCTCATGGCAAAACTGGGTTAATGGTGTTTGGATGCACAAGTAGTATCTCTACTTGGTGCGGAAGTTTTGGCTAGTATGAGGTGGAAGCAAGCATCACATGTTAGAGGATCCATGATAATATAACTTCTATTCGGAAATAAGCAAACATAACTCATTATGCTGTCTTCCTTGTCCAACATCAACTTCTTAGCATATAATATTTTAATGAGTGCTCACAATCATAAAAGATGTCCAAGATAATATATTTATATGTAAACCTCTCTTTATTTATTACTTCCTTTTAATTGCAATAATGACCAACACTATGTTTGTCAACTCACAACAAGTTTCAATCCTCATACTTCTTATATGTGAAGTCATCACTCTCCATAAGATTATCATATACTCCTTTTACTTCTTTTATTCTTTTTTTCTTCTTTATTTCTTTTTCTCAAGATCATAGCAAGAAAGCAAAGCCCTCAACTCAAAACTAATATTTATTATATAACTCACGGACTCGATTACATAGAGGAAACACAAAGCAAACTCAAAGCTAGATCATACTAAAAACTCTTATTCTACTAGATAAAGATATAACCAAAAGGATCGAACTAAGAAAAACGGTAAAGATAGAGATGTGATGGTGATACGATACCGGGGCACCTCCCCCAAGCTTGGCACAAGCCAAGGGGAGTGCCCATACCCGTGTACTCAATTCTCCTTCTTTGGCGGTGGTGATGATGGAGTTGATGATGTGGATGAAGTAGTGTCCTTCTTCTTCAGTTTACGCTTGAGGATAGAACTTTTCTCCCTCAAGTCATCAATCTCCTGCTGAAGCCTTAATATCTTTTCACATAGTTCCTGCTTGTTTTCCTGTAGGAGATGAAAAGGGATAAATTGGATTTTAGGTTTCTTTACTTTATTAGGGAGACTTGACTTCTTGAATTCCACGTGCATGTCCCCCGGTTGAGGTAATGGATCTTCATCTTCATCAGAGCTGTCGTCCCTTGTTTTCTCCATGTTGAAGTCTTCCTCCTCTTCCGTAGTCCAACCATAATGATCCACTTCCCCATAGACCTTTGGGTTTGCGATATAATCAGCTACGTAGCTCTCTCCCTCTGAATCTTGTGACGACATTGAAGGAAATATGCCCTAGAGGCAATAATAAAGTTGTTATTTTATATTTCCTTATTCATGATAAAAGTTTACTATTCATGCTAGAATTGTATTGATCGGAAACCTAAATACATGTGTGAATACATAGACAAACACTGTGTCCCTAGTGAGCCTCTACTTGACTAGCTCGTTGATCAAAGATGGTTAAGGTTTCCTGACCATGGACATGAGTTGTCATTTGATAACGGGATCACATCATTAGGAGAATGATGTGATGGACAAGACCCATCCGTTAGCTTAGCATATTGACCGTTCAGTTTTATTGCTATTGCTTTCTTCATGTCAAATACATATTCCTTCGACTATGAGATTATGCAACTCCCGAATACCGGAGGAATACCTTGTGTGCTATCAAACATCACAATGTAACTGGGTGATCATAAAGATGCTCTACAGGTATCTCCGAAGGTGTTTGTTGGGTTGGCATAGATCGAGATTAGGATTTGTCACTCCGAGTATCGGAGAGGTATCTCTGGGCCCTCTCGGTAATACACATCATAAGAAGCCTTGCAAGCAAAGTGACTAATGATTTAGTTACAGGATGATGTATTACAGAACGAGTAAAGAGACTTGCCGGTAACGAGATTGAACTAGGTATGTGGATACCGACGATCGAATCTCGGGCAAGTAACATACCGATGGACAAAGGGAATTACGTATGTTGTCATAACGGTTCGACCGATAAAGATCTTTGTAGAATATGTAGGAGCCAATATGAGCCTCCAGGTTCCGCTATTGGTTATTGACCGGAGAGGTGTCTCGGTCATGTCTACATAGTTCTCGAACCCGTAGGGTCCGTACGCTTAATGTTCATTGACGATATAGTATTATATGAGTTATGTGATTTGGTGACCCAATGTTGTTCGGAGTCCCGGATGAGATCACGGACATGACGAGGAGTCTCGAAATGGTCGAGAGGTAAAGATTGATATATAGGACGATAGTATTCAGACACCGGAAGTGTTTCGGGGGTCACCGGGTACTTATCGGGTCACCGGAAGGGGTTCCGGACACCCCCGGCAAAAGATATGGGCCTTATGGGCCAAGAGGGGAAACACACCAGCCACAAGGGGCTTGTGCGCCCCCCATATGGGCCGGCCAAGGTGGAGAAGGAAAGGGGAAGGAGGAAAGGAAAGAAAGGGAATAGGATTCCCCCTTCCTTCCACCTCTCCCCCCTTTCCTTTCCCCTCCGGTAAATAAGGAAGGAGGGGGGCCGAATTGGGGAGGACCCCAAGTAGGATTCAGCCTACTTGGGGCGCCCCCCCTTGGATGCTCCCTCTCCCTCCCACCTATATATATGTGGGAAGGGGGCACCTAGCACACCCCAGACAATTGCCTAGCCGTGTGCGGCGCCCCCCTCCACCGTTTACACCCCCTGTAATATTTTCGTAGTGCTTAGGCGAAGCCCTGCGGAGATCACTTCACCATCACCGTCACCACGCCGTCGTGCTGACGGAACTCATCTACTACCTCGACACCTTGCTGGATCAAGAAGACGAGGGACGTCACCGAGCTGAACGTGTGTAGAACTCGGAGGTGTCGTACGTTCGGTACTTGATCGGTCGGAGCTAGAAGAAGTTCGACTACATCAACCGCGTTGTCAAATGCTTCCGCTTATGGTCTACGAGGGTACGTAGACACACTCTCCCCCTCGTTGCTATGCATCTCCATGGATAGATCATTGCGTGTGCATAGAATTTTTTTGAAATTGCATCCTACGTTTCCCATCAGTGGCATCCGAGCCAGGTCTATGCGTAGATGATATGCACGTGTAGAACACAAAGAGTTGTGGGTGGTGATCGTCATACTGCTTACCACCAATGTCTTATTTTGATTCGGCGGTATTGGTTGATGAAGCGGCCCGGACCAACCTTACATGACCACGTTCATGAGACCGGTTCCACCGACAGACATGCAACTAGTTTTGCATAAAGGTGGCTGGCGGGTGTCTGTTTCTCCTATTTTAGTTGAATCGAATTTGACTGCGGCCGTTCCTTGTTGAAGGTTAAAACAGCAAACTTGATAAATCATCGTTGTGGTTTTGATGCGTAGGTAAGAACAGTTCTTGCTAGAAGCCCGTAGCAGCCACGTAAAACTTGCAACAACAAAGTAGAGGACGTCTAACTTGTTTTTGCAGGGCATGTTGTCATGTGATATGGTCAAGACATGATGTGATATACGTTGTTGTATGAGATGATCATGTTTTGTAAAAGTTATCGGCAACTAGCAGGAGCCTTATGGTTGTCACTTTATTGTATGAAATGCAAATGCCATGTAATTGCTTTACTTTATCACTATGCGTTAGCGATAGTTGTAGAAGAAATAGTTGGAGAGACGACCACGACGCAACGATGGAGATCAAGGTGTCGAGCCGGTGACGATGGAGATCATGGCGATGCTTTGGAGATGGAGATCAAAAGCATGAGATGATGATGGCCATATCATGTCACATATTTTGATTGCATATGATGTTTATCTTTTATGCATCTTATTTTGCTTAGTACGACGGTAGCATTATAAGATGATCCCTTAACTAAATTTCAAGGTATAAGTGTTCTCCCTAAGTATGCACCGTTGCGACAGTTCATCGTGTTGAGACACCACGTGATGATCGGGTGTGATAGACTCTACGTTCAAATACAATGGGTGCAACACAGTTTTGCACATGCGGAATACTCGGGTTAAACTTGACGAGCCTGGCATGTACAGACATGGACTCGGAACACTGGAGACCGAAAGGTCGAACGTGAATCATATAGTAGATATGATCAACATAGAGATGTTCACCATTGATGACTACTCCATCTCACGTGATGATCGGACATGGTTTAGTTGATTTGGATCACGTATCATTTAGATGACTTGAGGGATGTCTATCTAAGTGGTAGTTCTTAAGTAATTTGATTAATTGAACTTAATTTATCATGAACTTAGTCTTGATAGTTTTTTCATATCTATGTTGTAGATCAATAGCTCGCGTATAGCTCCCCTGTTTTTGATATGTTCCTAGAGAAAACTAAGTTGAAAGATGATAGTAGCAATGATGCGGACTGGGTCCGTGATCTGAGGATTATCCTCATTGCTGCACAGAAGAATTATGTCCTTGATGCACCACTAGGTGACAGACCTATTGCAGGAGCAGATGCAGACGTTATAAACGTTTGACAAGCTCGATATGATGACTACTTGATAGTTTAGTGCGCCATGCTTTACGGCTTAGAACCGGGACTTCAAAAATGTTTTGAACGCCACGAAGCATATGAGATGTTCCACGATCTGAAATTGGTATTTCAGACTCAAGCCCATGTCGAGAGGTATAAGACCTCTGATAAGTACTTTGCCTACAAGATGGAGGAGAATAGCTTAGCCAGTGAGCATGTGCTTAGAATGTCTGGGTACTACAATCGCTTGAATCAAGCTGGAGTTAATCTTCCAGATAAGAGAGTGATTGACAGAGTTCTCTAGTCACTATCATCAAGCTACTAGAACTTCATGATGAACTATAATATGCAAGGGATGACAAAAACGATTCCCGAGCTCTTCGCGATGCTGAAATCGGCAAAGGTAGAAATCAAGAAAGAGCATCAAGTGTTGATGGTTAACAAGACCACTAGTTTCAAGAAAAGGGCAAGGGAAAGAAAGGGAACTTCAAGAAGAATGGCAAGCAAGTTGCCGCTCCCATGAACAAACCTAAAGTTAGACCCAAGCCTGAAACTGAGTGCTTCTACTGCAAAGGAAATGGTCACTGGAAGCGGAACTGCCCCAAATATTTGGCGGATAAGAAGGATGGCAAAGTGAACAAAGGTATATTTGATATACATGTTATTGATGTGTACTTTACTAGTGTTCATAGTAGCCCCTGGGTATTTGATACCGGTTCAGTTGCTAAGATTAGTAACTCGAAACAGAAGTTGCAAAATGAACAGAGACTAGTTAAGGACGAGGTGACGATGTGTGTTGGAAGTGATTCCAAGGTTGATAAGATCGCCATCGCACACTCGCTCTACCTTCGGGATTAGTGTTGGACCTAAATAAATGTTATTTGGTGTTTGCGTTGAACATGAATATGATTGGATCATGTTTATTGCGATACGGTTATTCATTTAAGCCAGAGAATAATTGTTGTTCTGTTTACATGAATAAAACATTCTATGGTCATACACCCAATGTAAATGGTTTATTGAATCTTGATCGTAGTGATACACATATTCATAATATTGATGCCAAAAGATGCAAAGTTGATAACGATAATGCAACATACTTGTGGCACTGCTGTTTAGGTCATATTGGTGTAAAGCGCATGAAGAAACTCCATGTGGATGGACTTTTGGAATCACTTGATTATGAATCATTTGATACTTGCGAACCATGCCTCATGGGCAAGATGACTAAAACTCCATTCTCCGGAAGAATATAGCCAGCTAATGACTTATTGGAAATAATACATACCGATGTATGCGGTCCGATGAGTGTTGAAGCACGCGGCGGGTATCGTTATTTTCTGCCTTCACAGATGATTTGAGTAGGTATGGGTATATCTACTTAATGAAACACAAATCTGAAACATTTGAAAAGTTCAAACAATTTCAGAGTGAAGTGGAGAATCATCGTAACAAGAAAATAAAGTTTCTACGATCTGATCGCGGAGGCGAATATTTGAGTTACGAGTTTGGCCTTCATTTAAAACAATGTGGAATAGTTTCACAACTCACGCCACCTGGAACACCACAGTGTAATGGTGTGTCCGAACATCATAACCGTACTTTATTGGATATGGTGCGTTCTATGATCTCTCTTACCGATTTACCACTATCGTTTTTGGGGTTATGCATTAGAGACAACCGCATTCACGTTAAATTGGGCACCGTCTAAATCCGTTGAGATGACACCGTATGAACTAGGGTTTGGCAAGAAACCTAAGCTATCGTTTCTTAAAGTTTGGGGATGCGATGCTTATGTCAAAAGGCTTCAGCCTGATAAGCTCGAACCTAAAATCGGAGAAGTGCGTCTTCATAGGATACCCTAAGGAAACAATTGGGTACACCTTCTACCACAGATCCAAAGGCAAGATATTTGTTGCTAAGAATGGGTCCTTTCTAGAGAAGGAGTTTCTCTCGAAAGAAGTGAGTGGGATAAAAGTAGAACTTGATGTGGTAATCGTACCTTCTCTCAAATTGGAGAGTAGCACATCACAAGAAAACAGTTCCTGTGGTGTCTACACCAACAAGAGAGGAAGCTAGTGATGATGATCATGAAACTTTAGATCAAGTTACTACAGAACTTCGTAGGTCGACCAGAACACGTTCCGCACCAGAGTGGTACGGTAATCCTGTCCTGGAAGTTATGTTATAAGACCATGGCGAACCTACGAACTATGAAGAAGCTATGATGAGCCCAGATTCCGACAGATGGCTTGAGGCCATGAAATCTGAGATATGATCTATGTATGAGAACAAAGTGTGGACTTTGGTAGACTTGCCCGATGATCGGCAAGCTATTGAGAATAAATGGATCTTCAAGAAGAAGACGGACGCTGATAGTAATGTCACTATCTACAAAGCTCGACTTGTCGCAAAAGGTTTTCGACAAGTTCAAGGAGTTGACTACGATGAGACTTTCTCACCCGTAGCGATGCTTAAGTCTGTCCGAATTATGTTAGCAATTTCCACATTTTATGATTATGAAATCTGGCAAATGGACGTCAAAAACTGCATTCCTTAATGGATATCTTAAAGAAGAGTTGTATATGATGCAACCAGAAGGTTTTGACGATCCTAAAGGTGCTGACAAAGTGAGCAAGCTCCAGCGATCCATCTATGGACTGGTGCAAGCATCTTGGAGTTGGAATATACGCTTTGATAAGGTGATCAAAGCATATGGTTTTATACAGACTTATGGTGAAGCCTGTATTTACAATAAAGTGAGTGGGAGCTCTGTAGCATTTATGATATTATATGTAGATGACATATTGTTGATTGGAAATGATATAAAATTTCTGGATAGCATAAAAGGATACTTGAATAGGAGTTTTTCAATGAAAGACCTCGGTAAAGCTGCTTATATATTGGGCATCAAGATCTATAGAGATAGATCAAGACGCTTAATAGGACTTTCACAAAGCACATACCTTGACAAAGTTTTGAAGAAGTTCAAAATGGATCAGTCAAAGAAAGGATTCTTGCGTGTGTTACAAGGTGTGAAGTTGAGTAAGACTCAAAGCCCGACCACGGCAGAAGATAGAGAGAGAATGAAAGTCATTCCCTATGCCTCAGCCATAGGTTCTATAAAGTATGCCATGTTGTGTACCAGACCTATTGTGTACCTTGCCATGAGTTTGGCAAGGGGGTACAATAGTGATCCAGGAGTAGATCACTGGACAGCGGTCAAAATTATCCTTAGTTACCTGAGAGGACTAAGGAAATGTTTCTCGGTTATGGAGGTGATAAACAGTTCGTCGTAAAGGGTTACGTCGATCCAAGCTTTGACACCAATCCGGATGATTATGAGTCTCAATCTGGATACATATTGAAAGTGGGAGCAATTAGCTAGAGTAGCTGCATGCAGAGCATTGTAGACATAGAAATTTGCAAAATACATACGGATCTGAATGTGGCAGACCCGTAGACTAAACTTCTCTCACAAGCAAAACATGATCATACCTTAGTACTCTTTGGGTGTTAATCACATGGCGATGTGAACTAGATTATTGACTCTAGTAAACTCCTTGGGTGTTGGTCACATGGCGATGTGAGCTATGGGTGTTAATCACATGGTGATGTGAACTAGATTATTGACTCTAGTGCAAGTGGGAGACTGAAGGAAATATGCCCTAGAGGCAATAATAAAGTTGTTATTTTATATTTCCTTATTCATGATAAAAGTTTATTATTCATGCTAGAATTGTATTGATCGGAAACCTAAATACATGTGTGAATACATAGACAAACACTGTGTCCCTAGTGAGCCTCTACTTGACTAGCTCGTTGATCAAAGATGGTTAAGGTTTCCTGACCATGGACATGAGTTGTCATTTGATAATGGGATCACATCATTAGGAGAATGATGTGATGGACAAGACCCATCCGTTAGCTTAGCATATTGATCGTTCAGTTTTATTGCCATTGCTTTCTTCATGTCAAATACATATTCCTTCGACTATGAGATTATGCAACTCCCGAATACCGGAGGAATACCTTGTGTGCTATCAAACGTCACAATGTAACTGGGTGATCATAAAGATGCTCTACAGGTATCTCCGAAGGTGTTTGTTGGGTTGGCATAGATCGAGATTAGGATTTGTCACTCCGAGTATCGGAGAGGTATCTCTGGGCCCTCTCGGTAATACACATCATAAGAAGCCTTGCAAGCAAAGTGACTAATGAGTTAGTTACAGGATGATGTATTACGAAAAAAGTAAAGAGACTTGCCGGTAACGAGATTGAACTAGGTATGTGGATACCGACGATCGAATCTCGGGCAAGTAACATACCGATGGACAAAGGGAATTACGTATGTTGTCATAACGGTTCGACCGATAAAGATCTTCGTAGAATATGTAGGAGCCAATATGAGCATCCAGGTTCCGCTATTGGTTATTGACCGGAGAGGTGTCTCGGTCATGTCTACATAGTTCTCGAACCCGTAGGGTCCGCACGCTTAACGTTTGTTGACGATATAGTATTATATGAGTTATGTGATTTGGTGACCGAATGTTGTTCGGAGTCCCAGATGAGATCACAGACATGACGAGGAGTCTCGAAATGGTCGAGAGGTAAAGATTGATATATAGGGCGATAGTATTCGGATACCGGAAGTGTTTCGGGGGTCATCGGGTACGTATCGGGTCACCGGAAGGGGTTCCGGACACCCCCGGCAAACGATATGGGCCTTATGGGCCAAGAGGGGAAACACACCAGCCACAAGGGGCTGGTGCGCCCCCCATATGGGCCGGCCAAGGTGGAGAAGGAAAGGGGAAGGAGGAAAGGAAAGAAAGGGAATAGGATTCCCCCTTCCTTCCACCTCTCCCCCCTTTCCTTCCTCCTCCGGTAAATAAGGAAGGAGGGGGGGCGAATTGGGGAGGACCCCAAGTAGGATTCAGCCTATTTGGGGCGCCCCCCTTGGCTGCTCCCTCTCCCTCCCACCTATATATATGTGGGAAGGGGGCGCCTAGCACACCCCAGACAATTGCCTAGCCTTGTGCGGCGCCCCCCTCCACCGTTTACACCCCCGATAATATTTTCGTAGTGCTTAGGCGAAGCCCTGCGGAGATCACTTCACCATCACCGTCACCATGCCGTCGTGCTGATGGAACTCATCTATTACCTCGACACCTTGCTGGATCAAGAAGACGAGGGACGTCACCGAGCTGAACGTGTGCAGAACTCGGAGGTGCCGTACGTTCGGTACTTGATCGGTCGGAGCTAGAAGAAGTTCGACTACATCAACCGCGTTGTCAAATGCTTCCGCTTACGGTCTACGAGGGTACGTAGACACACTCTCCCCCTCGTTGCTATGCATCTCCATGGATAGATAATTGCGTGTGCGTATTAATTTTTTAAAATTGCATGCTACGTTTTCCATCAGACATATTTTCAGATTTGCCAAAAAAAACAGCTCGAAACAAGAACAGAGGATATTGCCTTGGTACGGTGGTCAAAACCTTATGGAGATTATATAATGAATTTTTACCGACCAAAAGGAGTATCCTACAAGAAAACGGAGTCCGGAGGGCACACGAGGTGGCCACAAGCCAGGGAGGTGCGCCCAGCGGGGTAGGGCGCGCCCCAAAGGCTTGTCGCCTCCTCGTGCACTTTCTGGACTACTTCTTATTTTTCTAATTTTTTAAATATTCCAAAACGGAGTAAAATTGCATCTAGAAAAGTTTTGGAGTCGGTTTACTTACCGTATCACATACCTATTCCTTTTCGAAGGTCTGGGGCGTTCTGAAAGATGTCGCTTATGTACTCCTCCGGTGTTATGGTATTAATAATATTGGTCTCAACATTTATGGGAGCACCTGAGATATAATGTTTGATTCTCCGCCCGTTTACCACCTTCGGGTTAGTACCCTCAGCATTGTTGATCTTGATAGCACTGGAACGATAAACTTCCTTGATAATGTAAGGACCTTCCCATTTAGAGAGAAGCTTTCCTACAAAAAATCTTAAACGAGAATTGTATAGCAAGACATGGTCACCTACATTAAATTCAAGTTTTTGTATCCTTTTGTCATGCCATCTTTTGACTTTTTCTTTAAACAACTTGGCATTTTCATAGGCTTGGGTTCTCCATTCATCAAGTGAGTTAATGTCAAATAACCTCTTTTCGCCGGCAAGTTTGAAATCATAGTTGAGCTCTTTAATTGCCCAATAAGCTTTATGTTCTAGTTCGAGAGGTAAGTGACATGCTTTTCCATATACCATTTTATACGGAGACATACCCATAGGGTTTTTATAAGAAGTTCTATAAGCCCATAATGCATCATCAAGTTTCTTAGACCAGTTCTTCCTGGATCTATTAACAGTCTTTTGCAAGATCAATTTTATTTCTCTGTTACTTAATTCTACTTGACCACTAGACTGAGGATGATAAGGGGATGCAATTCTATTGTTAACATCATATTTAGCAAGCAATTTACGGAAAGCACCATGAATAAAGTGTGAACCACCATCAGTCATCAAATATCTAGGGACTCCAAACCTCGGGAAAATAACTTCTTTAAGCATTTTAATAGAAGTGTTATGATCAACACTACTAGTTGGAATAGCTTCTACCCACTTAGTAACGTAATCAACAGCAACTAAAATATGAGTATACCCATTAGAGGAAGGAAAAGGTCCCATATAATCAAATCCCCAAACATCAAATGGTTCAATAACAAATGAATAATTCATAGGCATTTCCTGACGTCTACTAATATTACCAATCCTATGGCATTCATCACAAGACAAGACAAACTTACGAGCATCCTTGAAAAGAGTAGGCAAATAAAAACCAGATTGTAATACCTTGTGTGCAATTCTATCACTAGCATGGTGTCCTCCGTAAACCTCGGAGTGACACTTGCGTAGGATCTGTTCTTGTTCATGCTCAGGTACACAACATCTAATAACACCATCTACTCCTTCCTTATAAAGATGTGGGTCATCCCAGAAGTAATGTCTTAAATCATAGAAAAACTTTTTCTTTTGTTGGTATGTGAAACTAGGTGGTATAAATTTAGCAATGATATAATTAGCATAACCAGCATACCAAGGAGTACTACAAGAAGCATTTATGACCGCTAATTGTTCATCAGGAAAGCTATCATCAATAGGTAGTGGGTCATCAAGAACATTTTCTAACCTAGACAAGTTGTCTGCTACGGGGATCTCATCTCCTTTTCTATCAATAATATGCAAATCAAATTCTTGTAGCAAGAGAACCCACCTAATGAGTCTAAGTTGAGCATCTTTCTTTTCCATAAGGCATTTAATAGCAGCATGATCAGTGTGAACAGTAACTTTGGAATCAACAACATAAGATCTGAACTTATCACAAGCAAACACAACTGCTAAAAATTCTTTTTCAGTAGTAGCATAATTTCTTTGGGCACTGTCTAGAGTTTTACTAGCATAATGGATAAGATTTAGTTTCTTATCAACTCTTTGTCCTAGAATAGCACCAACAACATAATCACTAGCATCACACATAATTTCAAAGGGTAGGTTCCAATCAGGCGGTTGAACAATAGGTGCAGAGATTAAGGCTTTCTTAAGTATTTCAAATGCTTCTACACAATCATCATCGAAAACAAATGGAATATCTTTTTGCAAAAGATTAGTGAGAGGCCTAGAAATTTTAGAGAAGTCTTTAATAAACCTCCTATAGAAACCAGCATGATCAAGGAAACTTCTTATACCTTTGATATCTTTAGGACATGGCATTTTTTCAATAGCATCAACTTAGCTTTATCAACTTCAATACCTCTTTCGGAGATTTTATGCCCCAAGACAATACCTTCATTAACCATAAAGTGGCACTTCTCCCAATTCAAGACAAGATTAGTTTCTTCACATCTGTGCAAAACTCGATCAAGGTTGCTTAAGCAATCATCAAAAGAATTTCTGTAAACGGAGAAATCATCCATGAAAACCTCAGCAATCTTTTCACAAAAGTCAGAGAATATAGCAGTCATACATCTTTGAAAGGTAGCAGGTGCATTACATAAACCAAAAGGCATGCGTCTATAAGCAAAAGTACCGAAAGGGCAAGTAAAAGTAGTCTTTTCTTGATCCTCTTGTGACACAGATTTGAGAGAAACCAGAATAACCATCTAGAAAGCAGAAGTGTGTATGTTTTGATAGTCTTTCTAGCATTTGATCAATAAAAGGTAGAGGATAATGATCTTTCCTAGTAGCTTTATTTAATTTTCTAAAATCAATAACCATTCTATAACCTGTGACAATTCTTTGTGGAATCAACTCATTTTTATCATTAGGAACAACGGTAATACCTCCCTTCTTAGGGACACAGTGAACATGACTTACCCATCTACTATCAGCAATAGGATAATTTATACCTGCTTCCAGAAGGTTTAGTATTTCATTTCTTACCACTTCTTTCATCTTCGGATTCAACCGTCGCTGGTGATCAACAACAGGTTTAGCATCAGGTTCCATATTAATTTTGTGCTGACATAGAGTGGGACTAATGCCCTTAAGATCATCCAGAGTATATCCAATAGCTGCACGGTGCTTCTTCAGAGTTTTCAATAATTTCTTTTCTTCATGCTCTAAAAGGTTAGCACTAATAATGACAGGATATATCTTTTTCTCATCAAGATAAGCATATTTGAGAGTATCAGGTAATTGTTTAAGCTCAAACATGGGATCACCCTTGGGTGGAGGAGGATCCCCAAGAATCTCAACAGGAAAGTTGTGTTTCAAAACAGGCATTTGGTTAAAGAATATTTCATCTAATTCCTTCCTTTCATTCATGAACATATCATTTTCGTGGTCTAGCAAATATTGTTCTAAAGGATCAGTAGGAGGCACAGCAATAGAGGCAAGACCAATAATTTCATCTTTACTAGGCAGTTCTTTATCATGGGGTTGTTTATGAAATTTGGAGAAATTAAACTCATGAGACACATCCCCAAAACTTACACTAAAAGTTTCTTTCTCACAATCTATTTTAGCATTAACAGTGTTCAAGAAAGGTCTACCAAATATAATGGGACAAAAATTATCTTGTGGGGAACCAAGAACTAGAAAATCAGTAGGGTATTTTATTTTCCCACACAAGACTTCAACATCTCTAACAATCTCAATTGGTGAAATAGTATCTCTATTGGCAAGCTTAATAGTAACATCAATTTCTTCTATCTTAGCAGGTGCAATATCATTCATAATTTCTTGATATAAGGTAAAAAGAATTGCACTCACACTAGCACCCACATCACATAAGCCATGATAACAATGATCTCCTATTTTAACAGAAACAACTGGCATGCCAACAATAGGTCTATGTTTATCTTTATTATCGGGTCTAGCAATTCTAGCAGCTTCATCACAGAAGTAAATAACATGCCCATCAATATTATCGACCAAGAGATCTTTAACCATAGCAATACTAGGTTCAACTTTAATTTGTTCAGGAGGTGTAGGTGTTCTAGTATAACTCTTACGAACCACGGCTGAAGCTTTAGCATGTTCCTTTATTCTAATAGGGAAAGGTGGTTTCTCAATATAAGCGGTTGGAATAACAAGATCAACATTATATTTAATAGTTTCCTGTTCAGCCTTAATAGGTTCTACTATTTTTACTTCAATGGGAGGATGATATTTAAACCACTTCTCCTTAGGGAAATCAACATGAGTAGCAAATGATTCACAGAAAGAAGCTACTATCTCAGAGTCAAGTCCATATTTAGTACTAAATTCACGAAAAGCGTCGGTAACAATATCTTTATCATAGGGTTGTCTACGAAATTTAGAGAAATTAAAATCATGAGACATATCCCCTAAACTGATAGTAACAATATCTTTCTCGCAATCTATCTTAGCATTAACAGTATTCAAGAAAGGTCTACCAAATATAATGGGACAAAAGTCATCTTGTGGGGAAGCAAGAACAAGAAAATCAGTAGGGTATTTTATTTTCCCACACAAGACTTCAACATCTCTAACAACCCCAATTGGTGAAATAGTATCTCTATTGGCAAGCTTAATAGTAACATCAATATCTTCTATCTCAGCAGGTGCAATATCATTCATAATTTCTTTATATAAGGAAAAAGGAATTGCACTCACACTAGCACCCATATCACATAAGCCATGATAACAATGATCTCCTATTTTAACTGAAATAACAGGCATGCCAACAACAGGTCTATGTTTATCTTTACTATCGGGTTTAGCAATTCTAGCAGCTTCATCACAGAAATAAATAACATGCCCATCAATATTATCAACCAAGAGATCTTTAACCATAGCAATACTAGGTTCAACTTCAATTTGCTCAGGAGGTGTAGGTGTTCTAGTATAACTCTTACGAACCACAGTTGAAGCTTTAGCATGATCCTTTATTCTAACAGGAAAATGTGGTTTCTCAATATAAGCAGTAGGAACAATAGGATCAACATTATAAGTAATAGTTTCTTCTTCAACTTTAATAGGTTCTACTACTTTAACTTCAATGGGAGGATGATTTTTAAACCACTTCTCCTTAGGGAGATCAACATGAGTAGCAAAAGATTCACAGAAAGAAGCTACCATCTCAGAGTCAAGTCCATATTTAGTGCTAAAATCACGAAAAGCATCGGTATCCATAAAAGATTTAACACAATCAAACTTAAGGTTTATACCTGACTCCTTACCTTCGTCGAGTTCCCAATCTTCAGAGTTGCGTTTAATTCTTTCCAATAAATCTCATTTGAATTCAATAGTCTTCTTCATAAAAGAACCAGTACAAGAAGTATCGAGCATGGATTGATCATTACGAGAAAGCCGAGCATAAAAATTATGAATAATAATTTCTCTTGAGAGCTCATGATTGGGGCATGAATATAACATTGACTTAAGCCTCCCCCAAGCTTGAGCGATACTTTCTCCTTCACGAGGCCAAAAATTATATATATAATTCCAATCATGATGAACTAGATGCATAGGATAAAACTTCTGATGAAATTTCAATTTCAATCGGTTGTAGTTCCAAGTCCCAATATCATCGCATAGCCTATACCATGTCAATGCCTTCTCCTTCAAAGATAAAGGAAATACTTTCTTCTTTACTTCATCCTCGGGCAAACCTGCAAGCTTAAATAATGCACAAACTTCATCCACATAGATTAGATGCATATCGGGATGTAATGTTTCATCTCCTGCATAAGGATTAGCTAGCAGTTTCTCTATCATACCCAAAGGAATTTCATAATAAAGTAGGTTCAGTAGGTTGAGGAGCAACTCTGTGTTCTTCTGGTCGGGGTGAAGATACCCCGAACAAACCCCTCAAAGGATGACTCTCCAAACTAACAAGTGACAGTAAATTTCAGCACACTATATAAATTTTTCCTTACCAAATTCCACCCACCAAAGGCGCTTCACTCCCCGGCAACGGCGCCAGAAAAGAGTCTTGATGACCCACAAGTATAGGGGATTTATCGTAGTCCTTTCGATAAGTAAGAGTGTCGAACCCAACGAGGAGCAGAAGGAAATGACAAGCGGTTTTCAGCAAGGTATTCTCTGCAAGCACTGAAATTATCGGTAACAGATAGTTTTGAGATAAGATAATTCGTAACGGGTAACAAGTGACAAGTGTAGCAAAGGTGCAGCAAGGTGGCCCAATCTTTTTTGTAGAAAAGGACAAGCCTGGACGAACTCTTATATAAAGCAAAGTGCTCCCGAGGACACATGGGAATTACTGTCAAATTAGTTTTCATCATGGTCATATGATTCGCGTTCGTTATTTTGATAATTTGATATGTGGGTGGACCGGTGCTTGGGTGCTGTCCTTACTTGGACAAGCCTCCCACTTATGATTAACCCCTCTCTCAAGCATCCGCAACTACGAAAGAAGAATTAAGATAAATCTAACCATAGCATGAAACATATGGATCCAAATCAGCCCCTTACGAAGCAACGCATAAACTAGGGTTTAAGCTTCTGTCACTCTAGCAACTCATCATCTACTTATTACATCCCAATGCCTTCCCCTAGGCCCAAATCATGGGGAAGTGTCATGTAGTCGACGTTCACATAACACCACCAGAGGAAAGACAACATACATCTCATCAAAATATCGAACGAATACCAAATTCACATGATTACTTAGAACAAGACTTCTCCCATGTCCTCAGGAACAAACATAACTACTCACAAAGCATATTCATGTTCATAATCAAAAGAGTAATAATTATCATTAAGGATCTGAACATATAATCTTCCACCGAATAAACCAACTAGCATGAACTACAAGGAGTAATCAACACTACTAGCAACCCACAGGCACCAATCTGAGGTTTTGAGACAAATATCGGATACAAGAGATGAACTAGGGTTTGAGAGGAGATGGTGCTGGTGAAGATGTTGATGGAGATTGACCCCCTCTCGATGAGAGGATCATTGGTGATGACGATGGCTTCGATTCCACCCTCCCGGAGGAAAGTTTCCCCGGCAGAACAGCTCCGCCGGAGCCCTAGATTGGTTCTGCCTAAGTTCCGCCTCGAGACGGCGGCGCTTCGTCCCGAAAGCTTCCTTCTTATTTTTTTCAGGTCAAAAGCCACCATATAGCAGAAGATGGACATCGGGGACCTGCCAGGGGGCCCACAAGCCCTAGGGGCGTGCCACCCAGGCTTGTGGCCATCTGGTGGGTCCCCCTCTGGTATTTCTTCGCCCAATATTTTTTATATATTCCAAAATAATTCTCCGTTAATTTTCAGGACTTTTGGAATTGTGCAGAATAGGTCTGTCAGATTTGCTCCTTTCCGGTCCAGAATTCCAGCTGCCGGCATTCTCCCTCTTCATGTAAATCTTGTAAAATAAGAGAGAAAAGGCATAAGTATTGTATCATAAACTGAAATAACAGTCCATAATGCAATAAATATTGATATAAAAACATGATGCAAAATGGACGTATCAGAGTCCTCGGCCCGATCCACCTGGTCGGGAGACGACGTGGTGAGTACCCCTAGTGCAGGACACCGTCACACACGACTTGTAGCGGGCCGGCCCAGCAACATGCTCTCGCAAGCAAACGCAAAGAAAAAAATTAACAGGTTGTGCTGTAGCCAATAAGCACTAGGTCGAACTCAATTAGTTGTTTACTATGAGAAAACAGTGCTATTTGACCCTTTCTTTTGTACAACATTAACATATACTCACTCCGTCCCATATATAAGATCTTATTGCATCCAACTTCGATGCAATAAGATCTTATATATGGGACGGAGGGGGTATTATATACCCCGTATAAATTATTTGAAAAGAAAGCATAAATTGGAAAATTAATTCTTGAAAAGTTGAGAACAACCATGAATTTGAAAAAGTTCACATAATTGAAAAAGGTTCGTAGAAATTGGAAGAAGTTCATGGAAATGAAAAAAGATTGTGAATTTGAGAAAAGTTCATGAATTTGAAAAAAAGTTCAAGAATTTTAAATAAGTTCATTAATTTTCAAAAAGTTAATGAAATTTGGAAAAAATCATAAAATTTGAAAAAGGTCACGAATTTGAAAATAAAGTTCTTGAGCTAAAAGTTTATGCATTTGAAAAAAAGTTCACATATTTGAAAAAAAGTTCATGAATTAGAAAAAAAATCAATTTACAAAAAAAAGATAGAAAGAAAAGCAAAAACATTTCACTGAGCAAAACCATTGCTGCAAAAACAAAAAGAAACCTCCGCCCGAAGAAACCTGCGGAACCTACAAAACCGACGACAAATGAACTTACATGAGACGGCCCGTTTGCTACCTCGTGTTGCATGGGGTGTGCGCGAGTGTGTAAATGACGCTTAAGGTGCCAAATAAGAATTGGGTAAAACAATCCTGCTCAAGAACAAGTTGTTGGACCTGGGCACTTAGGGCACCACAATCGGAATTGGCAAATTCGGACTCCTATATGTTTGCGGATGCACCCTTACGCATATGCGGACAGTGACAGGGCACACACCAAAATCTGCCTCCACAATCGGCTCCCTTAAACCAAATCCTCAAATTCATACTGGTTTGATGCAATGTTGTTCATGCATGTCATCCAACTACCAAAAATTGACATGTTCTACTAACTACGAATGAAACGACAATAGAAAATTTTCATCCACGACCGCCCTTGCCCATGTTGTCTTCATTGCGAAAGCATCGGTCAAAGATGCAAAACGGATCTAGGCGGATCTGCTCACTGTCGGATCTCGACGAGAGATCGATCACGTCCACCACCCCCCCCCCCCCCCCCCCCCCCCCCCCCCCCCCCCCCCCGTCACCCACTGAATGGCCCGGCCTCGTCCTCGTCGAACATCCCCTTGTTGTAAAGCTCGAGATGCCGACGCTCCTCCGCGACGAGCTCGCATGCTTCCGATGGAGCTCAACCATGTATGATTCGTTGGCACACTCCACCTTGATCCACTCGATGGCATACTGGTTCTCCCGCAGCTAACGGCGGGAGACCAATAAGGGTCGAGGTCGACTATCGGAGGGACGTTGGGGCAGCCCAAGGTGAAGTTCAACTTTGCCGGACCAATCACTGGAGTGTCCTCTGAATCGATCTCCCCCTCTCCCTCCCGCTAGGGTTCCCCCTGCCGTCGTCGGCTCCCTAGCCTCCTCCCGCCGCCGCCGGCGCGCGCGCCCCGGCCCTTCTCGTCCCCCCCTCTCCCCTTCCCCCGGTCCCCGTTCGCTCGCTTGCTCGCCCCCTCACGGGCGACGGGCGAACCCCCCACTTCTCTCCTCTCCTCCGCGCCCTCCCCGTCCTTCTCCCGCCCGCCGCCGCCGGCTTGGTCCACCGGGCCCTGCCCGTGCGGCGCTGGCGGCGGCGGGTCGTTCCTTCCCCGCACGCGCGTTGGGGGGCGCGGGGGCCCCCTGACGGCGATGGTGCTGCTCTGCCGGCAGCGGTGTGGCTCGGCAACGGCGATCCCATGGGCCACAGGCGCCCTTGACGCGGCGACGTGGCCGTTGGTCGCGGGTGGCGCTGGCGGCACCCGCTCGGCCCAGATCTGGGCCCTTTAGGGCCCGATCTGGGCTGGCGCGGACTGGCGGCTCGGCGCGGCGGCGTTGCTCCCTGGTGGTGGCGAGGCATCGGTGGTCTACGGGCGGTGCTGGCTTCATTGGCCGGCATGCTGTAGCGTGGGGACAGGGACTGTCCGGAACCATTTGGGTCCGGCGACGGCCCGGCAAGTCCTTGTCGCCTCGTCCGGTCGGCTCTGCGAGAGCGATGGAGGTTGTCCCCTCCCGCCGGTCGAGTTGCGGTTGCCCCCGTGGCTGTTGTCTCCTTTCCATCCCTCCAGGTCTCGTGTTGGCGGCCCCAATGAGACAGCGATGTTGGTTCGGTGACCGTGGTGGCACAGGGTGGTGGGCGGCAGATTGGGTGGTGCATTACGGAGAGTTCGGGGTGGTGGTGGTTGTTTGGGTCGGGAGAAATCCCTGGCGGCTCGTCCGGCTCCGACGTGGTGACGCCTGCGAGCGCCACTGGACCTTCCTGAAGGGCGTCGGGTATACCCCTTCCCCACTGCCCTCCGCGTACCGGGGGAAACCCTAGGACTCGTTCGGGCAACAGCGGCGGTGCCGTCGCATTCCTTCTTGAAGGTGTTGCTTGGTATGCGACGCTCTGGAATGCTAGGAACGCGGTGGTACTTCTCCGAAGGGTGCAGCGGTTGCCGGTCTTCGTCGCTTAGTTGATCTGCCGGTGTTGGCATTTGTTTCTCTTATCTTTCTCTTGTTTTTTCCTTTTGGGCTTGTTTGTGCTGCGGCCCCAGCGAGTTGGATGCATCGGATGGATGCTTTATAATATAAAGCGGGGGGAAACCCTTTATCGTCAAGTTCAACTTTGCCTTGATGTCGTAGAGCCCCACTACCTTGATACGGTATGCCCTCGTCGCCAACTCTGCCGATTGGAAGGACCCCACCCAGTACCGGGCACTGGAGTCTGTATCCTTGATCTCGGACATCTAGGCCTCCCACGGCGGCGGTTGGTCAGTGAAGGGGTGGAGTGGGGGCGCCGCAGCGGTCTCGACGCCGGTTTCGCTGTGAACCATGGCGTTAATCCATGCTGCACATCGGTAGCGGCAACCTCCGACGGTGCGTTGGCTTCGGGAGGGCTGCGTGAGGGCCGTTAGGGTGAATTTGGGTGCGACGGCGAGGATGAGGTGCGGGGAAGAGAGAGGGGTGGTGATGAGTGGGTGGATGTTTTTTCGGAGAACGAATAAATTCAAGGGCCGACCAACGCGAGGAGTAAAGAATATACTCCTCTAAAGCCTTCAAGGGATCGGCTATGTCTGTTTTTTTTTTTGCGGCTATGTCTGGTTTAGGACCTTAAAACTAAATTTTTACATCTCTAGCGCTAATATCCTTAATTATAGCTCATTTAGCAATTTTAGGTTCTCAACTCTTATGATAATAGGTGGCTCGTGTGGCTCTTTAAATCATTCTATGTCCGTCCATCTTGTACTAGCTTGGCTTTTATAGATTTGCCATCAAAGAAATGGTGAAACACCGAGATGCGAAGAACATCAGATGACGACTTCATTACATTGGCATCAATTTCAAAAAATTTGTATCGTTACCCGTGTTTGATTTTGTTTCTCAGCTATATCTTGTTTGTTTAATCAATAAAGCCATACGATGGCCATTTCTTGGAAAGAAAAAGGGCCATGTTCTGGCAGAGGTGTGTGCAATCAGTGGGCAGGGTGGTAGGCGATTCATTTTTTTTAAAGAGGTTGGATCGATCATTAGAAGAAGAATTAAGCCAAAAAAGAATATATTGTGGGAAAGCAAAGCTTCCACCGAAAAGAAGCAAATGAAACGATTTCATAAAAAATCTTGTAGAATCGAGAATGAAGTTTCCTTTTGTACATGTCAGTGAAGAACAACACATCAAAAGAAGCGACAAAAATTGGCTAACTACATCCAATCTTCGGAAAGTCTCGGGTGTTTCATATTTCGGAATGACATAAGAATGAAACACCCATGAATATGAATATATGATAAAACCTCTCACAACAAAGTATACGAAAATGCCAGTGAAGGACAACACATTAAAAGAAGCGACAAAAATTACCTATGACTACGTGACCATTCTTCCGCATCAACACCGTCAAAAGGTAGTACACCCTCGTGTCAACGTCGTCAAGACCCGCCTGAAGGCGGGATAAGAGCATCTCCACTCATTCGGCCCCCCAGGGGCTTGAAAGAGCGTCGCCTGGGGGCGCGCCGGCGAATAAATCGGCGTGGGGGTGGTCGGTTTCCCAACCGCCGTCCCAAGGCCGCCCCAGACGTCTTTTTTTTTAAAACCAAACTCGGCCAAAATTCGGCCAAACACAACACAAATTCGGCCAAACTAGGCGATTCCATTGATATTTGTATAAAAAACTGAAAACATAAATTAAAAACAACTAAATACTACTACTACTGCGCCGCCACCGCCGCCCGCCTCCTACATGCCGAGCAGCCTGTACATGTTGGTGTAGTAGTCGTCGTCGCCGTCCCTGCTGCACCCCTGACCAGCGTCGCCGATGCGTGGGGGGTTGGACGGCCCAGGCGCCTCCTCGTCGCTGTCGTTGAGGATGACGACACCGCCCTCCTCGCGTCCGCGGCGTCGAGCAGCAATCTCCTCGAGGGTGCGGCGCTAACGCACCATCTCCTCGCGAACGTAGTCCTCTCGCGCCCATTTGAGAGCGGCCTCGTCGGCGGCGGCTATGGCCTCGTGCTCCTTCTTCACGGGGAGCAGCCCCGGCTCAGTCTTTGGCCTGACGAGGCGGGAAGAGGGAGGAGAGGGGCCACGGCCGCCCTCCTTGATGACGAGGGCGCCGCCGCGGGTGCGGCGCCTGAGCGGCTTCTCCTGTGGCTCCGGCTTTACGGGGCGGAGCGCCGGCGATCCGGAGGAGAGGGAGCCCGACGACGAGGAGGTCGCTGTCTCCATTCGCCGCGACGTCCAGGAGCTGCCGTGGTGGTGAGAGAAGGAGGGGGCGACGGGTACTCCAAGCGCGGCGTGTTGCCGGCCTCGATGTACTCGAGGACGGCGTCGAGGGTGCGGCCGGGGACGCCCCACCATTGGCGCCACCCCTCGGAGTTGAGGCGGCCGCGGGGCTCGACGCTGTTGGTGGAGGCAAGCTGCTCCTCGTGGCGGCGGTCGAAGTACGCCGTCCACAGCGTGTTGCTGTCGGGGGCGTACCTCGGCTGGTTCTGCGCCTGCTCCGGCAGCGACGACCGGATGCGTGCGATCTTGGCGCGCCGATCAGCTCCGATGGGCGCTGGAGGCACCGGGACGCCGCCTCCAGGATCCCGGCACCCGCAGTCCGACGGCGCCGGGTAGTCGGCCTCGTAGAGGAGGCGTGCCTCGTCCTCGTGCAGGTGGCGGCGGCCGAAGCCGTTGGCCACCGCACCATCGTCTGGGTAGCGCTCGGCCATGCTCGTCGGCGGGGGGCGAGAGGAGAGATGTGCGTCGGCGGTGAGAGGTCGAGAGGGGCGTCGGCGGTGAGAGGGGGAGAGGGTTTCTGTGACGATGGAGTGTGCGCTCACCTGCGAGGGAGGGGCGGCTTTATAGCCGTGCGTGGCCGACGAGAGGGTGGCCGCCGTGTGTATGCGTGGCGGGAGCGGGCGGGACGCGCGTCGCTGCATCTTCACTGCGCCGTCCGTGAGACATCAATGAAAGGCTGACCGGCGCGGCAGCACGGCAGCCTGCACATTAATTCCCGCGGAAAACCGAGCCGATGAGGACGACGAAGGCGCCGAGTCGCTGACTCAGCGGGCCCACTTGTTTTCGCGCCAACAACCGTTTCTCCCGGCACCCCCCCCCCCCCCCCCCCCCCGCGCCGGGTTCGGCCTGGGTCCGCCGGCGCCAAATTCGGTCCTAACCGGCGAAAAGTGGGCTTCTGGGGGCGTGACTGGGCCGATTTTTCGTCGCCGGTGATAAAAAGAGCCTTATGGGGACTTGTTGGGGGCGCGGCTGGAGACGGTCTAAGGGATTTCATCCTGAATACCGGATCCACCCAATGAAGGCAAGAACATCAACACCAGAACAACACCAACAAGCAGATGGCGCAAATTTTTCGTTGCCGAGGACAAGACCTTGTATCAGATTACAGAGGAGAAAAAGGAAGATGAAACAAACGAATCAGCATGAACCGAAGCGAACACAACCGAATTCCAAGTCCATTTTCACAAGCATGATCCAGCTGGGAATTCCCAGCACCTGCATATCTCCCCGGCTGGCCATAAATTAGTGCACCCAAAAATTTCTGTGCCTCGCTGACACTACAACTAGCCGCTGCTAACACCTGCCCTCCTATCCCTCAAAAAAAAAAAACACCTGACCTCCTACCTCATGCCTCACAGTTCCAAGATCCTAGATCTCATGCCTCTGAACAATACAAGATCTTGGCCATTCCGCAAACGCTCGTCGGAGGCTCCTGATCTCTGCCTGCGATCTTGCTATTCTTGGTTTCCTTCCGAGGCTTGAGCCGCTCCAGTCGTCTCTGTTTTCAACTGCACTGGTGATGCAACAGCCCCTGCACGAATCATGATGATAAGTCAAAGTGAATCACATGGTTATGTTTTGCATGCGGAGCACAGACATGAGAAATCGGGGAGAATGGAACGGACCTGCCATGTGGTGGGACGACGGTCTCTGTTGCATGGCGTTGGAGACGCGGCGGAGCACAGCGACCTGCGCGCGCAGGTGGACGACGTAGTCCATGGCCTCGCGGAGCAGCGAGGCGCCGTCGAGGAGCTCCCCGCCGGGCACCATCCCCCGCAGCACCTTGGTCCGCTTCCTCACCAGCCTCCTCGCGATCTCGCCGCTGCTCGCCGTCGTCCTCCTCTGGCGACAGCACCTCCTGGCCATCTTCTTCCGCCTCGTCGTCGTCTTCACCGTGGCTGCAGCCGGCAACCGCCTAGTCCACAACGGCGACGATGATGACGATGCTGCGGCTAGGAGGGCCTGCGGCCACATGGCTCCGCTGCCGCGGGTGGTGGCCATGGCGATGTCGGCGGACGACCTGACGGCGCGCTTCCTCTCTTGCAGGCCCATGGCGCCGTTCCCACAGGATCTCAGGCTCAGGAGGAAGCTCCTGAGGAACCCCTGCTTGAAGGCCTTGGTGCTGCTGCTAGGGGCCCCCATTGCCGTTGCTCTGCTCGAGCAATGGACTCGTCCTCGATGTCGATGCACTCTGCCTAGCCAAATTGTTGTGTGCCTGACTCTGACATTGTGTGCGTGAATATATATCCGCGAGGCGGGGACGAAAAGAGCGCAAGATGGCATGCCGCCACGCACATGTGGTGTGAGCTAGCATGCATTGCGGCCATCTGGGCCGTGGTCCTGCGAGTGACCAATGGCAGTCCTCTTTTGCCTCTTTTCTCATGCAACGCCAGCCTATCCTGTTTATGCTTGGAAAAAGGTTAACTAGATAGTAGCAGCAGTACGTATCAGGGATTTGCACAACACATGAATGAACAGCTCGGATTTTTTATTGGGAGTACCTAGAACTCATCTAGATGAGATATAATATGGTCTCATTCATCTGGAAAACAAGAACAGATACAACCCACGTCAGCACACACGCATCTTATAGCATCACATCCAATGGCTATAAAAGATGAATGCGACCAAATTATATCTCATCTAGATGAGTTCTAGCAAAACTGTTCTTTATAACTGATGAACATGCGTGCACGTGGCTGACGCTTGAGTTGGGGAGTACAAGGTAGGAGCATCCCCGTATCTGATTTCTCTGCATTTTCTTAATGCCAAGCTGCCATGATCCTTTCACGAAACGCATGTTATGTATGCGTGCAACATGGCTTGTAAAGTACAGCATATCATGTACGAATGCACAATGCGGGTGCTGAATGCTAATGGACGTACGCAAATCCATTTAAACTGTTTCATCGGTGATCGGAGGCTGCGGACGGAGACGGGCCCAGAAGGGGCAGGCAAACACGACGGGCAGGCGGAGCACATGGCGGCACATGTAGCGTCGCCCCCCCGGGTTGGCAACCCCGCGAGTGATGAAGGAAATGTAGGTGCGTTGGCATGCGCATGTCGCCGGCCGGCCGCGCGCGCATGGGCTGTCATGGCTTGGCAACCGGTTCAGGGCATGGCCGGCCATGTTCGGCCAGCATGTGTATGTAGGCACCAAAAGCTAGCTAGCGCAGATGGGACACCCAACGGAACCCCCGCCGCACCGACATCATCGATCGGAGAAAATCGGGTAATGCCGAGAACGATATGTCGGTGAGAATCGATCGGGTAAATGTAATTCTCACATCTTAGCATAGGGAGCATCCATGGTGATGGTGGTGGCATATGGAGCCGTCCATGGAATTTTGGTGTCTCTCGTGGCGGAGGGAGTGTGTCGTGTGTGCTTTTGAGGAAAAGGCAAGGAAGGGGCGGCGTGGGCGCGCTCACATGGCGGCCACATGGCCTTCCTCCCCAAACTCGGCGCGGGCGCACATGAGTCCCCTCCCCGGCTCTCCGTGTCATCACGCCGGCCCGATCGCGTGCGCTAGCTAGCTGTACGCGCACAGTACGCCTCCTCCTTGGACCTGCAGGTGGCTCCGTCTTCCTTTCTCTCGCGCCGTTGCGTGGCTGGGGCCGGCCGGCCGGGTGATGGATGGATGGAGTGGCATGATCACGGAGCACGCGCGCGTACGTACCTACACCCCATGTGAGCTTTAAATTTCTCGGCCTGGTTGGTTTGTTTGTGCGGGGCGGAGGTACGTGGGATACGAGGGTATGAGATGAGATGAGATGCGTGTCCCGGTGTCGCATGCATGATACGGAGTATATGCAGCAGCAGCAGCAGGCAAATCCTAACAAGAAAGATTTGGGGTGGGATTTTGCTGCGAGCGGCGGTGCATGGCTGTGAGGAAGTTTCGGGGGCAATGTCGATGCGAGAGCTCTGAGATCGGGTGATGTAAGACCATGATCTCGACCTCTGTTCTTCTGTTCGTGTCAGACGGGTCATAGCATGAGATGCAGTAATGCTACACTTTTTTACGGGGAGACTTTTTACAGACTTCACAGAGTAGCAAACGTGGAAGAATAGGATTGGGTTTAAGGGGTGAGAAAGGGCCCGCCCCCTCCTGAAAATCAGGGGGAGGCTAGTTTGATTAGTTGGAAGAAGTCTGTATTAGTTCTGTATAAAGGTCCGTGAGTCTAGCATTTTTGGCATGAGATGTTGTGCCGGACGGGCCATAATAAGAGTGATTGTAGCTAGGTCGACTTAGTAGAACAGTATTTTTTTCTATGTATAAATAGGCTTTTCCCTATTTATGTAACAGAGATGCTATTTTTCATTCGACTGGTTTTAATTCCCTTTACCGAAAAAGGCTTTTATCCCGTTTTATATATAAAGCAAACCATCACAGCCACAAGGTTCAACAGAACACACACACAAGGTAGCACGACACAAAGTACGGAGTATGAAAGGGTACTACTGTTGAGGGCATAGCTCAACAAGCCCTTAAATGAAAAAAAAAAGGCGGGCCCGCCGCAAACGAAGAAGCTAATCCTGCTCCGGGGGTGGTGGAGGAAGCGGCGGTGCCAAGCGAAGAGCCATCGAGCGATGGTCAGCGATGATGATGTTGATGGCGTCCCGGCCCTGAGGGCGGCTAAGCGGCCGCCAGAGCTGTAACACCCTGGTTTTTTGCCCTTTCTTTTTCTTTTTGATTTTTTTTTTGGATTTTTGCTCTGATTTTCTTTTTGGAGTGGTTCTGTGGGCTTGCAACCTGGGAGATCTTCAATTCTTCTTCTCTCAAGTGGTTCATCATCATCAAGCCTTTCCCAAGATCATGTCATTTCTATTCTAGCCCAACCCTAAAATTCTTTTCTAGGGAATATTCCTTTTTCTATTAAAGGAATAACCCTGTTTGCCCTAGGTTGTGAAGCAACCTATATTTCTGTCATCCATAAAATTCTCAAATAATTCTCATAATTTTTTTGGATCATATATGCCCCAAATATGTCCAAACTTTCCTTTCCTAGCCCAAAAATAATTCATCAATATTCATTCTTCATTTCTGTCCAGAGTGGTCTTCTGTGAAGGAAGTGCCACCTATCTTGTCTTGATTGCTCCCAAATTTTTTGGGCATGCTTTTGCATCCAAATCATTGCCTCATGCCAAAATTCAGATCCATTTTCCTAGTGAATCTTCCTCAGCAATTTTTCAAAGTTTCTGTCAGAAGGAAGCCTTTGTGAAGGAAGTACTAGCTAGGTTTATCAAATTGAGTTGAAATTTGGCATGCCACTTCATGTGCTCATATAATCACACTCCTCCAATTTTCAGACCCATCCAATCATCTATGTGAGCACAGGATCAAATCTTTGCTTCTGGCAATATTTTCAGGATGTGAAGCAAGTATATTTTATATTGCTTCATTAATTCTGAGAAATTACCAGATCATGATCCTACCTATATAAATTCTCTCCACCAAATTTGGGATCATTTCAGAAAGCCATTTTCTCTCCAAAATTATCCCAATATTCTGGACAGAGAGGATGTTTGTGAAAGAAGTACCATTTTGGCAAGTCCAAATGGTATGAAATTGTTACAGCATATTTATATGTCCAAATAATCAGGCCTTACCAAATTTCAGCCTAACCCAATGCTCTATGTGAGTGCACCATCCTAATCAAGATTCTGGACCAAATCTGCTGTTACAAAGCAACCATGTTGTTTTCTGGTCCACTTCCTTCCAAACTTCACAGAATCATAGTCCTTCTTGTCCTAAACCCCCCAGACATCAACTTTGGCTCCAATAAATTTTCTGTTGATCACAGGGACCTGGTCAAGTTTGATACAGTAAACTTCGAGTGATGCCTCACATCTATATTTGGTTTCTTTTGATGATCCTTCACTTCCCACAGTCTCCTGGATGGAAGGACAACACACTAGACATAATTTTACAGCCCCTCTTGTCCTCTAATTGCCATGCCAGGCGGTGACCACGCGGTTTGGCGCCTGTGCACGCGCTCTGCAGGTCAAGCCCGCGTCCAACGCTCTGTCCTGCTCGAGTCACTTCGCCTCTCGTCGCCCTCGTGCGCCTGAGCATGTCTGGAGGCTTCCCCGTGCCGTCGCCGTCGCTCTGGAACTCTCTCCCCTCTGGCAGCTTCCTCGCCGGCACTAGTGGCCGCGCGCCCACGGACGAACAGTGGCAGACCGTCTCTGTTCGCGCCTCGGCTTCTTCCTCCTTGTGCCCGTGGCGTCCACCTCTGCTCTAGTGACCTCCCCTGCCCTCTCCCGTCTCCCTCCATGGCTCACGGGGCCGTTGTTCACCGCCAGAGATTCGCCCGGACTCGCACGGCGGCGACCGGCTCGGGCACCTCGTCCCCCGCCTATATATAGGTCGTCCGAGCACTCCCGACCCCTCCCGAGCTCACCAGCAGCTCCACCTCTCTCCCCTACCCCTCCCTAGCTACCTGCCCAAGCTCCAGGAGCCCTCCCTGCTCGCCATTGCCGCCTCGGTCGCTGGCGGCCGCCGCCTAAATTCGGGCAGGCCCGAGCTCCTCCCCTCCTTCTTTCTCCACCAGTAGACCACCCTGACACGGGCGCATCTCCCCCACCTCTCCCTTCGTCGCCGGATCCACCATGGTCTCGTCTTCACCTCCGGCCGACGTCCTCGCTCGCTGCCCTCCTTGCCTCCATCGCTCCGGGTCTCTCGTCGTTCGTGCATCATCCGGGCGGAGGCACGGCATCATCCCGAGCCCGCTGGTGGTCCAAGCTCCACCAGGGGTGGCCCGAGTCGCCGGCGCCGGCGACCCTCCTCTGTCTGCGAGCGACATCGGGGGAAGAAGAAGGAGGCGCGGGAGGAGAGAGAGAGAGGTGAGATGGGACCCACCTGGCAGCGGCACAAGGCCCGGCCCCGCCCTACCAGCGTGGATAAGTGGAGGCGTATTCGCCTGAATACGTCTTCCCTTCCCGAAAGCGTACTCTGGATCTCCTTTGGCCAAGAATGCGTCTTCAAATCTCTGAAAGCGTATTCTGCCGTAGTGCGCTTTCTGTTTTTCAGTCAGGGGCCAGTTTGTGAGTATTTTATTTATAGATGGGTCCCTGGCAGAAAAACTCTTATATCTTTTCACTCCAAACTCCGAATCAGGTGATTCCAAAGCCCACGTTTTCGTCTCGTCGAGCCTGTTCTGTTGGTATCATTTTCATGATGTTGTCACATTATAAAAATGCCCATTATGCCCTTGCCTTTATTTGGGCCCCTTTGAGAGATAAAGATTTCTGGCGATTCTTTCTGCGAGCTTCTCGCACTTCTTCCCGGTGAATCCATCCACCCTAGGCAAGCCACACCCTCCATTTGCATGATTGCAATGCAATGCCATGGTTTACTTATTTAAACCTGTTAAAAATTTGCTTTAGCTACATGCGACTTGTTCATGGCATTTCTTGGAGTGATATGTTGATCTTGCTACTTCCATGATGTTGTTTGGATTTCTAGGACTAATATTTTGCAGATTATGAGGATGACATGTTGCCATTGGATTATTAGTGGCTATTATGATTATTTTCATGATAGTATTTGATATTATGTTTTGGAGTATTACTTTGGATATGATGCCGTCATGTTGATCTATGGTTAGCTATCTTGCTCTTGTTATTGGATTACTAGCATCATAGTTCTTGGATTCATCATGATCTTAGTTAATATGCTACCCTCAGAGTATTATGATATGACTATATTGTGCTTTGGATCAGCTGTTGGATATTGTTATAACTTGGATCGCAGGTTGATATGATACCAGAGTATCAGTTATCACAGATCTATCTTGGGGATAAATTCCGTCGTTTCGTTGGTCAGGTGCCACCGAACCGGGCTTTTCCAGTGCAACCACATTTGCCTTTATGGGAAGGCCCTAATGCGGTCTATTGTTATGCCTCTCGCCGGTACCTCCAACTAGGGAAGGTTATGTACGCACGCTGCCCTGGCCCGGTAGGCGGTGATAACCTTGTGTGCCCGTAGTTGTTGTAGGCGCCTTTTTGTCCCCGTTTGGGACCGTTTTTGTTTTGCCACGACGGTGGCCGTTGGATGTCACGAGGTGGCATCGGGGCCACCCAGGACTGAGCCCAAAGGGGGGTTGGTCGGAGTGGCCGGGAGAGTGTCATGGCAGTAGATTGGTTTTGTCGGAACGCGTTGGTCCACCCGAATGGGAGCAGGAGGCCATGGGTTCTGTGATGTGGGTATAGTGTGCTAACCTCTGCAGAGTGTATTTAATCTATCGATAGCCGCGTCCTCGGTCATGGGCACAGTTCGTACTAGGTCACACCGTTCGATCAACACTCACATGACAGAATGACTTATATGTTGATTTTGTGAGCAGTAACAGTCTGGCAGGATATTGATGATGATGTTGGGATGATCTTGAGGATGATAATTCAGTTTGTGATGTGGTCACGCGGTGATCACGAGGAGGTATTGATCACGAGGTGATTGAGGTGATTTATTGCTTGGCCGGATAGCCAAGAGTGAGATGGTTCTTGAGATGGTGGTTCAGCAGTAATCTTAGTAGTTTCATATCATGCTTTATAGTTGCTTTCACATCATAGTAGTTAATAACTTAATCTGTTAATGCTATGTTGTTGTTTTGCCTTGATGCTTTTGGTTGTTGTGAGCTTGCAAGTACATTCAATGTACTGACCTGGCGTGTCATGCCAGATTGCAGGTGATGCCGTGGTTGATTGCTTGTCGAGGTTACAGCGCGTGCGAGCTAGATCGTGTCCCAGCCAGAGTCCCTGCGGAGTGGAGTTCACCACCGTCGCGTTGTTTTGCTGCTAGAAGTTTTCCGCTGCTACGAGTTGTTCCGCTGCTAGCATAGAGCTTCCTTAGCAGGCGTAGTGTCATCGTGCTGATGTGATCTTTTGTAACATCAGACCCGTGTACCATTATCCTTTGTAATAAGAGATGATTTGTTCTATGTCAAGCAGTGCCATATTCTAGAAGACTTGATCTCTGGGCTAGAATGCGGGGTGTCCCGGTTCCTCTGAGCCGGGGTGCCACAAGAGCTGCAAATAGACACACATTTTGAACACCGTGTTAATCGCACGTCGCAGAGGGACACGCTGGATCACAAGCTTATTTCAAACCTTCCGAAGCGTCCATGCAAGGATCCCAATGGCCAGTCACCTAATGGAGCGGCCCGTTGGGGGTAAGGTCTGAAGCTCGGCGAAGAGATCTGGGAAGTTGGTGTTGCACCAACGACCACAAACCACCTGGCGGAAGCAACTCCACATGAACTGGGGGGACACACAGAAAAAGAAGATCTGGTTCGAGTCTTTCACCGTCCCACATAGAGGACAGATCCCATCGCCTGGGCCATGCCGCTTGAGCACCTTCACGCCTGAAGGAATGCGGCCCTGGATCCATTGCCATAGAAAGATCCTGATCTTCAGAGGGAGCCTGATCGACCATATCATCACCAAAGGGCACAGGTCTGTAACACCCCTGTGTAATAGCCACTGTGATCAGCTGCTAGTAATGCCAAGTCTTATCATTTGCAGTGCTTAAACATGGTGGTTAACCAAAGAAATTCAATTCAAATCTGAAAAATCAACTCAAATTTATAAGTGAAATATGAAGTTGATCAAACACAGATGGGAAAATGTTCATTAATTGGCAAATAATCCAGGAACATTTATAAAACCATCATCAATTAATTTGGAGTTAGATGAGTGACTCAAACAAATTGAAACAACCCCAAAACAGAAATATTAAGTCCATTTAAAATCATTTCAAATTCAAATGGAATCCAATTCTGTCCAAGCAAGTTTTTGGTGAAGGGTAATATTGCATTGCATTATTTGGACCAGGTTCCACACTTTACAAAAATGTAAAAGTGCCCTGACTAATTCAAAACAGAAAACAAATAAAAGAAAAACGCAAAACAGAAACAGAAAAATAAGACGAGGCACTGTGCACTGGGCCTTAGTGCACAGTGCCCCGACCGCTGGCCCATTTGGCCCAACCCTCTCTCTCCCTGCGCGCATGCTCACGCGTCGCCGCGCCCCGGCTCGCGCCCGACTGCGCTGCGCGCGCCCCGCTCGCGCCCACTCCAGCCGCCGCTGCCGCTCGTCCTCTCGCCTCTGCCTCCGCTCGCCGCGGCCACCCGCACGCGCGCGCGCCCCCACACCTCGCCCGCGCGCTCGTCCGCATCGCGCGCCGTGGCCCCGCGCTCACCACCGCCCCGTCCAGCCGCGCCTCGCCGGCGCCCGGGCGCACCCTGGACGCGCCCGCTCGGGCTGCGCCCACGCCCGCCCCGTGTGGCCGTATGGGCCACTGCCCGGTGGGCCCTGCCCCCCCTGTGCGCTGACAAATGGGGCCCACCCCCCTAAAAACGATTTAAAAGAAATAGAAAATAAAAATAGAAATAAATAAAATAATTAATTAAATAATTAATTAGTTAATTAATTAGTTAATTAATCCCGATTAGGTTAATCTAATTAACTAATTAGTGTTAATTAAACAGTAATTTAATTAGTTAATACCTAATTAACCTAACAGCCTATGACAGGTGGGACCCACCCTGTCAGGTGGCTGCTGACGTCAGCATGATGTCATGCTGACGTCATCAATCACTGTTTCGGATAATGTTGAGTTAAATAATTAATTAAATTTCAGAAATTAATAAAAACTTTAGAAAATCATATTAAATAAACCGTAACTCCGATGAAAATACTTTGTACATGAAACTTGCTCAGAACGACGATACGAACCCGGATACGCCCTCGGTATCTCCGTCAGATGCCCGCAACTATAAGAACGTTGAACAATTAGACCGATTTCGATAAATGAATAGTGTCCAACTTTAATTAAATAAATCCGAATAAATTCCTAAATTAACTAAATCATTTAGTTAGGCAGTAGAACACCCCGGCATATCATTTAGGCATGTCATACATATTGTTTGCATTATTGCCGTGAATTTATTGTTTCTCTCCCCCTCCTTCTCTCTCGATAGACGCTGAGACCGACGTCGCTGCTGTCGAGTACGACTACGCTACTGACGAGCAGCCCGTTGACGACCTCCCTCTCTTGCCAGAGCAACCAGGCAAGCCCCCCCCTTGAGCATTCCAGATATCGCCCATTCTATTCTCCTGCTTGCATTAGATTTCGCTACTGTTAATGTATGCTCCTATTCTGATGCATAGCCTGCTGTTGTAACCTGTTCATTGCTATCTTACCTGCCTATGATAACTGTTTAGTATAGGTTGGTATGACCCATCTGTGACCCCACCACCTTACCTTGTCGCCCCTGCTTGTTCATCAACGACTCGATCAACGTGATCGTCGATCAGAGACAGACGCCTCACTTCACACCCCCCCTTAGTTGTACGACTCTGCGTAGTAACTATCGAGTGCCGAGGGTGATACCTCGTAACGCACTCCTGATGAATACTCTGCAGCATAGCTGTACGGTCGTGGTCATCGAGGGTGATTCCTCCTTCTCCATGTCCGATACGACTCTGTCGTGCAACCCCTCAGTGTGAACCTCGAGGGTGATACCTCTTACGTTCACCCTGATGATTATGACCACACGGTTACTTGACCTTTTTCACAGGCGGGTCCACCCTGGTGGGTACCCGCTGGGGATCTATGATTTCGGGTGTGCCGGAAGGGCACTCGAGTGTGACATTGTGGCGGAGCATCAGAGACTCTGATTGTCTCCGCTTGGTACTAATTGAGCCTATTGGATTTGGGTGTGTGATCTGAGTGGGTCGACGTGCCCTATACGCACTGCCACCACGCGGGATAATGGTTATGGGGCCCTCTGCGATGTACGTTTCGCCGAAAGCTTATCAGACGTCACGATTCACCGTGCGGGCTGATCGTCGGGATTGGGCTGGATACTTCACTGGCGAGTTCAGTGTCGCGCCTGCACCCCGGCCAGCCACGCAACGCGCAGGGTGCCCAGGGCGATGGCCCGAGACCCCTGGGTGCATAGGTTAGTCCGGCGTGCTGACCTCTCTGCTGAGCCTAGGTAGAGCGCTGCTTCGTGTTGATCTTCCGAGGACGGGCATTACCCAGCAAGTATGTCCGGCCAGAGTTGATCGAGCGTGTTGGGTAACAGTAGTGCACCCCTGCAGGGATGAATCTTCTATCGATAGCCGGTCCTACGGTAAAGGACGCTCAGTTTGTGTATTCCGATCTACTACTTAAACTGGATACTTGTTACTTAATTGAAGCTTCGGGATTACTTTCTCGCTGGGAGTCGAGGAAGGATCTTCGAGCTGTACTTCAACATGTTTGTTAAGTAAAATGCTATTCTACTCTCTTCTACTGCTGCAAGATGATGGCTTTGAGAAGATGTTTGAAGATGCTAGTCTTCGATAGGACTAGGCCTTTCTCTCTATTCTGGCATTTCTGCAGCCCAGTCCACATATACAGCCTTTTCTCCATTGATAATGTTGCATATGTAGTATAGATCCTTGCTTGCTGAGTACTTCGGATGAGTACTCACGGTTGCTTTATTTTCTCTTTTCCCCCATATACCCCACCTTGATGATACACCAGACGATGGAGTCCAGGAGCCAGACGCCACCACCGGAGCCTACTACCAGGCGGGTCCAGAGGGCACGTACTACTGGATCGAGCCAGTTGACCAGGAGTAGGATCGGAGGCTCCCAGGCAGGAGGCCAACGCCTTTCGATCTAGTGTCGCTGTTTGTGCTAGCCTTCTTAAGGCATAACTTGTCTAACTATGTCTGTACCCAGATATTATTTGTATGACTGACTCATGTATTCGGATCTTCGGATCCCTGGTCTGTAATATTGTGGACCTCCGTTTAATTGTGTTTAGAGTTGTGTTGTGATATCTTCCCGTGAGTCCCTGGGTTTGATCGTACACGTTTGCGTGTATGATTAGTGTACGATTGAACCGGGGGCGTCACAAGTTGGTATCAGAGCCGACTGCCTGTAGGAAGCCCCCTCCAAATTCCTTGGCCGAAGTTGAGTCTAGAAACCGAGAAACTAATTTACTAACTTGGCTGTGTGGCTTACGGGCCCACGTCGCCAACTGGGTGGTATTAGGATCTTTTATTCCTCGTCTATACTCTGGGACTCTAACATCTCTTCTATTCGGGTTAAATAAAGTTTACTAACGCCGACACTTAGGATCTCGTAATTCCCGTCTACCCGGAGAGCTGGATATCTGTACGATTTCCCTGTCGTTGATCTGATTAGTCTGATAATCATTTTCCTCTCCATTATTTTGTTTAACCTTTCTCTCCGAGTTGTGTTAAACTTCTCGTTGTCATTTGACAAATCTGAATTTTCTCTGTTTCAGATGGACCGTTTGTTTCCACCGCGTCCTACGATACAGCTTGTGCTTCGCACTTGGGCTCGTGATGCCCCTGGTTTTCCAGCTGTCCTGATCGCTCTCATGACCAGACTTGGCTACCGCTGGTACCCTGAGTACATGGTTTACGAGGATTACCGCGAGTTTAATCAGGAGCAGTACCATGCTGATGTTCGTATCTATGATCGGCAGAATGACTCAGACACCGAGCTGCACCTTTTCCACGGTATCGGCGTGACGATTGAGATGGCAGTACATGATGCCGCCTACTCTGCTGTCGCACGTCTTCGTGGACAGTTCAGTGATATCTTGGATGACTCTGAGTTCCGATACATTCCGTATGCCCCTGCTGGAGATGCTACCGGATACTACACAGCTATCTGTGCCCCGTACGAGCCTCGCCGATATGACCACCGCGTTCTGATTCAGTGCACTCAGGCTCTGGATCGCACTGTTCGGGCTCTTGCCGTCGAGTTGGTTGCCACTCGAGCACGTCTTTACGATGCTATGACGCAGTTGATGCCCGCTGTTCGTGCAGGGATACATCCGGAGCACATCCTTTACCCGCGCAGGACTCAGATGTATGCTGGTATTGACTGGCCTGCTGTTGGAGGTCACACACCTACACGTGGACCTCTTCTTACAGTTCGAGACCGGGTTCTGCATCAGAGTGCACATGGAGCACAGGATCCTTCCGCGACGAATATTCGTCGTCCGCACTCGCAGTTACCCCGTTACAGTGGTTTTCTCCGACGTTGATGTAACCTTTGCTATGTCTCGTTGTGTACTTCCTTACCGCGTGCCTGCGCGCCGCCTAGTATGTCTAGCTTATAATTTGCGCCGTTATGCTGTCCGCATGTACCCGACTTTGTGTATGGATCTGTATGTCTTAATCGACTACTGTTATGTGTCTATTACACTGCTTGAGGTATTGTCGTGTTACATCATACTTGTCGCCAAACACTCGCAATTGCTTTTACTAAACTACCCCCTGTTGATACGTAGCAGGATGGTTAGACCAGGTGGTCGTGGTCGTGGTCGTACCCCTAAACGTCCACCACCGCCAGACTATATGGCAGCTATGATGCAACAGTTCGAGCTCAACCGCCAGTTCATGGTTGGAATCATGGCTCAGTTTCCGCATCAGAACAACCAGAACCAGAACCCAGCTTCAGTAACTTTGACAGAGTTTACGCGACTCAACCCAACGCAGTTTCGCAACTCTGACAAGCCCCTGGATGCCGATGACTGGCTCCGCGACATCACTCACGAGATGGAGTCTGCTAATGTCGCCCCCGCCAACTTTGTCACCTTCGCGGCCTTTTTCTTAAAGGGCCCCGCTGCTCAATGGTGGGACACACACAAGCGTACTCTGCCTGTTGGAACAGTCATCACCTGGTATGAGTTTCAGGCTGCTTTCCGTGCACGTTACATCCCTCAAGCAATTATGGAACGCATGAAGACCCAGTTCCGCAACCTCACACAGGGCAATAAAACCGTCGAAGCTTATCAGCGGGAATTTCTTGATCTCTCCCGCTATGCTGAAGAAGACATCGCCACAGATGCTCGCAGACAGGAGAAGTTCCGTAATGGACTACACCCTGACCTCAAGCTTGCACTAGCTGCTCAAGACATCAATGACTTCTCAACTCTAGTGAACAAGGCTATTCTCGTTGAGACCGCTCAGATGGAACACAAGGACTCGCAGAAGCGCTAACGTGATGCTGGCTCATCTTCGGGCTCAGCACCGAAGCGTAGAGTTTGGATTCCCAACAACGCGTTCCGTCCCAATGCCTCTGCGCCAAAGAACAATGCTGCACTACGTCTGCCTCCTCCACCACCGAGGCCGTCAAAGGCTCAAGCTATTCAGAACCATGCCCCTCTTCGTCCTGAAGATGGTTTGTGTTTCAAGTGCCGCAAACCAGGCCACCAGGCTAAAGACTGCCGCCAGACTCAGAATCAGTTAGATTTTCCTCGTGCTGGCCGTGGATATGGCCGTGGCAACAATCAGACCCGCAGCTATAATACTGGGTCTGCTTCACGTGGTCGTGGTCAAGCTTACAACATTGACATTGAAGAAGTCCAGGATCAACCTGCTACTGTGATGGGTACCCTTCTTGTTAACTCAGTACCTGCTTCTGTATTATTTGATTCAGGAGCATCGCATTCATTCATGTCTGAAGCATTTGCATTATCTCATGACATTGCATTCGAAAAGATGAACCTGCCAATAGTTGTCCGTACCCCTGGAGGCCAATGTCAAACCACTATGATGGCACATAAAGTCCCTGTTGAAATCGAGGAATTTGAATTCCTAGCTTCCCCTATTATCCTGAAGTCTTCCACCATAGACCTCATACTCGGAATGGATTGGTTGAAAGCTCACATTGCTTCGATCAATTGTGCCACTAAAGTCGTCCAACTTCTTCACCCCACCGATGAGATAGTGAACTATACCGCCCGCATTACTCGAGACGCTGAAGCTAAGATATATGTTATGAATGCTTTGAACGCCTCACCTCTGGAAGGGATCGAGAACGTTCCTGTCGTTCGAGATTTTCCAGACGTCTTTCCAGAAGAACTTCCAGGAATACCCCCGGCTAGAGCTGTCGAGTTCGTCATCGACTTGAAGCCTGGCACCGTTCCTATTGCCAAGCGACCTTATAAGATGCCTCCGCATCACCTTCTTGAGCTTAAGGAAGAAATCGACAAGTCACTTGAGAGTGGTTTCATCCGCCCCAGTTCCTCTCCTTGGGGAGCACCTTCACTCTTCGTTAAGAAGAAGGATGGAACTAACCGATTGGTTCAGGATTACCGGCCCATTAACCAAGCCACAATCCAGAATAAATACCCACTGCCCCGGATCAATGATCTTTATGATCAACTCGCTGGATCATCGGTGTTCTCTAAACTCGACTTGAGGTTGGGTTATCACCAGATCCGTGTCCGTAAAGAGGACATTCCCAAGACTGCATTCGTCACTCGTTATGGCTCCTATGAATACACCGTCATGTCCTTTGGCCTAACGAATGCCCCAGCTACGTTCTCCCGTCTGATGAATTATATATTCATGGATTACCTCGACAAATTCGTCGTGGTATATCTAGATGATATTCTGGTCTATTCTAAGAATAAAGAGGAACATGCTGAACATCTCTGCCTTGTTCTAGAAAGGCTCCGAGAACACCAGTTGTATGCCAAGTATTCCAAATGCGAATTTTGGCTTCCGGAAGTAACTTACCTTGGACATGTGATTTCCAAGGATGGGATTGCTGTTAACCCCGAACGAGTTCAGGCTATTCTCGACTGGACTCCCCCAAAGAATGTTAAGCAAGTCAGAAGTTTTCTCGGACTCGCTAGTTATAGCCGTCGGAATTCCATCTTGATGCAGATGGGATCCTATTTTTCCAACACCGTCTCTTCGTACCCAAGTTCAAGAATGAGAGGGAAAACGTTATGAAGGAAGCTCATGACACTCCCTTGTCCATTCACCCTGGTAGCACAAAGATGTACCGTGACATTTGTCAAAGATTCTGGTGGCCTAATATGAAGCGAGACATTGCTCGTTATGTTTCTGAGTGTGACGTTTGCCGCCGCGTTAAAGCCCAACATCAAAGGCCCGCAGGAACTCTGCAACCCCTGGAAATTCCTGAATGGAAATGGGACAAGGTCCAAATGGATTTCATTACTGGTTTTCCCAAATCCCAGAAGGGTAATGATGCTATATTTGTTGTCATTGACCGATTCTCTAAGGTTGCCCACTTTCTGCCTGTTAAGGAGACAATCACTGCTAGCCAGTTAGCAGACTTGTATGTTTCCCAAATTGTGTCACTCCACGGTGTTCCGTTGGAGATCAGTTCTGATCGTGGCAGCCTCTTCACCTCCAGATTCTGGAATAGTTTCCAAGAAGCTATGGGAACTCATCTGTCTTTCAGCACCGCTTTTCACCCTCAGTCACAGGGTCAAGTTGAACGAGTGAATCAAGTGCTCGAAGATATGCTTCGAGCTTGCGTCATCTCCTTCGGTAAGAAATGGGAGGAATCTCTCCCGTATGCCGAATTCTCTTACAACAATAGCTATCAAGCTAGTCTGAAGATGGCACCGTTTGAAGTTCTATACGGTCGTAAGTGTCGAACCCCTCTGAATTGGTCAGAAACTGGGGAACGCTCACTCGTCGGACCGGACATTATTCGGCAAGCTGAAGAACAAGTCCGTATTGTTCGTGAACATTTGAAGTCTGCTCAGTCTCGTCAGAAGAGCAACTATGACCGTAAGCACCAGGAAATAGTCTATCAACCTGGCGAACAAGCTTACCTTCGTGTCACTCCATTGAAAGGCACTCATCGGTTCGGAATCAAAGGCAAGTTAGCCCCTCGCTACATTGGCCCGTTCCGTATTCTTGCCCGTCGAGGAGAAGTGGCATATCAGTTGCAATTGCCGCCAAACCTTTCTCAAGTACATGACGTCTTTCATGTATCCCAACTCCGCCGCTGCTTCAAGGATCCTATTCGAGCTGTGGATCATGAAGTGCTTGAATTACGGGAAGATTTTTCTTATCCAGAACATCCCATCCGTATTCTTGATCAAGCTGAGCGTCGAACACGTCAAAAGTCAATCAAGTTCCTCAAGGTTCAGTGGTCAAATCATTCTGAAGATGAAGCCACTTGGGAACGCGAGGATCGTCTTCGCGAAGAATACCCCTCTTTCTTTCAGTCTTCCTCTTAATTCTCGGGACGAGAATTCTTAATAGATGAGGAGAGTTGTAACACCCCCGGTGATTAGCAACAGTAATCACTTTTGATAATGACATGTTAGCATGATCAACAGTGCATAATCATCATTAGCATCATATTGCATTTCAACTCCTAAGTCAAATTCAAATTTAAATGAAAGTGGAATATGAAAGTTGTCCAACATAGAAGCTAAAATGTCAGATAAATAACAAATATTCCAGAGGCTATTCTAAAATTGAAACCAACATCATTGGAATTGGATAAGTGACTCGAACAACCTCAAACCGTGGATAAAGATAATATTTAGTAACCATTTATTAAATCTGAAATAAATATGGAATTATGTTTTGTCCAAGCTAATTTTAGGTGTTAAGGTATGGTGCACTGGTATTTATGAAATAGGTCACACTTTTTACAAAAGCCATTTGGGGCCTAAACATTTAACAGTAGAGAAAGGAGAATAAAGAAAAAGATAAAAGAAAAATGAAACAGAAAAGAAGAAGAAGGACCCCCCAAATTCCTTGGCCGAAGTTGAGTCTCGAAACCGAGAAACTAATTTACTAACTTGGCTTGTGGCTTACGGGCCCACGTCGCCAACTGGGTGGTATTAGGATCTTTTATTCCTCGTCTATACTGGGACTTAAACTCTCTCTATTCGGGTTAAATAAAGTTTACTAACGCCGACACTTAGGATCTCGTTAATTCCGTCTACCCGGAGAGCTGGATATCTGTACGATTTCCCTGTCGTTGATCTGATTAGTCTGATAATCATTTTCCTCCCATTATTTTGTTTAACCTTTCTCTCCGAGTTGTGTTAACTTCTCGTTGTCATTTGACAAATCTGAATTTTCTCTGTTTCAGATGGACCGTTGTGTTTCCACCGCGTCCTACGATACAGCTTGTGCTTCGCACTTGGGCTCGTGATGCCCCTGGTTTTTCCAGTGTCCTGATCGCTTCTCATGACCAGACTTGGTACCGCTGGTACCGAGTACATGGTTTACGAGGATTACCGCGAGTTAATCAGGAGCAGTACCATGCTGATGTTCGTATCTATGATCGGCAGAATGACTCAGACACCGAGCTGCACCTTTTCCACGGATCGGCGTGACGATTGAGATGGCAGTACATGATGCCGCCTACTCTGCTGTCGCACGTCTTCGTGGACAGTTCAGTGATATCTTGGAGACTTGAGTTCCGATACATTCCGTATGCCCTGCTGGAGATGCTACCGGATACTACACAGCTATCTGTGCCCCGTACGAGCCTCGCCGATATGACCACCGCGTTCTGATTCAGTGCACTCAGGCTCTGGATCGACTGTTCGGGCTTTGCCGTCGAGTTGGTTGCCACTCGAGCAAGTCTTTACGATGCTATGACGCAGTTGATGCCCCGCTGTTCGTGCAGGGATACATCCGGAGCACATCCTTTACCCGCGCAGGACTCAGATGTATGCTGGTATGACTGGCCTGCGTTGGAGGTCACACACCCTACACGTGGACCTCTTCTACAGTTCGAGACCGGGTTCTGCATCAGAGTGCACATGGAGCACAGGATCCTTCCGCCGACGAATATTCGTCGTCCGCATCGCAGTTACCCCGTTACAGTGGTTTTTCCGACGTATGTATGTAACCTTTGCTATGTCTCGTTGTGTACTTCCTTACCGCGTGCCTGCGCGCCGCCTAGTTGTCTAGCTTATAATTTGCGCCGTATGCTGTCCGCATGTACCCGACTTTGTGTATGGATCTGTATGTCTTAATCGACTACTGTATGTGTCTATTACACTGCTTGAGGTATTGTCGTGTTACATCATACTTGTCGCCAAACACTCGCAATTGCTTTTACTAAACTACCCCCTGTTGATACGTAGCAGGATGGTTAGACCAGGTGGTCGTGGGTCGTGGTCGTACCCTAAACGTCCACCACCGCCAGACTATATGGCAGCTATGATGCAACAGTTCGAGCTCAACCGCCAGTTCATGGTTGGAATCATGGCTCAGTTTCGCCCATCAGAACAACCAGAACCAGAACCCAGTTCAGTAACTTTGACAGAGTTTACGACTCAACCCAACGCAGTTTCGCAACTCTGACAAGCCCCTGGGATGCCGATGACTGGCTCCGCGACATCACTCACGAGATGGAGTCTGCTAATGTCGCCCCCGCCAACTTTGTCACCTTCGCGGCCTTTTTCTTAAAGGGCCCCGCTGCTAATGGTGGGACCACACAAGCGTACTCTGCCTGTTGGAACAGTCATCAACTGGTATGAGTTTAGTGCTTTCGTGCACCGTTACATCCCTCAAGCAATTTTGGAACGCATGAAGAACCCAGTTCCGCAACCTCACACAGGGCAATAAAACCGTCGAAGCTTATCAGCGGGAATCTTGATCTCTCCCGCTATGCTGAAGAAGACATCGCCACAGATGCTCGCAGACAGGAGAAGTTCCGGAATGGACTACACCCTGACCTCAAGCTTGCACTAGCTGCTCAAGACATCAATGACTTCTCAACTCTAGTGAACAAGGCTATTCTCGTTGAGACCGCTCAGATGGAACACAAGGACTGCAGAAGCGCTATCGTGATGCTGGCTCATCTTCGGGTCAGCACCGAAGCGTAGAGTTTGGATTCCCAACAACGCGTTCGTCCCATGCCTCTGCGCCAAAGAACAATGCTGCACTACGTCTGCCTCCTCCCACCGAGGCCGTCAAAGGCTCAAGCTATTCAGAACATGCCCCTCTTCGTCTGAAGATGGTTTGTGTTTCAAGTGCCGAAACCAGGCCACCAGGCTAAAGACTGCCGCCAGACTCAGAATCAGTTAGATTTTCCTCGTGCTGGCCGTGGATATGGCCGTGGCAACAATCAGACCCGCAGCTATAATACTGGGTCTGCTTCACGTGGTCGTGGTCAAGCTTACAACAATGACATTGAAGAAGTCCAGGATCAACCTGCTACTGTGATGGGTACCCTTCTTGTTAACTCAGTACCTGCTTCTGTATTATTTGATTCAGGAGCATCGCATTCATTCATGTCTGAAGCATTTGCATTATCTCATGACATGCATTTGAAAAGATGAACCTGCCAATAGTTGTCCGTACCCCTGGAGGCCAATGTCAAACCACTATGATGGCACATAATGTCCCTGTTGAAATCGAGGAATTTGAATTCCTAGCTCCCCTATATCCTGAAGTCTTCCACCATAGACCTCATACTCGGAATGGATTGGTTGAAAGCTCACAATTGCTTCGATCAATTGGCCACTAAAGTCGTCCAACTTCTTCACCCCTCCGATGAGATAGTGAACTATACGCCCCGCATTACTCGAGACGCTGAAGCTGAGATATATGTTATGAATGCTTTGAACGCCTCACCTCTGGAAGGGATCGAGAACGTTCTGTCGTTCGAGATTTTCCAGACGTCTTTCCAGAAGAACTTCCAGGAATACCCCCGGCTGAGCTGTCGAGTTCGTCATCGACTTGAAGCCTGGCACGTTCCTATTGCCAAGCGACCTTATAAGTGCCTCCGCATCAACTTCTTGAGCTTAAGGAAGAAATCGACAAGTCACTTAAGAGGTTTCATCCGCCCCAGTTCCTTGCTTGGGGAGCACCTTCACTCTTCGTTAAGAAGAAAGAATGGAACTAACCGATTGGTTCAGGATTTCCGGGCCCATTAACCAAGCCACAATCCAGAATAAATACCCACTGCCGGATCAATGATCTTTATGATCAACTCGCTGGATCATCGGTGTTCTCTAAACTCGACTTGAGGTTGGGTTATCACCAGATCCGTGTCCGTGAAGAGGACATTCCCAAGACTGCATTCGTCACTGTTATGGCTCCTATGAATACACCGTTATGTCATTTGGCCTAACGAATGCTCCAGCTACATTCTCCCGCCTGATGAATTATATATCATGGATTACCTCGACAAATTCGTCGTGGTATATCTAGATGATATTCTGGTCTATTCTAAGAATAAAGAGGAACATGCTGAACACTCTTGCCTTGTTCTAGAAAGGCTCCGAGAACACCAGTTGTATGCCAAGTATTCCAAATGCGAATTTTGGTTCCGGAAGTAACTTACTTGGACATGTGATTTCCAAGGATGGGATTGCTGTTACCCGAACGAGTTCAGCTATTCTCGACTGGACTCCCCCACCCCACAAAACCCCCACCAAAATACACAACAAACAACACCAACACCACAAACACATAACAACCATCACACAAACAAACATAACACCAAACAAAAAAAAAAAACAAAAACAACAACAAAAAAAAAAAAAAAAAAAAAACCACAAAAAAACACAAAAAAAAAAAAAAAAAAAAAAAAACCCAAAAAACAAAAAACATAAAAACCAAATCAAAACAAAAAAAAAAAAATAACAACCCAAAAAAAACACAAACCAAATAACCAAAAAAAACAACAAAACAACCCCGACAAAAATCACACAACCTCACTAATCCCTTTCCCCCCAAAACACAAAAAAAAAAAGAAAAAAAAAAAAAAAAAAAACCAAAAAAACAAACACAAAAAAAAAATAAAAAAAAAACAACAAAACAAAAAAAGGAGTTGGGCGGGGGGGGGGGAGGGGGGGGGGGCGGACGGAGGGGGGGCGGGGGAGCGGGGGAGTTGGGGGGGGGGCGGGGGGGGGCTGGGTGGGGGGGGGGGGGGGGGGGGGGGGGGGGGGGGGGGGGGGGGCGTTGGGGTGGGCTGGGGGGGGGGGGGAGGGGCGTTGGATCCCTGGGGGGGGCGGGGGGTGGCGAGGGGGGGGGGGGGGGGGTGGGGGGGGGGGTGAAAAAAACAAAAAAAAAAAAACAAACAAAAAAAACCAAACAACACACCCCTAAAAAACAAAAAACAAAAACAAAAAACAAAAAAAAAACAAAAACAAAAAAAAAAAACACCAAAAACCAAAACCCAACAAAAAAAAACAAAAAAAAACAACAAACAAAACAAAAAAAAAAACATGGTGCTTTTGGTGGGGGGGGGGGGGGGGGGGGGGGGGGGCCGGGGGGGGGGGGGGGGGGGTACCTTTTTTTTTTTTTGTTTTTTTTTTTGTTTAACAACCAAAAAAAACACAAACAAAAAAAAAAAAAAAAAAAAAAAAAGGGGGGGTGGGGGTGGGGCAATGTCAGAAGTTTTCTCGGACTCAGCTAGTAATTGCCGTCAGATTCTTGAGAACTTTTCCAGATTGCAAACCATTGAACAAAATCGGCTCACAAAGGTCGTGAATGTGTTAAATTTGAGTGGACAGAAAAATGTCAAGAAAGCTTTCAGACACTAAAAGATAAATTGCATCTGCCCCAAGTTACTAGCACCCCCGGATCCCAAAAGGATTTCGTGTATACTGTGAATGGGGAGCAATTCTCCCATACTACACTACTAATTATTCTTTATCACCCCCCCCCCCCCCCCTTTCGTCAAGGATAGGCTGTGTCCAATGCTAAGAGCGCAAAGGGAATTGCTTATGCCTCCCGCAATTGCGTCCTCATGAAGAAAAATTAGTCCCGTGCATGATCTTGCAACTTTCTGCGAGTTATCTATGCCTTGAAGCTATGGCGACTTGACCTTCTCGTAAAACCGTTGCGAGATATACAGGATCACCAAAGCTGAAGTATTTTATACTCAACAAGATCTGACTTCGTCAACAAAGATTGGCTCAAAGCAATTGCCATTATGATAGCATATTTAATATACCCACGGCAAGGCTAATGTAAGGACGATGCTTTGAGTCGCAAGTCCTATAGAACAATCTTATGGTTCAAGAAACACAAACCTCTTCTCCATGAAGAGCTTTGCAAATTGAAACATCCAGATTGTTCACAGGGGGTATTTCAATACCCTGGTTGTCGAACCAGATTTAGACCACGGCATAAGGTTATGCAAAGGTATGACACTGGAAGTTTTGACAAAGATCAAGCATTACTCGAGGAAAGGAAAAGCCGATAGTGTCCAACTTTAATTAAATAAATCCGAATAAATTCCTAAATTAACTAAATCATTTAGTTAGGCAGTAGAACACCCCGGCATATCATTTAGGCATGTCATACATATTGTTTGCATTATTGCCGTGAATTTATTGTTTCTCTCCCCCTCCTTCTCTCTCGATAGACGCTGAGACCGACGTCGCTGCTGTCGAGTACGACTACGCTACTGACGAGCAGCCCGTTGACGACCTCCCTCTCTTGCCAGAGCAACCAGGCAAGCCCCCCCCTTGAGCATTCCAGATATCGCCCATTCTATTCTCCTGCTTGCATTAGATTTCGCTACTGTTAATGTATGCTCCTATTCTGATGCATAGCCTGCTGTTGTAACCTGTTCATTGCTATCTTACCTGCCTATGATAAACTGTTTAGTATAGGTTGGTATGACCCATCTGTGACCCCACCACCTTGCCTTGTCGCCCCTGCTTGTTCATCAACGACTCGATCAACGTGATCGTCGATCAGAGACAGACGCCTCACTTCACACCCCCCTTAGTTGTACGACTCTGCGTAGTAACTATCGAGTGCCGAGGGTGATACCTCGTAACGCACTCCTGATGAATACTCTGCAGCATAGCTGTACGGTCGTGGTCATCGAGGGTGATTCCTCCTTCTCCATGTCCGATACGACTCTGTCGTGCAACCCCTCAGTGTGAACCTCGAGGGTGATACCTCTTACGTTCACCCTGATGATTATGACCACACGGTTACTTGACCTTTTTCACAGGCGGGTCCACCCTGGTGGGTACCCGCTGGGGATCTATGATTTCGGGTGTGCCGGAAGGGCACTCGAGTGTGACATTGTGGCGGAGCATCAGAGACTCTGATTGTCTCTGCTTGATACTAATTGAGCCTATTGGATTTGGGTGTGTGATCTGAGTGGGTCAACGTGCCCTATACGCACTGCCACCACGCGGGATAATGGTTATGGGGCCCTCTGCGATGTACGTTTCGCCGAAAGCTTATCAGACGTCACGATTCACCGTGCGGGCTGATCGTCGGGATTGGGCTGGATACTTCACTGGCGAGTTCAGTGTCGCGCCTGCACCCCGGCCAGCCACGCAACGCGCAGGGTGCCCAGGGCGATGGCCCGAGACCCCTGGGTGCATAGGTTAGTCCGGCGTGCTGACCTCTCTGCTGAGCCTAGGTAGAGCGCTGCTTCGTGTTGATCTTCCGAGGACGGGCATTACCCAGCAAGTATGTCCGGCCAGAGTTGATCGAGCGTGTTGGGTAACAGTAGTGCACCCCTGCAGGGATGAATCTTCTATCGATAGCCGGTCCTACGGTAAAGGACGCTCAGTTTGTGTATCCCGATCTACTACTTAAACTGGATACTTGTTATTTAATTGAAGCTTCGGGATTACTTTCTCGCTGGGAGTCGAGGAAGGATCTTTGAGCTGTACTTCAACATGTTTGCTAAATAAAATGCTATTCTACTCTCTTCTACTGCTGCAAGATGATGGCTTTGAGAAGATGTTTGAAGATGCTAGTCTTCGATAGGACTAGGCCTTTCTCTCTATTCTGGCATTTCTGCAGCCCAGTCCACATATACAGCCTTTTCTCCATTGTTAATGTTGCATATGTAGTATAGATCCTTGCTTGCTGAGTACTTCGGATGAGTACTCACGGTTGCTTTATTTTCTCTTTTCCCCCATATACCCCACCTTGATGATACACCAGACGATGGAGTCCAGGAGCCAGACGCCACCACCGGAGCCTACTACCAGGCGGGTCCAGAGGGCACGTACTACTGGATCGAGCCAGCTGACCAGGAGTAGGATCGGAGGCTCCCAGGCAGGAGGCCAACGCCTTTCGATCTAGTGTCGCTGTTTGTGCTAGCCTTCTTAAGGCATAACTTGTCTAACTATGTCTGTACCCAGATATTATTTGTATGACTGACTCATGTATTCGGATCTTCGGATCCCTGGTCTGTAATATTGTGGACCTCCGTTTAATTGTGTTTAGAGTTGTGTTGTGATATCTTCCCGTGAGTCCCTGGGTTTGATCGTACACGTTTGCGTGTATGATTAGTGTACGATTGAACCGGGGGCGTCACAGTCCCACCCTGGAGTCACTGCCAGTGGGCCCCCTGGCCCCAGTTGACCACGCTAACCGTGGTCAACGTGCTGACTGGGCGCGGCCAGCCACTGACATGTGGGCCCCGCTAGTAATTAGTTTAAATAAAACATTTTTATAATTAAAATCAATTAGATAAACTAAATGTCTCACTGACATATGGGGCCCACACCCCTAATTAACCCTGGTAATTAGTTTAATCCACTGTTAGCCTAACAGAGGCTGACATGTGGGCCCCACTGGACCCACATGTCAGGTTTGACCAGGTCAGCCGACTGTTGACTTGCTGATGTCAGCATTACATCATGTTGACGTCATAATTCATTTATGTAAATAAAAACAATTCCAGAAAATCCAATAATCTTTAAAAATTCATAACTTTTAAACCGTAGCTCGGATCGAAAAAGTTAAAACATGAAAGTTGCTCGGAACGACGAGCCGAGTCTGATCGTGCCGTCTGTTTCCTTGTCGGAACCTCCTATGTAAGAGAACTCATAACTCCGGGCCCGAATCCGGTAGATGAATAGTGCACTCACCCCGGTTATTAAATCCCATAATAATTCTAAAAATAACTAAAATGACTTAGATGCATCGTTAGGCAACCCTGCACTGCATCATAGCATAGCACGTACCGTATTGCATCTGTTTGCATTATGTTTACCTGTTTCTTCCCCCTCTTCTCTCTCGGTAGACCCCGACGATGATGTAGCTCCCGAGGCAGACGCAGCTTCGGAGTACGGCTACGTCCCCGACGACACCACCGACGACCTTGCCCTTGCCCCAGAGCAAACAGGCAAGCACCCCCATTTTGAACATTTCGATATCGCCCACTCTCTTCTCCCTTATGCTTGCATTAGAAGTTACTGCTGCTATTGTTGTCCTACATCTGCTGCATAGCCTGTTTTACTGTAGCCTACTTTTGATACCTGCATGTTCTCCTAAACTGTATAGCATAGGATGGGTAGAGCCTTGTCAGAGACCCACTTGTCCCGACTGCCCCGCTGGATAATCAGAAGACCCGAGCAACGGGATCGAAGATCAGACCCTGGCACCGCACGTCACTTCCCCTTAAATTGCTCGACACTACTGGGTTACTATCGGGTGCCGAGGGTGATACCTCGTCAGCACTTCTGATGATAACCTTGTAGGTTAGTTAATCGGTCGTGGTAAGCGAGGGTGATTCCTCCTACACCACCCCCGATAACGACATCGTCGTGCAACTGTTCAAGAGTGGACCTCGAGGGTGGTTCCTCCTTCGTTCACCTTGATGATATCATCGAGTGGAATTCCATCGAGGGTGATTCCTCAGGGTTCCCCCTTGGTGTCAGACACACGGAGACTTGGTTACTATGACTGAACATTGAACCATGATACTATGATACTAAAGACGGGTCGTCCCTGAGGGGTACCTGCGCGAGCATGAATGCGAAGTGATGTGGAGTCGAGTTGACCTGAGAGGTGCTCGCGAGATAACTACGAGGCATGGCCGGGCATTCTTAGCCCTTGCCGCAAGTCCTCGAGACGGAGCGACGGGGTCACATTGATCGTGAGTCTCTGCTCGTTACCGCACGCTCCTTATTCACTAACGGTTTGGATATTTGATCCGAGGGGCCTCTGGCCTGATAGCACTAACCATCACGTGGGCATAGTATGGGCGTTCTGCGTCGTATACTTCAGTCGGAGCTTAATGGACGTCAGCAACTGATGCGGCACACGCTGGGTTGGACTGGGAACGCAACCGCACTTGTATAAGGGGTTGCTAGGTCTGCTCATCGGCGGTGCATGCAACGTGCAGGGTTCCCAGGGCGAAGGCCCAAGACCCCTGGGGGCATAGGTTAGTCCGGCGTGCTGACCTCTCTGTTAAGTATTTGGTCGGGTTGCGGCGTGTTGCTTAGCCGAGGCCGGGCATGACCCAGAAAAGTGTGTCCGGCCGGAGTTAAGTGAGCGTGGTGGGTAACTTGGTGCACCCCTGCAGGGAAGAAACTTCTATCTGTTGGAAATATGCCCTAGAGGCAATAATAAAGTGGTTATTATTATATTTCCTTGTTCATGATAATTTTCTATTGTTCATGCTATAATTGTGTTATCCGGAAATCGTAATACATGTGTGAATACATAGACCACAACATGTCCCTAGTGAGCCTCTAGTTGACTAGCTCGTTGATCAATAGATGGTTACGGTTTCCTGACCATGGACATTGGATGTCGTTGATAACAGGATCACATCATTAGGAGAATGATGTGATGGACAAGACCCAATCCTAAGCATAGCACAAGATCGTGTAGTTCGTTTGCTAGAGCTTTTCTAATGTCAAGTATCATTTCCTTAGACCATGAGATTGTGCAACTCCCGGATACCGTAGGAATGCTTTGGGTGTGCCAAACGTCACAACGTAACTGGGTGGCTATAAAGGCACACTACGGGTATCTCCGAAAGTGTCTGTTGGGTTGGCACGAATCGAGACTGGGATTTGTCACTCCGTGTGACGGAGAGGTATCTCTGGGCCCACTCGGTAGGACATCATCATAATGAGCTCAATGTGACCAAGGAGTTGATCACGGGATGATGTGTTACGAATGAGTAAAGAGACTTGCCGGTAACGAGATTGAACAAGGTATAGGGATACCGACGATCGAATCTCGGGCAAGTATCATACCGGTAGACAAAGGGAATTGTGTACGGGATTGATTGAATCCCCGACATCGTGGTTCATCCGATGAGATCATCGTGGGACATGTGGGAGCCAACATGGGTATCCAGATCCCGCTGTTGGTTATTGGCCGGAGAGATGTCTCGGTCATGTCTGCATGGTTCCCGAACCCGTAGGGTCTACACACTTAAGGTTCGGTGACGCTAGGGTTGTTATGGGAAATAGTATGTGGTTACCGAATGTTGTTCGGAGTCCCGGATGAGATCCCGGACGTCACGAGGAGTTTCGGAATGGTCCGGAGGTGAAGATTTATATATGGGAAGTCATCATACGGTCACCGGAAGTGTTCGGGGGTTTTCCGGTATTGTACCGGGACCACCGAAGGGGTTCTGGGGGTCCACCGGGAGGGTCCACCTGCCCCGGAGGGCCCTATGGGCTGTATGTGGGAGGGAACCAGCCCCTAAGTGGGCTGGGCGCTATCCCCCCCTAGGGCCCATGCGCCTAGGGTTGGGGAAACCCTAAAGGGGGGCGCCCCCCCTTGGCTTGGGGGGCAAGCCCCCTCCCCCTGGCCGCCGCCTCCCCTCTAGATCTGATCTAGAGGGGCCGGCCCCCTTCCCCCTTGGCCCTATATATAGAGGGGAGGAGGGAGGGCAGCAGTACCTCATCCAAGGCGCAGCCCTCCCCCTCTCCAACACCCCCTCCTCCTCCGTTGAGCTTGGCGAAGCCCTGCCGGAGAACTGCCAACTCCACCACCACGCCGTCGTGCTGCCGGAGTTGTCTTCCCCAACCTCTCCCTCCTCCTTGCTGGATCAAGGCGCGGGAGACGTCACCGGGATGCATGTGTGTTGAACGCGGAGGCGCCGTTGTTCGGCGCTTAGATCGGAATCGACTGCGATCTGACTCGCTACGTGTACGACTCCTCCAACCGCGTTCTTGCAACGCTTCCGCATCACGATCTTCAAGGGTATGAAGATGCACTCCTCTCTCTCTCGTTGCTAGTCTCTCCATAGATTGATCTTTGTGATGCGTAGGAATTTTTTTTGATTTACCACTACGTTCCCCAACAGTGGCATCATGAGCTAGGTCTATGCGTAGTTTCTATGCACGAGTAGAACACAAGTTGTTGTGGGCGTCGATTTTGTCAATTTACTTGCCGTTACTAGTCTTATCTTGATTCGGCGGCATCGTGGGATGAAGCGGCCCGGACCGACCTTACACGTACGCTTACGTGAGACAGGTTCCACCGACTGACATGCACTAGTTGCATAAGGTGGCTAGCGGGTGTCTGTCTCTCCCACTTTAGTCGGATCGGATTCGATGAAAAGGGTCCTTATGAAGGGTAAATAGAAATTGGCATATCACGTTGTGGTTTTGGCGTAGGTAAGAAACGTTCTTGCTAGAAACCTATAGCAGGCACGTAAAAAAAATTGCAACAACAATTAGAGGACGTCTAACTTGTTCTTGCAGCATATGCCGTGTGATGTGATATGGCCAAAAGGATGTGATGAATGATATATGTGATGTATGAGATTGATCATGTTCTTGTAATAGATATCACGACTTGCATGTCGATGAGTATGACAACCGGCAGGAGCCATAGGAGTTGTCTTATTTTATTGTATGACCTGCGTGTCAATGAAAACGCCATGTAATTACTTTACTTTATTGCTAACCGTTAGCCATAGTAGTAAAAGTAATAGTTGGCGAGACAACTTCATGAAGATACAATGATGGAGATCATGATGATGGAGATCATGGTGTCATGCCGGTGACGATGATGATCATGGTGCCCCGAAGATGAAGATCAAAAGGAGCAAAATGATGTTGGCCATATCATGTCACTTTATGATTTGCATGTGATGTTTATCATGTTTACATCTTATTTGCTTAGAACGACGGTAGCATAAATAAGATGATCCCTCGCTAAAATTTCAAGAAAGTGTTCCCCCTAACTATGCACCGTTGCGAAGGTTCGTTGTTTCGAAGCACCACGTGATGATCGGGTGTGATAGATTCTAACGTTCGAATACAATGGCTGTAAGCCAGATTTACACATGCGAAACACTTAGGTTGACTTGACGAGCCTAGCATGTACAGACATGGCCTCGGAACACGGAAGACCGAAAGGTCGAACATGAGTCGTATAGAAGATACGATCAACATGGAGATGTTCACCGTTGATGACTAGTCCGTCTCACATGATGATCGGACACGGCCTAGTCGATTCGGATCATGTATCACTTAGATGACTAGAGGGATGTCTATCTGAGTGGGAGTTCATTGAATAATTTGATTAGATGAACTTAATTATCATGAACTTAGTCTAAAATCTTTACAATATGTCTTGTAGATCAAATGGCCCACACTAATGTTGCCCTCAACTTCAACGCGTTCCTAGAGAAAACCAAGCTGAAAGACGATGGTAGCAACTACACGGACTGGGTCCGTAACCTGAGGATTATCCTCATAGCTGCCAAGAAAGCATATGTCCTTGAAGCACCGCTAGGTGACGCACCTGTTTTCCCAGCAACTCAAGACGTTATGAACGCCTGGCAGTCGCGTAGTGATGATTACTCCCTGGTTCAGTGCGGCATGCTTTACAGCTTAGAACCGGGGCTCCAAAAGCGTTTTGAGCAACACGGAGCATATGAGATGTTCCAAGAGCTGAAAATGGTTTTCCAAGCTCATGCCCGGGTCGAGAGATATGAAGTCTCCGACAAGTTCTACAGTTGTAAGATGGAGGAGAATAGTTCTGTCAGCGAGCATATACTCAAAATGTTTGGGTTGCACAACCGCTTGTCTCAGCTGGGAGTTAATCTCCCGGATGACGCGGTCGTTGACAGAATCCTTCAGTCGCTTCCACCTTGCTACAAGAGCTTTGTGATGAACTTCAATATGCAGGGGATGGAAAAAACCATTCCTGAGGTATATTCAATGCTGAAATCAGCGGAGGTGGAGATCAAAAAGGAACATCAAGTGTTGATGGTGAATAAAACCACTAAGTTCAAGAAAGGCAAGGGTAAAAAGAACTTCAAGAAGGACGGCAAGGGAGTTGCCGCGCCCGGTAAGCAAGCTGCCGGGAAGAAGCCAAAGAATGGACCCAAGCCTGAGACTGAATGCTTTTATTGCAAGGGAAACGGTCACTGGAAGCGGAACTGCCCCAAGTACTTAGCGGATAAAAAGGCCGGCAATACCAAAGGTATATGTGATACACATGTTATTGATGTGTACCTTACCAGCGCTCGTAGTAGCTCCTGGGTATTTGATACCGGTGCGGTTGCTCATATTTGTAACTCAAAACAGGAGCTGCGGAATAAGCGGAGACTGGCGAAGGACGAGGTGACGATGCGCGTCGGGAATGGTTCCAAGGTCGATGTGATCGCCGTCGGCACGCTACCTCTACATCTGCCTTCGGGATTAGTTTTAAACCTTAATAATTGTTATTTAGTACCAGCTTTGAGCATGAACATTGTATCAGGATCTCGTTTGATGCGAGATGGCCACTCATTTAAATCCGAGAATAATGGTTGTTCTATTTATATGAGAGATATGTTTTATGGTCATGCCCCGCTGGTCAATGGTTTATTCTTATTGAATCTCGAACGTGATGTTACACATATTCATAGTGTGAATGCCAAAAGATGTAAGGTTGATAATGATAGTCCCACATACTTGTGGCACTGCCGCCTTGGTCACATTGGTGTCAAACGCATGAAGAAACTCCATGCAGATGGACTTTTGGAGTCTCTTGATTATGAATCATTTGACACGTGCGAACCATGCCTCATGGGCAAAATGACCAAGACTCCGTTCTCCGGAACAATGGAGCGAGCAACCAACTTATTGGAAATCATACATACTGATGTGTGCGGTCCAATGAGCGTTGAGGCTCGCGGTGGTTATCGTTATGTTCTCACCCTCACTGATGACTTAAGTAGATATGGGTATGTTTACTTAATGAAACACAAGTCTGAGACCTTCGAAAAGTTCAAGGAATTTCAGAGTGAGGTTGAGAATCAACGTGACAGGAAAATAAAGTTCTTACGATCAGATCGTGGAGGGGAATATTTGAGTCACGAATTTGGCACGCACTTAAGGAAATGTGGAATTGTTTCACAACTCACGCCGCCTGGAACACCTCAGCGTAATGGTGTGTCCGAACGTCGTAATCGCACTCTATTAGATATGGTGCGATCTATGATGTCTCTTACCGATCTACCGCTATCATTTTGGGGTTATGCTTTAGAGACTGCCGCATTCACTTTAAATAGGGCTCCGTCGAAATCCATTGAGACGACACCGTATGAATTATGGTTTGGGAAGAAACCTAAGCTGTCGTTTCTGAAAGTTTGGGGATGCGATGCTTATGTCAAGAAACTTCAACCTGAAAAGCTCGAACCCAAATCGGAAAAATGCGTCTTCATAGGATACCCTAAGGAAACTATTGGGTATACCTTCTACCTCAGATCCGAAGGCAAGATATTTGTTGCCAAGAATGGATCCTTTCTAGAGAAAGAGTTTCTCTCGAAAGAAGTAAGTGGGAGGAAAGTAGAACTTGATGAGGTAACCCCTCTTGAACCGGAGAGTAGCGCAGCTCAGGAAGATGTTTCTGTGGTGCCTGCACCGACTAGAGAGGAAGTTAATGATGATGATCATGAAACTTCGGATCAAGTTGCTACTGAAATTCGTAGGTCCACGAGGACACGTTCCGCACCAGAGTGGTACGGCAACCCTGTCCTGGAAATCATGTTGTTAGACAACGGTGAACCTTCGAACTATGAAGAAGCGATGGCGGGCCCGGATTCCAACAAATGGCTTGAAGCCATGAAATCCGAGATAGGATCCATGTATGAAAACGAAGTATGGACTTTGACAGACTTGCCCGATGATCGGCAAGCCATAGAGAACAAATGGATCTTTAAGAAGAAGACAGACGCGGATGGTAATGTGACCATCTATAAGGCTCGACTTGTCGCTAAGGGTTATCGACAAGTTCAAGGGGTTGACTATGATGAGACCTTCTCACCCGTAGCGAAGCTGAAGTCAGTCCGAATCATGTTAGCAATTGCTGCATTCTATGATTATGAGATATGGCAAATGGACGTCAAAACGGCATTCCTTAATGGTTTCCTTATGGAAGAATTGTATATGATGCAGCCGGAAGGTTTTGTCGATCCTAATAATGCTGACAAGGTATGCAAGCTCCAGCGCTCAATCTATGGGCTGGTGCAAGCATCTCGGAGTTGGAACATTCGCTTTGATGAGATGATCAAAGCATTGGGTTTACACAGACTTATGGAGAAGCCTGTGTTTACAAGAAAGTGAGTGGGAGCTCTGTAGCATTTCTCATATTATATGTGGATGACATACTATTAATGGGAAATGATATAGAATTCTTGGAAAGCATAAAGGCCTACTTGAATAAGTGTTTTTCAATGAAGGACCTTGGAGAAGCTGCTTACATATTAGGCATCAAGATCTATAGAGATAGATCGAGACGCCTCATTGGTCTTTCGCAAAGCACATACCTTGACAAGATATTGAAGAAGTTCAATATGGATCAGTCCAAGAAGGGGTTCTTGCCTGTATTGCAAGGTGTGAGATTGAGCACGGCTCAATGCCCGACCTCGGCAGAAGATAGAGAAAAGATGAGTGTCATCCCGCCATAGGGTCTATTATGTATGCCATGCTGTGTACCAGACCTGATGTGAACCTTGCCGTAAGTTTGGTAGGGAGGTACCAAAGTAATCCCAGCATGGAACACTGGACAGCGGTCAAGAACATCCTGAAGTACTTGAAAAGGACTAAGGATATGTTTCTCGTTTATGGAGGTGACGAAGAGCTCGTCGTAAAGGGTTACGTCGATGCTAGCTTCGACACAGATCTGGATGACTCCAAGTCACAAACCGGATACGTGTATATTTTGAATGGTGGGGCAGTCAGCTGGTGCAGTTGCAAGCAAATCGTTGTGGCGGGATCTACATGTGAAGCGGAGTACATAGCAGCCTCGGAGGCAGCACAGGAAGCAGTCTGGATGAAGGAGTTCATCACCGACCTAGGAGTTATTCCCAATGCGTCGGGCCCAATGACTCTCTTCTGTGACAACACTGGAGCTATTGCCCTTGCCAAGGAGCCCAGGTTTCACAAGAAGACCAGGCATATCAAGCGTCGCTTCAACTCCATTCGTGAACATGTTCAAGATGGAGACATAGATATTTGTAAAGTGCAGACGGATCTGAATGTCGCAGATCCGTTGACTAAACCTCTTCCACGAGCAAAACATGATCAACACCAGAACTCTATGGGTGTTTGATTCATCACAATGTAACTAGATTATTGACTCTAGTGCAAGTGGGAGACTGTTGGAAATATGCCCTAGAGGCAATAATAAAGTGGTTATTATTATATTTCCTTGTTCATGATAATTGTCTATTGTTCATGCTATAATTGTGTTATCCGGAAATCGTAATACATGTGTGAATACATAGACCACAACATGTCCCTAGTGAGCCTCTAGTTGACTAGCTCGTTGATCAATAGATGGTTACGGTTTCCTGACCATGGACATTGGATGTCGTTGATAACGGGATCACATCATTAGGAGAATGATGTGATGGACAAGACCCAATCCTAAGCATAGCACAAGATCGTGTAGTTCGTTTGCTAGAGCTTTTCTAATGTCAAGTATCATTTCCTTAGACCATGAGATTGTGCAACTCCCGGATACCGTAGGAATGCTTTGGGTGTGCCAAACGTCACAACGTAACTGGGTGGCTATAAAGGCACACTACGGGTATCTCCGAAAGTGTCTGTTGGGTTGGCACGAATCGAGACTGGGATTTGTCACTCCGTGTGACGGAGAGGTATCTCTGGGCCCACTCGGTAGGACATCATCATAATGAGCTCAATGTGACCAAGGAGTTGATCACGGGATGATGTGTTACGAACGAGTAAAGAGCCTTGCCGGTAACGAGATTGAACAAGGTATTGGGATACTGACGATCGAATCTCGGGCAAGTATCATACCGGTAGACAAAGGGAATTGTGTACGGGATTGATTGAATCTCCGACATCGTGGTTCATCCGATGAGATCATCGTGGAACATGTGGGAGCCAACATGGGTATCCAGATCCCGCTGTTGGTTATTGGCCGGAGAGATGTCTCGGTCATGTCTGCATGGTTCCCGAACCCGTAGGGTCTACACACTTAAGGTTCGGTGACGCTAGGGTTGTTATGGGAAATAGTATGTGGTTACCGAATGTTGTTCGGAGTCCCGGATGAGATCCCGGATGTCACGAGGAGTTCCGGAATGGTCCGGAGGTGAAGATTTATATATGGGAAGTCATCATACGGTCACCGGAAGTGTTCGGGGGTTTTCCGGTATTGTACCGGGACCACCGAAGGGGTTCCGGGGGTCCACCGGGAGGGTCCACCTGCCCCGGAGGGCCCTATGGGCTGTATGTGGGAGGGAACCAGCCCCTAAGTGGGCTGGGCGCCATCCCCCCTAGGGCCCATGCGCCTAGGGTTGGGGAAACCCTAAAGGGGGGCGCCCCCCCCCCTTGGCTTGGGGGGCAAGCCCCCTCCCCCTGGCCGCCGCCCCCCCTCTAGATCTGATCTAGAGGGGCCGGCCCCCTTCCCCCTTGGCCCTATAAATAGAGGGGAGGAGGGAGGGCAGTAGTACCTCATCCAAGGCGCAGCCCTCACCCTCTCCAACACCCCCTCCTCCTCCGTTGAGCTTGGCGAAGCCCTGCCGGAGAACTGCCAACTCCACCACCACGCCGTCGTGCTGCCGGAGTTGTCTTCCCCAACCTCTCCCTCCTCCTTGCTGGATCAAGGCGCGGGAGACGTCACCGAGCTGCACGTGTGTTGAACGCGGAGGCGCCGTTGTTCGGCGCTTAGATTGGAATCGACTGCGATCTGAATCGCTACGTGTACGACTCCTCCAACCGCGTTCTTGCAACGCTTCTGCATCGCGATCTTCAAGGGTATGAAGATGCACTCCTCTCTCTCTCGTTGCTAGTCTCTCCATAGATTGATCTTGGTGATGCGTAGGAATTTTTTTTGATTTACTACTACGTTCCCCAACACTATCGATAGCCTGTCCTACGGTAACGGACACTCGGAGTTGTATCCCGATCGGTACAACTAGAACATGACTTGAGATGAGAACTGGTTAGTACGGCTCTGGGATTGCTTTCTCGCGGGGAGTCGAGGAAGAATCTCTGGCCGAGGTTGATGACTTTACTACTATACTTTACATTATGTTATTCTGCTCTCTTCTTATGCTGCAAGGCTGTTGAAGATGCTGAAGATGCTAGTCTTCGATAGGACTAGGCTTTCCCCTTCTATTCTGGCATTTCTGCAGCCCAGTCCACATATACAGCCGTCCTTTGAAAATGTTGCATATGTAGTGTAGATCCTTGCTTGCTGTGTACTTCGGATGAGTACTCACGTTTGCTTTATTTTCCTTTTCCCCCTTTATCCCTTTGTCGCATCCAGACGACGGAGCCCCGGAGCCAGTTGTCCCGTTCGACGACCACTACTACTACCAGCCCGGAGAGTACTACTACTACGAGGAGTCGACCGACGACCAGGAGTAGGATTCGGAGGGTCCAGGGCAGGAGGCCCACGCCTTTCGATCGTAGTATTTTATTTTGCCCCGCCTCTGTGAAGGCTTATCTCTCTGTTCTGTAATATATTTGTACCCAGATATCTGACGCTTCCGCTGACACTTGTATGCCATCGAGCTATATATTCGAGCCCTCGAGGCCCTGGCTTGTAATATTAAGCTTGTATGACTTTATTTATGTTTTAGAGTTGTGTTGTGATATCTTCAAGTAAGTCCTTAGGCTTGATCATGTGCATTTGCGTGTATGATTAGTGCACGATTAAGCCGGGGTTGTCACAAGGTCCATTCATGCTGGATTTTTGAATCGACTGTTTTTTTCATTTTCATTGAACTTCACTCAAAATTTCTCTGGATGTCCGATCCCGCGCTGTGATTCGTGCTGGATTTTTGAATCGACCAATTTTTTGGTTCTCATTGAATTTTTGGACATTCGATCGTACACTGTGATGGCTATAGCATTTCACCTTTATTCAAAATTTGACATTTTGTCTTCTCTGTTACGTCATTCTTCGAATAACTACATAATTTCTCTCCTCTTTTGTTGTCCTAAAATTACTATTGCCAGTCTTTAGTTTTTTTAACACATCGGACCCAAGCGCTCGTATATACACGCATACACTGATCCCTATGAACGCACACACACACCCTACCCCTATGAGCACCTCCGAGAGACTGGGCCAACATATCATCTTGAGATTTTACGAAGTCACCGTAGGCACCTCGTAGTAGGCGCCTCATAGTCGACGGGAACGTTTGCTCCCACTGAACACGCATCGTTGAAAATCCTGAAAGAAATCCATGATAAATGCGAGCACCAGGGCTTGAACCCTGATGGGCTGGGGATACCATTGTCCATCTAACCATCCAACCACAGGTTGGTTCGCAGTTTTTAGTTTTTACATTACAGTTTTGAGACTCGAAAGTTGCAGTTTACCTTTTCATTGTAACGAATAACTTGAATTACTATGAAATTATGTCCATGCTAGCATTGAAAATGATGATTAATTTTTGGCTCTCCCACAGAATTAGTGTTACCAGAGTGCACCTTTTATAGTTCCAAAGAACTTAGAAATCCAATTCGGCTCTCGAGAGCATATGGTCTTGCTAACAGAAAATATTTTATTGCAATTTTCAAAAAAATAAAATATAAAACATATATGTGTTCATTGTCACACCCAAATGCTAAATGAGAATTTTTATGGTGAAAGCTTAATCATTTTGACCTATGCCCAAAAAAAGTCAAACGCCAAATGTTACCTCCAAATATTACACTTAATTTTTTACGACAAAGCACTTCTATTATGTTTCACGCGATAATCGTCAAGCATGCTTTGTTACACTAACAAGAACACCTACCAAAAATTCAGAATTTTTGAATTTTATTTTGAATTTACTATTCATTCAAGAGCATATACACCCAGAGCCAAAACGGCCCTCCTGAAGCATTGAGAAGAGGTCATATTCAAATGCCGGAGGTTTTCATCACTCCATGGACATCACCAGAGCACGACTGGGTTAGGCTAAACACGGATGGTTCTCTGGCTACATCGAATGGCATAGCACAAACGACATGGTATTACAGGATGATACTGCAATAATAATATTTACGTCATGTCGTCAATTATTCATTTGTTATGATGCCCTTGAGGTTGCGCTATCCGCGATTAAGGAAGGAGGGGCACTTGTGACACGATGGATTCAATTGCCCATTGTGAATTAATCAGATTGTTTGGAGATGATCAATCTTGTGAAAAGGGGGAGAGGGACAAGTCAAGATATGGTTTTTTGGTGCACGAAATCAAACATCTCATGGAAGATCAAAGTGTGTGTATTACTCATGTGTGGTGTACTCAAAACCTTTTAAGCCATCTAATGGCGGATTATGGTAGGGTTGAAGGTTGCACTGTTGTGTGGCTATGGTCAGTACATCAGGAGGCGAGCAAACAATGTTATATCAAACATTACCTAGTTATATGAGTAATATAAGTATTTTCAGGCAAAAAATAGATACCATTATTGTATACAACTCTGATGTACTGTCGTAGTTCTTTGCATGTTAGCCTGGATTTTTCATGATTCAGTTCTTGCCACCCATAATTAATTGGGTTGGATTTTCAGGGTGATATTGATTTTGTTTCCAGTCAAACATCATAATTTGGTTTCATACATATATAGTCGTGTTTTTATTGGCTAAATTTATTGATTGAAGGACAACTCGGTTGGAAATAGACACTCCACTTTATGTATGTGCGGTATATGACATAATACGAGAGTGACTATAGCAAAGTCAAACTTAGAAATAGTTATTCTTGGTTAAGATGATAGTTGCTCGACCAATATATTCTTATTCTTTTCTATTGCATAACTCCTCACTAGTAAAAAATCGGGGTTTGCAAGCGGTATTCACACCTGGGCTGTCTGCGGTTACTCAATCCGCCTGAAAGCCTATATCGCTAATACTCAAGATGTCGGAGATGGTTTCAGAACCGCATCAAATGCTTGGAGCTCCACAAGCAGTTTTGCCTTACTAACCGCCTCGAATGCTCAAAGCAGCGCATGCAGTTTCTTATTACTAGCCGTCTCAAATGCTTAGAGCATGGTAGTAAATATCTTCAATTAGGTAAATAGCCATGCTACTAAAATTCATCGAAACAAGAAACTTAACCATACACACTGAAATTGATATAAAATAGCATTACTGTTCAAGTTGGCAGCATCACACGCACAAAAAGTAGATTAAAACACAATCCAAAATATGACAACATCTCTCATGGGTTTTATACGACACAACATCTTAGGCCTCTGCCGTAACACCTGAAGTGGCACTGCCTCCACCAGCTCCAGCAACTCCAAGCCCTCCTCCAACATCATCATTGTCGTCATCATCGTTGTCAGGAGTTGGCATAATAATGGTCTTCGTGATGCCATAGAATTCTAAAATCTTGGCCTTAGCTCAGGAACTTGGTGGCCATCATTAGTGTTGTCTCTGTTTCTCCCTCGACGACCGGACCTTGCTTCATATTGGTGAAGGAAATATGCCCTAGAGGCAATAATAAAGTTGTTATTTTATATTTCCTTATTCATGATAAAGGTTTATTATTCATGCTAGAAATGTATTGATCGGAAACCATAATACATGTGTGAATACATAGACAAAACACCGTGTCCCTACTAAGCCTCTACTAGACTAGCTCGTTGATCAAAGATGGTTATGGTTTCCTGACCATGGACATGAGTTGTCATTTGATAACGGGATCACATCATTAGGAGAATGATGTGATGGACAAGACCCATCTGTTAGCTTAGCATAATGATCGTTCAGTTTTATTGCTATTGCTTTCTTCATGTAAAATACATATTCCTTCCACTATGAGATTATGCAACTCCCGGATATCGGAGGAGTGCCTTGTGAGCAATCGAATGTCACAACATAACTGGATGATTATAAAGATGCTCTACAGGTATCTCCGAAGGTATTTGTTGAGTTGGCATAGATCGAGATTAGGATTTGTCACTCCGAGTTTTGGAGAGGTATCTCTGGGCCCTCTTGGTAATACACATCATAAGCTTGCAAGCAAATGACTAAGGAGTTGGTCACGAGATGATGTATTACGAAACGAGTAAAGAGACTTGCCGGTAACGAGATTGAACTAGGTATGAAGATATAGACGATCGAATCTCGGGCAAGTAACATACCGATGGACAAAGGGAATTACGTATGTTGTCATAACGGTTCGACCGATAAAGATCTTCATAGAATATGTAGGAGCCAATATGAGCATCCAGGTTCCGCTATTGGTTATTGACCGGAGAGGTGTCTCGGTCATGTCTACATAGTTCTCGAACCCGTAGGGTCCGCACGCTTAACGTTCGTTGACGATATAGTATTATATGAGTTATGTGATTTGGTGACCGAATGTTGTTCGGAGTCCCAGATGAGATCACGGAGATGACGAAGAGTCTCAAAATGGTCGAGAGGTAATGATTGATATATAGGACGATGGTATTCGGACACCGGAAGTGTTTCGGGGGTCACCGGGTACTTATCGGGTCACCGAAAGGGGTTTCGGGCACCCCCAGCAAAAGATATGGGCCTTATGGGCCAAGAGGGGAAACACACCAGCCACAAGGGGCTGGTGCCCCCCATATGGGTCGGCCAAGGTGGAGAAGGAAAGGGGAAGGAGGAAAGGAAAGAAAGGGAATAGGATTCCCCCTTCCTTCCACCTCCCCCCCTTTCCTTCCCCCTCTGACAAATAAGGCAGGGGGGCGACACTTGGGAAGACCCCAAGTAGGATTCGGCCTACTTGGGGCACCCTCCTGGCTGCTCCCTCCTCCCCTCCACCTATATATATGTGGGAGGGGGGTGCCTAGCACACCGAGACAATTGTTTAGCCGTGTGCGGCGCCCCCCTCCACCGTTTACACCCCCGGTCATATTTTCGTAGTGCTTAGGCGAAGCCCTGCGGAGATCACTTCACCATCACCATCACCACGCCGTCGTGCTGACGGAACTCATCTACTACCTCGACATCTTGCTGGATCAAGAAGGCGAGGGGCGTCACCGAGCTGAACGTGTGCAGAACGCGGAGGTGCCGTACGTTCGGTACTTGATCGGTTGGAGCGTGAAGAAGTTCGACTACATCAACCGCGTTGTTAAACGCTTCCGCTTACGGTCTACGAGGGTATGCAGACACACTCTCCCCCTCGTTGCTATGCATCTCCATGGATAGATCATTGCGTGTGCGTAGAATTTTTTTTGTTTTTCCATGCAACGATTCTCAACAGTGGCATCATGAGCCAGGTCTATGCGTAGATGATTTGCACGAGTAGAACACAAAGAGTTGTGGGCGGTGATAGTCATACTGCTTACCACCAACATCTTATTTGATTCAGCGGTATTGTGGGATGAAGCGGCCCGGACCAACCTTACATGTCCACGTACATGAGACCGGTTCCACCGACGGACATGCAACTAGTTTTGCATAAAGGTGGCTGGCGGGTGTCTGTTTCTGCTACTTTAGTTGAATCAAATTTGACTACGGCCGGTCCTAGAAGAAGGTTAAAATAGCAAACTTGACGAATCACCGTTGTGGTTTTTGCCGTAGGTAAGAACGGTTCTTGCTAGAAGCCCGTAGCAGCCACGTAAAACTTGCAACAACAAAGTAGAGGACGTCTAACTTGTTTTTGCAGGGCATGTTGTGATGTGATATGGTCAAGACATGATGTGATATACATTGTTGTATGAGATGATCATGTTTTATAAGTTATCGGCAACTAGCAGGAGCCTTATGGTTGTCGCTTTATTGTATGAAATGCAAATGCCATGTAATTGCTTTACTTTATCACTATGCGTTAGCGATAGTTGTAGAAGCAATAGTTGGTGAGACGACCACGACGCAACGATGGAGATCAAGGTGTCGAGCCGGTGACGATGGAGATCATGGCGATGCTTTGGAGATGGAGATCAAAAGCATGAGATGATGATGGCCATATCATGTCACATATTTTGATTGCATATGATGTTTATCTTTTATGCATCTTATTTTGCTTAGTACGACGGTAGCATTATAAGATGATCCCTTAACTAAATTTCAAGGTATAAGTGTTCTCCCTAAGTATGCACCGTTGCGACAGTTCGTCATGTTGAGACACCACGTGATGATCGGGTGTGATAGACTCTACGTTCAAATACAACGGGTGCAACACAGTTTTGCACATGCGGAATACTCGGGTTACACTTGACGAGCCTGGCATGTACAGACATGGACTCGGAACACTAGAGACCGAAAGGTCAAACGTGAATCATATAGTAGATATGATCAACATAGAGATGTTCACCATTGATGACTACTCCATCTCATGTGATGATCGGACATGGTTTAGTTGATTTGGATCACGTATCATTTAGATGACTTGAGGGATGTCTATCTAAGTGGTAGTTCTTAAGTAATTTGATTAATTGAACTTAATTTATCATGAACTTAGTCTTAATAGTTTTTTCATATCTATGTTGTAGATCAATAGCTCGCGATATAGCTCCTATATATTTTTGATATGTTCCTAGAGAAAAATAAGTTGAAAGATGATGGTAGCAATAATGCGGACTAGGTCCGTGATCTGAGGATTATCCTCGTTGCTGCACAGAAGAATTATGTCCTTAATGCACCGCTAGGTGACAGACCTATTGCAGGAGCTGATGCAGACGTCATGAACGTTTTACAAGCTCGATATGATGACTACTTGATAGTTTAGTGTGCCATGCTTTACGGCTTAGTATCGGAGCTCCAAAGACGTTTTGAAACGCCACGGAGCATATGAGATGTTCCAAGAGCTAAAATTGGTATTTCAGACTCATGCCCGTGTCGAGAGGTATGAGACCTCTAACAAGTACTTTGCCTACAAGATGGAGGAGAATAGCTCAGCTAGTGAGCATGTGTTCAGAATGTCTGAGTACTACGATCGCTTGAATCAAGTGGGAGTTAATCTTCCAGATAAGATAGTGATTGACAGAGTTCTCTAGTCACTATCACTAAGCTACTAGAACTTCGTGATGAACTATAATATGCAAGGGATGACGAAAACAATTCCCAAGCTCTTCGCGATGCTAAAATCGGCGAAGGTAGAAATCAAGAAAGAGCATCAAGTGTTGATGGTTAACAAGACCACTAGTTTCAAGAAAAAGGGCAAGGGAAAGAAAGGGGAACTTCAAGAAGAATGGCAAGCAAGTTGTCACTCCCGTGAAGAAGCCCAAAGCTGGACCTAAGCCTGAATTTGAGTGCTTCTACTGCGAAAGAAATGGTCACTGGAAGTGGAACTGCCCCAAATACTTGGCGGATAAGAAGGATGGCAAAGTGAACAAAGGTACATTTGATATACATGTTATTGATGTGTATTTTACTAGTGTTCATAGTAGCCCCTGGGTATTTGATACCGGTTCAGTTGCTAAGATTAGTAACTCAAAACAGGAGTTGCAAAATGAACAGAGACTAGTTAATGACGAGGTGACGATGTGTGTTGGAAGTGATTCCAAGGTTGATAAGATCACCATCGCACACTCCCTCTACCTTCGGGATTAGTGTTGGACCTAAATAAATAAATGTTATTTGGTGTTTGCGTTGAGCATGAATATGATTGGATCATGTTTATTGCGATGCGGTTATTCATTTAAGTCAGAGAATAATTGTTGTTTTGTTTACATGAATAAAACCTTCTATGGTCATACACCCAATGTAAATGGTTTATTGAATCTCGATCGTAGTGATACACATATTCATAATATTGATGCCAAAAGATGCAAAGTTAATAATGATAGTGCAACATATTTGTGGCACTGGCGTTTAGGTCATATTGGTGTAAAGCACATGAAGAAACTCCATGCAGATGGGCTTTTGGAATCACTTGATTATGAATCATTTGATACTTGCGAACCATACCTCATGGGCAAGATGACTAAAACTCCGTTCTCTGGAACAATGGGGCGAGCTAATGACTTATTGGAAATAATACATACCGATTTATGCGGTCCGATGAGTGTTGAAGCACGCGGCGGGTATCGTTATTTTCTGACCTTCACAGATGATTTGAGTAGGTATGGATATGTCTACTTGATGAAACACAAGTCTGAAACATTTGAAAAGTTAAAAGAATTTCAGAGTGAAGTGTAGAATTATCGTAACAAGAAAATAAAGTTTCTACGATCTGATCGCGGATGCGAATATTTGAGTTACGAGTTTGGCCTTCATTTTAAACAATGTGGAACAGTTTCACAATTCATGCCACCTGGAACACCATAGTGTAATGGTGTGTCCAAAAGTCGTAACCGTACTTTATTAGATATGGTGCATTCTATGATGTCTCTTACCGATTTACCACTATCGTTTTTGGGGTTATGCATTAGAGACAACTGCATTCACGTTAAATAGGGTACCGTCTAAATCTGTTGAGACGACACCGTATGAACTGTGGTTTGGCAAGAAACCTAAGCTGTCATTTCTTAAAGTTTGGGGTTGCGACACTTATGTCAAAAGGCTTCAGCCTGATAAGTTCGAACCCAAATCGGAGAAGTGCGCCTTCATAGGATACCCTAAGGAAACAATTGGGTACACCTTCTACCATAGATCCGAAGGAAAGATCTTTGTTGCAAAAAATGGAACCTTTCGAGAGAAGGAGTTTCTCTCGAAAGAAGTGAGTGGGAGGAAAGTAGAACTTGATGAGGTAATTGTACCTTCTCTCGAATTGGAAAGTAGCACCTCACAGAAAACTGTTCCTATGATGCCTACACCAACTAGAGAGGAAGCTAATGATGATGACCATGAAACTTCAGATCAAGTTACTGCTAAACTTCGTAGGTCAACCAGAGCACGATCCAAAGTGGTACGGTAATCCTGTCCTGGAAGTCATGTTACTAGACCAAGGCGAACCTATGAACTATGAAGAAGCTATGATGAGCCCAGATTCCGACAGATGGCTTGAGGCCATGAAATCTGAGATAGGATCCATATATGAGAACAAAGTGTGGACTTTGGTGCATTTGCCCGATGATCGACAAGCCATAGAGAATAAATGGATCTTCAAGAAGAAGACTGATGCTGATGGTAATGTTACTGTCTACAAAGCTCGACTTGTCGTAAAAGGTTTTTCGACAAGTTCAAGGGGTTGACTACGATGAGACTTTCTCACCCGTAGCGATGCTTAAGTCCGTCCGAATCATGTTAGCAATTGCCGCATTTTATGATTATGAAATCTGGCAAATGGACGTCAAAACTGCATTCCTTAATGGATTTCTTAAAGAAGAGTTGTATATGATGCAACCAGAAGGTTTTGTCTATCCTAAAGGTGCTAACAAAGTGTGCAAGCTCCAGTGATCCATCTATGGACTGGTGCAAGCATCAAGGCATATGGTTTTATACAGACTTTCGGTGAAGCCTGTATTTACAAGAAAGTGAGTGGGAGCTCTGTAGCATTTCTATTATTATATGTGGATGACATATTGCTGATTGGAAATGATATAGAATTTCTGGATAGCATCAAAGGATACTTGAATAAGAATTTTTTTAATGAAAGACCTCGGTGAAGCTGCTTACATATTAGGCATCAAGATCTATAGAGATAGATCATGACGCTTGATAAGATTTTCAATGAGTACATACCTTGACAAGATTTTGAAGGAGTTCAAAATGGATCAGTTAAAGAAGGAGTTCTAGACTGTATTGTAAGGTGTGAAGTTGAGTAAGACTCAAAGCTCGACCACGGCAGAAGGTAGAGAGAGAATGAAGGTCATTCCCTGTGCCTCAGCCATAGGTTCTGTAAAGTATGCCATGCTGTATACCAGACCTATTGTGTACCTTGCCATGAGTTTGGCAAGGGGTACAATAGTGATCTAGTAGTAGATCACTGGACATCGGTCAAAAATTATCCTTAGAGAACTAAGGAAATATTTTCTCGGTTATGGAGGTGATAAAGAGTTCATCGTAAAGGGTTACATCGATGCAAGCTTTGACACCAATTCAGATGACTATGAGTCTCAATCTGGATACATATTGAAAGTGGGAGCAATTAGCTAAAGTAGATCCATGCAGAGCATTGTAGACATAGAAATTTGCAAAATACATACAGATCTGAATATGACAGACCCGTTGACTAAACTTCTCTCACAAGCAAAACATGATCACACCTTAGTACTCTTTGGGTGTTAATCACATGGCTATGTGAACTAGATTATTGACTCTAGTAAACCCTTTGGGTGTTGGTCACATGGCGATGTGAACTATGGGTGTTAATCACATGACGATGTGAACTATTGGTTTTAAATCACATGGCGATGTGAACTAGATTATTGACTCTAGTGCAAGTGGGAGACTGAAGGAAATATGCCCTAGAGGCAATAATAAAGTTGTTATTTTATATTTCCTTATTCATGATAAAGGTTTATTATTCATGCTATAATTGTATTGATCGGAAACCATAATACATGTGTGAATACATAGACAAAACACCGTGTCCCTAGTAAGCCTCTACTAGACTAGCTCATTGATCAAAGATGGTTAAGGTTTCTTGACCATGGACATGAGTTGTCATTTGATAACGGGATCACATCATTAGGAGAATGATGTGATGGACAAGACCCATCCGTTAGCTTAGCATAATGATCGTTCAGTTTTATTGCTATTGCTTTCTTCATGTAAAATACATATTCCTTTGACTATGAGATTATGAAACTCCCGGATACCGGAGGATTGCCTTGTGTGCTATCAAATGTCACAACATAACTGGGTGATTATAAAGATGCTCTACGGGTATCTCCGAAGGTATTTGTTGAGTTGGCATAGATCGAGATTAGGATTTGTCACTCCGAGTTTCGGAGAGGTATCTCTGGGCCCTCTCGGTAATACACATCATAAGCTTGCAAGCAAACGACTAAGTAGTTGGTCATGAGGTGATGTATTACGGAACAAGTAAAGTGACTTGCCGGTAACGAGATTGAACTAGGTATGAAGATATCGACGATCGAATCTCGGGCAAGTAACATACCAATGGACAAAGGGAATTACGTATGTTGTCATAACGGTTCGACCGATAAAGATCTTCGTAGAATATGTAGGAGCCAATATGAGCATCCAGGTTCCGCTATTGGTTATTGATCGGAGAGGTGTCTCGGTCATGTCTACATAGTTCTCGAACCCGTAGGGTCCGCACGCTTAACGTTCGTTGACGATATAGTATTATATGAGTTATGTGATTTGGTGACCGAATGTTGTTCAGAGTCCCGGATGAGATCACGGACATGACGAGGAGTCTTGAAATGGTCGATAGGTAAAGATTGATATATAGGACGATGGTATTCGGACACCGGAAGTGTTTCGGGGGTCACCGGGTACTTATCGGGTCACCGGAAGGGGTTCCAGGCACCCCCGGCAAAAGATATGGGCCTTATGGGCCAAGAGGGGAAACACACCAGCCACAAGGGGCTGGTGCGCCCGCCATATGGGCCGGCCAAGGTGGAGAAGGAAAGGGGAAGGAGGAAAGGAAAGTAAGGGAATAGGATTCCCCCTTCCTTCCACCTCCCCCCCCCTTTCCTTCCCCCTCCGACAAATAAGGCAGGGGGCGCGCCACTTGGGAGGACCCCAAGTAGGATTCGGCCTACTTGGGGCGCCCTCCTGGCTGCTCCCTCCTCCCCTCCACCTATATATATGTGGGAGGGGGGCACCTAGCACGCCGAGACAATTGTTTAGCCGTGTGCGGCGCCCCCCTCCACCGTTTACACCCCCGGTCATATTTTTGTAGTGCTTCGGCGAAGCCCTGCGGAGATCACTTCACCATCACCGTCACCACGTCGTCGTGCTGACGGAACTCATCTACTACCTCGACATCTTGCTGGATTAAGAAGGCGAGGGACGTCACCGAGCTGAACGTGTGCAGAACGCGGAGGTGCCGTACGTTCGGTACTTGATCGGTTGGAGCGCGAAGAAGTTCGACTACATCAACCGCGTTGTTAAACGCTTCCGCTTATGATCTATGAGAGTATGTAGACACACTCTCCCCCTCGTTGCTATGCATCTCCATGGATAGATCATTGCGTGTGCGTATAATTTTTTTTGTTTTTCCATGCAACGATTCCCAACAATTGGCGCCATGATGAAAGGGAACAGATAATAGCGTGTTGAACTTCACAAGGACAACATCGGTCATAAAATTTTCTACCATCTTGTAGCCCCAATGTTTTAGAAAGTGATTGATAACATATACAGCTAATAAGCCAGGTGATAAAAGGGTGTCCTGGACAATGAACATCAACACATTGTCAATAGAACGATAATCCACCCCCAACTGAATCTTTGTTGCATAATTTATACTAACAATTTTGGGAGCACGATCAAACAACTGCAAAGGCAAATAAATAATAATTTTAAAAAGTTGCACATGAAAACAAAAATAGAACATACACATATTACACTAAAATGTGGAAATCTACACACCAGCATCTCTAAATTAGATAAATGCACATAATACTATTAGTCAAATAAGCAATTTTACTAACTTTTTTTACTTTACACTGTAAGGCAAACACCCCAGCCTTGCAAATTTTATTCAAAAGAATAGAAATTACATTATATACATGGAGCAAAAGGCTCAAAACAAAAGGCCCGGTTTTACTATTTTATTTTCTGCTCTAAATTAGATAAATGCCCACACCAGTTTTGTATGTTTATATTACCAACTATCAAATAAATGCCCACGATGCAAAATTAGCATTACCAACTATCAATTAGCATCAAATATTTGTATGTTTACATTACCAACTAGCAGATGAATATCTACATCGATACAAAATATAGTAATGAAATAATCAAATACCAACTAGCATATTAGATATTAATTTACCTCTTTGTCTTCATCCTTAAAGCGTTTGCTTCCGTAAGTTCCATTACTAGTCGACCCTCTAGGCCTTTTCCCGTGATTGGCATGCATAAATGAGATGATAGACATGAGAACTATCATACAATACATATGCATGAAGTTGAAGATCCAATTTAAAGAAATGGTTAATCAGAAGTGTTCTCCTCGAACGAAAATTCACGAGTAATTCCATGAAGTTGAAGATATGATTTAATTGTACTAATGATATATATCTCTAGAAATGAAGTAATTTAACTTGATACCATTGTCATCTTTTGAACAGTCGTACAACAATTTCCAATCGACCTGTAAAACATAAGATGCGATCATTGGTTTAAAACTTTCAACTGAATCAAGCAACAACATAGTTACGTTAATAAAAATTTGCTGCACATTAGTACCTTGGTTCAGGGTCTAGTGATGGAAGGGGGCGATCAGCTTGGCACAATAGTTCATGCGAGGAATAGAATAATAAACAAGAAGCAGTGGTCAGGAACAATCAGTCAACCATGTAAGTAGCAGATACCAACCATATGTCACACTGATAACCCACAAGTATAAGGGATCGCAACAGTTTTCGAGGGTAGAATATTCAACCAAATTTATTGATTCAACAGAAGGGGAGCCAAAAAATATTTGCAAGTATTAGCAGTTGAGTTGTCAATTCAACCACACCTGGAAAACTAAATATCTACAACAGAGTGATCAGTAGCACAATAGTATAATAGTTTTGATAGCAGTGGCAAAGTAACAATAGTAACGGTAACAGTAATAGTAGCAGTTTTATAGTGATTATAACAGCAGCAGCAACAACAATAGTAACTTAGCAAGATCAGTATGCGAAAGTCGTAGGCATTGGATAGGTGATGGATAATTATGTTGGATGACATTCATCATATAATAGTTATAACCTAGGGCGACACAAAACTACCTCCAATCCATCAATGTAATGTAGGCATGTATTTTGTATATAGTCATACATGCTTATGATAAGAACTTGCATGACATCTTTTGTCCTACCCTCCCGTGGCAGCGGGCCATAAGAAAACTCAGGGATATTAAGGCCTCCTTTTAATAGAGAACCGGAACAAAGCATTAACACATAGTGAATACATGAACTCCTCAAATTACGGTAATCACTGGAAAGAATCCCAATTATTGTCACCTTGTGGTATGCGGATCATAACACATAATACACTACAAAAAATACTTCCGTGATGATACGTGTTTGTCACAGTAGGTCTCGTTTTCTGTCATGCATATACATCCATGACGATTTTATGACAGAATCAAGATAGTCATACCTATACTGTCGTAGAAATGTTCCATGACAATACCAAAATTATCATCATGGAAGTTTCCACTTCCATGACGATAAATGGCGCGTCATGGAAGTGCTTTCGTCAAGGGTAACCGCCACATGGCATCCACCGTAACGGGTCGCCATTAAGCTATCGGGTTCCGATTTGGATCCGATAACCCGTTAAGCCCGGACCAATGGGGATTTTCCACGTGTAAAATTATCATTGGCCGGAGGAAACACGTGTTGGCTCCGCGGTGGGCCAGATGTCGTCCATCCAATGAAGGAGACATGCCTATGATGCGTCGACACATGGCAGGGCCCAACAGAGGCCCATATAGGTTAAAAGGTCGGCCCAGTCAAAGGCCCGTATGATTACTCAGGTACTAGTGGGCCAGCCCACTAAGGGTCTGCTTAAACATGGCCCATTTACGGGCCACCGCCAGATCTGGCCCGTTAATTGTTCGCCGAGTATTTGGACCCAATTACGGCCCAGTGAGATTTCGGCCTGTTAGAGGCCCGATGTAGACATGTCTCCATTTCAGCCCGGTGTGTCATTCGTCCTGGGAATGGCCCGTGCTGCCCATGGGCCATATATGGTCTGACGCGACATCCGGCCCACTAATGGCCTGTGATCAAGGTGGCAGCAGTTCAGCCCAACGTGACTTTGGGCCTGTTAAAGGCTTGTCGTATAATTCGGCCCGTTGATGCCTCTACTAAGCTTTCGGCCTCTTAAAGGCCCATGATATCAGTGGGCCAACTAAGGCCTGAGATATGTTTCGGCCTGGTAACGGCCCGTCATATAACTGGGCCAATAATGGCCTGGTCTACATTTCAGCCTGCTAAAGCCCCGTGGACGACTATTGAAAATTGAGGCCCAACATGCATTTCGGCCTGCTAAAGGCCTATGGTATCTTCTGGGCCGTAACAGGCCAGCAGAATATTCTGCCTGTTAATGACCCGAAGCTACATGGGCCCAACTAAGCGTTGGGTCCACTAAAGGCCTAACTAAACATTGGGCCCAATGAAGGCCCATGTAAGTTGTGGGCCTGGCGCATAGTGTCCACGAAGGGCCCCAATGGCCAGTCAGCGCAGGCCCAAGAAAGTTGCGGGCTGGCCCAATTGTGGCCCACTGAAATGCAGGCCCGTTAGGGGCGAATGTTTTGGCGCGGTCGCCTACATCAGATTTTTGCCATTTTTTCCAGATAGCGAATGATGGCATATACGGTAACTAGTAGGAATTAAGAACAAACCTACTCTATACAATAAAGAAATGACCGCATAGTAACTTAGAATAAACTACACTATACAATAAAGGATTAATGGTATATTACATCCACTGGGCATCGAAGTTCACCATCAGTGATCATAAAGCGCAACGAAGAAGTAGATTACAAAAACTGGGCGCCATTGCAGCGTAACGAAATAATACTGAACCAAGACCACTTCCAAGACAGTTCAAGAAAGGTTAGCCTTGCGCGGGAGCTGCTGCGCAAGCAGCTGAGCAAGGCTGTGAGACCGGCCTAGCATGTCGATCATAGCTTCTAGCTGTAGCTATTTAGCAATGAGGTTCTCATTGGAGTTCTCCATGATCTTCCTTAGAGATTGGACTTCAAGTCGAAGTTGAGTTGCAGAATGCCTTTCTGCTTGAAGTTGATACTGAAGAAGTCGAACTAATTCAGGTAGTGAATTCTTTGAGCTTGTGTGACTGTTAGTCTCAACTAACTTGAACACTGCATCAAGACATCAGTTTGGGGCTGTCTCGCTATCTTCAAGATGTTTTGCCTTCTTTGCTGTAATATATGTTGGGTTTGTCTCACAGCCTTCAATAGACTTGTGCATGCCATCAGGCATATCACTCTAAAACAAGCAGAGAGATGACATGTTTTGCACGTATATAAACGAAGATGGTAACTATGCTATCAATTCCATCCAATTTCAAATTAGAAAATAAAGAGACAGTTCAAAATGTCAATAGCATAATTTGGCATTGTTCATAATGCAGGGAGCTTCACCACGCTACTGGATTACCATGTCAACAAAACAAGCATAGATGAAGGGCAAAATACAATCATCATATCTATTTTGGTTAATGTGCATGCAATGTTGTTCATATCATCAGCCACATCAACAAGATAAAGCAGGAAATGACAAGGTGCAAATGTGGGCTGCTTCACCACACACTAGATTATAGATCAACAAAAACAAGCATACATGCAGGGCTAAAGAAAATCATTGGATCTTTATTGAGTAACATGCATGGTATGAATAAGGAATTTGGTTTTGCAACTAAAACTTGGAACTTACAGTTGTTGCGAACATGCATTTTGATAGAAATAGCAAACTAAACAGCAGTTAATGATGGGGAGTAGGAGCAAATTAAACAGTAGTTGAGGATAAAGGCTTTAGAAGGACTGACTTACATTAACAGTTAACAACGGCTCTATAATGCCCTTCTCCATGTCAAGGGAAGGATAACTCAATAATTTTAGCACATAATCTTCTTCATAAGCATTGCCCGTACTCTACATTTTGTAGAGAGTAATTATAGATATGATAGTACTGGAAGGGATAGAGGATAATGAAGATAAGATGTAGATTAATCCTACATAATCAACTCTATCCCTGTAACTACAAGCGTTACAGGACAAAATGTACTGACAAGAGCAATGGGCTACACTTCTGCACTGGCATTGTCTGTGTATTCAACTTTTTGGTAAGATTAAATATAGATCTGATATTTTTTAGTAAATGGTGGGCGAGGGAGATAAGATGCAGAGTAATGCTACACAATGAACCAATCCCTCCTTCCCATAATATAAGAGTGTTTTGTACACTGGTGTACTGTACAAAACGCTCTTATATTATGGGATGGAGGGAGTAGCTATTAATGTAAGTACAGTGATAGAAGACATTTGGCCCTTACAAGAGGACTGTAGAGCTAAACCTCTTCAAAAGCATTGGGTTGATTCTAAATTTATGTAAGAGTCGATACAGATCTTATAATGTCCACCAAATGGAGGATAAGGAGGCTAACACATGCAGTGATGCTACATAATCAACCAGCTATGAAAGTAAGTATGGTCATACAGGGCAAGAGGTACTCACAAGAGCAATGCAGTGTGCAGTATAGTTGCGAGATTCTGTGGTCCCTTGAGAATGAATATTCTTCTGCAAATAGTTTTCGTACAAGTGAGATGGTAAGGCACATGCAGAAGTGTAGTTCAAATTGTGATGTGATATCATAGACAGTACCTTACGCTGCAGATGAGACCAATGTGTAACAAGATTATTCCAGTCACTGTCTAATAAATGTAGCACCGGAGACTTTACAGAAATTCCGTTTAGAGGCTTGCCATCGAAGTGCGCTTGCCTCAGGTAGGAACGATACTTCATCAATGAGTGCTTGAAAAGCGCAACCAACCCTTGCTCGTCTTGACTATCTAGTTTGGTCTTCGCCTATTTAAAAGAATGAAATCTTGTGTCTTCTGTTAGCAAAAACATGTGCACTAATTACCATGAATAACATTAGTACATTACTTACACGTAAGTTGCGGAGGAAGATTGGAAATTTTTCTTTGTATGTGGTATAATCTTTCCATAATGGAAAGATGCACACAAAGTTCCTGACAACAATATAAGCTTCGTCTTCTAAACTGGGAAGAAGTGGAATAAGGGTCCTATTTGCTGCAATTGGGGCTCTCTCTCGTTTGAAAAGGGATTTGGCAACTGAATTTGGTGTACTCTTTGCAGGAATGGGGGTTTTGCGTCGTAGAGCTAGTGCTATGTCAACTGGCATCATCATACTATTTGCTGCAGTTGGGGTCTGCTTAGTTGGGGCATCAGAGATGGCCCGTGTAGTAGGGCTACAGTCTGCTAGAGTTGGGGTCGTGTTTTGTGGGTCTGGTGATATTGCAACTACACCTAATGGGCTATTTGATTTATCAGGTGTCACTACCTTTTCCAAATACTTTGTTCGTGCTCCTTCGCGATCAGCAATCGCCCTCTTCCTTTTGAACATCTGATACACAAGAACATCATTTGAATGGATAAACATGGTAGAGGACAGATGGAATATGTACTAAAAATGGATAGGCAGGGCGTATTCACATACACGATGTGTAAACTAAGCAAATGGCAGTGCAACAAAGTAGAAGCAATGCAAAGCATCAGTTGCAAGATATGTGCGACCAATATAACCTTGCAAAGTTAGAGCAAGCACCTTGATGGGTGAATAAGATAGGGCATCTGCCTCTGACTCCTCCACTAGGGAGCTACATTGACTTAGGTCTCCCTCTAGCTCAGAATCATTGTTAGGATCATATTCTGAACACGAATATGTAGGTCGAGAGTGTTTGCATTGCATTGCATCCAGACTGGATCTCAGTCCCTTAATGCCAAGTTTGACAGCCATGGCATTGTTCTGCTTTATTCTTTTCATGCACGCAAGATCATAATCATTATGATGCTGTTTAGTATCTGAGATTCATGAAAACATAAAAAGTAGTCAGATTATCTATGGAATGCATTGCGGATTCAACTCGAAGAGTGTCTCCCTACAAACCCCTGCGTATACAAAGTTCATCCCCCAACCGTGCTAACCAGACCACACACGGAAATACAAACCCCTTATGTCTCTATAAGGGGCGGACACACATTTCAAAATTGAAGTAGGAACATTAGAATCATATCAAATTCATACATTTGAACAAATAAACTAAGGAATTATGAGTGGCATAATGTTTAGCTTCAAGGGTGGAGTGCTGGTAGCACGACACAAAGCAAGTAGGCAGATTGCATTCCATGTAAAAGATCGTAGTCTATGTAAAAGGTGGATATGACACTTTTCTTTCTATACAATGCAGTGTTCGTTGCCCACACATGATGGAAGAGATCACACAGAGAAATACTATTCACTCATTGATACGTCTCCATCATATCTACTTTTCCAAACTCTTTTGCCCTTGTTTTGGACTCAAATTTGCATGATTTGAATAGAACTAACCCGAACTGACGCTGTTTTCAGCAGAATTGCCATGGTGTTATTTTTGAGCAGAAATAAAAGTTCTTGGATTTACTTGAAAATTTATGGAGAATAGGTTTGGAATATATAAAAAATATTGGCACAAGAATCAACCAGAGGGGGGCCACCCAGAGGCCACAAGCCCTGGGGGCGCGCCCTGCAGACTTGTGGCCCCCCTGGAGCCCCTCCGACCTCAACTCCAACTCCATATAACCCTATTCGGGGAGAAAAAAATTAGAGAGAAGGATTCATCGCGTTTTACGATACGGAGCCGCCGCCTCCTGTTCTTCCTCGGGAGGGCAGATCTGGAGTCTGTTTTGGGCTCCGGAGAGGGGGATTCATCGCCATCATCATCACCAACCTTCCTCCATCACCAATTTCATGATGCTCAACGCCGTGCGTGAGTAATTCCATCGTAGGCTTGCTGGACGGTGATGGGTTGGATGAGATTTATCATGTAATCGAGTTTGTTTTGTTAGGGTTTGATCACTAGTATCCACTATGTTCTGAGATTGATGTTGCTATGACTTTGCTATGCTTAATGCTTGTCACTAGGGCCCGAGTGCCATGATTTCAGATCTGAACCTATTATGTTTTCATGAATATATTTGTGTTCTTGATCCTATCTTGCAAGTTGTAGACACCTATTACGTGTTATGATCCGCATACCCTAAGGTGACAATAATTGGGATTCTTTCTGGTGATTACCGTAGTTTGAGGAGTTCATGTATTCACTAAGTGCTAATGCTTTGGTCCGGTTCTCTATTAAAAGGAGGCCTTAATATCCCTTAGTTTCCATTAGGACCCCGCTGCCATGGGAGGGTAGGACAAAAGATGACATGCAAGTTCTTTTCCATAAGCACGTATGACTATATACGGAATACATGCCTACATTATATTGATGAATTGGAGCTAGTTCTGTGTCACCCTAGGTTATAACCGTTGCATGATGAATGCCATCCGACATAATTATCCATCACTGATCCGTTGGCTACGAGCTTTTCACACATTGATCTTTGCTAAGTTTCTTTGCCGTTGCTACTGTTACAATTACTACAAAACTGCTACTGTTACTTTTGCCACCGTTACCGTTACTTCCATACTACTTTGCTACTAAAAACTTTGCTGCAGATATTAAGTCTTTCAGGTGTGGTTGAATTGACAACTCAGCTGCTAATACTTGGGAATATTCTTTGGCTCCCCTTGTGTCGAATCAATAAATTAGGGTTGAATACTCTACCCTCGAAAACTGTTGCGATCCCCTATACTTGTGGGTTATCAAGACCTTTTTCTGGCGCTATTGCCGGGGAGCATAGCTCTATTCTCTGAGTCACTTGGGATTTATATCTGTTGATCACTATGAGAAATTTGACAGATAACAAAACCAAGATTTTTCCCTCTACTACGAGGGGAGGTAAGGAACTGCCATCTAGCTCTGCACTTGATTCACCTTCTGTTTTGAGTAAGCTTGCGACACCACCACCTGCTATTCATTCTGATATGTCGCAAGTAATTGATGATGCTACTTCTGCTATGCATGATGCTTATGATGATACTACTACTTTGCTTGATAATACTGTGCCACTGGGTGAATTTCTTGATGAACAACTTGCTAGAGTTAATGCTGAAACTGATGATATTTCTGAAACTGATGAAATTATTGAAACTAAACACTTTGAAACACCTGCTAGACCTAGCTCTCCTAGATACAAATTGCCTGATATACCCGAGGGTTATGTTATGGATGGGGAGGTAGTTAGGGACTTTCTCGCTTGTAAGGATAGAGATGATCTTAAGAAATTACTATGCAAGTGGAAAGAAAAATCTTTGAATGCTAGAATGCAATATGATCCTAAGTTTGCTACTTCACCTATCTTTGTTACTGATAAGGAATATGAATTCTCTGTCGATCCTGAGTTAACTACTTTGGTTGAATCTGATCCTTTCCATGGTTATGAATCTGAAACTGTTGTGGCACACCTTACTAAATTGAATGATATAGCCACTCATGAGGAAAAAATTCGCTATTACTACATTCTTAATTTGTTTCCTTTCTCGTTAAAGGGTGATGCTAAGTTACGGTTCAATTCTCTTGCTCCTGGTTGTGTGCGTAGTCCCCAGGATATGATATATTACTTCTTTGGAAAATATTTTCCTGCTCATAAGAAACAAGCTGCTTTACATGAAATATTTAACTTTGTGCAATTTGAAGAAAAGAGTCTCCCACAAGCTTGGGGGAGGCTTCTCCAATTACTTAATGCTTTGCCTGATCATCCTCTCAAGAAAAATAAAATACTTGATATCTTTTATAATGGACTAACCGATGCTTCTAGGGACCACCTAGATAGTTGTGCTGGTTGTGTTTTCAGGGAATGAACTGTTGAACAAGCTGAAGTGCTATTGAATAATATATTGAGTAATGATAATGATTGGACTCTTCCTGAACCACCTCCTAAGCCAACTCCGAAGAAAAGAGGTATTCTATTTCTCAGTCCTGAAGATATGCAAGAGGCAAAGAAATCTATGAAAGAAAAAGGTATTAAAGCTGAAGATGTTAAGAATTTATCACCTATTGAAGAAATACATGGCCTTAATATTCCGACACAGGTAGTAGAGGTAAATTCTCTCTATAGATTTGATGAAGGTGATATTCCTCATAATAAGTCTGCTAGTCAATGCTTGGATGAATTTGATAACTTTATTGTTAAACAAGAAAATTTCAATGCTTATGTTAGTAGACAATTGAAACGAAATGCTTATATGCTTGACTACTTGGGTGACTACATGTGTAGAACTGTTAATGATCTCAAAATTATTAGTAAACATGCTTCCATGGTAAAAACTCAAGTAGAACAAGTTCTCAAAGCATAGAATGAGTTGCTAAATGAGATGAATAATAAGAACTATGATCATGCTGTTAGAGTTATGACTAGAGGTGGTAAAATGACTCAGGAATCTTTGTATCCTGAGGGCCATCCTAAGAGAGTTGAGCAAGACTCTCAGAGAATTAATACTGATGCACCTAGTCCTTCTAGTAATAAAAAGAAAAAGAAAACTGATAGGACTTTGCATGCTTCTAGTGAACCTGTTGTAGACACACCTGAGAATCCTAATGATATTTCTATTTCTGATGCTGAGACACAATCTGGTGATGAACATGAACCTAGTGATAATGTTAATGATGATGTTCATGTTGATGCTCAACCTAGTAATGATAATGATGTGGAGATAGAACCTGTTGTTGATCTTGATAACCCACAACCTAAGAATAAAAGATATGATAAGAGAGACTTCATTGCTAGGAAACATGGTAAAGAAAGAGAACCATGGGTTCAGAAACCCATGCCCTTTCCTCCTAAACCATCCAAGAAAAAGGACGATGAGGATTTTTAGCGCTCTGTTGAAATGCTTAGACCTGTCTTTTTGCGTATGCGTTTGACTGATATTTTGAAAATGTCTCCTTATGCTAAGTATATGAAAGATATTGTTACAAATAAAAGAAAGATACCAGAAGCTGAAATTTCCACTATGCTTGCTAATTACACATTTAAGGGTGGAATACCAAAGAAACTAGGAGATCCAGGAATACCAACTATACCATGCTCCATTAAAAGAAACTATGTTAAAACTGCTTTATGTGATTTGGGAGCCGGTGTTAGTGTTATGCCTTTCTCTTTATATCGTAGACTTGATTTGAATAAGTTGACACCAACGGAAATCTCTTTGCAAATGGCCGATAAATCAACTGCTTTACCCATCGGTATTTGTGAGCATGTGCCTGTCGTAGTTGCAAATGTTACTATTTTAACGGACTTTCTTATTCTTGATATACCCGAGGACGATAGTATGTCGATCATCCTTGGTAGACCCTTTTTGAATACTGCAGGGGCTGTTATTGATTGCAACAAGGGCAATGTCACTTTTCATGTTAATGGTAATGAGCATACGGTACACTTTCCAAAGAAACAACCTCAAGTTAAGAGCATCAATTCTATTGGAAAAATTTCAACTATTGCTATTGGAGGGTTTGAATTCCCTATTCCTACTGTCAAAAAGAAATACGATATTCTTATTGTTGGGGACATGCATACCCCCGTTGAGGTAACCTAGTGTTATTCGAAAATTCTCTGGTTTCATGTCATTCGGAAGAAGTTTGTTAATAAGACTTGATCAACCTTGTTAATGGATTCCTTTTGATGGGCATGAGATGGATGAATTTAGAAAGCACAACTTTCTGTACCCACTTTTTACTTTCTGTTATTTAGATTAAATAAAGCAAAAATACTATTTTCTGCCTGTTTTCTGAATTATCCGTGCAATAAAAATGTCCCGAAAATAAAAGTTCTCCAAATGCCCTGAAAATTTAGTACGATTTTTATAGAATTTTTAAGAATATTTGGAACTGAGAACACACCAGGGGGCAGCACCAGTGGGCCACCCCCTGGGCTCGCCTAGGTTGCTTGTGGGCCCCACGTGGGTCCCCCTCACTTATTCCAGCACCCATCCACTTCGTCTTCCTCCAGAAAAAGTCCCACGATTGCTCAAACCCGTGTTCTAGCTCATTTTGCTGCCATTTTCGATCTCCTTGCTCAAAGCTCCATTCACAAAACTGTTTTGGGGGATTGTTCTTCGGTATGTGACTCCTCCAATGGTCCAATTAGTTTTTGTTCTAGTGCTTTATATATTGCAAATTTTTGCTGCTGTGGTGACCTTGTTCTTGAGCTTGCATGTCAAATTTATATGGTCCAAAGTAGTTTTGATGCATGATATAGCCTCTAGACACTTGTGGGAGTAGTTGCTATCAATCTTGTTGAGTTTTGTTCAGTTTTATTTTGAGTCACTAAAATTTTCAGAGAAAAGACAAGAAATGATGAAGAGATGGTTAAGGGGTTCTTCAAGCGGAAATTCAAATGAAAATGAAAATGAAGAGAAGAAGAAGCCCAAGTACAACCTTTCGCGTACGGCGGATGTTCGGCCATGTGAATGGCCAAGTGATGCATTCTTGAGGGCAGTCAGAATTTATGATGATTTCTATTATTTGGCGGAGAATGCAGGCATCACCGACTTCCTCCAAGATAAGTGTGAACAATACCTTCTGCTCACTAACACCTTCGTGCAAAATTTTCACTTTCATGCTAGGAAGGATCCTCCCATGGTAGAATTTCACTTGTATGATGTGCGTAAGCAAATGACACTTTATGATTTTTGCAATGTTTGCAAATTACCTTATGAGGGCAACGTCACTGAACCACGTCCTAGAGACATGGAGGACTTTATTGCTGAAACTACTGTAGGGGAAGAGAGAGGGGTGTCGGAAGCAAGAGTGGCTAGCTTACATTTTCCTGTTTTATGTTATTATTCATTATTATCTGGGAGATGTTTGATTGATCGTGGGGAGAGCGGAGGCCTTAGTGCCCCGGACCTTGCTATTTTGCGCCATGCTTTATATTGTGATAGAACTTTTAGTTTGGGTGCTATTGTTGCTCGTCGGTTAAACACAAACAGCATGAAGGGTCCCATCTTTGGAGGCATCTCTTCCTCTCGACTTGCTGAACATTTGAGATACCATTTAGGCATGATGAGGAGGAGGAGATGCTGCTACCCACTAGATATTTGAACTATAATAGTATGGTAGCACACGATTTTATTAAGAATGATAGGGACAAGAGACTCCTTTACAACTTAGTGTTTAGTCAGGGTACTTGTGAGACTATTGCTCTGCTTGCTTCTTCTTTGTTCGGTATTCGTTCAGGCAGGTACACTATTATGCCCGAGGACATCTATAGATTTTGGGGTCTTGTACAACCCCCAGCACCTGAGCCAGCACTAGTTCCTGATCCATATCAGGAGCCCATTTTTCAGTGGGAGCCACATGAGCTTGCCAACCAGTGGAACCCTCAAGACCCTCCAGAGTATCGAGGAGAGGGTTATTTCGAGCCATGGCCCTAGACCAACTTACGCCAAAAGCCTAAGCTTGGGGGAGTACGTATTTCTCACCGCCATTATATTCATGTTCACACACTCATTTCAGTTGTCGGTGTTCATACTTTTTCATTGCATTATCCATGCGAGTTTATTTCTTTTTCTCGCTTTCTTCTTGTGTGTTTGAAAAACTTTGAGAAAATCCAAAAAATTAGTTCTCGCTTCTTTTTAGTTTTTCTTTCTAGTTTAATTTAGTTGTAGTATTAAAAGAAAACCCGAAAAGATTTCTCGTTCTTCTTTTGCTTGTTGGGAGCTTTCCCGTGTAAATAGTTTTTCTCGTTCTTGTTTTACTTTCTTCATAAAAACAAAAACTCCAAAAATATTTCAGTGTGTTTCTTTGAAATTCTTTTCTTTTCTTTGGGTGAAAAGAAGAAGGCCACGATGAAAATGTTGAGTGGCTCTCATATGCATTATTGTTGATCTAACAGAGAGCCCATATTACCTTGTCTTCTCCTTTGAATAAATGTTTGCAGATTCCAGCTTAGTCCAATGCATGTGCACTATTATTATTATTCAGACCGTTCGGTCGTGCAAGTGAAAGGAAATAATGACGATATATGATGAAATGATTGAGATGGAGAAAAGCTGGTATGAACTCGACCTATTTTGTTTTTGTAAATATGATTAGCTCATCGTTCTTGATTCAGCCCATTATGAATGAAACATGTTTGCAATGACAATTAGAGATTATAGTTACTCATGCCATGATTAATTAGCTAGGAGGTTATAATGGTTTGTCTTGAGTGCCAACATGCAAATTAAAATGGTTATGATGTAGTATGATAGGATGGTACCCTCCTTTGAATGATTTAAGTGGCTTGACTTGGCACATGTTCACGCATGTAGTTGAATCAAAATCAACATAGCCTCCACAATATTTATGTTCATGGTGATTTATATCCTACTCATGCTTGCAGTCAATGTTTGTTAATCTCAATGCATGTTTATGACCGTTGTCGTTCTCTAGTTGGTCGCTCCTCAATCTTTTGCTAGCCTTCACCTGTACTAAGCGGGAATACTGCTTGTGCATCCACTTCCTTAAACCCAAAGTTGTTCCATATGAGTCCACCATACCTACCTATATGCGGTATTTACCTGTCGTCCCAAGTAAATTTGCATGTGCCAAACTCTAAACCTTCAAATGATAATCTGTTTTGTATGCCCGAATCGCTCATGTAGTGACTGGGGGCTGTCAGTACCTTCCATGCTAGGTGGGTTATTCTCACGATGAGTTGATTCACTTATCATTCACGAGAAAGTGGCTGGTAATCGGGATGCCCAGTTCCATGCTCAAAATCAAATCAAAATATAATCATAAAACAAAACTCCCCCAGGACTGTTGTTGGTATGGACGGTACCCGTGGATTCGGTTAGCCGTGGAGTGTGATTGTTGGTGGAGGGGGAGTAAAACCTTTACCATTCTGTTTGGGAACCGCCTATAATGTATCTAGCATGGAAGATACCGAGATCTCTTGGTTGTTATATTGACAATGAAAGCATATCGCTCAAAATTATATTCATCTCTTTTTTAGAAGCTCGAGCTCTGGCACCTCTGCAAATCCCTGCTTTCCTCTGCGAAGGGCCTATCTATTTACTTTTATGTTGAGTCATCATCTTCTTATAAAAAGCATCGGTTAGATAGCACCACTGTCGTTTGTATGCATTGTTATTAATTGATATTGAGTATGAGTGTGACTGGATCTCTTTTGCCATGAATTATAATGTCTAGTCAATCCTTGATCTTCAGGGGTGCTCTGCATTTATGTTTTGCGGTCTCAGAAAAGGCTAGCAAGATACCATTTTGTCATATCATATCATAATTGTTTTGAAAAAGTGTTGTCATCTGAGATTTATTATTATTGCTCTCTAGTTGATTATGCAATTGATATGAGTGAATGTGAGACCTAAATGTTATTGTGACTATGGTTAGTTCATAATCTTTGCTGAAAACCTGAATATTGGCTAGACATATTTGCAACAAGATCAAACAGACTTCGTAAAAGTTCTGTTTGTCACTTTTAGTTTGTCAACTGAATTGCTTGCAGACAAGCAATGGGTTAAGCTTAGGGGGAGTTGATACGTCTCCATCGTATCTACTTTTCCAAACTCTTTTGCCCTTGGTTTGGACTCTAATTTGCATGATTTGAATGGAACTAACACGGACTGACGCTGTTTTCAGCAGAATTGCCATGGTGTTATTTTTGTGCAGAAATAAAAGTTCTCGAATTGACCTGAAAATATACGGAGAATATTTTTGGAATATACAAAAAATATTGGCGCAAGAATCAACCAGAGGGGGGCCACCCAGAGGCCACAAGCCCTGGGGGCGCGCCCTGCAGGCTTGTGGCCCCCCTGGAGCCCCTCCGACCTCAACTCCAACTCCATATAACCCTATTCGGGGAGGAAAAAATCAGAGAGAAGGATTCATCGCGTTTTACGATACGGAGCCGCCGCCGCCTCCTGTTCTTCATTGGGAGGGCACAACTGGAGTCTGTTTTGGGCTCCGGAGAGGGGTATTCGTCGCCATCGTCATCACCAACCTTCCTCCATCACCAATTTGATGATGCTCACCGCCGTGCGTGAGTAATTCCATCGTAGGCTTGCTGGACGGTGATGGGTTGGATGAGATTTATTATGTAATCGAGTTAGTTTTGTTTGGGTTTGATCCCTAGTATCCACTATGTTCTGAGATTGATGTTGCTATGACTTTGCTATGCTTAATGCTTGTCACTAGGGCCCGAGTGCCATGATTTCAGATCTGAACCTATTATGTTTTCATGAATATATTTGTGTTCTTGATCCTATCTTGCAATTTGTAGACACCTATTACGTGTTATGATCCACATACCCCAAGGTGACAATAATTAGGATTCTTTCCGGTGATTACCATAGTTTGAGGAGTTCATGTATTCACTAAGTGCTAATGTTTTGGTCCGGTTCTCTATTAAAAGGAGGCCTTAATATACCTTAGTTTCCATTAGGACCCCGCTGCCACGGGAGGGTAGGACAAAAGATGTCATGCAAGTTCTTTTCCATAAGCACGTATGACTATATACGGAATACATACCTACATTATATTGATGAATTGGAGCTAGTTCTGTGTCACCCTAGGTTATAACCATTGCATGATGAATGCCATCCGACATAATTATCCATCACTGATCCGTTGCCTACGAGCTTTTCACATATTGATCTTTGCTAAGTTACTTTGCCGTTGCTACTGTTACAATTACTACAAAACTGCTACTGTTACTTTTGCCACCGTTACCGTTACTTCCATACTACTTTGCTACTAAAAACTTTGCTGCAGATATTAAGTCTATCAGGTGTGGTTGAATTGACAACTCAGCTGCTAATACTTGGGAATATTCTTTGGCTCCCCTTGTGTCGAATCAATAAATTTGGGTTGAATACTCTACCCTCGAAAACTGTTGCGATCCCCTATACTTGTGGGTTATCACTCATGTCTGCGGTTCCAGTATTTTGAAACAGGGTGGTCCACCCTAAAAGAATATTGACAACAAATATGACAAGGCAAGCATAGAGGTAGTGAATCAATCATTACTTGTGAGCTTACTAGGACAAGTATGCCGAATTGTAATTGCAGTAAGAGACCGTCCAAAATCTGAATCAAGAAGTTGGTCTAGCACTTACTGTTTGCAACTAATCGAAGTGAATAATTGGATATCATATCGAATGAGTAAGAAAGACAAGTAAAATTGTCAACAAACCTGGCCTGCAGTAGTAATCTGGGTCAATGTCACTATGACCAACAATCCAACATGACTAGTGTCTGTTCCTAGGGCCGGAATTTTGAAACCGCGTGAACTTTACAGGTACTAAAGATTACTGAAATATCTGAACCATTAAGTGTTGGTAGCACTCAGTACACAACAAACCCTAATGACAATCCTGCCTAATGAGTAATGAATCAATTAGAGAATGGGTGATGGGGAGTGCCTGCTGAGTGTTGAGGACGTATCTCAGGATAAATCAGGTTGGCTTAGTGGGTGCTGCATGCCTAAGCCCTGAACGGACTGGGAAGGTAGGCACGGCGGCGCGCCCGGGCAGCAGTGACGCTGTTGGGCGAGCGGCTCCTGACCTCTTGTTAGTCCGGCGTCTCCTCCTAAAGTCATGCCGTCCGGGGACGGCAAGTCGCCGGCGAGGCAGGCGGCTAGGGGCGAGTAGAGATCGGAAGCACAACAGAATAGAGGGAAATAGGGGTCTGGGCCGACCCAAAATCCCAAGGTAGGCCGCGGCCCACCGTGGCCACCCTTTAGATCCTCCCCAGCGGTGTACATGCATTTCAAAAGTAAATTAGGAACATTTAGCTGACCAATTAAACGACTATGTGTTAATAATATCAGATTCGTATTTGAACAACTAAGCTTGTTTAGCTTGATGGGTGGAGCAGTGCTATTATGACATGAAGCACGTAGGCTGATCGTATAGTGATCATAAAAGGGGGAAACCCTAACAATGATCAATTAACCCTATTATGACTGTGCCATGGCAGATTTGAAGCTACAAACCGTAGAAATGCTACTTAGCAACCATTGTTTGCTTCGAACTAAGAATTAAGATTCTAAGAGCTGAAAAGAAAGTATAGTAACCAAGTTACGATCTATTTTCTGGTTGAGATCGAAAAGTTGAGCATATATGAAGTAGTACCACCTCTCTTGCGGTGTCGTGTAGGCATCGGGGGTGCGATAGCCGTCGGTAGCGTGGAAGCAGATCTGCGACGGTAGACGGATGCATCGGGGGATAAGTCCCATTGCGGTGGACGAGAAGTTCATCGGAGCAGCCCCGGCAAGGAGCACGACGGCCCCGATGAAGCGTGAGGACGCGATGCAAGGCTCCTAGTCCGTCGCCGTGGATGAGAAATGTCTATCTCTAGCAGTGGACGACGCGGTCTTGGTAGGCGCTCCGGATGTGGAGGACGGTGGCGATGGATGGGGTGGCGGACGGAGGAGGCTGGCGTAGGGATGGTGTTCTAGCGTGGATGGTGTATGAATAGGAAAATGGAGGGAGAGGTACAGGGAACCATGTCTTTGGGACGCGCCTGTCTGAAATATGGGAAAGTTACGAACTTAGCCCCCATTTAAAATTTGGACGTCTCGTCGGTTGGGGATAGGACGGTAATCTCGCATCTCCCCAATATTTGCCCAGAGCAATTTCGGGTGAGGAGAGGGTGTTTTGGCGCCCATGGTGTATGAACGGGGCTGACAGGTAGGGCGGTTGTGTCACGTATGAGTGAAGTTACAAACCTGCCCCTACTAAAAATATTTTCCTACATCGATTTCGGCCAAGTCGAGTTTGTTTTGCCACCCACCGTGTATGAATGGGGAAATGGAGGGAGAGACAGAGGTCTTTCAGACGAGCTTGAATCAATGTGTTTTGCCTCCCATGTTTGGCGCCCACCTTGTCTGAATGGGCTCAGAGGCAGTCGTGTCATGTCTGATTGAAGTTACTAACCTACCCCTATTGAGAGCAGTGGAAATTGGGCCGATGGATTGTCCGTGTAAGGGGTAGACAGTAATTTCCATCTCGCAAACAATGGCTTCGGGCAGCCGACGTGGGAGTGGATGTTTTGCCGCTTCTTTCAAATTTTGAGACAATAAGCATTCATGTTTACCCTGGCAACTAAATTCGAATCCATTTTGTATTCTTATACGAATCTTTATAAATCATTCTATGTTTTTTATATATCTTCAAAAGCATAACAAAGATGTATTCCACTATCATATATGAATATGATTTACAAATGCCGATACTCGAATTCAGAAGGTAGAATCCTGTTGAAGGTGAATTCGAATATTTGAAGCCACTTTATGTCCAACTCAAGTGTAACATGTATGACACACGCATCATATAGTGTACTCCCATTTAGATATTTACACAAGCGATGTCTCAAGATTCAAAATACTGAGTCAATCAACCAATAATGTATAAAACTAACAGACATATAAACACTTATAGAGTATATGGATCAATAATATCAACTAACATACATAAGCCAGCCCACTGTACTTTTTTGCGAGAAGAGCATCATTTTTTAGCAAAGCTAGTACAACATCTTGGCCCTTTCACATGCGTGCCACTTAAGGACCATCTATACTACTATTATTGTTGAATGCACATTCAGCCCGATTGGCATATTTGTAGGTCTGGCATAGCAAACAAAATGAAATGTCTCACAGTCTTATCAATTAATACAGACTCATGCTAAAAAATACAAACCAAAATACAAAAAACAATTATTACATGATCTCTAAAACAAATGGTTTGACCGATTACATGAACAAACAACACAAAGGTTATTCAACGATGGAAAAAATATTTCACCTATGATTTACTGATTGCTTGTATCTGTGTTGGTTTTTCCCCGAAGAGGAGAGGATGATGCAGCACAACAATGGTAATATTTCCCTCAGTTATGAAACCAAGGTTATCAATCCAGTAGGAGAACCAAGCAACACTATGTAAACATCACCTGCGCACAAACAACAAAAACTTGCAACCCAATGCGTAAGAGGGGTTGTCAATCCCTTGGTATTGAGATAGATTAAATTGTATGAGATTGGATAAATAGATCTAGCAAAAACACAAAATAAAATAAATGAAGAAAAAGTGGAGCAAGGCATTTTTGGATATTTGGAAAAATAGATCTAAAAATAATATGCTAGGAAATAGACCCGGGGGCCGTAGATTTCACTAGAGGCTTCTCTCGAGAAAATAGCATACGGTGGGTAAACAAATTACTGTTGGGCAATTGACAGAAGAGCAAATAATCATGACGATATCCAAGGCAATGATCATGCATATAGGCATCACATCCAAGATTAGTAGACCGACTCCTGCCTGCATCTACTACTATTACTTCACACATCGACCGCTATCCAGCATGCATCTAGTGTATTAAGTTCATGGAAAAATGGAGTAATGCAATAAGAACGATGACATGATTTAGACAAGATCTATTCATGTGGGAATAGACCCCATCTTTTTATCCTTAAAGGTAAATATACATGCGTGTCATGTCTCCTTCTGTCACTGAGATTGAGCATCGCAAGATCAAACCCATCACAAAGCACCTCTTCCCATGGCAAGAAAAATCAATCTAGTTGGCCAAACCAAACAAAAGTTTCGGAGAAGAAATACAAGGCAATAACAATCACGCATAAGAGATTTCAACAAAGACTCAAATAATATTCATGGATAGATCTGATCATGAACTCACAATTCGTCGGATCCCAACAAACACACCATAAAAACTCATTACATCAAATAGATCTCCAAGAACATCGGGGAGAACATTGTTTTGAAGATGAAAAAGAGAGAAGAAGCCATCTAGCTACTGCCTACGGACCCGTAGGTCTGTGGTAAACTACTCATGCATCATCGGAGGGGCAAGGGTGATGGTGAAGAACCCCTCCGTGATTGTTGACCCCTCCGGCAGAGTGCCCGAGAAGGCCTCTAGATTGGATCTCGTGGTTCTGGAACTTGCGACAACTAGAATTGTGTTTCGTCGACTCCCTTAGGGTTTCTGGGATTTTAGAGTATTTATAGAGCCATAAGTTGGTGGAGGGGATGCCTGTGGGCTCCACTACCCACCAGGGCGCGCCCTGGTGCCTAGTGGGCCCCACAGGCCCCCTCTGGTGCACTTCTTGGGCTCCTGGGTGTCTTCTGGGCAGAAAAATTCTCCAAAAAGTTTTGTGGCATTTGGAATTCGTTTGATATTGATATTCTGCAAAGTAAAAAACAAGCAGAAAACAACAACTGGCACTGGGCACTATGTCAATAGGTTAGTCCCAAAAAATGATATAAAGTTGATAGTAAATGAGTATCAAACATCCAAGAATGATACTTTAATAGCATGGAACAATAAAAAATTATAGATACATTGGAGACATATCAGCATCCCCAAGCTTAATTCCTGCTCGTCCTCGAGTAGGGAAATGATAAATACAGAATTTTTGAGATGGAATGCTACCCATCATATTTATCACATATTCTTTTCTTTTGTAGCATGGATATTTGGACTTTCGATGATTCAAAGCAATGACATGAAGACCTCAATACTCAAGCATATCAACAAGCAACCATGTATTTCAAAATATCAACACTAAAAGAAAGCTATCCCTAGCCATTATGCTCAATCAATGATCCATTCATGAAACACACTCAAATATTAGCTACATCCAATGGTCAAGTATGATAATAGTGCTCCCTAGTTGATGCTTTATAAGAGAAGATGGAGACTCAATAAAAATAAAAATTGCATAAAGTAAATAGATAGGCCCTTCGCAGAGGGAAGTAGAGATTTGTAGAGGCGCTAGAGCTCAAAGCTTAAATTGAGAGATAAAATTGTTTTGAGAGGCATGCTTTTCCCGTCAACGAAAATGATCGAGAATTCCCAATACTTTCCATGCTAGATACACCATAGGCGGTTCCCAAACATAAAATAAACTTTATTCCTTTTTCCACCATTCTTTCACAATCCATGGCTAGATGTATCCACGAGTGCCTTCCATACCAACACTTTCCAAGGAATTTATTATTTGATAACATAAAGTAAATTTCTTTTTCAATTCGGGACTGGGCATCCCTATTACCGTCCACACTCTCGTGCAATGACAAGTGAATAAACACTAATCTTGAGAATAACACATCTAGCATGGAAAAATATTGGCCACCCCCTGCCGCTTCATGAGCAGTACGGGCACACAAAAAGGAAATTCATTTTGAAAATTGGAGTTGGCACATACAAATTTACTTGGAACGACATGGAAATACCGCATATATAGGTAGGTATGGTGGACTCATTTGGTACAACTTGGTTTAATGAGTTTGGATGCACAAGCAGTATTCCCTCTTAGTACAAGGGGAGGCTAGCAAATAGATTGAGAAGCAACCAACCAAGAAACAAAAACGAACAAAAACATGCATTAAACATAACTAACACTGAATAATGCACCACAAGTAGGATGTAACTTCATTGCATAACTATTGACTTTTGTGCTTGCATAGGGAATCACAAACCTTAACACCAATATTCTTACTAAAGCATAATTACTCACCAACATGACTCACATATTACCATCTCCATATCGCGAAACTATTGCAAGGAATCAAGTTTTAATATCCAATGATCTTCATGATAGTTTTTATTATCCCTCTTGAATATATATCACTTTGGGACTAGTTTCATATATTACCATTGCTTATAACAAGCTCTCAAACAAATTTAAGTGAAGAACAAGAGCATAAATATTTCTTCCAAATTTTCATCTCTCAAAATAATATAAGTGAAGCATGAGAGGATATTTCTTCAAAATTCTACTAACTCTCAAAATAATCTAAGTGAAGCATGAGAGCATTTCTTCAAAAATTAAACAACCACAGTGCTCAAAAAGATATAAGTGAATCACTAGAGAAATTCCATAGCTCAAAAAATTTAAGTGAAGCACAAAGAGCAATTCTAACAAATCATAGCATCATTGTGGCTCTCTCAAATAGGTGTGTCCAGCAAGGATGATTGTGACAAACTAAAAAGCAAAACAAGCAAAGACTCATATAATACAAGACGCTCCAAGGAAAACTCAAGATATGTGACGAATAAAAATATAGCTCCAAGTAAAATTACCGATGGTCGTTAGAAGAAAGAGGGGATGCCTTCCGGGGCATCCCCAAGCTTAGTTGCTTGGTTCTCCTTGAATATTACCTTGGGGTGCCGTGGGCATCCCCAATCTTAGGCTCTTTTCACTCCTTATTCCTTCATCCATCGTGATCTCACCCAAAACTTGAAAACTTCAATCACACAAAACTTAACAAAATCCTTCGTGAGATCCGTTAGTATAATAAAGCAAATCACCACTTTAAGTACTGTTGCAAACCCATTCATATTTTATTATTGCATTATACCTACTGTATTCTAACTTTACCATGGCTTATACCCCCCGATACAATCCATAGATTGATCAAAATAATCACACAATGCAACGAAAACAGAATCTGTCAAAAACAGAACAGTCTGTAGCAATCTGGACTTTGACCATACTTCTGTAACTCCAAAAATTCTGAAAATTTAGGACAACGTAGGAAATTTGTATATCAATCTTTTATATAAAATTCAGAATTGTATCACACTTCTGTGATTTTCAACAATTCTGCTACTGGGCACAAAAGTTTCTGTTTTCCAACAAGATCAAATCAACTATCACCCAACATGATCCTAAAGGCTTTACTTGGCACAAACACTAATTAAAACATAAAAACACAATCATAACAGTAGCATAATTGTGTCAACACACAAAAACAGAAATAAAAAGAGAAAAATTATTTTATTCTTTAGGTTGCCTCCCAACAAGCGCTATCGTTTTATGCCCCTAGGTAGGCATAATGTAAGGATTCAAATATTGTCATCTTTCTTTTGATTTTCCATAGATGTGTTTTTGTCAGGAGATTTTTCAAATATAACTTGGAACACGTTATCCATAGAAATTTTAGCATTATCAAGTTGCCCATTTGCAAATCCCCTTTGATTTCCGGCTACGATCCAAGAATATTGTTGATTAACATCATAGAAAACTTGTTGGATCTTATCCAAAACGGGAACTTCCTTTTTAAGGTTCTCATCAAAGATGTGATCATTGCCAAGCAAATGTCTTAAAACATAATCACTATTGTAAAGAATCTCATCTATCACTGGTTTTTCACGATTCATACCATAAAAATCAAAGATCTCTCTAGCTTCCCGCACTATGAGATCAAATTCATTCATAAGGACAAGGGTGGCTATCTTTTTAGCTCTAGGATCCTTTATAACAGGTAGATCATAAAACAATCTTTGCAAGGTAGGATGAGTACGAATAAATCTATTCTCAAGTTACAGAACTAGTGCTGAAATAGCTTCCACATAAGTTTTAGTTCTTTTAAGTATAGGAGCATCATCACAAGTCAAAGTTCCAACACAATTAAAGAATTCTTGGATGGCACCTTCCTATAACATTCCCTTGTCCCAAAACAAAAGTTTTAGCATCTAGATTACCAGAACGTCCAATTTTAGGGGTTCTGCCATCATCTATTTCTGCCATATCAAAATCACTCATGATGATGGGTTCAAGCAAGCAAAGAAGCAAACAAGAAAAGGCAAAAGAAAAATATTTTTGTATTTTTGCAAAAACATTTTAGAAGTGGGGGAGATGAAAAGGAGAGGCAAATGGCAAATAAAGTAATTGCAAGGAGATGATAGTTTGTGCGTAGGAACCTGATAGATGTTGATGATGTCTCCTCGGCAACGGCGCCAGAAATTGGCAAGTTTGCGGGAGACTACCTTGACTTGATCCTCCCCGGCAACGGCGCCAGAAATTCTTCCTAATTGCTTGTATCTACGTTGGGTTTTCCCCGAAGAGGAGAGGATGATGCAGCACAGCAACAGTAAGTATTTCCCTCAGTTATGAAACCAAGGTTATCAATCCAGTAGGAGAACCAAGCAACACTATGTAAACAACACCTGCACACAAACAACAAAAACTTGCAACCCAACGCGTAAGAGGGGTTGTCAATCCCTTCTCGATATTGAGATAGATTAAATTGTATGAGACTAGATAAATAGATCTAGCAAAAACACAAAATAAAATAAAGAAAGAAAACATGCAGCAAGGTATTTTTGGATTTCTGGAAAAGTAGATCTGAAAATAATATGTTAGGAAATAGACCTGGGGGCCGTAGATTTCGCTAGAGGCTTCTCTCGAGAAAATAGCATATTGTGGGTAAACAAATTACTGTTGGGCAATTGACAGAAGAGCAAATAATTATGACGATATCCAAGGCAATGATCATGTATATAGGCATCACGTCCAAGATTAGTAGACCGACTCCTGCCTGCATCTACTACTATTACTCTACACATCGACCGCTATCCAGCATGCATCTAGTGTATTAAGTTCATGGAAAACGGAGTAATGCAATAAGAACGATGACATGATGTAGACAAGATCTATTCATGTAGGAATATACCCCATCTTTTTATCCTTAATGGCAACGATACATGCGTGTCATGTCTCCTTCTGTCACTGAGATTGAGCACCGCAAGATCGAGCCCATCACAAAGCACCTCTTCCCATGGCAAGAAAAATCAATCTAGTTGGCCAAACCAAACCAAAGTTTCGGAGAAGAAATCGAGGCTATAACAATCATGCATAAGAGAGTTCAACAAAGACTCAAATAATATTCATGGATAGATCTGATCATAAACTCACAATTCATCAGATCCCAACAAACACATCGCAAAAAGTCATTACATCAAATAGATCTCCAAGAACATCGAGGAGAACATTGTATTGAAGATCAAAAAGAGAGAAGAAGCCATCTAGCTACTGCCGACAGACCCATAGATCTATGGTAAACTACTCACGCATCATCGAAGGGGCAAGGGTGATGATGAAGAACCCCTCCGTGATCATTAACCCCTCCGGCAGAGTGCCGGAGAAGGCCTCTAGATTGGATCTCGTGGTTCTGGAACTTGCGGCGGCTGGAATTGTGTTTCATCGACTCCCTTAGGGTTTTTGGGATTTTAGAGTATTTATAGAGCCAGAGGTCGGAGGAGGGGTGCCTGTGGGCTCCACTACCCACCAGGGCACGCCTGGGGGCCCTGGCGCCCCCTGGTGCCTAGTGGGCCCCATAGGCCCCTCTGGTGCACTTCTTGGGCCTCCTGGGCAGAAAAAATTCTCCAAAAAGTTTCATGGCATTTGGACTTCGTTTTATATTGATATTCTGCAAAGTAAAAAACAAGCAAAAAATGACAACTGGCACTGGGCACTATGTCAATAGGTTAGTCCTAAAAAATAATATAAAGTTGCTAGTAAATGAGTATAAAACATCCAAGAATGATACTTTAATTGCATCGAACAATAAAAAATTATAGATACATTGGAGACGTATCATTTACCAAGTGGGAATTTAATTTCCTTTTTTCCTTCAGGATCTTAACAATGCAGTTAGTCTCAACTTGCTTCGTTTTGAAATCCACCAAATATTTAACCGTTGTCTTGAGTACTACTTGTGATTGTGTTGTTTGCTTCCTCAACATGTCAACTTCATCTCTAAGTGTAGAAGCAGAATCTCTTTCTACCAATAGTTTAGCCTCTAGAGCATCAACAATTGGCAATTCATGATGCACGATTGGGTCAGTGCCGCTGTTGTGGGATGGTACAACGTCCATGGGGACCTCGCTCTTTGATCTTGGCTAACATGTTTTGCCATTAAAGTTCCGATTGGATTCAAAAAAGTTGAAGTTAGCAAAACATCTCAACTGGGAGTTAGAACAGCAACCCAGTTAAACAAACAAGGAATTAAAGAGTTTCCATTGGATGCAGAAAAGTAGTTATTAACATCATTGCAACCGGTTGCAGCAGCAAAACTGTTAAACAAACAAGTTTTGGAAAAGGTACCTGTTGTGGCATTGGAGTTTCTCTTGGATCTTGAAAAGTTGAGTAGCCAGTAACTTGATTAGAGCAACCGGTTGCAGCAGCAAAGCAGTTAAACAAACAAGTTTTGCAAAAGGCACCTGTTGTGGCATTGGAGTTTCTCTTGGATCCTGAAAAGTTGAGTAGTCAGTAACTTGATTAGAGCAACAAGTTACAACAGCAAACCTGTTACACAAATATATTTTTGAAAATGTACCTGCTATGCAATTGGACTTCCCATTGGATCCTAAAAAGTTGAAGTTGGTAAGATGATTACAGCAACAAGTTACAGCAGCAAACCTGTTACACAAATAAAATTTTGAAAATGTACTTGTTGTGCAATTGGACTTCCAATTGGATCCTGAAATGTTGAAGTTGGTAAGATGATTATAGCAACAAGTTACAGCAACAAACCAGGTAAACAAGAAAGTTTTTGAAAACATACCTGTTGTGCCAGCGGAGTTTCAGTTGGATCCTGCAAACTTGAATGCTAGTAATCATAAATAAAGTGTTGCAAAAGCCATAAGAAACTAACATCAAACTAGTAAAACTAACCAGTTTTGGCAACTTTTTTAATTACATATGAACTAGTAAAACTAACAAGTTCTTGGCAACGTATTAAAGTAACAAGTCATATCGTTTACCAGCAACATAGACATCTGTAAATTTCATTGATGTAAGCAAAATGATTCTGAAACATATATATAAGTTAAAAAGACGTTGTCCCTCATATAAACCTGACAGTTGTCTATCTATGAACATGCACACATTACTAGTGCTACAAGTCATAACAGCAAACCATTTAAACAAATAGGGTATCAGAATGTAAATTACACATGAATTTTGCTGCACCCTAGAAGTACATATGACCAGCTATCTACGTGCTTAAGTAGCTATTTAAGTTCAGGCAAATAGGTAATTCTATAAACGGTAAGTATCAAACACATAGATAGGCGCAGTCTATAATAGGATAACAGGCTATGACATTATGTAATCAGTAGCAAACTAAATTAAGCCAAGCAATGTAGTTGAACAATTTTGCAATCAGTGGCTAACTAAAATTCCGAGAAGCAGGTAATTGAACTTACGCTAGCTCTTTGTACAGGCACACTGCAACTTCTTTTTTGCTACAAGGTTCTACGAAGGAGTCCATGACATCAATTGGTTGGATACGCAGTCCCAATACTTCTTTCTTCCCACACTGCATTGGTAAGTCGAATGGTTAATCTGATAAGATGGTGTGTCGTTGATATGTTATATGAGGACGGGTTGTCAAACTAGTTGTAGCAACACACATCACACTGGCTTTTACTTTATATTTCATGCGATTACATTTGGCATATCGAGATCTAAGCAATCTACAATAGGATGAAAAGACTGGCATCCTTCACATTATTGGCGAACTCAGTTCATAGAAACAAGCAATTCGACCATTCTGTGGGTAAATCAAAAGCGCCACTGGAATATTTTTCACTACCCCAATCATACACGCAAAAAGGGGCGGCGCCACCGTAGAGGCTGGTATGGGCGGCCGCCTCGGGTGGCTGGAAAGCGCACACCTAGTTTGAGTCGTCCAGGTTGGCCCAGGCTAGTTTTGTTCGTCCCAGCGCACGAGCAGGCAATGTAAAAAATGAAGAAAAATGTTTCAATTTGGATGGTCTAATAACGTAAGTGCAAGGCATGCACTATAGCAGGCTCGCCGCCCAAACGAGCGCCTCCCATATCGATCGGCAGCAGGAAAAATCCCCAATTCGTTCGCTCTAGCCTCCAGTCTGGTTTGCTCCTAACTTAGCAGCCGCTGGACAGACTGACGGAGCTCTTCCTCGCACCCTCGTTGGACGCCGGTCGCCGGGCTTCAAGCGAATTGAAGGGCAAGAATATGAAGATCCAACCCTGGGTGTAGCCTGTGTGGGAGGTAGCGGCGGCAGCACGGGCATGGCATCGAGCTTGTGCAAACGGATAGTCACAACTTGCAAGAGCAGCTTGTGCAACGAGCAGGTACATCACATCTCTGATTATATCTAATTCAACTATTCAATTTTTGGCCAATAGTTAAACCTGATGGTGTTGTAAAACTGCTTGTATGTAGGGAATCTATAAGAAAATGAAACCAATTTCTGCTTATTTTATAACTCCCCCAATCAATACTGAACTGACTGAACCTGATGTGTCTAATCAAGTTTCCGGTGCAAACATACAAGCTCATGTTGTTCTTGAGCCTGAAGTTTCTAATGAACAGACTGCTAATGAAGGATTTGATGCAAATATTTTACATGCTCCTGGTGATGAACATATATTGTGTAATGAGGGATCTAATGCAAGCATTTTGCAAGCTCCCATTGAAGGATTTAGTGTCTAATGATGGTCTGCTATGTTGAGAGAGAGAGATAGACATTTGTAGGAATTGATGACAAGCAAATTATAGTACATTTTCATGGCTTGAGGAAACGTCGAGGCCATCTACCAAAACGTCCCCGTATCATGACAACCTAGCATAAATACTTTTCTAATCTGTTGTTTGAAACTAATGGCATACTTGTGCAAGATAGATATATTGATATGCAGTTTGCGCACTGGTTATAGGTGCAATTAGACTTGGATATTTTTGGCCAGAGAATGAATAATTCAAGCAGGTACAATCCATGTTAGTAGTCCTTATACACCATGTTGTATTTTGTGTTTTTTGGTGCTTACATCATCTAGTGTTTTATAATCTGGAACTACTTTGGATCATTAGCTGGTTTTCAATGTGCATGTAGCTTCACTTTTCTCAAGTTATGTTGATTTCCAGAGTGCAAGTGCCTTCGTATTGTTTAAGTTAAATTTTCGCCCCTGGCAAGTTGAATTCGTGGATCTACCACTGCACACAAATCATACACGTAGACCAGTACGAATTAAATGAAATGCATGGACTTACGCTAGTTCGTTGTACAGGCTCACTGCAGCTCTGCTTGCACTTGGAATGTTCCATGTATAAGTCCATGTTACCACTTGCTTGGATGTGCAAGCCTTGTGCTCCTTGCATCCCCCTCTGCATTTTTGGCACGGTGAATGGTTGATCAAATGAGAGGAATCAACCTTGTTGTTGTACCAAAGGACAGGTACTTACAAGGTTATACCGGTGTGTAGGATGTGTACCAGATCCTATAGCGCCGTCATGCTTCGCTAAAAAAATGGTTTTGCTTGTTTCAGATGATATTTCCAGAAGAAATAAGAGTTAAAGTCAGAGTTGCATAGGCGTGTAAGCTAAGAGAGCAGTAAAAGGATATCCAAACATCATCGGAATAGTGCACATGGGAGTGATATGTGGAGGGCGGGTCACTTCAGAGCCGTTGAGGGTGATGCGCTGGCTGGCCGCGTACGGATGCAGATCTTGAGCGGTAGCGGAGTGCTACAATGCAGTGGACAAGGCCGTTGGTGAAGCACCAACGGCCTCGAGGGGTGGAGGTGCGACGATGTGCTCGGTGAAGTAGCCTCGGTGAGGTGGGAGACGGCGCCGGTGAAGCGCACCTGATGCGGTGGAAGTCGGTGTCTGTGAGGCACATCGGCTACGGCATCGACGTTGTCGGTGGACCACCCGGTGCAGTGGACAAGGGCGTATATGAGGTAGCTCCGGTGCGGTGGTGAAGCACGACCGTCTTCTTCGTCGTTGTCGTCTGGCACAGAGGTGGGGAAAGAGACGAGACGAGGGGCGATTCAAATTTTTCTTGGGTTGGCGGCGAATTAGGGATTTGAGCGCTCTGGGCGCGAAAGGGGACGGGGGAGAAGGGATATTTTGCAGGGCTGGAATTGGGACCGCCAGATATTTCAATCGAAACGTGGAAGCGCGAACTTTTTTTGTCGTTGTTCTTTTTTGGGGGGTGGGAGGGAGGGAGGGGTGGGTGCTATCGTCTGTACGACACACGCGACCACCACGACACGACCCTGGTCTGCCTGGTGCGCCTACATTTGAGAATGCAAACGAATCTTCTTTCATTGGCAAACAAATCTTGTATGTATTACCATGCCCGTGTTTTCCTTGCAAATAATTAGTCCTTCGAAACGAGATACTATAAATTAATTAATGAGGAGTTCTATGAATTAGAGTGTGTTTGTCACATAGCGATCTCCAATTCTACTGTGGATTTCGCATTTCATGGTATCCATGCTACTTTTTTAATACAAATTCATATGTATAAGATGAACACCATGGTAGTGAGAAAACTTTGGATGGATTCAAGCATATGACCACACACATACAAAATACCACAACAATCGAGTCAATATCAACTTTTTCCAAACCTAGTATGGCACGAATTCGAAATAATCACGGAAGCCATATGCATGGTCCTCAATTCAAATCTTACAATGTACACTAAATTGAAATGTTAATATTAAGTCTAGTACTATCTACATTCAAATTTTGTTTTTAGGCCCCCCCCCCCCTCGGCACACACGCTACATACTTCCTCTATCGATCAATCTTCCTCTCCTAACCACCTTACAAAGCTATTGGTTTCTGACACACGTCCATTCTTTCTCTCCATGTTTCGATCTCTAACTCTCTCAACTACACAACCCCCTTTTTCCACTCTATTAACAAATGTATCTCTCTCACACACCCGCCATTGCACTCCATGCCGTGCTCTCTCTCTCTCTCTCTCCCTCCCACCCTCTCTCGCTAGATACATGCATTGCCTATCTAGACCCCCCCTCTCGTGTGCACGCACGCACATTGTCTATCTAGGTCACTCTCTCGAGACTGTCTCACTCTTTCTTCCGCACGGCGGCCCACACTCGCTCAATCTCTCTCTCTTTATCTAAGTCTCGATTAGCCTCACTGTCTCTCACACACAAATGATATATCTTCCTGTTCGGGCCTCGATCGACACACTCTATACTCTCTCATGTAGATTGTCTATCTAGGTCAGTCTTTCCAAGTCGTCCCACTCTTTCGACCTCATGGCGTCCCACGCTCTCTCAATCTCTCTCTCTCTCTCTTTATGTATGTCTCGACTAACCTTGCTCTTTCTCACACACAAACGATATATCTCCATGTTTGGGCCCAATTCAACATATTCATATTGTATACTCTCGCACGCACATTGTCTATCTAGGTCACACTCTCCAACCCGTCTCACTCTTTTGATCACATGACGACCCACACTCGCTCAATCTCTCTATCTTTATCTATATATCGATTGACCTTGCTTCCTCCCACGCAAAAACGATATATCTACCTGTCTATGACTGGATCATCTCTCAAGCTCTCTCTTACAGCCCTCACCCTTCCCAAAAGCCCAATCGGACAATATCTCTCTAGAGCATAGATATCTTTTCAACGAATGTCGGGCCACACTCACTTTGTCTCTCTATCTATCTATGTCTCGATTGACCTCGCTTTCTCACGCCATCTCTTCCACACATTGAAGCTACATCTCCATCCCTCGCAGAGCCGGAGCTATTTACATTGCGAGGTGGACTCCAACCTTGGATTAATTTGTGAAGGCATTTAGTCCGGTGGGTTTAGATTATATTTTTGTAGCATTCGGCCCACAACTACTCCAAACACCATTGCAACCCCCGCCCCTCCCCCAATTGATTTCCCTCTAGCTCGGTCACCTCTCTCTTCCACGCCCTGTCTCACCTTCCACGTCGCACCATGGTATTTTTGCAAAAACCTCTGGTGTTCTCTTTAATTATTACAAATAAGCTACAAACTACACACCGGGAGTCCACCTGTAATGGAACAAATTTCGACCCAGAAATTAAAGTGCTACAAACTACACACCGGGGGCCCACCTGTCATGGAACAAATTTGAACCCATATATAAATTAAAAATGAAAAAGGACAAGGATCGAACATGCGACCAGGGCCTTCAAGCCGCACGTCAATAGGCAACATAGTAGCAACGTTTGTTGTACTCCCTTTTGTTGATATAATGTTTTTATATTACCACGGCCTATTTAATGGATAACATGTTTTTATATTAATTTTAGTACATTAGTGGGCCCGGCTCGTGAGCATGCACTATTCCCCTTCACTTACTGGTGGGTTCCATGTCTGCTCTCTCTCTCTCTCTCTCTCTCTCTCTCTCTCTCTCTCTCTCTCTCTCTCTCTCCTCCCCTTCTACGTTTAGACGCACGGGCAAACACGAAGAATGCGCGGGCTGTGTTGCCGTTAACCGTATCTGGACGCATTCACAAGTTACATCACCAGTTTCACGTACTAGTAGTATTATATGTAACAAGTTTAGGAACAAAAGTGACTGTGATAGACAAGTTAGGTGATACGTCTCCAACGTATCTATAATTTTTTATTGTTCCATGCTATTATATAATCTGTTTTGGATGTTTTATATGCATTAATATGCTATTTTATATCATTTTTGGGACTAACCTATTAACCTAGAGCCCAGTGCCAGTTTCTGTTTTTTCCTTGTTTTTGAGTTTCGCAAAAAAGGAATATCAAACGGAGTCCAAACGGAATAAAACTTTAGGATGATTTTTCTTGGACCAGAAGACACACGTAGGACTTGGAGACCAAGGAAAATGAGTCCCGAGGCGACGACAAGGGTACAGGGTGCGCCCCAGGGGGGCACCCCGCTGCCTTGTGGGTCCCTCGGAGCTCCTCAAACCCTAATCTTTGGCCTATAAATTCCCAAATATTCCCAAACCACCAGAGGCATCCACAAAAATACTTTTCCGCCACCGCAAGCCTCTGTTCCCGTGAGATCCCATCTTGGGACCTTTTCCGGCGATCTGCCGGAGGGGGATTTGATCGCGGAGGGCATCTACATCAACCCTATTGCCCTTCTGATGAAGCGTGAGTAGTTTACCTCAGACCTACGGGTCCATAGCTAGTAGCTAGATGGCTTCTTATCTCTCTATGATCTTCAATACCATGTTCTCCTCGATGTTCTTGGAGTTCTATCCGATGTAATATTCTTTTGCGGTGTGTTTGTCGAGATCCGATGAATTGTGGATTTATGATCAGATTATTTATGAATATTATTTGAATCTTCTCTGAATTCTTATATGCATGATTTGATATCTTTGTATTTCTCTTTGAATTATCGGTTTGGTTTGGCCAACTAGATTGGTATTTCTTGCAATGGGAGAGGTGCTTAGTTTTGGGTTCAATCTTGCGGTGTTCTCACCCAGTGACATAGTAGGGGTAGCGAGGCACGTATTGTATTGTTGCCATCAAGGATAAAAAGATGGGGTTTTCATCATATTGCTTGAGTTTATCCCTCTACATCATGTCATCTTACTTAATGCTTTACTCTGTTCTCTTGAACTTAATACTCTAGATGCAGGCAGGAGTCGGTCGATGTGTGGAGTAATAGTAGTAGATGCAGAAACATTTTGGTCTACTTGACACGGACGTGATGCCTATATGCATAATGATTGCCTTGGATATTGTCATAACTTTGCGCTTTTCTATCAATTGCTCGACAGTAATTTGTTCACCCACCATATTATTTGCCTTCAAGAGAGAAGCCTCTAGTGAAACCTATGGCCCCCGGGTCTATTTTCCATCATATATTTTCAGATCTATAAACCAAAAATACCAAAAATATCTGGCTGCAATTTATTTACTTTTATTTTATTTTACGTTTTAGTAATCTTTTACATCTATCTCTATCAGATCTGACCATTGCAATTGACCGTGAAGGGATTGACAACCCCTTTATCGCGTTGGGTGCAAGTCTTTGATTGTTTGTGTAGGTGCATAGATTGGAGACTTGCTTGTGCCTCCTACTAGATTGATACATTGGTTCTTAACTGAGGGAAATACTTATCTCTACTTTGCTGCATCACCCTTTCCTCTTCAAGGGAAAAACCAACACAAGCTCAAGAAGTAGCATTAGGCTAGTAGTAGTACTATTTATCTACTAACAATTAAATGCGTGGATAAATAGATGTATTGCCTAGTGCTCGAACAAGGGGACTAGTCGCGCCCTACAAGTATTTGGAATTGACTTCCCTAAAAATAAAATTGGAATTGATGTGGTATTTAATATGAAATGTTTGTGATGAGAAGGAATACATGTCGCTTGATGATGTTTTATATTTAATTTGATACGGCTCTAGCAGATCATTTAATCGATCAAACTATAGATTTCATTCAGCCTGACTGCGACTTTACATTCATACCACGATTGAACTAAAATAAACAGAAATGATAAATCCCAAACATTCGGATTTTAAGCACGGCAATCCGAACGTTTTTCATGGCAAATCTAGATCACGCGGCGGAGGCGTCTTGCGACGGGAAGCGGCTCCTCTGCTGTGCTCTGTGTGTCGTCGGGCCACTGACCAGCGACGGTGGCGTCTTGCGCCGTTGTTGGCATACTCCTGGACGTTGGAACTAGCTTCAAGGAAGGCCAGAATGTTTTGGACTTTGGTCTCTAGGAGCCAGTCAATTGGTGGGAGGAGGCAACTGGCATTGGTGCAAGGAAGCGGTCGACGACGACGATCCATGCCATTGAGGGGGCACTGGCACCGGCGCGGGGACAGGCACTGGCAACGGCGCGACGGAGACATTCGTGTGCACGGGCATCGGCACAGGCGCGCGCGTGAGTGCACGCGTAGGCTCATGCGCTGGCAGGTGCACGGGCGCGTGAAAGTCAGCGGGGACCTCATGGAACCCCGTGGCTTCAAGCTCGGCAACAATGTACGGCTCCCAGCCCATCAATGCCACGGGGATGGGCACTGGCTGATGTCGCTTGAACTACGTCGGTATTTCCCCAAAGAGGAAGGGATGATGCAGCACAGCTACGGTAGGTATTTCCCTCAGTTATGAAACCAAGGTATCAATCCAGTAGGAGAACCAAGCAACACTATGTAAATGGTACCTGCACACAAAAAACAAATACTTGCAACCCGACGCGTAAGAGGGGTTGTCAATCGCTCCACGGTAAAAAGAAAGATAAATTTGTGGTAGATTGGATAAATAGATCTCGCAATAAAACCAAATAAAATAAATAAAGAAAAAGTGCAGCAAGGTATTTTTGGGTTTTTGGAAATATAGATCTGAAAATAAAAGTGGCCAATAATAGATCAGAAAGCAATATGAAGAAGAATAGACCCGGGGGCCGTAGATTTCACTAGTGGCTTCTCTCGAGAAAAATAGCATACGGTGGGTGTAGGATCGAAAGTTGGTCTAGAGGGGGTGATTAGACTACTTGACCAAATAAAAATCTAACCTTTTTCCAATTTTAGTTGTGGGCAGATTTTAGCAAATTAGCACAAGTCAAGCAATCAACCTACACATGCAATTCTAAGAGTGTAGCAGCGGAAAGTAAAACATTGCATATGAAGGTAAAGGGAAGGGTTTGGAGAGTGCAAACGCAATGATGACACGGAGATTTCTGGCGTGATTCCGATAGGTGGTGGTATCGTACATCCACGTTGATGGAGACTTCAACCCATGAAGGGTAACCGTTGCGCGAGTCCACGAAGGGCTCCACCCACGAAGGGTCCACGAAGAAGCAACCTTGTCTATCCCACCATGGCCATCGCCCACGAAGGACTTTCCTCACTCGGATAGATCTTCATGAAGTAGGTGATCTCCTTGCCCTTACAAACTTCTTGGTTCAACTCCACAATCTTGTCGGAGGCTCCCAAGCGACACCTAACCAATCTAGGAGACACCACTCTCCAAAAGGTAATAGATGTTGTGTTGATGATGAACTCCTTGCTCTTCTGCTTCAAATGATAGTCTCCCCAACACTCAACTCTCTCTCACAGATTTGGATATGGTGGAAGGATGATTTGAGTGGAAAGCAACTTGAGAAAGGCTAGAAATCAAGATTCTTGTGGTTGGATTGGAATATCTTGATCTCAACACATGAGTAGGTTTTCCTCTCTCAGAAAATGTAGGCTGGAAGTGTAGGCATGTTCTGATGGCTCTCTCACATATGGAGAAGGGGATGGAGGGGTATATATAGCCTCCACACAAAATCCAACCATTACACACATTTGACCCAACTCGGTCAGACCGAATAGAAGAACTCGGTGAGACCGATTTAGTTCAAAATGTGAACGTTAGGAATCTCGGTGGGACCGACTGAAACAACTCGGTTGGACCGATGTGCTAGGGCTAGGGCAAAACCTCATCTCGGTGAAGCCGATTGCTTGAGCTCGGTGAGACCGGTTTCAACAAAGAGCAAACAGTGAGTTCGTCAAGCAAACTCGGTGGGACCGATTGCACATTTTGGTAAGACCAAAATAATTGCAACAGGCAACAGAGAGTTTGCAGGGCCATCTCGGTGAGACCGAGATCCGTATCGGTGTGACCGATGAGTTAGGGTTTCTGGCAGTGGCTATGTCAAATGAACTCGGTGGCGACGGATAGATCATTTCGGTGGGGCCGAGTTTGACTTTGAGTTTTGGACATATTTGGAAATGAGAAAGTGGTTGAGGGTTTTCGAGCAATATCACTAAGCACTTTGAGCAAGTAGACCATTAAGCAACACCTCATCCCCTTTTAATAGTATTGGCTTTCCTATGGACTCAATGTGATCTTGTATCACTAAAATATAAAATGAAGAGTCTTGAGCTTTTGCCAATATGTGTCCTTAGCCTTTTGAGGGGTCCACATCTCTAGTCCATGCCATGCCAATCATTGAACTTTCTGAAATATTTAACTTGAATGGATACTAGTTCAATGAGCTATATGTTGTTATGAATTACCAAAACCACCCGGGGATTAGTTGCACTTTCAGTCTCTCCCTTTTTGGTAATTGATGACAACATATAGATCAAAGCTTCGACAAATGATAATATGAATGAACTACATCGTCGCTTTGAGAAGTATGTGATAAGCAAGAGCTCCCCCTAAATTTGTGCATTATTTGAAATTTGCTTTTGAATGCAAATGCACAATCTATTAGGATCATGGGTCACTCTTCCATGTCACATACATCTTGGTGGAGCGCTCAAAATGATAAGAGTTGAATAACATGCACTCATCACCAAGGATACAAGTGATTGATCATGCATAAACATTCATGGATATAATCATTCAAGCACACATTAAGGCATAGTATGATCAAACACATGATCACAGAGTATCTCACGAGCATAGCACAAATTGTAGCATAGGAAACAAATAGCCAAAGAGTGCCGTATAGCACTATACGGTTTCAAACTTTTTGGTAACTTGTTGCCAAAGGGGGAGAAAGTGTATAGATCATAGGCTTCGAGAGAGAGAGTTTATTGCTTTTTGTTGGTTTCATTTGCTTCTCTTGCTACTTTGGTCCTTTGGTTGTTTGTTTCCTATGCTACAATTTGTGCTATGCTCGTGAGATACTCTGTGATCATGTGTTTGATCATACTATGCCTTAATGTGTGCTTGCATGATTATATCCATGAATGTTTATGCATGATCAATCACTTTTATCCTTGGTGATGAGTGCATGTTATTCAACTCTTATCATTTTGAGTGCTCCACCAAGATGCATGTGACATGGAAGCGCCCGCCTGGCCTTGGTCGTCATGGCTCACGTCATCCCAGCCTTGGGAGGCTGGGTACCTGCATAGAAATCTCTGCTCCTCGGGAGGCTGCCTAGGGAGGCCGCTCCTCTGGAGGTCTTGGTGTTATCCGCCTCGCGAGGCCAGGGAGGCCTCGCGAGGGTCTTGTCTTGGTGGACTTGCCGCTGGGCCGTACCCGCCATCGACGAAGCCACGCTATGGGCCGCAGGCAGGCAGGTCTGGGTACCCCCGATCCCAGAACGCCGACAGTAGCCCCCGGGCCCAAGGCGCGCTCGGGCTTGCTTCGAGGCGAAGCCAACGGGCAAGGGCGAAGCGTCGTGGGCCCCACATCGCCTGCGGGCCAGGCACGAAGTGTGGCGCCCGACAAGACGTGGACTTCTCCACTTCCCCATGCCGCCTCGGCAACCGCCCAGGCTGCCAAAAAGCCTGGGGCACGCCGCAAAGCCATCATTGCCCTACCGCGCACCTGTCTTCTGCTCCTTTCCTTCTGCTAGCTTGCGCCTTCTCCGGCGGACAACACACCCGCTTCAACACGCCTCACCGCCATGGCTCCCAAGAGGGGCAAGGCCCCGGCGGTGACGGAGCCCCAGGCGGGGCCAGAGCCCGCGCTGGGCCGGTCCACCATAATCAACCTCGAGGGCTGGATAAGGTCCAGCACGTGATCACCGCCGACTCCAATGAGTGGAAGGTGACAAGGATCTGGCCTGCCTCCTGGCTTCTAGCCGATCTGGAGGCCACCAACATCCCTCTTCATCTTCATGCCATCTTCTCTGGCCTGCTGCCGCCATTTTCGGATTTCTTCAATGCCGTCTTGACGCACTACCAGGTCCACGCGCTGCATCTTGACCCCGGGTCCATTGTCCTCCTCTCCGCTTTTGCATTCATGTGCGAGGCCTTCGTGGGCATCACCCCGTATGTGGCTCTACTCCGCCATTTCTTTTCCCTTTAGATGGTCGCCAGCGAACAGTGCTCGGCGTGCGTGTCACTTCGAGCAGCGGAGGCGACTGCGGCCTCCTGCATCAATACCGCGCTTCGCCCGGCCGCGGAGGGATTTCGGAAACAATGGGTATACGTTGATGCCACTGCGTACAACCCCTTGCTTCTGATCCCAGCGGCCCCCGCGAAGCCGAGCTCCAGTTGGGGGTGCACGGAGCTCGTCGACCCGCGCCTCACGCAGGTCATGTCCAGGTTGGCTAACCTGAGGAAGGCGGGCGTGACGATGGCCATGGTGGTGAGGGAGTTCGTCCGGCGGCGCATCACTCCGCTTCAGCGCCACTCCTGTCCGATGTTGGCCTTCATCGGCCCTGAGGATGCCATGAGGCTTCAGGTGCCCTCTCTCCCTTCCGGCGTGCTGCGCGGGGTGCTTCGCCTCCTGACCGGTGGAGAACCCATCGCACTCCCCTCTAGAGGGCTCCCCCTGTACAACTATCTGAACAGGGAAGCCTTCGCCAAGAAGATGCCACGCTTCAACGAGTGGGGGCTACTCCCCGAGGACCACGTGGGGCCTCGCGACAACCCCTTCCTGGTGGTCCCAGGCCCCGGGGGGCCCTGGGGGTGCACCCCTCAAGCAGCTGCGGGGGAGCTCTCTAGGCCGTGCGTCCTTCCGGCGTCCTCCTTCCCCCCTTCAAGCGGTGAAGGGGTCGCCCCAACCGAGGACACAGCCGCTGCCCCACCGTGGGGGGCCACGCGCTGGGCCCCAGCGTGTCATCCTCCGGTCCCCGCGCACCCCGGAGGAGGAAAGAACTCGGCGGCTGCGACAACTTTGCTCCAAGGCCCCAGAAGAGGAGGAGGTGGATCACCGCGGATGAGTAAGCACCCGGCCTTCCTTGATTTTTGCACCGCGTGCTTCTCTTACTTTTGCTCTTCAGGTCCCCCTCTGAGGAAGGAACAACCGTGGCTCCTCCGCCACCTCCGGAGCACGCCGGCCACATGGCCGTGGGTAAGACGGCATCTGCCCTCGAGCCGAGGACATCGCTGGAGAACCTCGGGCCCGCATTTCCAGCGCCTTTCTTCAGGGGTGGTCTCCAGATTGGGGGGCAGTGCCGAGGGCCCCTCCACTGGTTCTCGCCAGCAGCTGGACGGCACACGCGATGGCGCCATATTCGAGCAGAGGGGTGAGCTTGCGCCAAGCTCCGCCCTGAGCTGGAGGGCCAGATGGTGGAGCTCCAGCCCCCGGGTCCCTGCAGGAAGCGAGCGGGCCTTCGCGCGCCTCTCCTGCTGACCAGGGCGCGGAGGAGAGCCCCGGCCGAGCGCTAGAGCTCGCACATGGGCACAGCGTTGTCCGGCATGGCCTTCTCCGAAACGCGGTGAATGCGTTGGGTCGCCTTGGGGTGGAGGTTGGTGATGTCGACACGCGCCTCGAAGCGGAGCGCCTACGCCTGGCGCGCGAATGGCGTCAGCTCGAGGTCGCTGTCAACTTCGGTCGTCTGTAGCGTGAGCATGCTCGCGCAGAGGCCGAGGAGTCCCTTGCTGCAGCGAGGGAGGCCTGCAATAGTGCCCTCGTGGAGGCCCGAGCCGCGGATCTCCGGCGCAAGGCCGTAGAGAGGCGTGGGGAGGAGCTTCAAGCTTCAAACGCCACCCTCGAACGGCAAGTCCAGGCACGAAAAGCCACGCTCACCGCCTCGGCAGGCGGGCCATCCACGGGCGAAGAGGGGCTCCGCACCTTCGAAGACACGCTGGTGCTGGAGGCGCTGGAGCAGAGCCTGGAGCGCGAGCGGCTGGAGGTGATGGAACGCCAAGTGATTGCTGCCGAGGACGCCCTCGCCTCCCGGGAGGCGATGATCCTGGGAGAGGTCGACGAGAGGGTGGCGCGGGTCCATAGGGTGCTCGCCGAGGACCACCGTCGAAAGCTAGAGCTCCAGGAGACTCGCTTCCTCGCGCGGCACGACGAGCTGAAGGGCGAGGCCGATGGCCTCAAGGAGAAGCTAGCCGCGGCGGAGCGGCGTGAGAGGGCCGCGGCGGACGCTCAGGCCGCGGCCGAGGCCGAGCTATCCTTCCTATACAAGCAGGTGGAAGGCATTACTTCCCTCGTGGAGAAGGCTTCGGACGAGGCGACCCAAGGCCGGGTACTGCAACGCGCGCGCTCCCAGATGTTCCAGGCCCTCGGGCATAGAGCCAGCCGAGCCCTGAGCAGCATTTGTGACGAGAACGTCTCCAGCCCACTTGTTGCTGACGATGCCGGCTACCTCGGCTTCTTCACCAGGGTCGTGGAGCGCGTCGAAGGTGGGCTGAGAGGGCGCATCGGCTCATCGAGGAGAAGAGCCGCAACCTTCTTGTGCGTGCGTTCTCGTGTGTCTTCAGCCACCTTCTCCGCTCCCATCCCGACTTCGACTTCGAGGCCGCGATAGCCCCCGTGCCTGGGGTGATCCAAGGTGCCCTGGCGGACTGGGTGGAGGATCATGTGGATGACCTGATCACGGAGCTTGCCCCCGCCGGCGACAAGGGTCCGCCTGTGATCGAGGGGCGTGGGGCTGACGATGATGACGACGGCAGCAGCGATGGCGACATCACGTCTCCCTAGGTTGCTTCTCCCCTGCTTTCCTGTTAAGACTTTGAGTGTGACCCCACGGGGATGCGAAAGCATTTTGGAAGAAACTTCTTTATGATGTGTTTAAGCAGCGCTGCACTCCCTTATGTTGCCTTCCCTTTGCCTTTCGTGCACCCGAACTTCTAAACAAAAGTGGGTCGTTAGCGTTTTGACAGGTCGCGGTGCCCGGCCAAGGTCAGGAGGCGGACACTCGCTGTGGGCCGCGGGCCATGTGCACCCGTAGGCTCGCTCGAGAGTGTCGCACGAGGACTCGGACGCCAAGGTCTTGGCGAGGTGTGCGCGTGGGCAGGCCGCCTCAGGGTTGGCCCAAGCGTGCACGCCGTGCCCAGCCCCCGCTCGCGGGGTGCTCGAGAAAGAGAAAAACTGGCTGTCGCTAGGCTTCTTTAAACCAAAACTCAAAACGAGAAACACTGCAAGGAGAAAAAATTCCCACCCCTTTTTAGAATAAAGACGCGAGAGTTCCAGATTTTAATCCAAGAGACGATAAATTTGGTTACAAAAGAGAGCGAAAAACAGCCGCGTCCGGCGCCTATACTAGTCTTCCCACCAGCGCGGAGCTTGGGGCCTCCACTGGGTGTGTGCATAGTCGTTGTAAGACCGTGTCGTCCGCCAGCATGGAGCATGGGGCTTCCACTGGGTGTGGGCATAGTCGTTGTAAGACCTTGTCGTCCGCCAGCGCGGAGTATGGGGCTTCCACTGGGACATGGGTGGGAGCCCCCGCGAGGCTCAGGGGCAGCACTAAGGAGAATTCGAGGCGTGTACAGCCCCACTCATTATTACGTGAGAGTGTCACGGGCGGAGATTGAAGAGGCGCAAGGCGGTCGCCAGCCTCCTAAGCGGGGACCCCGCCCCTTGCCCTCGGATACGCGTCGGCGAGCCCGAGGCGCTGGCCGCCCTGGGCGGGGTCTCCGATGTAGCGCCCAAGATGCGATTATATCCCAATCATGTGATGAATTCATGATTGAGGCACAATCGCATTTCGAGCGCATAGCAAGGTGGATATCATTACAACATACCATGTACTGAATAGATGAGAATACAAGATAAAGGCTTACACTCGCCACAAGCTACAACATGAATACAATAGTTCATCAATACATAGCAATCATCATACAGAAGAGCAGGATCCGACTACGGATGAAACCAAACGAAAAAGAAGAACGACATCCACCCTGCTAATCCCAGGCTCCCGACCCGAAACCTATCCCTTGAGCGAAGAAGAACAAGCAGAAGAACTCCAAACAAGCAAGCATCGCTCTCTCGTCAAAGCATCACTTTACCTGTACCTGCAACTGTTGTTGTAGTAATCTGTGAGCCACGAGGACTCAGCAATCCCATTACCATGGGTATCAATACTAGCAAGGCTTAATGGGTATGGAATGGATAAGTGGTGAGGTTGCAGCAGCACTAAGCATTGTATGTTGGCTAACTTACGAGTACAAGAGTAAGAAGAGGAACTACGCATAACGATCGCAAACTAGTAATGATCAAGAAGTGATCCTGAACTACTTATGAGTCAAACATAACCCCACCGTGTTCTCTTCTCGAACTCACTCGAAAAGAGACGGTCATGCTTACGCATGCGGTTGGTGTATTTTATTTCGGATCTGGTGTCAAGTTCTCTACAACCGGATATTAAAAATTCCCGTCTGCCACATAACCGCGGGCACGGCTTTCGAAAGATCAAACCCTGTAGGGGTGTCCCAACTTAGTCCATGACAAACTCTGACGATCAGCGGAGGCAAATCTCCATCTTGGGGACAACCCGATAAACTCAGAATCCCGGTGCACAAGACATTTCGACAATGGTAAAACAAAACCAGCAAGACCTCCCGACGTGCCGACACCCTGATAGGAGCCACGCGTATCTCGTCTCAGGCCACGATCGGATGGGACAAGCTACGAGTAAAACCAGACCTCGAGTTTCCCCGTGGTGGCCCCGCAGGCCGCCCATTTTGGACCAACACTCATGAGGAGCACTGGCCCAGGTTGTTGATTAAGAGTCCTCGGGTGCTAGCCGGTCCCTATGCAAGTTTTAGTTGTTATTAGGCAAATGGTAAAACCAAAGTTGGGCCTTGCTGGAAGAGTTTTATTCAAAGTGAACTGTCAAGGGAGGCCCATAAAACCCGACCGTGTTAGGAACACAAAATCAAGGAACATAACACCGGTATGACGGAAACTAGGGCGGCAAGAGTGGAACAAAACACCAGGCAAATGGCTGAGCCTTCCACCCTTTACCAAGTATATAGATGCATTAATTAAATAAGAGATATAGTGATATCCCATCATATCCATGTTCCAACATGGAACAACCTGTAACTGCACCTGCAACTAGCAACGCTATAAGAGGGGCTGAGCAAGCGGTAACATAGCCAAACAACGTTTTGCTAGGATGGTGGAAAAGGTTATAGGCTTATCATGGCAATTTGGGAGGCTTGATAAACAAGTGGTAGGTAGCACGACATAGCGATATCATCGAGACAACTAGCAAAGCAAAGATAGTAATGATATCCAGGGTAACGGTAATCTTGCCTGAAATCCCGCTAGGAAGAAGACCGAATCCATAAAGTAGAAGAACCAACGTAGTCGAACGGATCCTCACAATCGCAACATGATCGGGACTATCAATAAGAAGCACAACCGCAAAGAAGCAAACAACATGGTAAACCAACAAGCATAAACATGGCATGATGCGCAACCAAGTATGATGCATGTCTATTTTAATAAGTAATGACATGACAAAGTGCAACAAACAATACTACAAATTAAATGGAGCTCAATATGCAATGAGTTGCATATCGACCAAACACCACATTCAAATTATTTAGTTCACTCTTATTTATACTACTCATCAATATTGAATGTTGGTTAACATGGCAAGAGGTGAAGCATAATAAAACTACCTATCTAGGCAAGTTTAAATGAGGCCGGACCAACAAACAACAATTCCAGAAAAATCCCCACATGTCATTTAGCAATTTAATGCAAACAACAATTTTAAATCTTTTAAATGTTGTTATCATGATGCAGATGACATATACAAGTTTTATGCAATTTTATGAAAATGTAGACATGAGCATGTTATGAAGCATTTGGTCACCATGGCGGAACGAAAGGGGTGCCACGGCAACGACAACGGAAATGGTGCCATGGCAACATTGATGATCCAACAACTCGTCGAGATGTCGGTGCAAAAGAAAGTGTGGATGTACGAAACATGCAAAAGATGGTGGGGTGATCCCGGTTACCGGGTTCCCACGGGTCGACGGCATGACAAACGAGGAGGAACGTGCAATGACAACTCGGACACGGTGCAAACACGAGCATCTCATCCAACACATGCATTCATTCACAGGTGTCGTCTCGGGGTTATACCTTCGAAGCGGATCGGGTTCGATGCGGTGTAGGGGAAGTAGACCTTCTGGGGACGTTCGTACTGGAAGTAGTGGTACACGGCGATAGTAGTTGTACACGGGTCGTATAGGAACTTGACGAAACCCAAGGCGATGGTTGTGGTACATGTCATCGGTAGTCGAACTAGGCGATCCGGAGAGGGTACTTGCCAGATCCACAACACTGTAACCGTTCGTGGCAGAGGAACTTGATGTTCACGGGTCTCCCAAAGACATCGTGGTACTTGGCGCTATTCCCTGCTCGGTGGTCGTTGGACTTGGCGTCAACAGCAATAGTAAGTGGAGGTGCATGATGCCAGCGGGGCGTCGAAGTGCGACACGGGTACAGGAGGCCGGGGCTGTGTCTTGGAGTCTTGGTGACGAGGTCCACACAGAAGTCGAGGAGGAGCGACGGGGATGCAGGCTAGGCTGGAGGCGGTGGAGACATGACCATCGATGCGCGGCTGCTCGAAGGCGAGCGACAGCTCGACGCAGGGGACTCGGCAACTCGCGCGATGCAGGGGAACTGGGCGCGCGGCTTCGGTCGCTCGTCTCCCTCGCAGACGAGGACGAGGCAGGAGGTCGCGCGAGGTGGTCAGGGCGGCGACTCCGATAGCCGGCCGGCGAGGCCACGGCCTTGGCGCAGAGGAGGTGCGCGGCTGCACTTGCCGGGAAGCGGCGGCGCAGCAGCTTACACGGGAGGACGGAGAAGGAGCGGAGGGGCCAAGACGGCGCGGGGCTGCAGGATCCGATCGAGGACATGGCCGTCGACGCGGCTTGGAGCAGATCGGGCGCAAGGAAGGTTGGAGGCGCCGGAGGCGGACGACGGAGGGGCGGCGCTCGGCGCTAAGGAGGTGGAGTAGAGGGGGGGCAGAGCAGAGGCACGGGGTCGCGATGGCAGAGGCGTTGGCGTGGGGAGCTCCTCTCCCTGGTGCGATGCGTGTGCGCGTGTGTGTGGCGGCGATGTGGGAGGACGAGAGGGAGAGGGTGAGTGATCGAGAGAGAGAGAGCAGGGGATCGGGCTAGGGTTAGATAGGCGCCGAAGTTGGGCCTAGGTGAAGATAGGCCGGCGTGGTGCGGATGGGCTGCTGGTTGGCCGGCCTGGTAGAGGCCTGGCTGGGCTCTCTCTCTCCCTCATATTCTTTAGCAGAAAAGCATTAGAGAGAAGAAAAAAGAAAGAGAGGGTTAGGGAAAGAATTTGCGCATGCGGATAATTTTCCTGGACTCGCAAAAATGAGCTTGATCCAAGAAAAATAGAAAGTGAGCATGGGCGTGAAGTTGAATTCAACCTCATTTGAATTTAATTCAAATGAGTGTGAGAAGGAAGTGGGTATTCAGTAGGTCCAAAAATGTTGAGAATTTTGGTGGAGCTCGGGAAAGTGATGAAAGAATTTGGGGCAAAGTTTGGAAACCAAACTTGAAGTAGAAAAGGCACGGAATTATTTTGCAAGTGTGTTTATGGGTGATTCCGAAATAGTGGAATATTTATTAGCTCCCTAATAATATTGGGAGGATAAGGTATATGTTATAAAGAGAAATCACCATGTGAAAACCCTCCATTTAAATGGATCGAAGATCCATATGATTTATTTATTTGAGTTGCAAAAGTTAATGAGATGAAGCATGATGACATGATGCAATGCAATTGATGCTATGAAGAATGCAACAAACAAATAAAACACGCACGACGAAACTCAAAATACATGGAAGGCATCTGGAGCGTCGGTCTCGGGGTGTTACAACTCTCCTCCACTTACAAGAGATCTCGCCCCGAGATCTAGGGATGAGAAACGGAACAGGAAGAGAAGGGGTAAAACTTAGTTGATTCTTGACAAACGAGTGAAACCAAAGAACCTTGGTGGTTGAGCAACTTGAAAGAAAGATTACAACGGAGCTGAACGAGATTGCAAACACTCCATTAGACAAGAGGAACATGGAATACGATGAGAACCCAGAGCTAAAGGGACAAGATAGACTTTGAAACCACTCCGGTTAAAATGAAATAGACAAAGAGTAAGAGCGAGAGAACTCGGACAACACTCCGACTGAAAATGGAAGGATTAGAACATGAACTTGACAAGATGGGATGATACTTGACGAGAGCAACAACACAATGCCTCCGGAAGAAATGAAAGAATCGAATGAAAAGAACGGAGAAGAGAAAACAACAACTTCTCCCTCAAATGAATTTGAAAGAGCATCCTTAGGAGAATGGCTTGAACGGAGTTGTTGGAAAATCAACAATGAAAAGAATAAGCTTGTTATGGGCTTATGGAAAACATCTCAAAATTTGAGGTGCAATTCTGCCACTAACGGAAACAATTGATTTGATTGAGAGCACCGACGAGATGAAACACTTCTTCCACCAAGATGATAAGAGATAACTTGGATCATTGATAAGCACCATAATAGCAACATTCCTTAGGGAAGGATTTAGGTGAAATATAACCCAAGATAACTCCAACAAAGAAATTGCTCAGTTGAAAAGATCTCATGACCGAAGATAAAATGATGGTTTTGAAATATCTCATTCGTGACAAGTTGTGAATCGTGAAACATGAAGGCAAATTGTCAAGAATGACATAACACCACCTCAAAAGATAAGATAGAAAGAATTGCACTTTGGAATGCAAGATGAAGAATGCTTGAACTCCTCCAACAAGAATCTTGAAGAACACTTCGAGAATGAATTAAATCCTTGATGAACCATCATGTAGAGCCTCCATGAAGAACTCCGGTAATAAAAGGATGATAGAAAGAAAGAGAAGTTGAAAACACAAGGTGAAGCCTTGCAATGATTTAGATGGAGCTTCGCGACAAGATAACCGACAAAACTTGGAACTCCGGAAAAGAAAGATGAACAACTTGAAACCGAGAATTTTGATATCATGGACGAACTCCGGAAGAAGGAATTAAATCCTCTTTTTTTGAAACAAGAATAAGAATTACGTCATGCTTACCCTTTATATCAACTTAAATTGATGAAAAGCAACAGATTTGGCATGCCACTTATTCTTCATGAAAATATTTATGAGAGATATAGCTCAAACTTGAAGGTCTTCAACGAACCACCGGTATGTTTTTGGAAGGAACAAATGAATGGGTGTGATTACAAAGGAAGATGAATCTTGAACGAACCATCGTAAGAATTTGAAAACGAACAAAGAAAAAAGAATGAATTGCCGGGAGGAATTGGAAAATGAGCGAAGTTACTTGATGGAATTTTAGATACAAGAGAACGAAGAGATCACGAGCTGACTAAAGAATACTTTGAACAATGCACCGGTAAAATTGGGGAATGAGAGCTGAATGTTGAGAATGAATAAATCTTCTAAAATGACGGCCTTCGGAGAATCCAAATGGAAAGAACTCATGAAATGCTTCGGATGAGGAATTAAAAGAATTTTTGATGATCGGAACAATTTGAGGGGATAGCATCAAGCTTGAACTACGAATCTTCAAGAGAACAGACCAAGATTTGAGAGAAACTCTACTTCGGTCTTCAAAAGCTGAGAATGACGATAAGGAAGACCACCATGAATTATTTGAGACACTCCAGAACAATGATGAATATTAATGTTGAGCCAAAGATGAAAAGAATCTGAAAGCGATCTTGGAGAAGGCAATTGACTGATGAGAATTCATTCTTACGTCAAACTTTGAAAAGCATTAGAGAATCACTCCGAAAAATTAGAAGAGTCAGGTAAGATCCTGGGAAAAGACCTGTGGGTTATGGGCCCACTCAAAAGAAACACTGTTGAACAATTTTTAAAAGAGAGATTGCACCGGTTGAATTAAATGGCTTGAATGAGATAACAACTTCGAATTAGCTTGAGCAGATCTTGAATGGAAACACGAATCTTCTGAGATATCTTCGGCACTTCGGATATGAATATTGCGAGAGGTGAATGATTAAGAGGTGCACCGGCATAAGAAAGCATTTGAAACGAGGAAGGGGATATGATCAACACCGAAAGCTTGAAGTTTGCCCACCGGAGAAGAAAATGATAACAAAGAATGATGAACTTGTAGCTCCTGAGCATCTTCATGAGAAATCACCAGCTATGAAGATGAAGAAACTTCACATGAATAAAGTGGATACTTGATTTGAGAGTTTTGACTTCTTGAAGAAGAAGGGTGGGAGGGTGAAAAAATAAAGACAACTTAGGACGGATAGAATGGACACCACTGAGAAAACTTAGAATTGATCTTGTAAATGTTGAAATGATCGGATCCACTTGAAGAGAAGCACACCGGTTGGAAAAGAATTGTCATGACAATCTTGATAAACAAGAAGGATTAGCATTCACATAGAAGTATGAGAACACCACTTAGGAAAAGGTATGGAATCAACACTTGACATTGAAGCAACTCGAATACCACAACTCAAAACAAAACAAACGATTGGCTTGCAAAATAAGCCGGAACAAACATATGATAGAGATTTCGCCCAAAGTGTTCGCGATGAGGCCCCATGGGCACGACGTACAGCGGGCATCATGAATGACAAATGAGACATCCCCGAATCAACATAGCCAAGGATTCTTTAAGACGCCTCGCGACTACTGTAAATCGACAGTGAAAAACGAACCACTAGACGTTGGACCCCAATCTCAAATCATATATCTGTCGGAAGGAAATCCTGGGTAACTACTTGAGTTCCCACCTAAGAACTCCCGAAACTTTCTGGTTATGCAATCTGGTATTGGGGATATAGGGAGGCACAAATATCTCACACAACTAACAAATCCTACGCTCCAATTATATCCATCCGTCAACACATAACCAAGAAAACCTCGGAAATCGTGTACCTCAGACCTTCGAAAAACATCCAATATACTAGCTATGGCAATACATCTAATCGCTCTCCCCAGTACTGGGTGTCGCCAAACTACTCTCACCACAAAGAGTATAGAAGCGTTTTCAATGTCTGCGACCTCTGGTATTCCGGAACTGAAACGATCGCGAATGTGACAAGATCCCCTTGGAGCTCAACTCCCCGGAAGAAGTCAAGTCAGACAAGAGGCACCAAGACAGAATTCCCGTCACACCGATATCGCAGCGATTCCAACAATACCCGCGTGATCCTAAAAAAAATTTGAGTGAAAAAGGAGAGTGATGGAAACAAAAACACCTACGTCACGATTCCTCACCAGAGCAATGAAGGGGATGAGGAGTAAAAAGAAGTCCTACTCCCCGATATATAGGTAGACTCAAAATAATTTTTTTTAGACTCGACAATGTCAATGGTTCGATCAATCAAGGTGGCTCCTGCGGTCGGTAAGGCTCTGATACCAACTTGTAGCGCCCAAGATGTGATTATATCCCAATCACGTGATGACTTCATGATTGAGGCACAGTCGCATTTTGAGCGCATAGCAAGGTGGATATGATTACAACATACCATATACTGAATAGATGCGAATACAAGATAAAGCCTTACACTCGCCACAAGCTACAACATGAATACAATATTTCATCAATACATAGCAATCATCATATAGAAGAGCAGGATCCGACTACAGATGAAACCAAACGAAAAAGAAGAACGACATCCACCCTCCTAATCCCAGGCTCCCGACTCGGAACCTATCCCTTGAGCGAAGAAGAACAAGTAGAAGAACTCCAGACAAGCAAGCATCGCTCTCTCGTCAAAGCATCGCTTTACCTGTACCTGCAACTGTTGTTGTAGTAATCTGTGAGCCATGAGGACTCAGCAATCCCATTACCATGGGTATCAAGACTAGCATAGCTTAATGGGTATGGAATGGATAAGTGGTGAGGTTGCAGCAGCACTAAGCATTGTATGGTGGCTAACTTACGAGTACAAGAGTAAGAAGAGTAACTACGCATAACGGTCGCAAACTAGTAATGATCAAGAAGTGATCCTGAACTACTTATGAGTCAAACATAACCCCACTGTGTTCTCTTCTCGAACACACTCGAAAAGAGGCGGTCACGGTTAAGCACGTGGTTGGTGTATTTTATTTGGGATCTGGTGTCAAGTTCTCTACAACCGGATATTAAAAATTTCCATCTGCCACATAACCGCGGGCACGGCTTTTGAAAGAACAAACCCTGCAGGGGTGTCCCAACTTAGTCCATGACAAACTCTCACGATCAGCGGAGGCAAATCTCCATCTTGGGGACAACCCGATCAAACTCGGAATCCCGGTGCACAAGACATTTCGACAATGGTAAAACAAAACCAGCTAGACCTCCCGACATGCCGACACCTTGATAGGAGCCGCGCATATCTCGTCTCAGGCCACGATCGGATGGGACAAGCTACGAGTAAAACCAGATCTCGAGTTTCCCCGTGGTGGCCCCGCAGGCGGCCCATTTTGGACCAACACTCATGAGGAGCACTGGCCCGGGTTGTTGATTAAGAGTCAACGGGTGCTAGCCGGTCCCTATGCAAGTTTTAGTTGTTATTAGGCAAATGGTAAAACCAAAGTTGGGCCTTGCTGGAAGAGTTTTATTCAAAGCGAACTGTCAAGGGGGGCCCATAAACCCCGACCGTGTTAGGAACGCAAAATCAAGGAACATAACACCGGTATGACGGAAACTAGGGCGGCAAGAGTAGAACAAAACACCAGGCAAAAGGCCAACCCTTCCACCCTTTACCAAGTATATAGATGCATTAATTAAATAAGAGATATTGTGATATCCCATAATATCCATGTTCCAACATGGAACAACCTGTAACTGCACCTGCAACTAGCAACGCTATAAGAGGGGCTGAGCAAGCGATAACATAGCCAAACAACGGTTTGCTAGGATGGTGGAAAAGGTTAGAGGCTTATCATGGCAATTTGGGAGGCTTGATGAACAAGTGGTAGGTAGCGCGACATAGCGATAGCATCGAGACAACTAGCAAAGCAAAGATAGTAGTGATATCCAGGGTAACAGTCATCTTGCCTGAAATCCCGCTAGGAAGAAGACTGAATCCATAAAGTAGATGAACCAACGTAGTCGAACGGATCCTCACAATCGCAACATAACCGGGACTATCGAGAAGAAGCACAACCGAAAAGAAGCAAACAACATGGTAAACCAACAAGCATAAACATGGCATGATGCGCAACCAAGTATGATGCATGTCCATTTTAATAAGTCATGGCATGGCAAAGTGCAACAAACAATACTACAAATTAAATGGAGCTCAATATGCAACGAGTTGCATATCGACCACACACCACATTCGAATTATTTAGTTCACTCTCATTTATGCTACTCATCAATATTGAATGTTGGTTAACATGGCAAGAGGTGAAGCATAATAAAACTACCTATCTAGGCAAGTTTAAATGAGGCGAGAATAACAAACAACAATTCGGAAAAATCCCCACATGTCATTTAGCAATTTAATGCAAACAACAATTTTAAACCTTTTAAATGTTGTTATCATGATGCGGATGACATATACAAGTTTTATGCAATTTTATGAAAATGTAGACATGAGCATGTTATGAAGCATTTGGTCACCATGGCGGAACGAAAGGGGTGCCACGACAATGACAACGGAAATGGTGCCATGGCAACATTGATGATCCGACAACTCGTCGAGATGTCGGTGCAAAAGAAAGTGTGGATGTACGAAACATGCAAAAGATGGTGGGTGATCCCGGTTACCGGGTTCACACGGGTCGAAGGCATGGAAAACGAGGAAGAACGTGCAATTACAACTCGGACACGGTGCAATAACGAGCATCTCATCCAACACATGCATTCGTTCATGGGCGTCATCTCGGGATTATACTTTCGAAGCGTGCATTTTTGGAGCGGATCGGGTTCGATGCGGTGTAGGGGAAGTAGACGTTCTCGGGACGGTCGTAGTGGTACATGGCGATAGTAGTTGTACACGGGTCGTAGAGGAACTTGATGAAACCCAAGGCGACGGTTGTGGTACATGTCATCGGTAGTCGAACTTGGCGATCCGGAGAGGGTACTTGCCGAATCCACAACACTGTAACCGTTTGTGGCAGAGGAACTTGATGTTCACGGGTCTCCCAAAGACGTCGTGGTACTTGGCGCTATTCCCTGCTCGGTGGACGTTGGACTTGGCGTCAACAGCAACAGTAAGTGGAGGTGCATGATGCCAGCGGGGCGTCGAAGTGCGGAACGGGTACAGGAGGCCGGGGCTGTGTCTTGGAGTCTTGGCGATGAGGTCCACGCAGAAGCCGAGGAGGAGCAACGAGGATGCAGGCTAGGCTGGAGGCGGCGGAGACATGACTGTCGATGCGCGGCTGCTCGAAGGCGAGCGACAGCTCGACGCAGGGGACACGGTGACTCGCGCGATGCAGGGGAGTTGGGCACGCCGCTTCGGTCGCTCGTCTCCCTCACAGATGAGGACGAGGCAGGAGGTCACGCGAGGTGGTCGGGGCAGCGACTCCGATGGCCGGCCGGCGAGGCCGCGGCCTTGGCGCAGAGGAGGCACGCGGCTGCACTTGCTGGGAAGCGGCGGCGCAGCAGCTTGCACGGGAGGACGGAGAAGGAGCGGAGGGGCCAAGACGGCGCGGGGCTGCAGGATCCGGTCGAGGACATGGCCGTCGGCGCGGCTTGGAGCAGATCGGGCGCGAGGAAGGTTGGAGGCGCCGGAGGCGGACGACGGAGGGGCACGGAGGGGCGGCGCTCGGCGCTAAGGAGGTGGAGCAGAGGAGGGGACGGAGCAGAGGCACGGGGTCGCGATGGCAAAGGCACTGGCATGGGGAGCTCCTCTCCCTGTTGCGATGCGTGTGCGTGTGTGTGTGGCGGCGGTGTGGGAGGACGAGAGGGAGAGGGTGAGTGATCGAGAGAGAGAGAGCAGGGGATCGGGCTAGGGTTAGATAGGCGCCGAAGTTGGGCCTAGGTCAAGATGGGCCGATGTGGTGCGGATGGGCTGCTGGTTGGCCGGCCTGGTAGAGACCTGGCTGGGCTCTCTCTCTCTCTCCCTCATATTCTATAGCAGAAAAGCATTAGAGAGAAGAAAAAAGAAAGAGAGGGTTAGGGAAAGAATTTGCGCATGCGGATAATTTTCCTGGACTCGCAAAAATGAGCTTGATCCAAGAAAAATAAAAAGTGAGCATGGGCATGAAGTTGAATTCAACCTCATTTGAACTTAATTCAAATGATTGTGAGAAGGAAGTGGGTATTCGGTAGGTCCAAAAATGTTGAGAATTTTGGTGGAGCTCGGGAAAGTGATGAAAGAATTTAGGGCAAAGTTTGGAAACCAAACTTGAAGCAGAAAAGGCACGGAATTTTTTTGCAAGTGTGTTTATGGGTGATTTCGAAATAGTGGAATATTTATTAGCTCCCTAATAATATTGGGAGGATAAGGTATATGTTATAAAGAAAAATCACCATGTGAAAACCCTCCATTTAAATGGATCGAAGATCCATACAATTTATTTATTTGAGTTGCAAAAATTAATGAGATGAAGCATGATGACATGATGCAATGCAAATGATCCTATGAAGAATGCAACAAACAAATAAAACACGCACGATGAAACTGGAAATACATGGAAGGCGTCTGGAGCGTCAGTCTCGGGGTGTTACATCCGACCTGGTGACCGCCAGCGGGCGGCGCGACGCACCACCACACCGGCTGCAGGCCGCTCAATCGGCTCGTGACGCCGGCTTCCAGACTCCTCCCGAGCCTTTTGGTCTTGGGGCCCCCGGCGTGGAGCGGTCATGGCTTGGGAGGCCCCGGGCCCTCATGAGGCTCCCTGGCATTAAGCGGTCATGGCTCGGGAGGCCCCAGGCCCTCATGAGGCTCCCTGCCCTTGCGGGTTCCTCAAGTCCTTGGGCCCCCTTGGGCCCTATCCTGGTCCAGGGTGCCGCCATACGCCTGGCGTGCCTCGGCACGCTTAGTCCGGCTGTTGCTTCGCAGGCGCGCTATGAAGCGTAGGTCACCTGCATTCCAAGGTTAGCATAATATGTTCTAAAAATATTGGTTGCAGCAGTCGAGGCCCCGGCATAGGCCCGCTTGTGGCCCCCGGGTGTCGTGCGGCCTTGACGATCTTGAGGACCGGGCCGATGGAGGCGTGCCTTCCGTTAACCCCCTTGCTCTTCAGCCTCGCCGATCGCCACCCCCGCCAACGTGTCATGATGGCCACGAGGTGGCCCGCCACGGCGCCTCCCACGGGGGGCCACCTACCCTGCCTGAAGCTCGGGGGGCGCTTCCTGAGCCGGAAGGGAGATCTCGTTCGCCTCCTTTTCGCCGCACGGCTCAATGGGTCCTCTCCAGAAGGGCGAGCAGACGCAGCAAGGGCATGCCCGGGCCTGTGGCGAGGGTCGCGGCATGGGCGGGGCACAGAGAGGCTCCGTACCCCCGCAGGCGACGTCGAGCAGCTCGGCGACCCGGTCAAGCCAAGCGGCATGGTCGCCATCGGCGGGGCGGTAGCGTAGTAATTAACGCGCCGTAAGGAGCGCGGCTTGCGGTGCCGACAAAGGGTGCGACGGCATGCCCGTTGCGCCGCACGAGGGGCGGCGGCGATGAACCCTGTCGTTGGCAAGGGTGTGCCGAAGGAGGCGGTGTGCGATGAGGGATGCCACGGCCGAAGGGCGCCGTCTGATCGAAACGCACGGCCCACTGCTCGGTGCAGACTCTGCTAGCTCTTGTCATGGCAAGGCGAGGATGGAGCGTGGTTGATGAGAAGGCGAGGCTTCGACAAGCCCCTACCTGGCACGCCAAATGTCGGATTCAGGGCTCCGTAGACCCAAGAAGGTTCGAACTCTGGGGCGTGTGTGAAGATCCCAACCTCTCTAGTCTCTAGCTCGCCACCCTACAGCCTAGCCTCGTCGGATTCGCGCGAGCGGGGAAGAAGATGAACACAGCAGTTTGCCCAGGTTCGGGCCACCTTGTGGTGTAAAACCCTACTCCTGCTTTGTGGTGGATTGGCCTCACGAGGAGGTTGAGGATGAACTAGTACAGTGGTTTGAGCGACCTCGCGAGGGCTCGAGAGGTGAGGGTGGAATTGATTGACCCCCTCCTATGGTGGTGGCTAACCTATATTTATAGTGGCCTTGGCCCTCTTCCCTCAAAACTTAGGTGGAAAGGGATCACACAGTGGCCAATTCAAATGGGGACAAGTAGTACATCTTATCCTGACAAAAGGTGGTCTTCTCCTGCAAAGCTTCTGGTCATGACGCAGTGGCGGGCTCGGCGATGACATCCATCCTGCCGAGCTCGTGGTCTTGGTCCTATTGCACTGGAATGGAAACCTTTGGAGGACTCCTAAGGAACCCACGCATGTCCTTGCTTCCTTAGCACCGAAAGGGAAACTGCCTCCTCTGCGCCCGCTGGCGCCCGCCTGGCCTTGGTCGTCATGGCTTGCATCATTCCAGCCTCGGGAGGCTGGGTACCTGCATAGAAATCTCCGATCCTCGGGAGGCAGTTTGGGGAGGCCGCTCCTCTGGAGGTCTTGGTGTTATCCACCTCGCGAGGCCAGGGGGCCCTCGCGAGGGTCTTGTCTTGGTGGCCTTGCCGCTGGGCCGTACCAGGCCATCGACGGAGCCATGCTATGGGCCACAAGCAGGCAGGTGTGGGTACCCCCGATCCTAGAACACCGACACTTGTAAAGCTTCCCGACAAATCTGATGCGAATTGTCTTGATCGTCATGTTTATGAGTGGAAAGACCACTATGTTAGGTTCTCCAAGGTTGACGAGATGGCAAAGGTGCCGGTAGATATCTCTCACGAAGTCCATGGCCTAGTCAGTTATGTGGGGTACATCCCGTAGGTCGGTGGCAAGAAATAGTCTGCAGAGTTTAATTAGTGCAACTTTGCTTGTCTATAGTAAGTAATATTGTTCAGTACTTGATTTGTGTGTGTGAACCCTGTATGGTTTAGTACTGCCGCTTTTGTTGTGTGGTGAGTCCTGAGAATAGTCTATGTTAATGTTTGTCCACTCAATTCAGTCTGTATATTTTGAAGTATCTAGATCATCTTTTTGTGAGGATGGTTTATCAATTATGGTTACACTCCAATATCTGTATGCACTACAGGGTTTATCGCACCCACCAGGATTTCCAGTCCCATGGATGTTCGCTCCATACGAGTTGTCATGACCTTTGGACTGTCCTGCTTGTGGGAGTAAGTGGGGGGCCTGCATGCCACCCGTAATTGGATGATCAACCTACAATTAAAACTTGAACATAGTGATATCCTGGTAAGGATTCACTCGTGTCACATCAAGTAAATCTTACTGATTTACTATCATGTTTTCTTACTTTTGCTGTAATTTTACGATGCAGATTTTGCTGTGTCACATTCGTTACAGAATAAACCATTTGGTTTGCTCTATGATGGTTATTTTAGCAGGCTTCACTTCTTATGACGTGTCAATAACGAAGTCCATGGCCTAGTCAGTTATGTGGGGCACATCCCGTAGGTCGGTGGCAAGAAATAGTGTGCAAAGTTTAATTAGTGCAACTTTGCTTGTCCGTAGTAAGTAATATTGTTCAGTACTTGATTTGTGTGTGTGAACCCTGTATGGTTTAGTACTGCCGCTTTTGTTGTGTGGTGAATTCTGAGAATAGTCTATGTTAATGTTCGTCCGCTCAATTCAGTCCGTATATTTTGAAGTATCCAGATCATCTTTTTTGCGAGGACGGTTTATCAATTATGGTTACAGTCCAATATATGTATGCATTGCAGGGTTTATCGCATCCACATGGATTTCCAGTCCCATGGATGTTCGGTCCATACGAGTTGTCATGACCTTTGGATTTTCATGCTTGTGGGAGTAAGTGCGGGCCCTGCATGCCACCCGTAATTGGATGATCAACCTTCAATTTAGAACTTGAACATAGTGATATCCTGGTAAGGATTCACTCATGTCACATCAAGTAAATCTTACTGATTTACTGTCATGTTTTCTTACTTCTGCTGCAATTTTACGATGCAGGTTTTGCCATGTCACATTTGTTACAGAATAAACCGTTTGGTTTGCTCTATGATGGTTATTTTTAGCAGGTTTCACTTCTTATGACGTGTCAGCAACGAAGTCACTGTCCATCACTTATATTACTGGACACAATTGGATCAGTTTGTTGTCTAAGTACAATCTAAAGCCCTATGATGAACTTGTTAGGACCGAGAGTATATTGACTAGAGGGACGGTGAATGGGATATTCAAAAATTCTTGCTAATGTTATGAGTTGATCCCAAACACAGCAGCGGAAATAAGGTTTGGTAGAAATGAACTTAAGCAAGCATGTTATTGAGATACATATCTATCGAAGTAGGAAGCAATAATGGTTCGAGCATAGGATATCACAGGTTCAACAATAATGATGGTAATGCAACATGCGAACAAATGCAGTAGCATGAGAGAAAACAAGGTATGAATTACGAGGGAAAAGCACGAGGAAGAACAATGACAAGGTGAATGAAAGCGACACATGGAAATAACGCCAGTCTTAATAAGATAAGTACGAAGTGAAATTTATATGACTGGGATGACTAAACTGAATGATGAGAATGCAAATTGGTGAGCAACAAGCATTAACAGATGGGAACGATAGAGATGACAGAAACGAATGATATGTGATAGTCAATGATTGATCAGATAAACCATCATCACAGAGCACAAAAGTAAACTAATGAAGGTAATGTAGTAAAGTAACGTGAACTAGTGGCACTCGATGGCGATAGATGGATTTGGTAGACCAGTTTGCCCTTCTGCCAAAGGACTACATCTGGTTGGAGGGGTTGTGATTTAACACAGAAGATAAACTCTCTTCACCCAATTCTCCTTCAACTCGAAGCTGATCAAACTCCAGTTGATTTCATTCATGGTAGATACTTGTCGGCGACCTCCAAACCTTCAACAGACCTCTTCGCGAACCACAATGACTCTTGGTTGCTGAAGATCTTGCTCGGTGAAGACAATGACTCTTCAACACTCGAGCTGACACCTATCCGTCTAGAGCGTGCGCAACTCTCAAGAGTAATAGGTACAAGAACTCTAAACTCAGAACTACTGTGATGCTCAACCACTGTCTAAGTTTTGGCTCTTGATTTTTCTCTCGGTGGATCTTAAACTCAAATCACTCAGAGTGGGGATGCTCAATCAATCTTCTCAGAAATCTTAAGCGGAGCAGCCAACGGGCTACGTTGGAGCGGGGTGGCTATTTATAGCCGCAGCCTTCCCTGAAGGGAAAAAGTCCAAATTGGACATGTGGAGCAGCCAATGGCCAAACAACACGAGTCCAACGGTCGGAAATTGAGCACAACGGTAACATTCCTTGCGGAGCAAGTAATGCTAACTCCTCAGTTCAAAAGATATCTCCTGCAGCACGAAGAACAATGTCTACTGCTGGTAGGTAATCATTCGAAACATAAAGAGATTTCTCTCAGTCTTACATAGGTTTTGGGCTAAGCATCACAGTGGATCTAAGCTTCCAGAACCTATACCCCTCTTAATAGTACAGAGGTCCTATGACTCAAATGAATGAAAGAAGAACAATGAAATGAATACTACGTCTTCACTTTGTCTTCGACTTCCATTCGTTGCAGTCAATTTTCTTCGGACAGAATCTCTGAACCAATTGCTTCACATCAGCAATAAATTCTCGAGGGGTTAACTCCTTCACATCAATATTCTCGCCTACATGTTTTCAACAGATGTAGCTCATTCTTCTCTGCAATGCAGATATTCTTCAGTGAAGTTCCTCGAACTTGGCATCAGAGACAGCATTCTCTTCGATTCTGCATGGACTATTTCTCTCCGTGTGCACTAGCAAACAAATCAGTCCATGCCTGTTTCTGTCAACAATCTCCAAAACACCAGGGGGCAAATATTGCACCAACAATCTCCCCCCTTTTGGATGATTGTTGACAAAACAGAACACATCAAAAGATAGATAACGAAATGAAATGGGTTGCGAAGGATAATGAAAGACGAGAGATAATTACGAAGATAAAACACGCTCCCCCTAAAGATATGCATCATTTGGAGAATGCATAGGAGATAAATCGGAAGGTAGCGAGATGAATCTTTGTATGAGTGATATTGACATATAATCTCATTCGTGGTCTCTTTCAATGCACTCGACAGTGTTTGAGGTATTTCCTGCCACACACAAACTTTGAAAAAGATTTGTTAGATAGAGTGAATACTTTGAAATGATTTGGGACGAAGGATAGGCCATGAGGATTCACTCATAACACGGTTTGAATCCACACAAGATATGAGTTCCCTGCATGTTAGATACTCGACGAGAATCAGAGCAAGTGAATCATAGGTATATTGCTCGGAGTAGATATGCTTCGGACGAGGTTTTCCTGCAACAAGGATGATACGATGGAGATATGCGAGGAAAAACAGCTTATGAGACAGATAGAGAGAGTTCGCTATCGAATAGCAAGAAATTTAATCTGAAGCTAACTTTCTTCTCCTACAAAGTTCGATAGCAAAAGATAATCATTATAGAATATCTAACCATAAGACACATATAGTTTCAAGGAGTGAAATATCTCTTCTAGAGGAGTGAAATATCCTCCTCAAAATGCTTTTACTTTTCCTACACGATAGATAAGTGTCAAGGATAATTATTGCAAGGAACTAAGCTTTCGATTGCACCTGCAAACAGATAACTGGAAGTGAATAGCATTGCAGGGGGGTTATTAAAGGTACATGACGACCAAGTATTCCAACACCGCAGGCGGTGCTCCAAGTTCCAAAAGCAAATAGTTCGACAGAAAAAGCAAATGGCGAAAGGAAACACCCTACAAATAACCCGCTTATCTATCACTCGATGTTCTTCTCCCCCTTTTTGTCAACAAGTGTCAAAAAGGAAAGAGAATGCATGTGAGGAACTAGTCGTCCGAAGAATCCTTAGAATCAGAACTCGAACTCTTCGGCGAAGCAGAGCAAGCGATGGTCAATGCCGAAGCAGGAGTTGGAGATGCAGCATGGGCTTCGGGATCATCTTTGGGAGTAGCAGCGCGAGGTGCATCTGGCTTGAAGATAAATGTACCTACTGTGTCTTCGAGATCATCATCTGGTTCAACAAACAGCAGGTCGGTGGAGGCGGAACACTGAGGAAGCACTGGGGTTTGCCTTCGGATGCGAGGAACTTCAAACAACTCTAGATGATCGTATTCTTTCTCGATACCCTTGGAAGATAGTTGTTTGCGAGAATAATGCTTGTGCAGAAGGGTCCAGGAGTGCTTCTTTTGTTCCTTCTCATACAGGAGAGCTTGGCGAGCATAATTGTGAAGCAGATTTATCTCAGTCATCATTTCCATCTCCACTTTCCGGTCGAGCTTGATATGACTTTCCAGGGCTTGCTGAGTGCGAAGACAAATCTCGTACAGTGAAGGATTATCTTCACGAGGGATTTCAACTTTTTCCTTCTTGACCTTTCGAGCTTTAGCAGAAGAAGACATAGAAGCTGAAATAGTAGCATCAATCGGTATCTTCCCTTTGCCGATGTCCTTCACAATTCGGAGTGTGTCACGGACTGGTGGCATATAAACTTTCGAGACATGTGGGCAGAAAAACTTTTCCTCAATAAGCTGCTCAATGGCAAACATGACCCAAGGTGCATATGTCTTCAAAGCTTGAGGGTTATTAGCTACAAAGACTAGGTTGCGAATGACAACATCCGGAATGTCAAAACGAATACCCTGAGTTGTGGCTAGAAGAGCATTTGCCACGAGGCCATGAATGGTTTCTGGCCTGTTTGTTGGCGTGAGGGAGTTGCAGAGGATATCAGTACAAAAAAAAACCACTTTCGTGATGATACGTGTTTGTCACAGTAGGTCATGTTTTCTGTCATGCATGTACATCCATGATGATTTTATGACAGAATGAAGATAGTCATACCTGTGCTGTCGTGGAAGTGTTCCATGACAATACCAAAATTATCATCACGGAAGTGTCCACTTCCATGACGATAAATGGCGCGTCATGGAAGCGCTTTCGTCAAGGGTAACCGACACGTGGCATCCACCGTAACGGGTCGCCGTTAAGCTATCGGGTTCCTGTTTGGATCCGATAACCCGTTAACAGCCTGGACCAATGGGGATTTTCCACGTGTAAAATTCTCAATGGCCAGAGGAACCACGTGTTGGCTCAGCGTTGGGATAGATGTCATCCACTCATTGGACCGAAGGTGCCTATGATACGTCGACACGTGGCACGGCTCAATAGAGGCCCATTCGGGTGAAAAGGCCAGCCCGTTTGACTTGGTCAAAAGGTAGCGGGCTGGCCCACGGAAAGCCTGTTAACGGCATGTTCGCATATAGCCCATTTACAGCCCGCTAACTCGCGGCCCATTATGGCCTATCCGAATTAGGGCCAGTAGCGTCATCTGGGCCGTCCAATATGATTCTAACCCATTGTAACTTCCGGCCCATGTATGGCCCATGACGTCTTTCGGCCCATACGAGGCTCTTTGTAACTCTAGGCTCATTAAAGACTCGAGGTGAAACTGGCCCATAAAGAACAGTGTATTACTTTATACCCATTAACGGCCCATTATTCCGTTGGCCATTTCCAGCCCACGTTAACTTTCGGCCTTCTAAGGGCCCATTTATTCTTGGGCTCATTTCCAACATTCGGTTACTTACGGTCCGTTACTGGCCTGTTCCACTTGTGGGCCAAATTCAGCCCGTGGTTACAGTCGGCCTGTTTGTGGCCCGTTAACCCGTTGGGCTATTTTCATAGCATCACCAAATATGGCCCATTAACGACCCGTGATGCCTCTCGATAGAATTAAGCCGATTATATTTTTCGGCCTATTAACGGCCCGTTATGGTCGGGCCATAAACACACGATTTCCACTCTAGCCCATTTACGGCCCATTTTGCGGAGCGTTATTGGTCCACGGATAGTATGACCCATGTTTGGCCAATCGATCATACAGCCCATGGAAGACCCATTGATTATACGGCCCGTAGAAGGCCCATGGATCCTACGGCCCGTCAGAGGCCCATGGTCACTACAGCAGGTAGCAGGACCATGGTTACAACGGTCTGTATGTTGCCCATGGTTATTGTGGACTAGTTATAAAAATAGGTTATTTTGGCCACTAGAAAAATGCGGAAAAAGAACTGCAGAGACTACAAGCAAACAACTAAACAAGACAATAAGGAAATAAATAAGCAAGTAACTAACGCTAGGCTATTACGTCTATTACACATATTACATCCACTGGGTATCAAAGTTCGCAACCAGTGCAAATATAGGGAACAAAGCAGCATATTACATACACGGGCCATCTAAATTGGCCACCAGTGCAAATAAACGCGGCAGCAAAACAAGTCCATAACTGAAACAACTTCAGAAGAGCTCAAGAAACACTATCCTGGGTATCCACCATGCTGGCAATAAGCTTAGCAAGCTTATTAGCTTTCTTCTGTTTGGAGCTAAAATCCTCCAACACTTGTTGTTGCACCAAAAAGTATGCATCTGAATTCTCCAGGGACTTCCGCAGTCCTTCGGCTTCTTGTCGCAGCACAGCGGATCGATGTCTTCCAGCTTGTAGTTGAGACTCAAGAAACTGAACTGATTTAGACAGTGAGTTCGAATAGCTTGTGCCAGCGGTAGTGGCCAGTAACTCGAACACTACACCAAGACAGGACTTTGGGGTTGTCTCACTATCTTCAAGATAGTTTTCCTTAGCTGTTTTATCAGCTTTGTTGGAGACCAACAAGGATGTCTCACTATCCTAAACCTTATCTGCATTACTTCCTTTACCATTGCTTAATAAGGTACTCTTCCCCAATATTCTGTCAGCATTCTAAAAGAAGAAACAAGCAGACACATAACAGGTTTAGCATGTAGTATATGAAACTCATTTCGGTGAACCAGTTCAGTAGTAAGGTGGACAGGATTAAACTACCAAGTCTTCTATTGCCAAGTAGTACATAATAAAAGCATCAAACAAACATATATCTATGTCCTATGGTCACTGCATTGTCTTGCCAAATCAAAATAGAGACGCGGTTCAAATCATACCAGTTCAAGACAAAGCAGCATTGAAAGAATACAAAGTGTGGGAAACTACACGGCACAACAAGATTTCAGATGGGTACCACGGGTCTACATGTACAACAACACTATTGGCTCTGTTGTGATGCTAGTAATGTGCATGATATGAGAAGTCAGCTGTATACACAATTGAAATTGAAATCAATAGAGCTATTTAGAAGAGCAAACCTGTTAAAGAAACATGCTTAAACATACCTGTTGTGCCATTGGAGTTTTGATTGGATCCTTCAATTTAAAAATAAGTTTGTATGAGTAAATACAGTGATACAAGAGCAAAGCAGTATGCACGATAGCAATGGAATAAATGAGAACAGTTGTTCTTCAGGTTTAAGCACTTGTTCTACACGAACAGAGTACAGTAAGACGCATGCATATAGTACTTAAAAATAAAAAAATGAGCTCATAGACCTTACCACATTCTTGGTTCGGGACCAGTACAGAACAAGTCATTCCCAGTCATCGTCCCGTAAATGTGTCTCAGGAGAACGTAAGGGAATTTGGTGAGTTTCTTTGCCAGTGAAGTACATTTTCTTCAGGTAATTCTGATACTGCCACCAAGCATTCTTGAAGATAGCAGAGGTATTAGCACATGTTACCTCATCTCGAGTTTCCAAATCGGTCCTTCTCTATAGAGAAAAATGGGAACATTTGCTATATTATAACTAGCATGGAGGTAGAATGTATGGGACAAAGCAAAGTAATTGCCATGAATAACATTACTTACACATAACTCCTGGACGAACACCTACAACTGGCATTTTCCTTCATCTTCAGTATAATATTTCCATAATGGGAAGATACGCACATAGGATTTAATAACATCAAATGCGATAGATGCTAAACTACGAATGGCTGGGTGTGCTTCGTCCACAGGAATAGGTGTACTAACTGGTGGAGTTGGGGTTCGCCGTGGTAGTACTGGCGCTTTGGCCACTGGAGCTACCTTACTAACTGCTCTTGTTTGGGAGCTTTGTGGTGGAGATGGTGCTGTGTCAACTTGAACTGGGTTACTATCTGCTGGGGTTGGGGTTAGATTGGGTGAAGCTGGTTCTCTGTCCATCGCACCAGGGGTACAATCCGCGAGAGTCTGGGTTATGTGTGGTAGGGCTGGTTCTCGTGCATGTACAATCGGGGTGCTATCTCCACCAAGAGGTAGCACTGTTTTATTTGAAGACCGTGTTTTTACTCCGCTAGATACTGCCATCACGCGCTCCAATTCAAATGGCTGATAAACAAAACGTAGTTGAATGTACAAACCTTGTATGAGAGACTGATGCAATAGATAGTGTGGAAAAAAGAGGGCATGAAATAGTTCACATGTATATTGTTTAACTAAAAAGGATAGCATGACATAATTTCACATATATGATGTCTATCTAAACTGGATAGCATAGCATGACATAATTCAAAGATATGATGACTAACTAAACATGATAGCATGAGATAATTATATGATGTCTTTAGTAAACAGGTTCGCATGGCATGATTCACATACATGTTATCTAAGTAATCAGGATCGCATGATTTAATTCACATATAAGATTTATATACTAAGCAGAGGGCATTCACATATATGATGTCTGAACTAAGAACATGGTATCGAATATTGTGTATATGATGTCTAAACTATGCAATACAAGACACCATATGCATGATATGAGCAGTATAACCATGCCAAGTTAGAGCATACACCTCGGTGGGGGAATAGGACTGGTCATCTGTCTCTGAATCCATCTCTGAGGAGCTATCGGGACCCAACAAGAGATCTGCTTCGACAGGTAGCACTGTCTGCTCTGAAGACCTTGTTTTCACTCTAGATTTTTCCATCACCCACTCAAATGGCTAATTCACAGGAAGAGTAGTTGAATGTACAAACATTGTCGACAAATGGAAATGTAATGAAGAAAAGGATTGGCAAGATGTGGCGCCCCGCCTTATTACCACTGTAGCCAGACAGTCGCCGCACATACCAGCCCAGGAAATAACTCTAGCATGCACGTTTACAACAAGTATCATGAACACAGGCATTTCTATTAATGGATGTATGAGTCTTACATGATATATTACAAGAGGTGGCGGCAGTGGAAAAGCTCTATCTAAGGCAGCATGGTCCTGGTGCGGCTCCAACCCACAGGGATCTGACTGGGTTACTCTTCTAGCATGTGAATGCTCCGGCTCCTCGACGACGGACGACGGATCCTTAGGTGAACCTGGCCATGTTAAAGGCCACTGAGTACTTTTGAATGTACTCGCAAGCAAACCAAACTAACATATACACCAAGCAAAGCAATCCATGGCATTCAAGCATGCATTTGTTATTAGAGCAATATTAATTATCATGGCATAGCATACCTATCTAGCAATATTAATCATCATGTCATAGCAGGGTTATCTAGCAAGATAACTACTAAAGTAAAATACAGTAAAGTAAAGCATATCGATTAAATAATCCATATTCCGAACATTCTCATGATCCAATCCGACGTTGAACCAAATCCACTACAAGTCTTGCGGTCATCAAACCATCACTTTCATAGCCATTCCATGGCTAACATATCATATTCCTGACATCGTCCGATGTCTATGCATCTCCACTGTAAATCTGATAAACTTACTCTCTTCTGGGTTGTCCCACAACCCTCAGAATACTCATGATCCACTGAGTACTTTCGATCATAAGACGAGTTCTTCCATCATTATTATCACTGTTATGGTTGACCACCTAGTGAGGCCTGGACGGACTGTCCAATACCGTGGACGCGGCTATTCGAATAGATTCTTACACTCTGTAGAGGTTGCGCACTTTACCCACACCATGGAACACCTGGCCTCGTGATCCCATTCGGGTGGACCAGTGTTGCTCCAACGAAACTTGCCTAACCCGTGACTCTCCCATCCTACCACCGGCAATCATTCTCCCCCGGAGTCCTGCCCTGGGTGGCCCCTGTGTCACCTCGTGACACCAGCCACCGTCGTGGCCAAACAAACTATCCCAAACGGGGACTCCCGAGTTAAACAATCAACTGGGCTCACAAGGTTATCGCCGCCTACTGGGCCAGGGTAGCGCGCGCGCATAACCTTCCCTGTTTGGAGGTACCGGTGAAAGAGCACGCGATCAGACCAAGTCAAGGCCGTCCCATACCGGAAAATGTGGTTGCACGGATAAGTCCGGACATGTGACTCTGGATCAACCGACTAGGTTTAGCTTGAGTCATAATTTAGCAAGCATAGTTATCTATCACAACAAGTTGAGGTGACAGCAAGTATGCATTTAAGTAAGTTACTTTGAATATCACAGGGCAAACTAATGCAAGTAATGTAAACAGTAAGTGCAATCTAGCAGAAGTTTAATTATTTCTATCACAAGCATAATCATTAATTAAACACACAAGAATAACACATAGCAATGCTTTAGGGCATATATCAGATTGTCGGCTTGCCTGGGGGTCGAGGAATACTCCTGGAGGGGCTATTTAGATTCAAGGGCAAAATGGTCATTTTTAGAATGTGTAAACATTATGAAAATGATACCATGGGAATGGGTTCGATGAACTGAAGACGTGGGCGTTGGAATCACCTGATTCGGAGTTGTGAGTAAAAAGATGTAGACGATTGATTGCCAGGGACCTATCTATAAATATTTTATTCACACACAAGTCCTTGGTAGTTTTTTCTGTGGAAAAAGGAAAAGGCAGCTGTGCAGCTGGGCCGGCTCGGGCCGAAAGTGGCTAGAGCCCGAGCGCCTAGCCGAGCCGCACCGCGGCTACTGTTGCTGGGTCGGCCCACCCGCACCCCTACCACTTAACTGACGTGGCAGGGCGGGTCCGGTGGCTGGCTCACTGACGCGTGGGGTCCGCCTTGCCTTCTCTCTCCTCCCGCTCTCCCTTCTTCTCCCCCGACGAACAGAGGCACCGGCGAGGCCGGCGACTCCGACGGCGAGCCCCGGCGACTCCGGCCATCATCTCCGGCGTTCCGAATACCGGCGATCTCGGGGAGGAACGCCGCATCCATTGGTGGTGAGCAGGGACGGCGGGGGTGGCTAGGAGTGCGGCAACGGGAGGAGGCAGAACGGCGGCGGGTCCGATCGATGTGGGTGCTCCGGTGGGTGCGGGCCTGCGGGGATGGTGGGGATGGGCGCAAAGCTTCACGGCGAGCTCGTGGGTACTTGAAGTGGAGGCGGGGGCGGGCTATGGTGGCCGGAACTCGACCGAGGCCGAGCGGAGGCAGTGGCGAGGGAGCGAAGCAAATTGGAGAGGAAGAGGGAGAGGGCTTCGGCCATGAGAGTGCTAGGAGGTAGAGGATGGGCTGGAGGTGCCGTGGGTGCCCAGGGAGGCTCGGGCCGAGGCCTATTTATAGCCGGCCTGCCGTGACGATAAGCTCGGCCGCTGTGGCGACCTTATCGGCTCATTGGAGCTCCAGCGACACGCGGAGGAAGGGGAAGATGTCGGCAGGGACTCAGGGAGAGTGGGAAGGCCTCAGGTGCGTTCGAGAGGGCTCGGGGAGGAAAACGACGACGTTCACGGGCGGCACAGTATTGCGGCGGCAATCGCCGTGGCGTGAGGAGGAAGAAATAGGAGGGGGAAGGACCTGGAGAGGGGACACGCGGGTGCGGCAGAGCCGTTGGACATGCTCGGACAAGTAGAGGCCGGCCGGAGTTGACCGAACAGAGCTGGCAGAGTACAGTGCACCGTTTCTGCGTGGCCGCGGCGTGGTCACCACGTGCACTAGATACTCTGGCATGCGTCTGCCTGCCCAACCTTGTCCAATACGTCTCGCGCTACTCAAATAGATGACAGAAGTGCCTGGAACCAACTAGGTAGAGCTGAGATAAGAGAAACTTGCAGAATAAGATTTTAACAGGAAACTTGGGTGAACTCTACTGAAGAAATCGATGAAGGATAGGAGCTGGCTCTTTGTCATAATGACATGTGGTAGGAAGGAGCATATTCATGCAAAATATCAAGACATTTGGACCACATTTGCATATACTTCCTTCACAAATGGGCAATTTGGTCAGAAACTAGAAATGGAAGCTGTGCTCAAATGGTTTGATAAAATGAGCTGAATTTTGGTGAAGAGTGATTATGTGAATATATGAAAATAGTGGAAAATTTTCAGCTCATTTTGATCATCTGTGAAGGTACTTCCTTCACAGACAAGCAATCTGAACAGAAACTTAGGAAAATTGCTGTGGAAGAATTGATGGATGAATTGAGCTGATTTTTGGTTTCCATGAGTGATTTATCAATGTTAACCACCATGATTTTTTTTAGCTCAAATAGATCAAGGGTTCAAGCACTTCCTTTGCAAACTGAAAATCTGGACAGAATTTGCAAATGGATGCTGTGCTCAAACTTTTAACTATGGAACTTGGGTTCTTGATGGAAATGGTGAAGATATGGATAGGAAAAGCTCCAAAATTTATTTGGGATTCTTCCTGGCTACCAAAATGGTAGTTCCTTTAGAAACTACCCAAAATGCAATATTGGCATTAAATAGGAAAATGCAATTTCCCTTATTTAATTATGGCCAATATTTTTATGGGAGCTCAATATGATCATAAAGAATATCTCCACAAGTTTTCATGAACTTTGGAGATGGATAGATATTTTCCTGGATTTAATTCCTTTAACTGGCAGAAAAAGGAATTAATTATAAATGAAAAATATTGCAGATGACTTGGTAATATTTTTGCATATCAAGGGTTTATAGATAAAGGATGATCACTGGGAGAAGTTTGGGAGTCAGCAGATCAAAGGAAATTGGGGTTTCTTTGTAACGGAAGAGATCAGGGTTTCCCTTCCGGTAACTCGGAAGGTAGGGTTTCGATGGAAAAGTCTTGAGAACATATCTTGGGTGACAAGATTGAACTGGAGAGAATCTCTGGTTGGATAGGAAAGGCAAGGCTAAATGACCATCTTCATATACCCAAGAGCTAGAGAAAATCCAATAACACCGAGAAAAAAGACGGGAGTCAAATCCCGCGAAGGAAAAATCCAAGAGCGAAAACCAGGGTGTTACACAAGATATCATTCAAATATATGATGCCTGGTTAAACAGGATGGCATTGCATTATTCACATATATTATGGCTGGCTAAAAGAGATGAGATTGCATAATTCACATATATGATATAAAAACTAAACAGGTGGCATTACAGAACATGTCTAAACTAAGCAGATGACATACATGATGTCGAAAGTAGGCACTGCAAGGCAATATATGCATGATATGACCAACATCATCATGCCAAGTTAGAGCAAACACCTCGGGGGGTAAATAGGAGTGGTCAGCTACGTCTGAATCTGCCTCAGAACAGATATCTTCCTCAGGATTACAATATGGAGGGGGGGAGGGTTTTCCATTGAACCCACCATGGAGCGATGTCTGCATGACATTGTATTGTCGCGCAAAACTCTTCTCTTTTTCTCTACATGTTCAGCATGACTGTGTACAATATCTGACATGCATACAAAAAAACATATAGTGAGATTATGTAAGGAGAGCATGCAGAAATCTAGAGTGATGGTAACAACCAGTGGATGGATCCAAAAATAATGATAGCAGGCTGATGATAGCTTTAATTTAATAAAAAGACAGATGATGATTGCTTTACTATTTGTTTCCCACCTAAGATGAAAAACATAGGCATACCCTAGGTGAACTAGATAGTAGACAGAGATACTATTCATTGCTGCCTCAATATGTGCCCCACAAGTAATTTTAAAACTCAAGTTTGAACATTAATTTGGACCGGACTTGGAGTCTAAGAGGTGAACAGGACGATAAGTAGCAGGTAATATTAAGCAATGCATAAGATAAGCAGAAACAAAAGAGTGCGACCTCTCTTGTGGACCCGTGTACTCCTCAGGTTCATCTGTTGAGTCGATGATGGTGATGCAGTTGCGGTGGGTGCCGGCGACAGGGAAGGAGATCTGAGGCGGCGAAAGACGGTCAGGAGTCATGATGTCTGGTATGGTGGATGCTTCTGTCGATGGAGCAGCTTAGGTGAGGTGGACGACATCGCGGTAGGAGCAGGACAAACCACACAAAGTTTTCTTCGACACCCAACTGTAACTGAAGTAATTCTGTAAGGGCTCCTTTGGCTTGCAGGATTCTAAAAACGCAGGGATAGGAAAAACACCAAAATAGGATTGGAACGCATGTGGGAAACAGAGCATTTGTAAACACAAGATTTCTGTCAACTTGGGTGTTTGGTTCACAGGAATTGGAAGAGCAGAGGAATGCAAAGAAACATGGCCAAATTAAAGTGAAACCATATGAAAGTGTGTACAGTTAGAATGTTATTCTGCTAGTAATGCACTTAGTCTTGTTTTCATGCATAGGATTTTGAAAAGTAGGTCCAGGTGGATGTTTTGCTCCATTCCTTTCAACGAAATGCATGAATAATTGAATAGTAGAGTGCCATAGGAAAATTTCCTATTGCTATGTTTTTCCTTCACTTTTTCCTTTGAACCAAAATAGCCCTAATGGATCGACATGAATGTAGAGTAATAACTGATGCAACAAGTGTACAACCTCTTTGGCATAGCCGTGTCGACCTCAGCATCATTGGGTTGGTCGCTGAAGAAGTTGCGGCAGAGGTGCCTGTCGGAGGTGTGGAGGAAGATCTGAGGCGTCTGTAGATGGCGTCCAGGGTACTGCTCTATTGTGATGGATGGTTCCGTCGTTGGAGCAGCTCCGGCGAGCCGTAAGATGTCGAGGCTAAAGCAGTACAAGACAGACATCGTTAATCTCAAGTGGGATTCTAATAGCTTCTCCAATAGATGATGTAAAATACATTACCAAAAAGTGATAGATGTAAAATTTACATCACCAAAAAACACCTAACTACAACAGATGAGGTAAAAACTGTTGACTCTGAACTTAACCGTCGAAACTGAAATTTTCTGTGGAATCTAAATGTTACTGTCGAAACTGAACGCACTGGTAGCAGAGAGGCACTTCACATGTAGTTTAGGCCGCTCGAGCACTAGTAGTAGAGAAACAGTGATCGAAATCAGCAGGCGATCGACAAGGAACACGGTAGCAGATAGCAGCCGGAGCAGCGCGAACTAGAGCCAGAGCAGCAACTCATGTAGCTGCAGCAGCCCGTGTACCAGCATCAGCAGCGTGAGCGAGAGCAAGACCAGAGTAGCAGCATGAGCGAGGGGGAGAGCAGAGCAGCAGCGCGATCGAGCGAGAGCTGGAGCAGCAGCAGCAGCAGTTGCAGTGCGAGCGAGCGAGAGCCAAAGCAGCAGCACCAGCAACAGATCCGGCTAATATGGACGCCACCGCCGAGGGATCCTCGCACTGGGGGAGAGCCGCCGTGGAGATGTCGCCGGCGGCGCCGGCTTCGAGGTAGCCGCGCCATGGGGGTGCGGGATCAAGCACCGTCAGCACCGGGAGGTCGAGTTAAGGAGAAGGTGCGATGCGATGACTGTACAACCTCTTTGGTGGCGCCGAGTAGGCCTCGCCTTCGTTCGAGGAGTCGGTGAGAATGCTGCGGTTCCGGTGGAGCAGGTTAAGGCGGCGCTGTCGGGATGTATCAGTCACGATAGATGAGGCGATCGTCGGAGCAGCTCCTTGGAGGTGGAGGACGGGGCGGCTGAACTGGTGGGACGACGAGATTGACGACGGATCCTCATCTAGGGAGGTGGATAAGGACGTCGAGTTGTTGCGGTGGACGACGTCGTTGGGGAAGAGGCTCCAACTGGGCAGCGGTGGGGTGGCGGACAGAGGAGGGTGGGGTTTCACGGCTGGAGCAGAGAGGTTATGGTGGCCTGAGATTTTGAATGGCGAAAAGGAGGTGATGGGAGGGGGGAACCATGACTTAGGGACCCGTTTGTCCAAAATGTAGGGTGTGTTACAAAAGTACCCCCACCGATTTGAACTAGCGGCCCTTTCGGCTCAGGGTTAGAAGGGGGATTTCGCGTGTCGGGATTTGGCAGCTGGAGGGAGTTTTCGCGCGCGTTGTAATTTCGGGATAGCAAGGCGCAGGTTGTGAAGGCGCGAGTTTTGGGAGCACGATATCTGAATTTTCGGGATAACAAGGCGCGGGTTGAAATTTAGGGACAAGCCTAACGTGTAATAATGTACGTACCAAATCTATTCGCACTTCCCTCGACGAAAAAAAAAACTATTCGCACCACACAAAGAGAGAGTCTTGTCCCGTTTTACTGTACAAATGCTATTCAAAGCTATGAATCCATGTTATGTCCAATTGAATTTTTTCGCTGGCTGTATAATGCATGTAACCTACTCATACGAACATTTTAGTGCATTCCAAATGTCTATACTACCGCTGCAATTCGAACTAAATTTGAATTCATTTCTCTATTTGAATAAGTATCTACAATCATGATTGTTGCCAAGTTAAACAATCATTTGTATATTATCTTAACAACACACCACATGATTACTATATAGATATGAACTATGTGTACTATATGAACTCGAATTCAAAATTTTGAATACACTTGATGTTGATTCCAAATAATAGTACATTTGATGTACTAACTAGATCTTCATAATCTAAACCATGTTTCATACGTACACTGTGTTTATCACACAAAGTATAATGCCCCGCCCCCTACATTATGACAAGTATTTAGCCATGAGCTGCAAAAGCCACACATTATCACAAATTCAACTAAATGTTCTATATATTATATGTAGTATAACATGTTCATAACCACACCATGCGTATCACCATTATATATATTCATGCATGCGTCGGTTTAAAACACTGTGATCTCTTGTTCAAATATCCGAATCCACATTTTATAATGAATTATGATCTCTATTCATCTTTGTAGCTATCGCTAACTTTCTCTCGTGCATGCACACGCCCGCCCCCCTCTCACCCTCCCTCAGCGTCCCCTCCATCGCGCACATTCGTTATTTCTCTTTAGGTCGTTCACCCATGGTGTGTGTTGGCCCCCCGGCTCCTTCTTTCCGGCACACACCGGTCGATATACCTCTCTAGCCAAGTGTGCCTAGCACAAACACACGCTTTCCCTCTTCTCTTCTCACCGTCCATGCCCCCCTATGTACAATATGGTTCCACACACGTGCACACTCCCGCCCCTCTTTTCATCGATCTCATACTCGCATACTCCTCCCTCCTCGATATAGTAGGCCTCTCGCACCACCTCCTAGCCACATCCCTCTCTCTCTTTGTCCGTCTCTCCGGACCTTATTTGCTTCTAACACATGCATGCATGTATACCTACCGATCTCCCTACATATAGCTAGGTCGACTATAAGTCTTTTTCCCCACACACCGATCGACATACGTCACTAGTTATGTCTCTCCCTTTCTCCGACACACGACGATTGATCTTCCTATGTAGTTACGTCTGCTTACCAAAACCACATCGTCCCCCTCATCATCCTTGCATACCTCCCGACCCGTCTCTCACACGCACATGCACAGACAGGCAGACACCCCCTCTCTTATTGATATTGCAGTCGTACCCTCCGTTTATCTAGCAGGCCTCTCCCACCATTTGTGAGAAGCAACTCCACCACCAACCCTCCGACACTCTACCTTTGTCTCTCTCCCAACCTTATTCCTCTGCTACACATATTCATGGATGCCGATCGATCTCCCTCAATACATAGCTAGGTCTCTCTCCTTCTCCACACACATACCACTCGATCTACCTCTCTATAGTTAGGTCTCTGCCCCTCCCCCCCCCCACACCGATAGTCGAACACTGTAGGTAGGTATCCATGCCACAGAGACAAACTGCACCTCTGCCCTCTCACATTCCAGTAGGCCAGCCGCCCTGTATCTTTGACATGGGCAAACACAAATTCTATGGCACTCTTTATCGATCGCGCACCCACACACTTCATCCCTGTTTTCGATTCTATCGATATCTCACGCCGATGATCCCTCCACTCTCTTCTCGTGGATCGCTCCCTCTATATATGATATATCCAGGCCTCTGTTTCACACACATTGCATATGTTACATTTTTTTTGAGATATCATCGACACATTGCCTCTGTTTCGCACAAACCATCTCTCTCACACACACCCACGTACGTACCTGCATGTAAAGAAGAGGTGCACACACGACGCACGTACTCACATCTCGTTCCCGGCCACACCCGCGTGGGTACACGGTGGAGCTCATTTCTGTACGAAAAGGCAGCCCACGTGATAATTTGACGTGTGTAGTGGTTGTTTACTTGAAGGAGGGTCGTGTACCACGCGTACACGGAACAAAGTTTGACTTGATGCCTTAGTATTAAATAAAGTTATATTCCTCAATGGCACATACAGAATATAAAACGATTGTCATTGAGAAAAAAGAAATCTGCTCCACTATATAAAATGGAGCCTGCCTGCCGGGGTTTGTCTCTCGTCACACTGTCTCACACAAGGCGGCGGTGGCCTCTCTCTCTCATCGTTGGTCACAAATCCGGCCGCATCCCATCCACCGATGGAAAGGGAGGATGTGCATCGTTTCTCCGTTCGACATCGTCGAGGCAGCACGTCCCGATCTGCGGTACCCGCTGTTCTCTCTGACCAAGCTCCGGCGCGGTAGGGCCTTCGCAACTTGCTCGCTATCATAGTATGGGTAGATCCTGCCCGCCGCCGCCCTCCTAGTTGCATCCCGACAACCCCCAGCTACAGATTCCTCCCCTCCGGCCTTGCTCCACTGCCCATCTTCCCACGTCATTGCATGTGGAAAATCTTGCATGTGGATCTTCCCTAATTCTTTGCCCAAAATGTAGCTCGTCCGGCGTACTTTCCATATTGTAATCTCGTCCTCACACCATTTTAGATAAACAACCGTGTTGTTATCTTCCCTTAGGACAAGGAATATGCTTCTTTTTTGTCGTTGTATGTGTCATCAACTGTTATTGGCTAGTAATTGTTTCCTTTCTACCTCTTTTTTGCAAACAGGGCTATCCATTTCACCTTATTGCTATTGCGACCTTTTGGTGAACTGCACAAATCACTTTTTTCTTAATAGTGTTTTGTGCAGTTCTACTAAAATGTCACACGGGCAACGTCTCTACATTTCAGTGCGACTGCACAAAGGGAGATTGGTTTTGCTCTATCCTCCTCATCCAACTCCGAGCCTAATCTTCTCTAACTATTTGCTTAATCTTCTCCAACTAGTTAGTCTTAAGAGAGACTGCAAAGGTGACCGGCTTCTATTTCTGTGTTTATTGTTTCATCAACACTTCTCTATTATTGTAATCACACTTAATATCTTTGGAACAGCGACATTCAGCTCTATTTTAGTGGAACTGCACAAAATGATTGGAATGTTGCATGCTCCTGACAGCTACTTTTTTCCCAACATGCCTTGTTGATTTAGACAAAGCTGGGGGGAAGTTGCTGCCAATGAAAGCATGGATCAATTTTAATTTAACACCTTCTCACAACTTTGTCTTCAGTTGTGATGTAAATATTAGCTCTGATCTGCTAATCATTGAGATGCATTAGCAAGGAAGTTAGTTTTTTATTTTTTCCGAAAGAGCATGGATGTTAGTTTCCTTTCTAGTATTTTGATTGATGTTGTAACGAAACAACCTTCCAGATGGCAAGACACACGAAACAAAAGTTGAAAGCTTCAGAGCATTGTACAATTTCATGTCACCGGAAAATTATTTCTATACGTCAATTATGTAAACAAATGCTGGAAGCTTGATAGCATTGTTAGAAGCCATTCAGCATCCGGGTCCATGTGCCATGCACCAAATTATAGTGCACAACCGCATGGGAGACTCAGCCCGGTCGTTGCGCCGCACTAATAGTGAGTAATGAGTAGTCAAATCATAAGCCCCACCTTTCCCATTGTAAGTTGCTCGGAAGAAGCAACCATCAATACGCTCTTCTTTGAATTCGTTCATACTACTCCCTCCGTCACAGTTTATAGAGCGCGCTTCAACAATCTCTGGGACCAAGGTGACTAGCGATCGGCATGAAAAATAGCATTGGTAGTTATAGCACGGCGTCTATTACTAGAGGAAATAATGCGTACACACATGCATGTAGTGCTTCCACCTCGGGTACACACATGCATGCAGTGCTTCCACCCCGGGTACACACATGCATGCACTTACTCCACTCCACGTACACTCCTGCATTGAGAGAAAATTGTGGGCTTGATTGCGGTTACCGCACCCTAATTAATTGAGCATTAAACCAAACGCGTCTAAAATCTCTCTAGTGGTGGAAATGCATGAGAATTGAAGCGTGCCCTGTAAACTATGATGGAGGGAGTAGTATGAAGGTGCAAAACCAAGTTCGTGTATGGCCTGTCGGTCAACGCGCTTCCTCTTGGCATATCACTGACATGTGGGACCGAAGTGTGACCAAACTGATCTCAATTGATGGCAAAATGGCTGACCCGCCGCTCCTTGAGAGAGACAAGGAGCGAGAACACACAGACGGGCTCGCACGGAGGCCAAGATATATTCGAGTATGGTTGATCGATATCATCATTACATGTTCGATGTTTTTTAATAGTACTATTGGGCTGCCGTTTTCCACACTTCTCCCGAATAAATGTGTACTTTATCAGAGATTAAAATAAAATAAGAGTACAGACGCTCCACCATGCGGTTCCTAGTACCTGTATACTAGTAGTACTACTCGTACTACTAAACCTTGCGCTTGGCTCTTCGCCTCTTTGGGAAGTCGAACAATGATGGTACTACAGTGTATGCCTCTGGCAATCTGACACCGAATGAACTGCTGCACGTCCACCACCTGGGTGAGGGTAGGTTGCATTATTCAAAAGCTTCTCCTCGTCCTACGAGGCACTGCGCTTGAGGTAGACGGAGAGGGCGTAAGCAAGCTTCACCTTGTTCTGCAAGCTTCTCCTCGTTCTACGAGTTGACAGGACACACTAAATTAGTGCTAGTCCATACTCCCTCCTTTTTGGTTAATATGGCTTAATCTTTTTTGCGTGTAAATGAGAGAGCTTTATTCATATATAAGCATTCTTAGGACAATCGGCCAAGAGACTGGTCACTAGGAAGCGAGGTACCCCGCAAAAAAAGGATGCGAGGTGTTTCATCAAGCCAGCTCTGGGTCATATTCAAAGTGCAGCAAGCACGGTTCGCACAAAGATGCGCCGCAAGGTTTGCTGACCTGTTTACATGCGGAGTAACAAAAAAAGAGAAAATATTATTGAGCGCTCTATTTCTAACAGGATAGGAGCCAGAATTAAGCGAGAATTGTGGCGAGTGTTCCATGCAATCAACTTCCATTATCACATCAGAGAAGCCTCGAAGAGAAGCAAATGTGTTGAAGATTGCTTTATCATAGATTTAAATAAAATAAGAGTGCAGACACTCCACCATGCGGTTCCTAGTAGTACTACCTGTATAGTATAGTACTAGTAGTACGTAATACTACTCGGAGTACTACTGTAGTAAACTTTGCGCTTGGCTGTTCGCCTCTTCGGGAAGTCGAACAATGATGGTACTAGTACAGTGTATGCTTCTGGCAATCTGACACCGAATTAACTGTTGCACGTCCACCGCCTGAGCGAGGGAGAGCTTGCATAGTCAAAAGTTTCTGCTTGTCCTGCGAGCCACCACGCGCAAGCTCTCTCGTCCTGCAAACTTCTCCTCGTTCTGCAAGTTGACGGGACACAACAAAGTAATGCTAGTCCATACTGCCTCCTTTCTGGTTAATATGGCTTAATTTGAAATGAGATAAATACATTGGTTGTCACTGTATATTTGTAAAAATACGGTCAGTGGGCTTCATAATACGCTCATTGCGGTCAATATATACATTTTTCGGTGTTTATACGGTCACTAGCTCACCCTGGCTGAGTATGTGGGTGCATGCACGTGTAGGTTGAGCACTTGAGCGTGACCGTGTGTGTTCCGTCGTGTGCTCGGACATGCATGCATTAGGGCGTCATGCGCGTTTTTGCGTGCATGTGTACGTGTGACTGTTGCATGCATGCACGAGGTTGTAGTCCCTCACATTCACATGTTCATATGTCAATGCTTTGTTAAAATGTTGCATGCAAGGTTTAATCATTTATTGTTCACGCATGCATTCCCGATATTAATACGTTGGTAAAGACAATTTCTTGAGGAAAACGAGCCCATGAATTGAGTACAAAGGGGACCAATAAACCAGGACGGAGGGATTACTAGTAGTGAACCGGAAGGAGGGAGTAGGTACTACGTAACGACGTGCAGTAACAAAATTCCTCTATGCGCATCCTGTCTGCGTGTCATGCAAGAAAATAGAGATAAGTACAAATGAGACTCAGGAACGGTCATACACGTAGGAGTACGTGCAGGGTCCACTCAGGAGCAGTCAAATCACACAGTAAGTTAGTCGGACGAAGCAACCATCATTTCACTCTTCAATGACACGTACGCAATATAAAAAGGTTGATATGGAGAGAAAAAGAATACCGCTCCACTATATATACACAAGCAGGAGCCTAAGCTACAAGCCTGCTTGCTTGGGTTGCTCTCTTCACAGGCATAGAACAACGGTGGCCACACCGCTGGTCACAGATTCGGCCTGATCCCGCCGCCGGGGGAAGGGGACGATGTTCTGCGTAGATGCGGTCGATAGCGGCGAGGGAGAAAACCCACTGTTGGTGTGTCCCGATCGGGGGTCCCCGTGGTATGGACTGATGCCGCCTCCCACCGCCCTTCTAGCTACACCCCGACGTCCTAGGTACAACTTCCTTTCGGAGCCGGCTTGCTCCACTACCGCAGCTCCCCACGTAGCTCCTTCTCCATGTGGATCTTTCTGTACTTCTACTGCCTTCTATTTGTGATGAGTTTATGTCTCATGAACTAGTGCCACTACTATTATTCTAATCACACTTCTTCAATATCTTTGCCAACAGGGATGCTCAGCTCGATTTTAGTGGAACTGCACAAAAGCATCGTATGATCCGAGGGTGCCAGGCTTCTTTCCTTCGACATGTTCCACCTAGCCAGGAAATTAAATCCCGTTTAGGGTTTAAGGCGTAGAGACCCCATCAATAGTTTTTTTTGTACACACTCTCACAACTTTTGTGTTTAGTTGTGAAGTAAATATTGGAGATGATCTGTGAATCATTGAGATGCATCAGCATGCGTGTTAGTTTTCCTTTGTATTTGATGGAATGTTGTAACGGGGCAACCTTGGAGTCAGGATACATACATGAAACAAAATCATAAAGCTTCGTACTCCCTCCGGTCCTTTTTTGTATGCGTATAAGGCTACTCATAGTGGGGAGTATCATATACTAGTATCATGCATAAATTACATTGGAGACTAATAAACTAGGACGGAGGTAGTATGTGAGAGTGTAAGGTGGGTCATGTGGTAAAATGTACTACGCAAAGAAATATGGTGATAGTGGGAGGTGGGCCATGTAGTCACTGGGCTGCCGTGTTTCATACTCCTCCGGTGTAAAAGTGGAGAAAGTTAGTTTTATCACAGAATAAATAAATAAGAGTGCAGACGCTCTACGACGCTCTACCGCCGCAGTAATAGTGACCAATGAGCCGTCAAATCACATAGACCCGGTATAGTTTGTTGGACAGAAGAAGCAAACCATCACTCTATCTCTCTCATGCAGTACAGTATTGATACGTCTCCAACATATCTATAATTTTTTATTGTTCCATGCTATTATATTGTCCATCTTGGATGTTTTATATGCATTTATATTCTATTTTATATGATTTTTGGGACTAACCTATTAACCTAGAGCCCAGTGCTAGTTTCTGTTTTTTTCCTTGTTTTTGAGTTTCACAGAAAATGAATATCAAACGGAGTCCAATTGTCCTGGAAATTTACGGAGAATATTTTTGGAAAATATGAATAATACTGGAATGAAAAGATATCAGAGGGGAGTCCCGAGGCCACCACAAGGGTGAAGGGCGCGCCCCCCCAGGGCGCACCCCCATCCTTGTCGTTGCCTCATGGGCCCCCTTGACTTGTCCCTGACAACAACACCTCTTATAAATCCCAAAAACCCCAGAACAAAACCTAGATCGGGAGTTCCGCCGCTGCAAACCTCCGTAGCCATGAAAAACCAATTGGGAGCCCGTTCCGGCACCCTGCCGGAGGGGGGGAACCATCACCGGTGGCCATCTTCATCATCCCGGCGCTCTCCATGACGAGGAGGGAGTAGTTCACCCTCGGGGCTGAGGGTATGTACCAGCAGCTATGTGTTTGATCTCTCTCTCTCTCTCTCTCTCGTGTTCTTGATTTGGCACAATCTTGATGTACCGCGAGCTTTGCTATTATAGTTGGATCTTATGATGTTTCTCCCCCTCTACCTTCTTGTGATGAATTGAGTTTTCCCTTTGAAGTTATCTTATCGGATTGAGTCTTTAAGGATTTGAGAACACTTGATGTATGTCTTGCATGTGTTTATCTGTGGTGACAATGGGATATTCACGTGATCCAGTTGATGTATGTTTTGGTGATCAACTTGCAGGTTCTGTGACCTTGTGAACTTATGCATAGGGGTTGGCACATGTTTTCGTCTTGACTCTTCGGTAGAAACTTTGGGGCACTCTTTGAAGTTCTTTGTGTTGGTTTGAATAGATGAATTTGAGATTGTGTGATGCATATCGTATAATCAAACCCGCGGATACTTGTGGTGACATTGGAGTATCTAGGTGACATTAGGGTTTTGGTTGATGTGTGTCTTAAGGTGTTATTTTAGTACGAACTCTAGGGTTGTTTGTGACACTTATAGGAATAGCCCAATAGATCAATCAGAAAGAATAACTTTGAGGTGGTTTCGTACCCTACAATAATCTCTTCGTTTATTCTTCGCCATTAGTGACTTTGGAGTGACTCTTTGTTGCACGTTGAGGGATTTTTATATGATCTAATTATGTTATCATTGTTGAGAGAACTTGCACTAGTGAAAGTGTGAACCCTAGGCCTTGTTTCGAAGCATTGCAATACCGTTTTCGCTCACTTTTGTTACTAGTTACCTTGCTGTTTTTATATTTTTAGATTACAAAAACCTATATCTACCATCCATATTGCACTTGTATCACCATCTCTTCGCCGAAGTAGTGCACCTATACAATTTACTATTGTATTGGGTGTGTTGGGGACACAAGAGACTCTTTGTTATTTGGTTGCAGGGTTGTTTGAGAGAGACTATCTTCATCCTACGCCTCCCACGGATTGATAAACCTTAGGTCATCCACCTAAGGGAAATTTGCTACTGTCCTACAAAACTCTGCGCTTGGAGGCCCAACACGAGTTTACAAGAAGAAGGTTGCGTAGTAGACATCAAGCTCTTTTCTGGCGCCGTTGCCGGGGAGTTTAGTGCTTGAAGGTATATCTTTAGATCTTGTAATCGAATCTTTTAGTTTCTTGTTTTATCACTAGTTTAGTCTATAATAGAAAACTGAAAAAAATGGAATTGAGGTTGCCTCATATGCTTCATCTTTTTAATGTCTTTCGTGAAAATAAGGATTCCGATAATTGTGCTCAATTGCTAGAAGAAGAAGTCTATAAAATTTTTGGCACTAAATTTTTTAATGATGAGCATGATTGCAATGCTGTTAGTATGAATTCCTTGAATATCCATGATGCTAATGATATGCAAAGCTACAAGCTTGGGGATGCTATGTTTGATGAAGATGATATTTTTTGTCCCCCAAGTTTTGATGAGCAAATTTATTATGATCATAGCATGCCTCCTATTTATGATGATTATGTTGATGAAAGTGGGTTTGGAAGAGTGTCAACTCTAGTTAATGATCCCACTATTTTGGAGGGTGTTGAATCTTATAATATTTATGAAAGTGGATTTGGAGAGGTCATGACTTTATTTAGTGATGAATCCACTATTTTGGAAGAGGTTCCAATTGATTACGAGAACAAAGTTGCTATCTATGATGATTATTGTGATGACATGTATGCTATAAAGAATAATGATAACCATGAAACTTGTCATCATGATTTTAATTTTCAATTGGATTATGCCTCACATGATAGTTATTTTGTTGAGTTTGCTCCCACTACTATTCACGAGAAGAATTTTGCTTATGTGGAGAGTAGTAAAATTTCTATGCTTGTGGATCATGAAAATAATGCTTTATGTGATGGATATATTGTTGAATTCATTCATGATGCTACTGAAAATTATTATGAGAGAGGAACATGTGCTTCTACATATTGCAATAATATCAAGTTTCCTCTCTATGTGTTGAAAATCTTGAAGTTATGCTTGTTTTGCTTTCCTATGCTAGTTGATTCTTGTTCCCATAAATTGTTTGCTCACAAAATACCTATGCATAGGAAGTGGTTTAGACTTAAATGTGCTAGTTATATGCTTCATGATGCTCCCGTTATGTTTCAATTCTTATCTTTTATGTGAGCATCATTGAAATCATCATGCCTAGCTAAAAAGGCATTAAAGAAAAGCGCTTGTTGGGAGACAACCCAATATTTACCCCTACTGTTTTTGTGTGTTCACATGATTATGTTACTGTAGCAATCATGTTTTATAGCTTTTGTTTCAATAAAGTGCCAAGTAAAGCCTTTGGGATAGTGTGGATGATAGTTGATTTGATTCTGTGCAAAAACAGAAACTTTTGCGTCCAGAACAGAAATTCCTATATTTTACTGGAACGTGTAAAAACTCTGAATTTTTTACATAGGATTTATATACAAATTTTCTATGTTTTCCTAATTTTTCAGAGTTTTTGGAGTTACAGAGGTATGTAAAGTTTCCAGATTACTACAGACTGTTCTGTTTTTGACTGATTCTGTTTTCATTGTGTTGTTTGCTTATTTTGATGAATCTATGGGTAGTATCAGAGGGTATGAACCATGGATAAGTTGGAATACAGTATACATAACACCAATATGAATTTAGAATGAGTTAACAACAGTACCTATGTGGTGATTTATTTTCTTATACTAACGGAGCTCATAAGATTTTCTGTTGAGTTTTGTGTTGTGAAGTTTTCAAGTTTTGGGTGAAGTTTCGATGGAGTACAGAATAATGAGTGGCAAGAGCCTAAGCTTGGGGATGCCCAAGGCACCCCAAGGTAATATTCAAGGACAGCCAAGAGCCTAAGCTTGGGGATGCCCCGGATGGCATCCCCTCTTTCGTCTTCGTTCATCGGTAAATTTACTTGAGGCTATATTTTTATTCACACCATGATATGTGTTTTGCTTGGAGCGTCATTTTATTTTATTAGTATTTTCTTGCTTTTATTTAGAGTAATGTTTTGCATCTTTTATTTCAATAAAAGTGTCAAGGATAGTCTTCACCATGCTCAATTTACAAGTATATGAGTTGCTGTTTCAAAACAGAAAGTTTATCGCTATTGCAAAAATTCCCTAGAAAATTCAGAATGTGATAAAAGCTTGAAATTTTGACACAACATGAAATGATAAATTATCTACAGTGTGGTAAATTTTCAGAATTTTTTTAGTTAAATAAGTATGGATTCTCCTTAGTCCTTTACAGACTGTCCTGTTTAGACAGATTGCTGTTATGTTCGCATTGTTTGCATATGTTTGCTTATTTAATGAGTCTATTTGAGGATAGGAGTCTTAAATATGCAGAGGCATTTAGTTTGCAATATCAAATAATAATTTTAGTGATTTTCTACAGTAAAGAATGATAAGGTTATGCGTTGATTTATACTAACTTATCTCACGAGTTCTTGTTGAGTTTTGTGTGGATGAAGTCTTTTAGATTTAGGAAACCATGATATGAGAGGAATTAAGGAGAAAAAAGAGCTCAAGCTTGGGGATGCCCAAGGCATCCCTAATTAATATTTCAAGAAGTCTGAAGCATCTAAGCTTGGGGATGCCCCGGTTGGCATCCCACCTTTCTTCTTCAACAATGATCGGTCAGTTTCGGTTGAGCCTAAGTTTTTGCTTCTTCACTTGATATGTGCTATCCTTGGAATGTCATTTTATTTTGTTTTGATTGCTGTTTGAATAAAATATTAAGATCTGAAATTCTTTTATGAGAGATAGTCTTCACATAGCAACATAATTATTTGACCACTCATTGATCTTCACTTATATCTTTTGGAGTAGTTTGTCATTTGCTCTAGTGCTTCACTTATATCCTTTTAGAGCACGGCGGTGGTTTTATTTTAAAGAAATTGATGAACTCTCATGCTTCACTTATATTATTTTGAGAGTCTTGAACAGCATGGTAATTTGCTTAGGTTATGAATTTAGTCCTAATATGATTGGCATCCAAGAGGGATATAATAAAATCTTTCATATAAAGTGCATTGAATACTATGGGAAGTTTGATTCCTTATGACTGTTTTGAGATATAAATATGGTGATATTAGAGTCATGCTAGTGAGTAATTGTGGATTGTAGAAATACTTGTGTTAAAGTTTGTGATTCCCGTAGCATGCATGTATGGTGAACCGTTATGTGATGAAGTCGGAGCATGATTTATTTATTGATTGTCTTCCTTATGAGTGGCGGTCGGGGACAAGCGATGGTCTTTTCCTACCAATCTATCCCCCTAGGAGCATGCGCGTAGTACTTCATTTCGATAACTAATAGATTTTTTCAATAAGTATGTGAGTTCTTTATGACTAATGTTGAGTCCATGGATTATACGCACTCTCATCCTTCCACCATTGCTAGCCTCTCTAGTACCACGCAACTTTCGCCGGTGCCTTACACCCACCTTTTACCTTCCTCAAAACAACCACCATACCTACCTATTATGGCATTTCCATAGCCATTCCGAGATATATTGCCATGCAACTTTCCACCGTTCCGTTTACTATGACACGCTTCATCATTGTCATATTGCTTTGCATGATTATGTAGTTGACATAGTATTTGTGGCAAAGCCGCCGTTCATAATTTTCATACATGTCACTCTTGAGTCATTGCACATCCCGGTACACCGCCGGAGGCATTCATATAGAGTCATATTTTGTTCTAAGAATCGAGTTGTAATTCTTGAGTTGTAAGTAAATAAAAGTGTGATGATCTTTATTATTAGAGCATTGTACCATGTGAGGAAAGGATGATGGAGACTATGATTCCCCCACAAGTCGGGATGAGACTCCTGACGAAAAAAAAGAGACCAAAAAAAAGAGAAGGCCCAAATAAAATAAAAAAATGAGAGAAAAGAGAGAAGGGGCAATGTTACTATCCTTTTACCACACTTGTGCTTCAAAGTAGCACCGTGATCTTCATGATAGAGAGTCTCCTATGTTGTCACTTTCATTTACTAGTGGGAATTTTTCATTATAGAACTTGGCTTGTATATTCCAATGATGGGCTTCCTCAAATTGCCCTAGGTCTTCATGAGCAAGCAAGTTGGACGCACACCCACTTAGTTTCTTTTTGAGCTTTCATAAACTTATAGCTCTAGTGCATCCGTTGCATGGCAATCCCTACTCACTCACATTGATATCTATTGATGGGCATCTTCATAGCCCGTTGATACGCCTAGTTGATGTGAGACTATCTCCCTCTTTTTGTCTTCTCCACAACCACCTTCTATTCCACCCATAGTGCCATGTCCATGGCTCATGCTCATGTATTGCGTGAAAGTTGAAAAAGTTTGAGAACATCAAAAGTATGAAACAATTGCTTGGCTTGTCATCGGGGTTGTGCATGATTTGAATATTTTGTGTGATGAAGATGGAGCATAGCCAGAATATATGATTTTGTAGGGATAACTTTCTTTGGCCATGTTATTTTGAGAAGACATAATTGCCTTGTTAGTATGCTTGAAGTATTTTTTTTATGTCAATATTAAACTTTTATTTTGAATCTTATGGATCTGAATATTCATGCCACAATAAAGAAAATTACATGGATAAATATGTTAGGTAGCATTCCATATCAAAAATTCTGTTTTTATCATTTACCTACTCGAGGACGACCAGGAATTAAGCTTGGGGTTGCTTGATACGTCTCCAACGTATCTATAATTTTTTATTGTTCCATGCTATTATATTATCCATCTTGGATGTTTTATATGCATTTATATTCTATTTTATATGATTTTTGGGACTAACCTATTAACCTAGAGCCCAGTGCTAGTTTCTGTTTTTTTTCCTTGTTTTTGAGTTTCGCAGAAAAGGAATATCAAACGGAGTCCAATTGGCCTGAAAATTTACGGAGAATATTTTTGGAAAATATGAATAATACTGGAACAAAAAGATATCGGAGGGGAGTCTCGAGGCCACCACAAGGGTGGAGGGCGCCCCCCCAGGGCGCGCCCCCCGTCCTTGTCCTCGCCTCGTGGGCCCCGTTGACTTGTCCCTGACTCCAACACCTCTTATAAATCCCAAAAAACCCAAAACAAAACCTAGATCGGGAGTTCCACCGTCGCAAACCTCCGTAGCCATGAAAAACCAATTGGGAGCCCGTTCCGGCACCCTGCCGGAGGGGGGGAACCATCACCGGTGGCCATCTTCATCATCCCGGCGCTCTCCATGACGAGGAGGGAGTAGTTCACCCTCGGGGCTGAGGGTATGTACCAGTAGCTATGTGTTTGATCTCTCTCTCTCTCTCTCTCGTGTTCTTGATTTGGCACAATCTTGATGTACCGCGAGCTTTGCTATTATAGTTGGATCTTATGATGTTTCTCCCCCTCTACCTTCTTGTGATGAATTGAGTTTTCCCTTTGAAGTTATCTTATCGGATTGAGTCTTTAAGGATTTGAGAACACTTGATGTATGTCTTGCATGTGTTTATCTGTGGTGACAATGGGATATTCACGTGATCCAGTTGATGTATGTTTTGGTGATCAACTTGCAGGTTCTGTGACCTTGTGAACTTATGCATAGGGGTTGGCACATGTTTTCGTCTTGACTCTTCGGTAGAAACTTTGGGGCACTCTTTGAAGTTCTTTGTGTTGGTTTGAATAGATGAATCTGAGATTGTGTGATGCATATCGTATAATCAAACCCGTGGATACTTGTGGTGACATTGGAGTATCTAGGTGACATTAGGGTTTTGGTTGATGTGTGTCTTAAGGTGTTATTTTAGTACGAACTCTAGGGTTGTTTGTGACACTTATAGGAATAGCCCAATAGATCAATCAGAAAGAATAACTTTGAGGTGGTTTCGTACCCTACAATAATCTCTTCGTTTATTCTCCGCCATTAGTGACTTTGGAGTGACTCTTTGTTGCACGTTGAGGGATTTTTATATGATCTAATTATGTTATCATTGTTGAGAGAACTTGCACTAGTGAAAGTGTGAACCCTAGGCCTTGTTTCGAAGCATTGCAATACCGTTTTCGCTCACTTTTGTTACTAGTTACCTTGCTGTTTTTATATTTTTAGATTACAAAAACCTATATCTACCATCCATATTGCACTTGTATCACCATCTCTTCGCCGAAGTAGTGCACCTATACAATTTACTATTGTATTGGGTGTGTTGGGGACACAAGAGACTCTTTGTTATTTGGTTGCAGGGTTGTTTGAGAGAGACTATCTTCATCCTACGCCTCCCACGGATTGATAAACCTTAGGTCATCCACTTAAGGAAAATTTGCTACTGTCCTGCAAAACTCTGCGCTTGGAGGCCCAACACGAGTTTACAAGAAGAAGGTTGCTTAGTAGACATCAAGTATTCTTTTGGAAACCAACGTTTCATTTCGTTGGATCGCGCCAGCGAGCAAAACCAACGTTTAAATCACGTCTGTCGCGTTCGTGTCTCACCCTCCTCCGCCCCACACGGTCGCTCGGCATGCCACTCACCACAAAATGAGTATACGCAAACTTTCCCGCCTGCTTGTCGATGGATCGCGCCATGGAGTACTAGCACTACTGGAAGAGATAGACGAGGAGGGGGAGGACAGCTAGCTGTAGCACGGACTCCCAAGAACTTTTTTACATGCATGTTGTGGCCGGCCATGGTGACGTTTCAATGCGAAGCAGTTGCGTGCACCGGGAAGCGGCGCGGGCGGCGCTCTCTCGGTCGGCGTGCCGCTTCAATGCCGGCGCCATTGAGAGGTCGCGTCCGCTCTGGCCGGGCATGAATGCAGCACTGACCGTTTCGGGCGGGAAGCGCGCGGGGGTGATGAAGAGGGTTCGGGTTGGCCAGGGCGGTCAGGCTGGACGTACATAAATATTGCTGCGTAATTAATAACATAAATAATGTGCCAGTTGGACAAATATGATTGGAGATGGAGATGACGATGAAAGTAAGAATTTTACGTAAACACGGATATGCATGTCTATGTGTGTGTGCGTGCACACACACACACATAGTGACGACTCTCACGACTACTCGTACACATCATCAATGTCTCGTTCTTCCTACACACACACAAACTTAGTACCGCCTCATTTTGCTAGGATAGGAATATCATAGGAGTGAGAAACAATATGAAGTGAGATAAATGGAGTACTACGTACAAGAAGAAATGTACACGCACTCACTCTGCCTCCGACATACCCGCGAGTACAGATGGAGCGCATTTGTACACGAAGAGGCAGCTTACGTACGTAATAATTTGACCACACGTGAGCGATACAAACTGCGACCTGGAAGCGGGGGCGTGTTATTGATCGAGTTTTCTTTCTTGGTACGTTAAAAAAAGATTTGTCCGCCAGTTTTCATTTCTTTTTTTCGGGAACGCACGTATTCTATTTAAAACCACTGCTATGGAGAGATTTTTTACTCCATTGTATATATAGCCTCTTGTTTGATAGGGTTTCTCGCGTCTCACTCTCTCACCCTCTCCATATCTAAACAAGATGACAGTGTCCACTCTATCTCTCTCCCCACTGGTGGTCATAGATCCGGCCAGATCCTGTCTGCTGCGGGAGGTGAGGAGGTCCAGCGTTGACGTTGTCGCCGTCGGCGATGGAGGAACCCGGTGCGCACCGTCCTCTCTGAGCCGGCGCCGGCGCAGACGAAGGTCCTCCGTGCCCTTGTTCGTTGCTATCGTGTGGGTAGATCCCGCCCAGCCGCCTAAGCCACATCTCGCCCACCTGAGGTATAACTTCTTTTGGATTTCATGCTTCATTGTACTCTGCATGCGGGTTTTCTTCTATACCACTACTCCCTAGATCCCCATGTACAGTAGCTAGGGTTCGTCGACTGGTCCAACATCACCTATTTTTTTACTATTATAGAGGAAAGGCCGCTGCAAAAGTTGTCCTGGTTTATCATTTATGCATCGGTGGAGGTATACATGTTTTTTTCGACAAAAAGTACATGGTGGTTGTGCGGTCATTGTCCATATGCTCCTATTGCTGGTGCTAATCTAAAACTATCACTGGTAAAATGAAGCAATGCCCATGTAGAGGCGTCGATAAATGCTTCTGTCCTGCTTTAGTTTTTTTTTGGGTATCCTGCTTTAGTTCCCATCAAGATAATCATGATGCCTCTATTTTTGGGTGTACGTTTCATTAATTCTTATTGACAATTAAGATGTCGCTGTTAATCTTGTTCCACTGCTAAAACAAAGTAATGACACTACTTAAATATCATTTTTTTTATATTTTTGCAAATAGGGATGCGTATCTCCATACTCGGGCATGTCTTCCTCGATTTTTAGTGGAACTGCACAAAACTGGATGGCCACTGTTGCTCAGCCTCATTGTCCTCTGCCAAGTGGTTCTTCCTTTCTCGAGCTTGATTACTGAGAAGAAACAAACCACAGTGAGGATTATCAAACTTCATTGGTGCCTGACCCAAACTTGATGCCAAAATCGATGATGCATCACCACGATGACCTATCGATGCTCATGGTTGCTCATGGTTGCATCGGCTGGTGAAGCTGATCAATGTTCAATGAAGAACGGGCTATCTTCCATCAGTGCTCTTTGCTTGTTACCACAAAGACAATGTCCTTCATCAGTCATCTTGGAGCAGTCGTTTACGTTAGTGCAATTTTATCACACAATTTGATATGAACCAAATGTTTCCTCGAAGAAGCATCAACGTTGGTACTAAGAGCAAAAGTTTTGTATTGATTTCTAAGCCTTATCACAACTTTGTCTTCAGCTACCCTGTAATTTATTTGTCCAGCTTTTAACTAAATATGTGGTCAGACTTTGATTAAAAATATGGTGAGGACTAAAAACCCGGATGGAGATAGTACCCCTCCGTTTTTATTTACTCTGCATATTAGATTTGACTGAAGTCAAACTTTGTAAAGTTTGACCAAGTTTAGGCCGAACACAACAAACCATAATTATGGAGAGAGGACAAACTATACATACAAAATAATTGAAATTAAATTTCTTTATTTGTACACACTCTCACACCTTTCTGATAATTTGGCATGTGTGTGGTTGTTCACTTAATGGAGGGGAGTGTACCGCACGTGAACGGCAGGAAGTGCGACCAGGACGCGTGTATCGTTAGTTGATCGTAGTTTCCTTCACTGGTACGTTAAATAAAGAGTTTCGTTCCGTACACAATTTAAAATGATTGTTATGAAGAGAAAAAGAAAACCACTCCACTATGTCTACTCTTATAAAAAACGGAGTTGGTGATGATGGTGTGCCTGCCATCCTGCAATATAGGCCGTCCGATCTATATTTGACGGATAGGAAGGAAACTATGACAATTTTGCAAAAAGATAGCCGCACCTCTCTCCACATTTGCAGATAAGGCCTTCCCTCATTCATCCTTATCTCCCACAAGATAAACTACTCATATAAATGCATCTTGATGTTCCATGCAACGCACGGGCCTCTTTCTAGTATTAGTACTACTAGGAAATATGCCCGTGCATTGCAACTGGAGAAAAAATAATATCTCAGCATTCCCCACATCCCCGCACACACTCTTCCACGTCCTCTATGTGAACACAACGCCCGATCTATATTGTCGCTTATCCTCCTTCCTGCCATTGTCGACGGTGGTAGTTCAACCTTGTGTCAGTGGAACGATGTGGGCGACGGCCGTCAATAATGGGAGGAGATAGTCGGCAGTTGTGCTCGGCCGCGTCGGGTGGGCGTCGTCGGGTAGCGCCTCGCCTATAGTCACCTCCTCCGTCAACCGAACTGTTATCGGTGTTGCAAATATAATTTGCAAGTAAGTTTGCTACAAAAATTGTAGACCTAGGCATCGTTCTAAAATAGTCATATACATTGTTTCTGATCGCTTGCTTTTTGAGGTATTGTCGAAAAATAAATTCTTTGAAAATAAAGGTCAGAATTCAAAGAGCTACATAAATTAAATCATATAGCACATATGCCCGTGCATTGCAACGGGAGAAAAATAATATGTCAGCATTCCCCACATCCCCGCACACACTCTTTCACATCCTCTATGCGGACACAACGCCCGATCTATATTGTCGTTTATCCTCCTTTCTGCCATCGTCGGCCCGCGAGATCTTGATAGTGGTGGTGTTTGTCGGCGTGGTGGCGACCACCCAACTGGTGCCTTTTTTTCTCCGGGTCCGTCTCCGTCTCGGAGTTGTGGCTGCGTCCTCATTTGGTTGTTACATGGCGACCTTCGAGGCATGGTTGCTTCATCCACTCTCTCCTACGACGATGTAACCGGATGGATTACTAATTATAGTGCATAAAATTTGTTTGATTGGCATAATTAGCGTGTAACCAGGCATGAATGTCCCTTCATTATTAGTGTTTATTCTCTTCGACTACTTTTGCGCTCACGTGCCCACATTTTTTATTAATTAGAGCAAAACCAGCATATTCTCTTTTATTAGCACGTGCCCATAATTTTTTCAATTATAGGCTATAGCCAACCAACATGTTGTCTTTTATTGGCACGTGCAAGTTACCTCCGGCAATAATTTGTGGAGTACTACGTTCTGCACATGATTCTCGAGACAACTTCCTTATTCTCACACAACCTTCTTATTTCCAGACAACTTAGGGACATATAAAAAATGGTGTGATTTAGTATAAAATTCCAAGGTGGGACGGTTCCTATCATAATTGCAAGCTAGCTGAGTTGGCTTTGTCCGTCGGCACAATACGGAATGTTGATAGTTCAATCCCCTCACGCCCTTAATTTTGTGCTGCTTGTCAGTGTGACAGAAAAAGAAATGCATGGTAGGCCCAGTTGCGGATAAACGAAAAAAATGGGGAACTACGTGTGGAATGGACGGAACAAAATCTATACGTATATTTTTGCTTTTCTTGGGGCTGCTGCGTGGGAGCTACTATATGGCGCTAGTTGCGTCAAATAGCTACTGGCAGGCACCGAAATGACCTTTCTTTGCAAGGCATGAGTAATAATCCAGAAAAACGATGGGTTGAACGATCAAACACATGACCTTAAACACTCGTCCTCATGCTGCTAGTCATGGCAACAAACAACTAATGCTAACCAATGGCCAGCGCAAATATTTAAGAACATACCGCAATGTCAGATTTGTATAAAAATGTTTAAAAAAATATGAATTGCCGAATATTCTTGGAAAAGTGAACTTTTTTGAATTACGAAAAATGTTTTTAATATTCCGACCATTTTGAGAAAAAACATGAACAAAATTTGAAACGACAACATTTTCTGAAGACATGAACCTTTTATGAAAACACAAATATTTTTTGAAATAGTGACTGACTTCTGAAAATGGAACATGTTTTGAACATTCAGAACAATTTAATAAAATGTGTTTTTAAACGCGGACATTATTTTGAATTTTTGAACATTTTACTAAAACATGAATATTTTTCAAATTTGGAATATTTTTTAAAATGCATTTTTTGAAAATCCAAACAATTTTGGGAAAAAATTGAATATGTCCTGAATTTTGAAAAATATCGGAACAAGAAAAAAAATTCCAAACATTTATAAAAACGGGAACACAATATTGTAATTCTGAAAAAAATTCAAAAATTTGAAAAAATTTAAAATTCTGAACTTTTTTGAAAAGTTTTAGTTACGAAATAAGGTAAAAAATAAATTTGGAAGGAAAAACGAAACGGGCCGACACAGTTTTGGGCGCCCTGTGCGAAGCTCTAACCATTTGCCGCATTGGGCGTGAAATAGAATTTTTGCAGCTTCATGAGCAGGCAAATAAGTGGGCTGGATTGGCTGGGCCACAGCGTGTGCGGCCCAAGTACGAAAATCTGGAGTGCTTAAATGAAAACACAGACGGACACACAAAAATTTAGTACCACCTCGGATAGAAAAAAAAATCGACGATGAACGGATGAAAAAATTGGCAAAACACACCTTGGTTTATTAATAGGTATAGATATAGATATACGAGTACTATATAAGCTGGAGCCTCAGCGCTTGTTCGCTAGGGTTTGCACTCTTCACACTCTCGCTGCACTACATATATATATATACACGCTGGAGGCTCAGCGTTACTTTGCTAGGGTTTGCTCTATTCACAATCTCTCACCCTCTTCATCAGATCTAAACAAGACTGTGTTGGCCTCTCTCTCTCTCTCCTCCCTCACAACTGGTGAAGGAGCCGTCCGGATCCCGTCGCACCGGGAAGGGGACGAGGTGCAACGTTCACTCTGGCGCCTTCGGCGAGGGAGGAAATCCACTGCTGGTTACGCTATTCTCTTTCACCCAGCGCCTGTGCGGGAGGGTCTTCGACCCCTTCTTCCTCGCTATTGTATGTAGTGTGGGCAGATCCGGCCTCCTGCCGCACGCCTAGCCACATCCCGACGACCCTAAGGTATAACTTTCTTTGAAACCGTCATTGCTCTAGCTGCATGCGGATCTTTTTCGATTATGTAGTCGAATATAGGTCTTGGTTCAAAGAGGAAAGAAGGGGGGTGGGGTGGAGCATGAATATAGTACGTGGTTCAATGAGGAAAGGAGGGAGGGAAAGTAGTATAGACTGGCTATCCAGCCGCTTTGTTGGTCGAAAAGGGAAAAAGGGGGTAACCCAATACACACATATGTAAGGAACCGATCTCTTTGTTAAAAAAGGAAATAAACAGGGGGGGTCGGGTAGTTTCTGCAGGACTAGATTTTCTGCCCTCACATAGGAAAAAAGGTTCAAAGAGAACAAATATGGGGACCAACGCAGATATGCTGCTTGGCAACATACTCTGCATCACCCATTTATACGTGTGGACGCACATAGTGCTGGCATGTCCCATGTCACATAGAACTATTTTGCTGTTGTTAATATAAGAATGCCGCTGGAAAATTGAAGCAATGCCACTGTTAAAAGTAAATTACATTTTTAACGAATGTTATTTTAAGAGAATGTCTCTGTTAACATGAATCAATGCAACCGTTTTAGAAATGCTACTGTCCTACTTTGTTTTCCATCAAGATAAGCTAGATGCTTCTTTTTGTGGCCATTTGATTCATCCTCCTTTATTGGCCAGTAACTGTTTCTTTTTTTACCTCTGAAAATAGGGATATCTATTCAACTCGTTGCTATTGCGGCATTTTGCTTCCCTACGCAAAACACTTCTGTTTTAAGAGTGTTTTGTGCAGTTCAACTTAAATGTCACACCGGCAACTTTGCTTGATTTAGTTGAACTACACAAAATGAGATTGGATTTCCTATTCGTGTTGGCAGATTCATATTTGATCTTGTCTGCCTCATGAAAGGTCAGTACCGGCCTTCATCCACATGATTGTGCAGTGTGCTTGGAGATGTTGTGCTACTTGTAGTGGTACTATTTTAAATAAATGTTGAATTGAAGCTATTTTATTGCTGTCTTTTCCCATTAAGTGAACAAAAATAGGACCAACCCAGACATGATGCTTGTTGCTTTGTTACAACAAACTCTGCATCACCCCCTTTATAAGTAGATGGAAGCACATGGTGCTGTTGCGCCCACTCTCCCCTAGAACTGTTTATGCTTTTTGTTAATCTAATGCCACTGGTAAAATTAAGCAATGCCACTCTTAGAATTAACTACTGAATCTTAGTTCAAAACTGCAACACTTGTTAGGGATCGGCGGGAGTACCATTTCTGTTAGGGATCGGTGGGAGTACATGTTTAAGAAATGTATTGTTGAGATAATGCCTCTGTTATTATATATCAGTTACAGTGTTTTACAAATGGTACTATCCTGCTTTGTAGTTCTTTCTACATGTTTAACCAAGGTATTGTTAAGATAATGTCTCTGTTAATATGAATCAGTTGCACTGTTTTAGGAATGGTACTTTTTTGCTTTGTCATTCTTTATACATGTTGAAACAAGGTATTGTTACAATAATCTCTCAGTTAATATGAATGAATCACACTGTTTGAGAATTGCTACTGTCCTGCTTTGTTTCCTATTAAGATAAGGTAGATGTTTTTTCTTCTGGGAGTATAAGTCATCAACCATTATTTCTCAGTAATTGTTTCCTTTATACCTATTTGTGCATACAGGGATATCAAAGCTTCTGCTCGGTTCTATTTCGACTTTGATTTTAGTTGAACTGCACAAAAGGAGCCAATGTGTTTAAGGCAAATTGTTGCATTATTGGGCCTAGTTGGTCTTTTCACTTTGCAGAAGAAGCAGTCACTATTTGCGCCACATTACAGAAGGAATGATCGAGAAGCTTTAGAGTATTAGTATATGCTGGTGACATGACTAGTCTGCAGACCAAGGAAAACTCAACTCAATAGCACGTGGAGTGCAAAATTCACTCCACAAGGAAAGGTATGACCAAGTCAGTGGCCGACACAACTGTAACAAACGAGGTCAGTATCGGCCTTCATCCACATTATCATGCTTTGTTATGTTGTGCTAATTATATTGTTGTATTGTTTTGAATAAATGTTTAATTGAAGCTATTGTATTGCTATCTTTTCCTGTTAAGATAATGAAGATGATTATAGTTGTGAGCGAATGTTTAATCAACTAGTAACACTATTATATTCAACACACTTTTTCTGTATTTATGCAGACAGGGATGCTCGGCATGATTTTAGTGGAACTGCACAATATGTTCAGATGGTTCGTGTCCTCCATAATACTTCATCATGCACAATATATCGAATGGTTTTCTAATCATTCGGCGTCACCTTGAGCCACTGGACTATCTACTTGAATGGAGCTGCCAACGTCTTCATGGCCTTGCAGCATATAAATATGAAATCCACCATGCTACGCAAGACATTGTTTGATTTCAGTGGAACTGCACAAAAAGATACGTTGGTTAATCCGGCTCCATGTGCCATTGCAATGTGCAAACTGATGACAAACCCTGCCCATTCCACAATCATAGGCATTACATATTTTGAATTGGGAAAGCTTGTCAAAGTTTAATCATTGATGTTAGCAAGAAGACATTCATTTAATATTTTGGAATTGGAAAACCTTATCAAATTTTCCTCATTGATGTTAGCCAGAAGACATGCATTTGATATTTTGGAATGGGACGCCCTTTGCTGTGAGCAGCGTTAATCGTTTTTTCCTATTCATGTGTTCAGTTCAGAAGTAAATATTTACTATGATGAGATGCATAGTCATGATTGTTGACTTATGTAAGGTATTTTAAGAGTTTGTTGTGAATGTTGTCTATGAAATGCCAGGCCGTGTGAGTTTGATTGCAAAGTTGAGCTTGGAATGCTGTGGCATGCGGCATCATGAGCTGTTCACCGTGCCTCCTGAGAATAATGCTCCGTATTGTTTTGCACATTGATCTAATGCCAGTGATTTGCATGTTAAGAAGATCATCCTGTTCTATTGTTTCTGTGCTTAAGAAGTTCATCATCTTATGTTTCATACTTTCATTCATAGCCTATACGACAACTCGGGTAGGTTAGAGGTGAAACCATATGATCTTCCGACCAACTCATCATATTAGGCCGTGATTGGATCGTCGTTTTCCAACCAAAACTGCTTGTAAAACTGACGCTTGTAAATAAAAGCATATGGTCTTGGGCGAAGCCCTTGGTTGGTCGTTTTCGACTGGTAAACTATACATTGGTCTCTCAGATTACACGTGTAACTCGCCGATTTTCGTTACAGACCTCGGGTCGTCGGTTTCATTACGCCTGTATTTTACGTGTTGTTTTCGATGATGAGTAAATTACACTTTTATCCTTAATACAGGTGTGAAACAATCCAGAGCTCCCAAGCGCAGCCTTACCGTTTCATGATGGCTCAGTCTCTCGAAGGTGCTCATAGGGGTCCGATGATCCTGGCTTCCTGAACGACCATCGGGCGCTGTATCAAACCATCCGTAGGGCCTGCGAGGCCCTCTCCGTCGCCCTTTGAGTTGTTGTGCTCGCCATGGCGCCACCGTCTCGCATTGTCAACATGGTCAACGAACATGAGGAATCAGGAGATGACTTTACTTGGAGAGATGACACTAGGGACCCACCAGGGCCATAGCCATACGTATGCAAAGTTCCTCCTTATTATATACAACTATAATTTTTTTGCTTCCTCCTGGTTTCCTGACATCACGGTCCCACACCATTGTCAACCTATATAGTCAATAAACGAGAGAATTGCACAAGGAGCAGCCGACAGCTGGGACCCAGCAGCTCGAGCAATATTTGTTTTTTGAGGTGTGAGCAGAGTTTTTCTTGAGTGATGTTTTTGTTGTTGTTCAGGGGAGCAGGGTATCAACTGGGCGGGCTGTGGCCCGTCTAGCCCAGGCTATTATTTTATGTTGACCAAATATCCAGCCTAGATATTAATTTTTCAATGTGAAAATGGCTAGCCCAGCTATACTTTTTTTTCGGAATACCCAACCCTGGTCAACTTGTTATTCTCCACCCCGCATTAGACTTGCCAAGAAAATGGGCTTTAAGAAATAATAAATGGGCTGTAATTATAAAAATTTGGCTGTAAATATAAAAAAACGCACGAAACAGGTAATTAGTTTCAAAATTACTATTTTTAGATTTTAATTTTTTTAATTTCATTACTTGTTGCGAGCGCAAAATTTCATTGGATTTTTACCTAATACAAATTTATTTTGAAATTATATTTAATCTGACTCAAAATTTCAGGATAAAAAATATTTCGGATCCCATCAAAATGTGGGAAATTTTGTTGATTTTTTTTTGAGCGGTTGGTTGAATTTATTAACCGTTGTCCTGGCTAGAAAATGGGCTGTAATTTTAACAAACAGTAAATGGGATGAGTAAATTCAATTAGAATTGAAAAATGGGTTGTACATTATAACAAATCACAAATGGGCTATATGTTCTCTGCCACAGATGTGATGGTCACTTGTGGGCTTACTAAGATGACGTGTACGCAAGGCTTTGTCAACTTATAGTCAACACACGATTCTAGTAGTAGTGGCCGTTGGATGTCCATCCAACGGCCGGTGCTTCTTCAATCTCGGATATTCATGCTTCAGCTGCCCAAACCACCACCGGCGGTACCGCCTGCTACCGCCTCCCGTGGCCGGCTGTGCTGCCGCGCAGGCCTCACCGGCCCACCCTACTCCCATCGCCATCTAGGCCATTCCTCTACTCACCAACACCTCCTGTTATTCTCCGGCGACGGCAGCCTCACACCGCAGCTGAACCAGTGAACCCTCATACTCCCCTCCGCGTGGGCATCCACTGCTGTGTCTTCGCCGGCTCCAGGTCGTTCCCTTCCTAGGCCTTGCCATTGTCCACCGCATTGGTTGTCTCGGCGCTGCGTGGTCAACTTTGTCAATGAACGACAGCCATCGAAAGAGGCATGTACGTGGAGTGGCTGACAGTAGGGACCCACATGGCCCATGGCCACACACGAGCAAGTCCCTCCTTATTATGCAAAAACAAATGATTTCTCCCCCTGACAGGTTTGAGCCACCAGCTACATCTTCGCACGCAAGGAAGTGTTTCCTTTATTACGCGGGAAAAAAGTTACCTCTCCCTGACAGCTGGGACCCACAAGCTTTATTATGATCCATTTCACGAAAATATAGATTGTACCAAAGATGCTAAATTGTTTTCTTTTTATTCTAACTCAAAAAAGAAGAAACTAAAAAAAAACATCTTCGCACGCGAGGAAGTGCCACCTTATTACGAGCAAAAAAATGATTCCCCCTGCTAGCTGGCACCCACCAGATTTGGAGGCTGACTTGTGGGCCAACTAAGTTGACGCGTATGGGCTCTGTCAACTTAGTCAAAATGATTCTAGCTGCAGTGGCCGTTGGATGTTAAATCAACGGTTGTGCTGCATCTTCAACCTCTGGTCTTCTTACTCCAGCCGCCCAAACCAGCGCCCGCCGTACCGCCTGCTCTAGCCTCCCATGGCCGGCTGTGCTACCGTGCAGGCCTCACGGACCGACCATACTACGACTGGCCAGGCCTTCCCTCTACTCACCCACACCCCCTGTTATTCTCCGGCGATGGCAGCCTTACGCTGCAGCCGAACCGGTGAACCCTCGTACTCTCCTCCGCGTGGGCATCCACTTGCCTCGTCTTCTCTGGCTCCGCGTCGTTCCCTTCCTAGGCCTCGCTGTCGTCCACCGCCTTGATGCTCTCGGTGCCTCGTGGTCAACGTGGTCAACGAACGACAGCCATCGGAAGAGGACTTTAGGCTGTGAGGCTGACAGCTGGACCCACCAGCTACATCTTCGAACACAAGGAAGTGCCTCCTTATTACTCGCAAAATAAAAATGATTCCTCCCCCTGACAGCTGGGACCCACCAACTATATCTTCGCACACAAGGAAGTGCATCCTTATCCTCCCTAATAGCTGGGACCTACCCGGTCGAAGCGTATGTAGCGTTGTCTGTCTGGTCGCGAACGTGTACATACATACTGGTCGATCGGTCTCTCTGCAACGATGAACCGTGGCCGAGCAAGCAGCGGCACGTGTAGTAGTAGAGCCCCTGACATAGCAGTTCAGGCAGTCCAGTCAAAACCGTGTACATGTACGTACAGCCAGACGCGGTCTCGAATGCCTACTCGCGCATAGGTATGGCCAGGGCTCATGTACATGGAGAGCCAACAGACGGCAGCAACGACGTTCTGTTCATCGGCAGCCAACTGGCTGGGTCAGAACAGAGAAACTGCTTCGTGTTCATTGGGAGGCAACAAAATGTGTCGTCTTCATCGGGAGCCAACCGGATTGGACGGAACAGCCGAAACAGGGCCTGGTGTACCACAAAACGGAGGAAACGGCCTTCTGTTCGACCGCCTACGGTCGTAACGGGGTCCTGTTGATCGGGAGGGGTGTGGCGCACCGCAAAACGGAGGAAACAGACTTGTGTTGGAGAGCCTACGGTCGAAACGGGGTCCTGTTCATCGGGAGGGGTGTGGCATACCGCAAAACGGGACTCCACGGGCTACTGTTCATCCACTGTCTACTGCCTCGCTCCAGCCTCCACGGGCTACTGTTCATCCAACGCCGACTTCCTCCAGCCTCCACCTGCTACTGTTCATCCACCGAGACCTTCCTCCTGCCTCCACCAGCTACTATTCATCCACAGGGTCATGTTCATCCAGCCTCCATCGGCTACTGTTCAACCAGCCCTCTACGGGGTCCTGTTCATCCACCCCCAACCAGCTCGGGTGTGTGGCGGCCTCCTCGATCGGGGTCTTGTTCATCTAGCGGCAACGCCCTCTACTACCACGGGGTCCTGTTCATCCAACCCCCACCAGGAACTGTTCATCCAACCCCCAATAACAGTCACTGACGGTGACATGTACCTGGGGTAGGGTAATAGGCCTGATCTAGACACCCTTCCCAAGGACATTACCTGAAAGTCATGGATATTCAAAGGACAATACCATTCACTCGACCAGAAGCATTCCACTCGGAAAACCCAATTCCATTCGACCGGAGTGTACTCACTCGACCACATCAGAAATCACTCGGAAGACAAAAGATCTAAAGTCACTCAGAACGGCAACGGTCAGGCGTTCACTCCGGAGTCTTAATGATCATTTATATGCCTTTATTGCTGGCGTTACCAGTAACGTCCCATCTTTATGTACCTTAAATCCTGTGTAACTGAGGGCTAGAGGGGTCTGGCGAACTCTATATAAGCCACCCCCCTCCTCAGGCACAAGGGTTCGCACCCCCTGTAACTTCACTCATAATTCAGTCGACCGAGCCTCCGGGCACCGAGACGTAGGGCTGTTACTTCCTCCGAGAAGGGCCTGAACTCGTAAATCTTGCGTGCACAACCTCACCGTAGCTAGGATCTTGCCTCCTCATACCTACCCCCTATTCTACTGTCAGACTTAGAACCACGACAGTTGGCGCCCACCGTGGGGCAAGTGTCTTAGCGACTTTCCGGTGAGGTTGCGATTTTTTCCGATTCCCAGCATCATGGTTTCTGGTGGAGGTTCGGCTGAGGACCGCGAGATCCGTCTTGGCGCGCTTGTCTTCATCACCGACGACTCCGCCTGGCTCCAGGAGGCCCCCCTCGACGTCGAGACACTCCCCGTCCGCGGGGCGACGCACTTTCGCGCGTGTGTCTGCGGCGTCCTTCTGCGGCAGCCGTCGACCCAGTATCGGTTGGCTCCCGCAGTAACTTCGTCCCCCGCCATTCATCGTCGCAAGCGATCCGATCGGTTGCGGCTTCAGCGATGGGTGAAGCATGCGGTGGCGCGTCAGTCGGCCACCCCTCAAGTCACGGCGATCGAGCCCGATGAATCTCTCTATGGCCTGTTCGATCTGTCGACTGGCTCCGTCGAGACCCTGTCCGAGTGCGACAGCAGCGACCCTGCAGCAGAGGTCCTGATGGTCGACACACCACGCGGCCCACCTGGCATGCGTCGCAACGATGGCGGCGACGGCGGTGGCGATCCGTCGCATGTTCACGAGGAATATCACCCCGAAACCCTCTCTTCGCAGCGGAGGGAGGAACTCCACCGCCGCAACGGGGAGGCACTCCACACGCCCATCGTCGGAGAGACCTCTGAGGCTCAGGCCTTGGAGGCAGCGCGCTTGGCCACTTTGGCTGAACACACTCAACTGGAGAACCTTCAGCATGCACTCGACGAACGTGCTCGGCAGCAGATTCCTGAGTCCAGTCGACAACGACAATTGTTCCCGCCTCAACCTTAGGTATACCGCACTCCTATTCAGAATCTTACGGCCGCAGCTCGTATAGCAGAGTCCATCCAACCATCCCAGTCGGAGGCTGGACGAGGTTTGATGCAGATCCGGGCTCTGCTTCGGGCAGCAGGAGAGCAAAACACTGTAGTATCTCAGTCGCGTAACAGAATCCATAGCAGATCTGTGGTGGCCGAAACAGTTCAATCGGCTCACAGCCCAAGATCGCCTCCACGGCGTGAGGGACATGGGCATTGCCAAGAACAGTACTTGGGTCGAAACCACGAGCAGTACGATCATCGGCTCGGCCGTGGTGACCACCGTTGAGTGCCTACGCCCCCTCTGAGAGGCAGATCATATGTGCCCCGGCGTTATGATGACAGGCGCCCGTACAACAAAGAGCGGAGGGTGCCAGTCGACCCAAGAGAGCCAGGGTTTGATGCGAGGTCAATTTTGGTGCAAGGTTTGGTCGACAGGAACCGAGCACACAGAGAAGGGCGAGACAGAGATCGCCCGAGTGGAAGCAGAGTACATGTTTCAGGCCCCGAGTGTTTTAGCAGAGCCATCAGAGCTGCTAAGATCCCCCCCAACTTCAGGTTGGCGACTGGGGTTAGTAAGTTCGCCGGTGAGTTGAAGCCTGACACTTGGCTGGAAGATTACCGGGTAGCTGTTCAGATCGGTGGTGGAAATGATGAGGTAGCTATGAAACACCTTCCTCTCATGTTGGAAGGATTGGCCAGAGCATGGCTGAATCAGTTGGCTCCAGGCAGTATATTCAGCTGGGAAGAGTTAGCTCGAGTGTTTGTCAGGACATTCGAGGGCACATGCAAATGACCTGCAGGGTTGACAGAATTGCAACATTGTGTACAGAAGCTGAATGAAACTCTGAGGGATTACATCCAAAGATGGACCACTTTACATCACATAGTAGAAAATGTATCCCAACACCAAGAAGTTTGCGCCTTCAAGGAGGGCGTTCGGTATCGAGAGCTTAACCTGAAATTCGGTCGGACAGGAGATATGTCTCTGACCCGAATGATGGAAATAGCCACTCGGTACGCTAATGGTGAAGAAGAGGATCGACTCCGCAGTGGAAAGGGCAAGCCAGTTGCCCAAGATACCGGAGGAGGTCGGAAGCAGAAATGCAAAGCCGAGCCTGCAGGCCCTGGTGAAGCTGCAGTTGTAACTCAAGGAAAATTCAAGGGGAAGCCCAAAGGGCCCTAGATCCCCAAGAAGGTGAAAGATCAAGCAGGGAATGATGTGTTGGATTTGCCATGTCACATTCACACCAAGAAGGATGAAGAGGGTAATCTGATTTATCCCAAACATACCACTCGACAATGTTGGATCCTAATCCAGCAGTTCCGAGAGAAACAGCCCAATGAGAAGGAAAAAGAGTCTGACAAGGATGAGGACAATGAAGAAGATGATGACGGTTTTCCTAACGTCAATTCCACTTTGGTGATTTTTGCTGACATTGAAAGCAAAAGTCGACTGAAAGTCATCAACAGAGAAGTAAACATTGTTGCTCCGGCAACGACGACATATTTGAAATGGTCAAACACTCCCATTACATTTGACCAATCTGACCACCCACCGCATGTTGCCACCCCCGGGAGGCAAGCGTTGGTGGTCGACCCAGTCATTGGGGGCACCCGACTGACCAAAGTCCTGATGGATGGTGGCAGCGGCTTGAACATTTTGTATGCTGAGACCCTCCGTGGGATGGGCATTCCGATGTCCAAGCTCAGTGAGAGCAACATGCGATTCCACGGTGTCATTCCAGGAAAGAAAGCTGATTCACTTGGCCAGATCGCTCTTGACGTGGTTTTCGGTGATTCAAAGAATTACCGTAAGGAGAAGTTGACATTTGAAGTTGTGGATTTTCACAGTGCCTATCATGCTATTCTGGGTAGGACTGCATTTGCCCGTTTCATGGCTCGACCGTGTTACGTGTACCTCAAGCTGAAGATGCCTGGCCCCAGGGGCGTGATCACAGTCACTGGTAATTGGCAACGAGCAGAAGAGTGCCTCCAGAAGGGCTCTAAGATAGCCGATGAACAGATGGCAGCAGTATAAATGAAAGAATATAAGAAGACTGCAGATCCGAGTGATTTGTTGCGTGCTAAGAAGCCTGCTTCAGAGTCTGCATTTCAGTCGTCCGGTGAAACAAAGCCTGTTCACATTCACCCGACCGATCCCAGTGCTGCTCCGACTCATATCTCAACAACACTCGACAGCAAATAGGAAGAAGCGCTCATCCAGTTCCTCCGTGAGAACTGGGACATCTTCGCATGGAAGCCGTCTGACATGCCGGGTGTACCCAGGGGACTGGCTGAGCACCGTTTGCGAGTCGATCCAAAGGCAAAACCTGTGAAAGAGCATCTCCGTCGGTCCACTGTGGAGAAGAGAAAGGCAATCGGCGAAGAGGTGGCTCGGCTTCTGGTGGCTGAGTTCATCCGTGAAATTTACCACTCCGAGTGGCTCGCCAATGTTGCCATGGTTCCCAAGAAGGACGATTCACTTCGTATGTGCATTGATTTCAAGCATATCAATCGGGACTGCCCAAAAGATCATTTTCCTCTCCCCCACATCGATCAGATAATCGACTCGACTGCGGGATGTGAGCGATTGTCCTTCCTGGATGCATATTCCGGGTACCATCAGATCCGACTGTATGGACCTGATGAAATAAAAACAGCTTTTATCACCCCATTCGGGTGCTTTTGCTATGTCACCATGCCCTTTGGTCTCAAGAATGCTGGTGCCACATTCATGCGCATGATACATAAGTGCCTGCTAACTCAAATCAGTCGGAATGTGGAAGCATACATGGATGACATCGTGGTTAAGTCGCGTAAAAGTTCCGACCTGCTGACTGACCTTGCTGAAACCTTTGCCAATTTGAGAAGATATGATATCAAGCTTAATCCGTCGAAGTGTACATTTGGAGTTCCAGGTGGAAAGTTACTCGGTTTCCTCATTTCTGAACGTGGGATCGATGCAAACCCAGAGAAAGTTGGTGCAATCCTCCGAATGAAACGCCCTGTGCATGTACACGATGTTCAGAAGCTTACTGGTTGTTTGGCCGCTTTGAGTCGATTCATCTCTCGTCTCGGTGAAAAGGCATTGCCTCTTTACCGACTGATGAAGAAATCTGATAAGTTCGAGTGGACTCCTGAAGCTGACACAGCGTTTGCAGAGCTCAAAGCCCTGCTTTCCACCCAACCGGTGCTTGCTGCTCCAATCAGCAAAGAGCCTTTACTGCTTTATATAGCAGCCACTGGACAGGTTGTCAGTACAGTACTCACGGTCGAGCGGGAAGAAGAAGGTAAAACCTACAAGGTTCAACGCCCAGTGTACTATATTTCTGAAGTCTTAACCCCATCCAAGCAGAGATATCCACATTATCAGAAGCTTGTCTATGGAATTTACTTGACCACAAAGAAGGTTGCACATTACTTCTCGGATCATTCGATTACAGTCATCAGCGACGCTCCGTTGTCAGAAATTTTGAACAACAGAGATGCAACTGGTCGAGTGGCAAAGTGGGCGATTGAACTCCTTCCGCTGGATATCAAGTTTGAGGCAAAGAAAGCGATCAAATCTCAAGCAATAGCAGATTTCCTCGTCGAGTGGGTTGAACAGCAGCTACCGACCCAGATACAGTCAGAACATTGGACTATGTTCTTCGACGGGTCCAAGATCTTGAATGGTTCAGGTGCTGGAGTAGTCCTAGTATCTCCACGAGGCGACAACCTCAGATATGTCCTCCAAATTCACTTTGATTCCTCCAACAATGAAGCTGAATATGAGGCACTCCTGTACGGGTTGCGTATGGCCATTTCACTTGGCGTTCGTCGCCTAATGGTTTACGACGACTCAGATTTAGTGGTTAATCAAGTGATGAAGGAGTGGGACGTCAGGAGCCCAGCTATGACTGGTTATTGCAATGCGGTGAGAAAGTTAGAAAAGAAGTTTGAAGGGCTAGAGCTCCACTATATACCCCGACTGAAGAATCAAGTAGCTGATGACTTGGCAAAAATAGGTTCCAAGCGGGAGCCTATTCCCAGCAATGTGTTTTTGGAGCATATTCACGCACCATCAGTTCAAGAAGATCCCTTCACTGAAGAGCCCCCACAGCCTAAGAGCTCCACTGATCCGACTGAAGTTGAAGTCCCAGCTGTGGTCGACTTGATCATGGAGGTTTTAGTCGTCAGTCCCGATTGGACAGTGCCATATATTGTATATATTCTCAGGAAAGAGCTTCCAGAGGATGAAGAAGAGGCTCGTCAGATTGTCCGTCGATCCAAAGCCTTCACGGTAATGGGTGGACGGCTCTACAGAGAGAGTGTTACTGGGGTCGTTCAGAAATGCATCACTCCAGAAGAAGGCCGAATGATCCTCAATGATATCCACTCAGGGACCTGTGGTCACCATGCGTCCTCTCGGACCATCGTGGCCAAAGTATACCGAGCAGGGTTTTACTGGCCACGGGCAAATGAGATGGCAAAGGAAATAGTTGACAAGTGCGAGGGCTGTCAGTTCTACTCCAACATGTCCCACAAACCTGCTTCAGCCTTGAAGACTATTCCACTCGTCTGGCCATTTGCTGTTTGGGGATTAGATATGGTCGGACCTCTGAGGACTGGCAGGAGTGGCTTCACCCATGTGCTTGTAGCAGTCGACAAGTTCACTAAATGGATTGAAGCTAAACCTATCAAAAACCTGGAAGCAAGTACTGCTATCAGCTTCATCAGAGGGTTAACATTTAGATATGGAGTTCCGCATAGCATCATCACGGATAAATGGGTCAAACTTTGATTCAGATGAGTTCCAAGCTTTCTGCGCTTCCCAAGGTACTCGTGTCGACTATGCTTCAGTCGCCCACCCTCAGTCGAATGGACAAGCAGAAAGAGCGAACGGTTTGATTCTCAAAGGGCCGAAACCTCGATTGATGCGCGACCTCAAGCATGCAGCCGGCGGTTGGGTAGATGAGTTACCGTCAGTCCTTTGGGGATTAAGAACAACACCAAATCGGTCGACCGGTCGAACCCCCTTCTTCATGGTCTATGGGGCTGAGGCTGTGCTGCCGAGTGACTTGCTTCACAATGCACCCCGAGTAGAACTTTTTTCAGAAGCCGAAGCAGAACGGGCTCAAGAAGACGCTGTTGATCTTCTGGAAGAAGAAAGAGAGATGGCCTTGATCCGATCGACCATTTATCAGCAAGACCTTCGTCGATTATATGCCAGAAATGTGAAGGGTTGAGCATTTCAGGAAGGGGACCTTGTGCTCCGAGTGGACCAGCAACGGCCTCACAAACTTGCCCCCGCTTGGGAAGGTCCCTTCATCATCACCAAGGTGCTCCACAACGGAGCGTATCGCCTCTACAATGTGGAGCAGAATAAAGACGAGCCACGCGCTTGGAATGCGGAATTACTCCGCCGTTTTTATACTTAAGTGTTCAGACTGATGAGATGTAATAAGGAGTACCTTTCAGTTCGTTTATCAAAGACATGGTTTTACAGTATCCTAAATGATTGTTGTTACTAATACATGTGTCCAAAATCCCCCAGTGGGTGGCTTAGCCGCGAATCCGATTCGCCTAAGTTTAAAAAAAATCCTACCGAGTGATGAGCAACCCTCTCACTCGGGGGCTTAGCTACAGTCCTATACTCGCCTAAGTTTAAAAAATCCTACCGAGTGATGAGCAACCCTCTCACTCGGGGGCTTAGCTGCAGTCCTGTACTCGCCTAAGTTTGAAAAATCCCACTGAGTGATGAGCAACCCTCTCATTCGGGGGCTTAGCTGCAGTCCTGTACTCGCCTAAGTTTGAAAAATCCCACCGAGTGATGAGCAACCCTCTCACTCGGGGGCTTAGCTGCAGTCATGTACTCGCCTAAGTTTGAAAAATCCCAACCGTAAAAATAATGAAGAGCAACCCCTCTCACTCGGGGGCTTAGCTGCAGTCCTGTACTCGCCTAAGTTTAAAAAAATCCTACCGAGTGATGAGCAACCCTCTCACTCGGGGCTTAGCTGCAGTCCTGTACTCGCCTAAGTTTGAAAAACCCACTGAGTGATGAGCAACCCTCTCACTCGGGGGCTTAGATGCAGTCCTGTACTCGCCTAAGTTTGAAAAATCACACCGAGTGAAGAGCAACCCTCTCACGTCGGGCTTAGTGCAGTCTGTACTCGCCTAGTTTGAAAAATCCCACCGAGTGAAGAGCAACCCTCTCACTCGGGGGCTTAGCTGCAGTCCTGTACTCGCCTAAGTTTTAAAAATCCTACCGAGTGATGAGCAACCCTCTCACTCGGGGGCTTTAGCTGCAGTCCTGTACTCGCCTAAGTTTGAAAAATCCACCGGTGAAGAGCAACCCTCTCACTCGGGGGCTTAGCTGCAGTCTGTACTCGCCTAAGTTTGAAAAATCCCACCGAGTGAAGAGCAACCCTCTCACTCGGGGGCTTAGCTGCAGTCATGTACTCGCCTAAGTTTTAAAAATCCTACGAGTGATGAGCAACCCCTCACTCGGGGGCTTAGCTGCAGTCCTGTACTCGCCTAAGTTTGAAAAATCCCACCAAGTGAAGAGCAACCCTCTCACTCGGGGGCTTAGATGCAGTCCTGTACTCGCCTAAGTTTGAAAAATCCCACCGAGTGAAGAACAACCCTCTCACTCGGGGGCTTAGCTGCAGTCTTGTACTCGCCTAAGTTTAAAAAATCCTACCGAGTGATGAGCAACCATCTCACTCGGGGGCTTAGCTGCAGTCCTGTACTCGCCTAAGTTTGTAAAATCCTACCGAGTGGTGAGCAACCCTCTCAATCGGAGGCTTAGTTGCAGTCCTGTACTCGCCTAAGTTTGTAAAAATCCTACCAAGTGATGAGCAACCCTCTCACTTGGGGGCTTAGCTGCAGTCCTGTACTCGCCTAAGTTAAAACACGCTCCATCCTGATCCGTCAGGACAATGAAGTGCAGGTCGACTGCGACCTTCTCTTCAGAGCTACGCCACAAGTACAATGTGTGCTCCATCCTGATCTGCAAGAATGACGAGGTGCAGGTCGTCCGTGATCCTCTCCTCAGAATTGCATCACAACAACAAAAGTCTGTTCCGAGTGAAGGAACAAGTTCCACTCAGAAATAAAAACAAGCATATTTAAGGGAAAACTAAGTTCGGACAAACCCCCATGAGGTTCCGGCCCAAAGGAGTTTAACGGTTACAAAACCACTCGGCATACCGAGGCAAATTTAATCGGATCATAAAAATTTTGTTCACTCCGCAAGAGGTCTGGCAGGCTCGACGAACTCATCCAGGTCTATTCCATCTGCAATTCGGGTAGCCGCACCAATAAAAGTCTCCATGAAGGACTGGAAGTCAAGTTTCTTGGTATTGGCAACCTTGATTGCTGCTAGCTTCTCTTCTTTGGCTTCCTTGCAATGAACACGAACCAGGGACAGAGCTACGTCGGCACCGCATCGAGCAGAGGACTTCTTCCATTCCTGCACTCGACCAGGAATCTCACTGAGTCGAGTCATCAAAGACTCGAGATCATTTTGGAGCGTTTCCCTTGGCCAGAGCGCCGTGTCGATCCGCGACACCGCAACCTTCAGTCGAGCAAGGTAATTCATGGCGCTGGCAAGGCGAGACTCCAGTCGGAGCACGTTCATGGCAGCTTCATCTTTAACAAGGGAGTTGATGGGGTCCAAGCTTGTCTCGACTCGTCCAGTCTCTTCCTCGAAGTTTTGACAGAATTCTGCACTCACAGAGAAATAACGAGTCGACAGTTATATGTTGAGTCGACGAAAGAAAATCAATCGGACAGGGAAAAGTACCTTCAAGCATGAGGAATAACTTCTTGGCGAGTCCTCCCAGATAATTCTCTAGCTCGTCCCTCTTGCGGGTGATGTCTTCCACTTTGTCAGTCAGGGTCCCTTTATCCTTCTTCAGTCGAGTTACCTCTTTGTTGGCTTCATCGAGAGCAGCCTTCAGCTTGGTATTCTCTCCCTCCAACTTTCCGACTGAGGCCAGCTTTTGGTCAGCGAGTGCCGTTTTTTCTTCTGCTATTTTCTTCGCAGCCGCAAGGTTAAGGTCCTTCTTCTCCAAAGCCTGTCTCATTGTTTCTAGAAAGAACAACATTCGAATCAGAAAAAGGAGGAGAAAAGATGGCAAGAGAACCAGTCGACAAGTTTCCCTTACCAGCAGCGTCATCCTTAGCCTTCTGCAAGTTATTCTGAGCCAACTCCAGATCAAGATTGAGCTGGATCTGCTTCTGCTCCAAGTCAGCGAACCGGGCTCCAAGATCACAAGATTTCTGTGTTTAGAAGATAGTCAGTCGGCAGACACAAAGATTGGTTGCTTCCGAGCAATAAAGTAACAAGTTCAAAGAGTTCTAAGACTACTGCCGAATCAAACATTCAACAATAGTCTCGGGGACTACACCCAGTGGGTGCACTCAGCGTGTCCCCACTGGTTCGACTTTTCAATTGACTTGGTCCGTCCAGTCAGGAAAAAAAAACTCAGACCATAGCCGACTGCCCGCAGTCGACTACGGTCTCGGGGACTACACCCAGTGGGTGCACTCAGCGTGCCCCCACTGGTCCAGGTTCCACTCGACATGATCTGCTCAGACCGAGTGGAAAAGTTCTGTTCAAAGACCCCCGCCGAATCAAACATTCGATGGCGGTCTCGGGGACTACACCCAGTGGGTGCACTCAGCGTGCCCCCACTGGTTCAGAGATTCAATCGACACAACCTAGCCGACTCAAGTGGAAAAACTACTCAACAAAAATTAAAACACCTAGTGGGTGTACAGACTGACAATGGGTGTGCAATTAAGGTTCCAAAACGCTCATCCACGGACGTCTTGCAGATAATAAAGTAGCAGTTTCTAAATATCATATCCTAACAGAAAAAGCATCAAGATGGAGTTCAGTCGGAAGTAAGTTAACTTGGATTGCTGAGCTGGCATCATAGGCAGCTTGACTGGCCTCGCGCACCACTTTCATCTGCTCCATCATAATGCCTGCCTGGCGTATGGCTTCCTTGGCAGCACTCACTTGGTCCTCTGGGATGTGATGGGCGGTGAAAAGTGGAGACGGTGGATCAGCTGCAGCATCTTGAGAGCTTGAGGTATGAAGTTGCACAGATGAAGCAGGGGCCTGTGCAGTCGACGCTGAAGGACGACCACTCGACAAGGGAATCGCAAAAGTAACAGAAGCACGGTTGAGGTCCTCGGGCGGCTGGATAGCTGGTTCTGCCATTGGCGTCGACTGAGGCATCTTGCTAGCTGGTGCCTTTTTGCCCAAGGTCCTGCTCCTCTTTCCCACGAGCTACTGTGGCACATCTTCATCATCATCTGGAAGTTCAATAACATTTTGTGGAGCTGCAAAAGAATCGACCACAAGAGTTCAGTCGACTGTAGAAGTGGTTAGCAAAGAAAAGACAAGATAACAGGAGTCATACCCGCATTGGATGTGACCGCGTCCTCCATCTCCTCGTCATCATCATCTTTGTAAACAGAAGTCCCAGAGGTAGCAGCACTGCGAATTTCAAGGTTCACTCGGTCAAGCAAGAGAATGGGTCGACAACTGATATAAGATTCTTGGAGCAAAGGGTGAAAACGAAACACTTACGCAGAGGCGACGGGAACATCAACCTTGATCTTGGGCAAGGCCTTCCGTGGCTTTGACGGCGCAGTCTTGAGCTGCTTCGGAGCCTTCTCAGTCGGCACCGGAGATGATGTCCGAATGAGCTTCGAAGTTTGTCCAGTCGGTGCTGCCACTTTACCCCGGATACTTGCTGGGTCGTGCTTCTGCTTGGAACGCTTTTCCACGCGAGGTGGAGAATCGACCTCCTCACCACTGCTCGAGTCTTCGCGCTCTTCGTCACTCTCGTCATCAGAGTTCCAATCGCCGCTGTCGCCTCCGCTCTCCTCTCCTTCCTGGATCTGTTCCCCGTTGGGCATCGAGTACATCTCAGTATATATCTGCAGAGCAAAGAATCATACAAATATCAATCGGATTGAAGCTTAAATACGAAATCAGAGCAAAGGACATTCGGCACTGAAGATTGTACCTTATCCGGTTCATTAGTCTTGTCGAATGGTGGGACCCTCTTGGACCCCCTGGGGTTATCTTTGTTACCAGTGATGCCTTGCAGCCACCGCTCCACTACCTCCCCGGTGACCTCCTCCGGGTGGATCCGAGTGGTGTCATCAATACCCGAGTACATCCACATGGGATGATCACGAGCCTGGAGTGGCTGGATGCGTCGACTGAGAAATATTTCAAGCAAGTCCATACCAGTCACCCCATCGCGGACTAACTGGACTACTCGGTCAACTAGCATATTCACTTCTGCTTTCTCCTCTGGATTCACTTTCAAAGTAGAGGGCGGCTAGACTCGATCCATGGAGAAGAGAGGAAGCCCAGTCGACTGACCAGGAGTCGGCTGGTCTTTGCAATAGAACCAGGTCGACTGCCACCCTCTAACTGAATCGGGGAGTGTCATAGCCGGAAAAGTGCTCCTACCCCTCATCTGAATTCCCAGACCCCCGCACATCTGGATCACATGTGCTCTCTCATCACTCGGATTAGACTTTTTTACGGCTTGAGAGCGGCATGTGAATATATGTTTGAAAAGACCCCAATACGGTTGACAGCCCAAGAAATTCTCACACAGGGAAACATATGCAGCAAGATAGGTGATGGTGTTGGGGGAAAAGTGGTGAAGTTGAGCTCCAAAGAAATTCAAGAAAGCCCGGAAAAAGGGATGTGGAGGCAAGGAGAAACCGCTGTCGACATGAGTCGCAAGGAGGACGCACTCACCCTCTTGCGGCTGCAGCTCGGTCTCGTTCCCCGGCAATCGCCAGGATTGGTGGGCAATCAAGCCCCCTTCGACTAGATCCTCCATGTCTTCCTTCCAGATCGTGGATCTGATCTAGTCGCCCTGGATCCAACCAGGCGGCAGGCCGGACCTAGATGACAACCCACTCCGACTCGTCTTCTTGCCCTTCGCTGCCGCCGTCACCTTCTTCGCTCGCTCTAGGGCCGCCGTTTTCTCCTTTCCCATCGCAGCAGGCTGCGCTTGGACGGGGCGGCGGCGTCGAAGGTGGTGGCGAATGCGGTGGAGAAACAGAGGAAGAAGAAGGGGATAAAGAGCACAGTGCCAAACGCACCGGCCCGGACGCCTTATATGGACTTGTTACCGAGTGACTGACTTGTGGTCCCAAGCAATCCCCTTGAATCCCGCAGCAGTCGCGCACTTGGTACGTGGCGAGAAAGGTGGTGTGAGGATCGAGGCGTCCCTGCCAAATTTGTTCCGTTTACTGCGGGCCTCTCCGTCCCGCGCGCTTCTCCAAATTTTGAATCCCGTGAGATCCGGGAACGATAGTGCAGTCAATCGCGCCAAAGATCGCATACCATGTCCACAATTGAAGCTTATCAACAAAATTCACTCGACAATTTAGGAATGGATCAAGGCGACTGAAAATGAAGTCGAAGTCGTTTCGTGGTTCATTAATCTAAGCAAAACGCTCCCGGAGCGTGAAAACTGGGTCGGAACCATCTTCAACTCCTTTTGTCACTCGAACCCTGAACCATTCGGGGGCTAATGATGGTGACATGTACCTGGGGTAGGGTAATAGGCCTGACCTAGACACCCTTCCCAAGGACATTACCTTAAAGTCATGGATATTCAAAGGACAATACCATTCACTCGACCAGAAGCATTCCACTCGGAAAACCCAATTCCATTCGACCGGAGTGTACTCACTCGACCACATCAGAAATCACTCGGAAGATAGAAGATCTAAAGTCACTCAGAACAGCAACGGTCAGCCGTTCACTCCGGAGTCTTAATGATCATTTATATGCCTTTATTGCTGGCGTTACCAGTAACGTCCCATCTTTATGTACCTTAAATCCTGTGTAACTGAGGGCTGGAGGGGTCTGGCGAAGTCTATATAAGCCACCCCCCCTCCTCAGGCATAAGGGTTTGCACCCCCTGTAACTTCACGCATAATTCAGTTGACCGAACCTCTGGGCACCGAGACGTAGGGCTGTTACTTCCTCCAAGAAGGGCCTGAACTCGTAAATCTTGCGTGCACAACCTCACCGTATCTAGGATCTTGCCTCCTCATACCTACCCCCTATTCTACTGTCAGACTTAGAACCACGACAGTCACTATTCATCAAGAGGCAGCAGGTTCGATCGGCTTCAGCTAGCAGCAGTAGCGCGAAGGAATTGCTCGGGTTCAGTTAACAGCCAAGGGATCGATCGCTCGGGTTCAGTAACGTAGCTAGTGCAATCGCTCAGGTTTAGTAAGCGAACGCCTCGCTCGGGTTCAGTTAGAGCCCAATGCCTCACACACACGCGTGTACATGTACGAGAGAAACGCGCAAACCTCCGTGCATCGCTCGGCCCCGACCACCCACCATAACCGGGAACTCCCCGAAATTTTCCTCGCCCTCGCTTCTACCATGATTTTTTCCGTCATGGACGGCCCAAAGAATGTCATGTAGGTGCGTCCCCAGCCCGCCCAGGATGAAAAGCCCATTTTCTGTCATGATTTTTTGTCATAGAAGTAGGAGCCCACCACATCTATGATGATACGTTGTTTTGTCACAATTATCGTCATAGATTTGTCATAAGCATGACAAAAAAATTCCGTTCGGCACATAATGTCACGGATGTCTCTTTTTTTTGTAGTGTATAGAACAACACTTTGTTCTCATAAGCCAGATTCTTTGGATTTGACTCTGTACATTCATTACCAACAATTTTGGGGTCCATCAGCAGATGAAGTTGAGCTTCAGATACATCCCAATAGTGCAGTCTATGTTCGCGAGTAGCATCAAATTCACACCGAGGAAGATTCAACAGTGCTAAGAACTGGTCAGCCGAACATTTGATCTTTTCTTCTCTTGTCATCCATTCGAGGATCCAAATACTTCTATTTGCAAGGTCCCCTGAGATATAAAGAGTGGCATAGAACTGAAGAATCACTTCATGATTCCAGCCATGATTGAAACGAAGGAAGCTCTTCAGGAAGACTAGTTCAATCTGCTTGATGGTATGATGGAAGCAGGGTAAACTTTCGAGCTCTGCAAAATCCAGAATCTTGTGCTTGAAAATGTGATTCTTGTCATACAGAATACAAGCATAGTACACGTCATGTTCCTTTGTCCAGAATCTTGGTGACAAGGAAGTTCTTTCTCCATCATATGGGTTGGTTCCAAAGAATGCTAGTTTTGAAAGATGAAGCTGTTCGTTAAAGGCAGGACCATTCGGGCCATCTTCGACAGGAAACAAGGGAAAGGTTTCCAATGGGTTTCTCAGATGTTCCTCTGCACCCATAATCCTAGTCCGAATGTCATCAGGTGCAGCCACACCTTCCTCAATAGGCTTGAGAGGAGCACGAGGCTTCCTTGATTTCTCTTGTACAGATTGCTTTGAGGAATTTGACTGTCCAACATTTTTGCTCGGTGGAACTCCTTCAGCAGCTTTCTGTCTTTCGGGCACTAGGGCCTTTTCTTTCAATGTATTTCCTTCGGTTGGGGGCACAACAACCTCTTTCTTAGACGCTTGGGGCACAACTAGTGGAGCAATTACTTCTTGAGCCATCGGCTCATTAGATTTCCTTTCTTCCTCTTCCAACTGTGGAGCAGTGGAATGAGGAGCAGGATCAACATCCATCTGGGTAGGGGAACCAGATGATGTGACCAGGGTGGATTTGTCTCGGGAAGCATTTAGCTCTCCCTCATTCTTGTCAATCTCCTCCTTGTTTGATTCAGAGGGCTCAGCTTGCAATTGTCTCGGAGGCGATGGATCTGCCTTCTCAACTTCGATTTCCTCATCAACATCATCAACTGGGGCTTGCTGCTTAGGCGAAGCATTTTCTTTATCAGTCTTTTCTAGGAAGATATCTACAACATCAGGTTGTTCTTGGGCTGCTGGAGTAGGAATGATAGCATCCACATGGCCAGCTTGCTGCATTGATTCATCCTCGTGAGGTGGAGATGGTGGAATCTGCTGCAAGAGGGTACTGGAGTCAAGTGGAGCATCAGCAACGGTCTGAAGGCGGTGATCTTTGTTTCCTTTCGGTTTGGTAACTCTCCATTTAGCCTTCTGACATTTTACTTCTTTAATTCTTCTTCGAGCAAGATCTTCCTTGCGGTTAATCACCTCATTTTTTCTATCACGCAACTGAGATAACTCCATGTGCAACTACGAGAGCCAATCAATTTTCTCATTCCGCATGAGACTAAGAGCCTTGGTGAGTTCAACAATCTCTTTGTTCAGATTATTTCTTTCGAATTCAGAGTTGGCCTCTCTCCTCATTTGCTCGACCACTTGCTTGTCTTTGATAGCTTGATTCAGTGTCTTGGAGATTTTTCTCAGCTCAATGAAATGCTTCGTTACCATCTTGGTAACATCATGGGGTAGTCCCAGACTGCTAATATCATCAGATTTTGCATCATATGCAGCACTGTCAATCACATCGATCATGAGATCAAAATCATACTTATGTTCCTCTGTGGAAGCAGGAACACAGGATCTGGACTTCTTAGCAGATGCATCAGCTTTTCCTTCAGACTGCAGCTTTCTCTTCACAGTAGGGTTAGTCAAAGATTTTGGAGCTGCAGAACCCGAAGGTTTGTCAGTGAAGGTAATGGGTGCATGCCTTGGTCATCTCCTTGGAGAGGGTAAAACTTTCACTGGTGAGGGGCTCTTGGATGGCTTGTTGAGAATGGCACGTTGGTCATACATTGGAATTTCATCATGAGCATCTTCGCTGCATGACTCATCAGCCGAGATAGAAATGGCCTTCTTTGATTTCCTGACGACGGTTTTCTTTCGGGGAGCACGAGGGGAAACAGATTTCTTCGACTTGCTTCCCTTGGAGGTAGAAGCATGATCCTTCTTCTTCTGGACGTCTTGCTGAGTCAGCGCGATGTTTTTCGCTTCATCTTGGTTTTTCTTTGCTTCCCTAGCATCACGCTTGGCTTTGGCCTTCGCCATCTTAGCCGCTTCCTTGGCAAAATCAGCGATGGTTTTGAGGGAGTCGAGATGAGCATTTGAAGGCTATTGTGTTCTTACTTTTTCATCATCGGGGCCAATGCAGTTTTCAGCAATGCAGTCATTCCATGGTGGTGTGAAGGCAAACAGAACCTAGTACTTCTTGCGAACATTTTCATAATTGTACCATTTTCTTGCCCAGTGGCGGCGAATCCTTTGAAGCCTATTGTTGTGTTCAGTTGTTGATTCACCCTCTGGTGGAGTTCTGTAACTATATGGATCAGACATTTCAGCCGTGGTATTCTTTTCCCCGCCACGACCACCCTTTTTAGGATTACCATCCAAGAAGATGGTTAGGGCGTCTGTGACCAATTCATCTTCGGGCTGACTGTGAGTAGAGGGAATCTCCTCATTATCTTCTTTGGATTCAATCTCATTATTCTTTTTTGGTGCTTTGGGAGGCTTTGAAGATTTTTCTCCTCCTGTCAATCTCATTCGATCAGACCTTGGTGGAAACTGAGGCAATTCCCCTTCAGAATCTGAATACTCTTCCGAACTCTGTGCCATGACCAACCTGTGAGAGGAATAGATACGAGGGAAAATGTGGTAGGGTCATAAGCATGCACAGAAGGTATTTTGAACGAAAATGAATGTTTTTTGGAAGAAATGAAGGAATTCATGGTAGTCTTAGAGAAGATATCCTCGATAAATTTTAAACTAACCATAGAATGTTCAAGGCTGATTAAAGACTATCTAATCTTTCGGATAAGGACACATGAACCCTAGGTCGAGGAGAACAAGTACGAGGAAGATCTACAAACTGTACCAGTCAAATCCTAGAGATTCCTAAAGATCTACTACAGTGAAATAAATCATGGAAAATAGCATCGGTAAGAACTGCCCTAAGAACGGAGTTAGGGACAGGAGCAGTTCCGGATCCAAGTGCCCTATATTGGCAACTTGGATTAGCTATGGCAATGTGGGAGGAAGGATTACCGCACCGGCGTGATCAACAGCGATGAGATTTCACTGGAGTAGCACGGTGAAGCTCCTCGCCGGAGTTGCTTCGAGCAAGGGCTCAAGTGGAGGTGGACGAGGGTTTGAGGAACTGGGAGGAAGAAGACACGGTGAGGGATATTTATAGCTGGCGAGCTGAACCCCCTCTCCGAAATCTACGGCCCTCAGTTACGAGATGTTCCGCATTCGATAGACACGATCACGATTGTGGGGATAGTGGGCACGTGGCAACTGTTTTCTGCAAGAAACTCGGGAAGAGATCAGGAGACCGAAAGGTTCAAAGAAGGGATAACACCAAAAATGTTTAAAAAGTTTGAAGTCGATTTCTTTTGCGACCAAGGACGTCGGACATAAATTTTCTTCAGATCAAATTGCATGCTTATGATGGACAGCATAGATTAGGATGAGAAAGAATAGAGGGATAAAAGGGTCCGAAACAAAACACTCATCCAGAAGAGAGGAAACACAAAATCATGGAGCTATGAGTGAGTTGTTCATCGGATGAAGCACAAACTCGGTGAAACGAAGACAAACACATGAACAAGAGCAAATAAACACAAAGATCGAGCACCAACAATATAGATCTAAGGGCTAAGAATAAACGAGTAGAATCGCTGAGAGAGTTCCTGCAAGAAGGGTTAGTTCTTTTTCGCAACCCACACTTGTGTGGGCAGCGAGAATCTCATTTGTTTTGTCTGAGCAGGGACATTCCTTCGATGAGTTCTGTAGTTTGCCTATGCCTTTTGAGAGTAATCATATGAATATGCATAGAAATTGTTTCCAGAGACATGAGCATAATGATTCGAGGAGGTGCGCATGTACTCCTTCTGTCAAAGGTTTGACCAATATCCATTCGAGGAAGTTCCAGCACCAATCTGTGAATGATAATCATTTCCTCGAGGAGAATCACTCTACATATTCAAGTTAGCTGTGACAGATAAATTTTCAATGATGCACTTCTTCACCCAGATTTGCTTCTTGGGTGAACCAGACCTGCAGTTAGTCCCAACATACCGAGCGAAAACCTTACCATTCTGTTGTTTGAAGAATTTGTAGTTTGAGTCATCAGACTCGTCAGAAACAACAGTAATGGGAGTGTCATATCCAGACAGAATTGCAGGTTTGAGAGTTTTACTTTTAGCAATAACCCAACTCGTTCGAGGATATTGCTCGGGAGTCCAGTAGGTTCCATCAACGTTGAATTTTCTTTCGAAACCCAATCCTTCCTTTCGGGGTTTTTTTGTGCAGTACTGACTTCTTGAGCACATCATAGAGAATTTGATGCCCTTTGAGTCTCTTTAGCATTCCTAACTCAAGCAAGTTCTTTAACCTGCAATTTTCATCAGCAATAGCAACAAATTCCTCGGAAGAGGGGTTAGAAATACCGTTCGTAGTTGTTGCAATATTCTCGATGACAGCATTGGATATTTCAGCATTTGAATTAGCATTGCTACGTTCTAGGCATTGTGAGCAAGGAGGCACAAAATCATCAAGAAGTCGCTTAGATTGCTCGACGAAGAGAGAATCTTTTTCTTTTGCTAGCACGTTATGAGACTCTTTCAGTGACTTGAGTTCTTGATTCCTGTTAAGGAGTTCATCTGATAAACTCTCGTAGTCGACTATAAGGGAATCATATCGGTTGGAAAGATCATCAATAGTTGAAGAAAAAGCATCATGCTCTTCGATCAACTTTTGGTTTTTCTCCATCTCTTTGACCAGTAATCCTTTGACTTTCCTAATATTCTTCTCAAGTTTTTCAAGCTCATCTTCTTGAGATTTTGCAATCTTAACCAGTTTAGCATAGGCAATGTATTCAGGAGAATATTCAGTCATAGATTTTTGGTGTTTTGCTGATACCTGATCCTTAGAGGTCTTTGCCATGAGACAGAATGTGATTTGTTCATCATCACTTGAAGCATTGTCATTAGTGTCTGATTCGAGTGATTTCTCAGATGATTCATAAGCAACGAAAGCACTGCTTCTTCCTAACCTTCTGTGAAGCTCTTCATCTTTCGATTCTGATTCGGATGTCTCATCTTCATATTCCTTGTTCATATCAGCACATGCTCTGTTCAGCTACGATATTCTCTTCATATTAGATTCAATGGTTGCTCTGGCTTTCACGTCAGTGAATGGTCTCGTCTAAGAGGATGAGGAAGATTCATTTTTCTTTGAGAGCTTAGTGTGACGATCCATTCGAGTGAATCCATTGTCGTGAGGATACATCCATCTGTTGCTAGGTTTTTTATCCCATCAAGGACAGTCTGCTATGAGGTGACCGAATTGTTTGCACTTGAAGCACTTTATTTCTTTTGGAGGTAACTTTCTTGAAGATTCAGGCAAGTCAAATTCATCATCATTTGTGAGACACAGATTCTGTCTTCTGAGATCACTTAGCCATTCTGTGAGCATTTCTAGTTCCCTTGTGATAGTGTGTTGATTCTCGACACCTTCTTCTTGTGAACTGCCATAGTGTGAAAGAATTCCCCCTTCACTTTCTGAATAAGATTCTTGATCTCCATTTTCAAGTTCCATCTTTTCTTCGGGAATAGACAACTGCGTCATGACCTCGACGTAGTGAAGTTCTTCATAGTCTGGTCTTTGCTTGATTTCAGCTATGATTGGATCAAAGGTTGCATCAAGAGAACTCAGTAGCTTGTAGGCTACATCTCTATCAGTGATATCTGTTACTCCTCGTTGATGAAGTCTTTCAACAATATTGGTCAACCGATCAATGAGTTCCATATCACTTTCCTTACGAAGACTTCTTAAACCAGCAAACATGGCACGAAGCATTTCAGTGTGAGGATCTGTTCTGGTAATGAATTCTTCATGAGCATTTCTTATGGCATCCCAGAGTTGCTTTGCAGTGTCAAGCTTTCGGAACCGAATGAAAATGTCTTTCGAGATACTTTCACAGATAATATCTTTTGCTTGTGCATTCAACCGCAGTATAGCTTTGTCATCAGAATTTGGAGCATCAGGGTGCTGAATGATGTATCCATTTTCCACAATCTGCCAAAGTTCTATGTTGATGGCTTGAAGTCTAATTCTCATTCTCTCTTTCCAGTAGACATAGTCATTTCCATCGAAGATAGGAAACCTTTCGGAGTGCAAGGACCTACCTGCATACGACATACTCAAAACTCCAAGGTTGTTAGACCTTTAATAAATAGAGACAGGGAGAACCTACTCTGATACCAATTGTTAGGACCGAGAGTATATCGACTAGAGGGGGTGAATGGGAGATTCAAAAATTCTTGCGAATGTTATGAACTGATCCCAAACACAACAGCGGAAATAAGGTTCTGTAGAAATGAACTTAAGCAAGCAAGTTATTGAGATATATATCTATCAAAGTAGGAAGCAATAATGGTTCGAGCATAGGATATCATAGGTTTGACAATAATGATGGTAATGCAACATGCGAGCAAATGCAGTAGCATGAGAGAAAACAAGGTATGAATTACGAGGGAAAAGCCTGAGGAAGAACAATGACGAGGTGAATTAAAGTGACACAGGGAAATCATGCCAGTCTTAATAAGATAAGTGCGAAGTGAAATCCCGAATACCGCCCCCTCTTGTGCAATGACAAGTGAATAAACACTCACCATGAGAATAACCCGCTTAGCATGAAAGATACTGACCGCCCCCTGTCACTCCATGAGCGGTACGGGCACACAAAACGGATGTTCATTTAAATATTTAGAGGTGGCACATGCAAATTTACTTAGAACGGCAAGGTAATACCGTATATAGGTAGTGGACTCATCTGGAGTAACTTTGGTTTAGGGGTTTGGATGCACAAGTAGTATTCCCGCTTAGTACAGGTGAAGGCTAGCAAATAGGTTGAGAAGCGACCAGCTAGAGAGCGAAAACAGTCATAAACATGCATTGTGAATAATTAACATTGAATACTAGCATGAGTAGGATATAAACACCATGAACATAAATATCGTAGAGACTATGTTGGTTTTGAATCAACTACATGTGTGAACATGTGCCAAGTCAAGCCACTTGAAACATTCGGAGGAGGATAGCATACTATCATACCACATCACAATCATTTTAATGCATGTTGACACCCAAGATAAATCATTATCCACTCCTAACTACTTAAGCATGTCATGAACAACTATAATCTCTAATTGTCATCACAAACATGTTTACTCATAATATGATGAATATACTGAATTAAACATATTTACAAAAACAAAAACAAGTTGAGTTCATACCCGCTTTTCCTTGCCACAGTCACTTCATCAAATATTGTCATTATTGCCTTTCACTTGCACCATCGAATGATATGAAAATAATAATAGTGCAAGAGTGTCGTGGACTAAGCTGGAATCTGCAAACATTTTATTCAAAGGTGAAGACAAGGTAATATGGGCTCTTTGTTAGATCATCAATAATGCATATGAGAGCCACTCAACGTTTTCATCGTGGTCTTCTCCTTACGACAACTCAACAAAAAGAAAAGAATTTCAGAGAAACACACTGATTTTTTTGGAGTTTTTAGTTTTTCTTGAAGAAAGCAAAATAACAAAGGAAAAACAAAAACAAGAAAAAAAAACATTTACACTGAAAAGCTCCCAACAAGCAAAAGAAGAAATGAGAAATCTTTTTGGGTTTTCTTTTAATACTATAACTAATTAAACTAGAAAGAAAAACAAAAAAGAAGCGAGATTTTTTTTTTGATTTTCTCAAAGTTTTTCAAACACACAAGAAGAAAGCAAAAATAAAACTAACATGGATTATACAATGAAAGAGGATGAACACCGACAACTGGAATGAAACGTGTGAACATGAATGTAATGTCGGTGAGAAATACGTACTCCCCTAAGCTTAGGCTTTTGCCTAGCTTGGTAATCACCACCTGTAGTAGCCATCTGATGCAATATGAAAGTGCTGAGGCGCCGGCACTTGAGTGTCCCAAGCCTGGGCCTCGTCCTCTGCCGCAGCCAATGCATTCTGGTACGTAGTGATGTCCGGTGGCATGACGGTGTATCCGTTCCTGGCATAAGGGTCAAACAAAGCAGGTGCAGGCAATGGAATAATGTCATGAGTATTCTCGTTGAATACCAAGTTATAGTGAATATGGTGAGGAGGCTCAGGTTCATCAATAAAGTGGTGATCTATCATGGATTGGTGATCTAAATAGACCTCAGGCAATAAATAATCATGGGGGTGTATAGCAACATGAAAACGTCTCGCTAAGCGAGTAGCATAAATACCACCATCACTACAAAAAAACACTTCCATGATGATACGTGTTTGTCACAGTAGGTCACATTTTCTGTCATGCATGTACATCCATGACGATTTTATGATAGAATCAAGATAGTCATACCTGTGATGTCGTAGAAGTGTTCCATGACAATACTCAAATTATCATCACGGAAGTGTTCACATCCATGACGATAAATGACGCGTCATGGAAGTGCTTTCATCAAGGGTAACCAACACATGGCATCCACCATAACGGGTCGCTGTTAAGCTATCGGGTCCGATTTTGGATCCGGTAACTCGTTAACAGCAATGACCAATGGCGATTTTCCACGTGTAAAATTCCCATTGGCCGGAGGAAACACGTGTCGGCTCCGAAGATGAGCCAGATGTCGTCCATACAATGGAGGAGACATGCCTATGATACGTCGACATGTGGCAGGGCCCAACAGAGGCCAATATAGGTTAAAAGGCTGCCCAGTCAAAGGCTCGTATGATTTACTCAGATACTAGTGGGCTGGCCCACTAACAGCCTGCTTAAACATGGCCCATTTACGGCCCACCACCAGATCTGGCCCGTTAATTGTTCGCCGAGTCCTTGGGCCCAATTACGGCCCAGTGAGATTTCCGCCTGTTAGAGGCCCGATGTAGACATGGGCCCATTTCAGCCCGATGTGTCTTTCGGCCTGGGAATGGCCCGTGCTGCCCATGGGCCATATATGGTCCGACGCGACATCTGGCCCACTAACGGCCCGTGATCAAGGCGGCAATAGTTCAGCCCAATGTGACTTTGGGACTGTTAAAGGCCTGTCGTATAATTCGGCCCGTTGATGCCTCTACTAAGCTTTCGGCATGTTAAAGGCCCATGAAATTAGTGGGCGAACGAAGGCCTGAGATATGTTTTTGGCCTGGTAACGGCCCGTCATATAACTGGGCTAATAATGGCTCGATGTACATTTTAGCCTACTAAAGGCCCGTGGACGACTATTGAAAATTGAGGCCCAACATGCATTTCGGCCTGCTAAAGGCCCATGGTATTTTCTGGGTTGTAACAGGCCAGCAGAATATTCAACCTGTTAATGGCCCGAAGCTACATGGGTCCAACTAAGCGTTGGGTCCACTAAAGGCCCAACTAAATATTGGGCCCAATGAAGGCCCATGTAAGTTGTGGGCCTGGCGCACAGTGTCCACGAAGGGCCCAAATGGCCAGTCAGCACAGGCCCAAGAAAGTTGCAGGCCGGCCCAATTGTGGCCCGTTGAAATGCAGGCCCGTTAGAGGCGACTGTTTCGGCCCGGTCGCCTACATCAGATTTTCGCCTTTTTTCAGATAGCGAATGATGGCATATACGGTAACTAGTAGGAATTAAGAACAAACCTACTCTATACAATAAAGAAATTATGACATAGTAACTTTGGGATCCACTAGGCATCAAAGGTATACAAAAAGGATTTATGGTATATGTGACGCCCCCGGTTCAATCGTACACTAATCATACACGCAAACGTGTACGATCAAGCCCAGGGACTCACGGGAAGATATCACAACACAACTCTAAACACAAATAAACGGAGGTCCACAATATTACAGACCAGGGATCCGAAGATCCGAATACATAAGTCAGTCATACAAATAATATCTGGGTACAGACATAGTTAGACAAGTTTTGCCTTAAGAAGGCTAGCACAAACAGCGACACTAGATCGAAAGGCGTTGGCCTCCTGCCTGGGAGCCTCCGATCCTACTCCTGGTCAGCTGGCTCGATCCAGTAGTACGTGCCCTCTGGACCCGCCTGGTAGTAGGCTCCGGTGGTGGCGTCTGGCTCCTGGACTCCATCGTCTGGTGTATCATCAAGGTGGGGGTATATGGGGGAAAAGAGAAAATAAAGCAACCGTGAGTACTCATCCGAAGTACTCAGCAAGCAAAGGATCTATACTACATATGCAACATTATCAATGGAGAAAAGGCTGTATATGTGGACTGGGCTGCAGAAATGCCAGAATAGAGAGAAAGGCCTAGTCCTATCGAAGACTAGCATCTTCAAACATCTTCTCAAAGCCATCATCTTGCAGCAGTAGAAGAGAGTAGAATAGCATTTTATTTAACAAACATGTTGAAATACAGCTCAAAGATCCTTCCTCGACTCCCAGCGAGAAAGTAATCCCGAAGCTTCAATTAAGTAACAAGTATCCAGTTTAAGTAGTAGATCGGGATACACAAACTGAGCGTCCTTTACCGTAGGACCGGCTATCGATAGAAGATTCATCCCTGCAGGGGTGCACTACTGTTACCCAACACGCTCGATCAACTCTGGCCGGACATACTTGCTGGGTAATGCCCTTCCTCGGAAGATCAACACGAAGCAGCGCTCTACCTAGGCTCAGCAGAGAGGTCAGCACGCCGGACTAACCTATGCACCCAGGGGTCTCGGGCCATCGCCCTGGGCACCCTGCGCGTTGCGTCGCTGGTCGGGGTGCAGGCGCGACACTGAACTCGCCAGTGAAGTATCCAGCCCAATCCCGACGATCAGCCCGCACGGTGAATCGTGACGTCTGATAAGCTTTCGGCGAAACGTACATCGCAGAGGGCCCCATAACCATTATCCCGCGTGGTGGCAGTGCGTATAGGGCACGTCGACCCACTCAGATCACACACCCAAATCCAATAGGCTCAATTAGTATCAAGCGGAGACAATCAGAGTCTCTGATGCTCCGCCACAATGTCACACTCGAGTGCCCTTCCGGCACACCCGAAATCATAGATCCCCAGCGGGTACCCACCAGGGTGGACCCGCCTGTGAAAAAGGTCAAGTAACCGTGTGGTCATAATCATCAGGGTGAACGTAAGAGGTATCACCCTCGAGGTTCACACTGAGGGGTTGCACGACAGAGTCGTATCGGACATGGAGATGGAGGAATCACCCTCGATGACCACGACCGTACAGCTATGCTGCAGAGTATTCATCAGGAGTGCGTTACGAGGTATCACCCTCGGCACTCGATAGTTACTACGCAGAGTCGTACAACTAAGGGGGGTGTGAAGTGAGGCGTCTGTCTCTGATCGACGATCACGTTGATCGAGTCGTTGATGAACAAGCAGGGGCGACAAAGTAAGGTGGTGGGGTCACAGATGGTTCATACCAACCTATACTAAACAGTTTATCATAGGCAGGTAAAGTAGCAATGAACAGGTTACAACAGCAGGCTATGCATCAGAATAGGAGCATACATTAACAGTAGCGAAATCTAATGCAAGCAGGAGAATAGAATGGGCGATATCTGGAATGCTCAAGGGGGGGGCTTGCCTGGTTGCTCTGGCAAGAGAGGGAGGTCGTCAACGGGCTGCTCGTCGGTAGAGTAGTCGTAACCTGGTGCAGCGTCGTCGGTCTCGGCGTCTATCGAGAGAGAAGGAGGGGGAGAGAAACAATAAATTCACAGCAATAATGCAATCAATATGTATGACATGCCTAAATGATATGCCGGGGTGTTCTACTGCCTAACTAAATGATTTAGTTAATTTAGGAATTTATTCGGATTTATTTAATCAAAGTTGGACACTATTCATTTATCGAAATCGGTCTAATTGTTCAACGTTCTTATAGCTGCGGGCATCTGACGGAGATACCGAGGGCGTATCCGGGCTCGTATCGTCGTTCTGAGCAAGTTTCATGTATAAAATATTTTCATCGGAGATACGGTTTAAAAGATATGATTTTCTAAAGTTTTTATTAATTTCTAAAATTTTAATTAATTATTTAATTCAACATTATCCGAAACAGTGATTGATGACGTCAGCATGACATCATGCTGACGTCAGCAGCCACCTGACAGGGTGGGTCCCACCTGTCATAGGCTGGTAGGTTAATTAGGTTTAATTAATTTAATTACTGATTAATTAACACTTAACTAGTTAATTAGATTAACCTAATCAGGATTAATTAACTAATTAATTAACTAATTAATTAATTAATTATTTTAATTATTTATTTTTATTTTCATTATTTTTCCTAAAACGTTTCTGGGCCGTGGGCCCCATTCGTCAGCGTCACAGGGGGTTTGGGCCCCACTGGGCAGTGGCCCAGGGGGGGGTCACAGGCGTGCGGGCGCGGCGCCCCGTCGGGCGAACCCGGGGCGCGGGCGAGCGGCCCAGGCGGGCGCGGTGAGCGTGGCAGGGGGCGAGCAGGCGCTGGGCGCGGCCGGGGCCGGAGCGCGGCGGAGCAGAGTAGCAGCGGCAGCGGGGTGGCCGGAGCAGCAGCGAGGGGCGGCGCGGCACAGCGGGCACGGCGGGGCGAAGCGGGGCAAGATCCGCGAGCAGTAGCGAGGCAGGGCACGCGCGCGCGTGTGCGAGGCCCGGCGAGGCTGCGGTGCGCGCGGGCGCGTGCGCGAGCAGGCGAGCGCGGGCGGAGCGGCGGCACGGGGGCGCGGTGCGCGCGGCGAGGTGCGGGAGCATAGAGGGGGAGGCCTGGGGCCTCACCGTGCTCGTAGGGACGGGGCAGCGGGGGGGTCGGGGCGGTCGACGGGGACGACGGCGACGGAGACGAGGTGCAGGCCGGCGGGGAGGCGCGGGCGGTGGCGTCCAACGGCGACGGCGAGGCGGCGCGGTCGTCGCAGCGACCGAGGGCGACGGGGTCGTTCCCGCGATCCCGATCCCGATCTGGATCGGGAGGTGGGGGCTGACGAGGGGGAGGCGGCGACGGGGCGGCGTCGGCGACGGGGCGGACGGGATCGGAAGATCCCGATCCAGATGGGGGGGGGTTCAAAGCATTCATAACATATACCTCAGCTTCAGCGTCTCGAGTAATTCGGGCAGTGTAGTTCACTATCTCATCGGAGGGGTGAAGAAGTTGGATAATTTTGTGGCACAATTGATCGAAGCAATGTGAGCTTTCAACCAATCCATTCCGAGTATGAGGTCTATGGTGGAAGACTTCAGGATAATAGGGGAAGCTAGGAATTCAAATTCCTCGATTTCAAACGGGACATTATGTGCCATCATAGTGGTTTGACATTGGCCTCCAGGGGTACGGACAACTATTGGCAGGTTCATCTTTCGAATGCAATGTCATGAGATAATGCAAATGCTTCAGACATGAATGAATGCGATGCTCCTGAATCAAATAATACAGAAGCAGGTACTGAGTTAACAAGAAGGGTACCCATCACAGTAGCAGGTTGATCCTGGACTTCTTCAATGTCAATGTTGTAAGCTTGACCACGACCACGTGAAGCAGACCCAGTATTATAGTTGCGGGTCTGATTGTTGCCACGGCCATTCCACGGCCAGCACGAGGAAAATCTAACTGATTCTGAGTCTGGCGGCAGTCTTTAGCCTGGTGGCCTGGTTTGGCGCACTTGAAAACACAACCATCTTCAGGACGAAGAGGGAGATTGTTCTGTGAATAGCTTGAGCCTTTGACGGCCTCGGTGGTGGAGGAGGCAGACGGCAGGAGCATATGTTCTTTGGCGCAGAGGTATTGGGACGGAACGCGTTGTTGGGAATCCAAACTCTACGCTTGTGCCGAGCCCAAAGATGAGCAGCATCACGATAGCGCTTCTGCGAGTCCTTGTTCCATCTGAGCGGTCTCAACAAGAATAGCCTTGTTCACTAGAGTTGAGAAGTCATTGATGTCTTGAGCAGCTAGTGCAAGCTTGAGGTCAGGGTGTAGTCCATTACGGAATTCTCCTGTCTGCGAGCATCTGTGGCGAGTCTTCTTCAGCATAGCGGGAGAGATCAAGAAATTCCCGCTGATAAGCTTCGACGGTTTTATTGCCCTGGGTGAGGTTGCGGAACTGGGTCTTCATGCGTTCCATAATTGCTTGAGGGATGTAACGTGTACGGAAAGCAGCCTGGAACCATACCAAGTGATGATTGTTCCAACAGGCAGTACGCTTGGTGTGTCCCACCATTGAGCACGGGGCCCTTTAAGAAAAAGGCCGCGAAGGTGACAAATTGGCGGGGGGCACATTGCAGACTCCATCTCGTGAGTGATGTCGCGGAGCCAGTCATCGGCATCCAGGGGCTTGTCAGAGTTGCGAAACTGCGTTATAAGCATCGTAGAGACGTGCTCGAGTGGCAACCAACTCGACGGCGAGAGCCCGAACAGTGCGATCCAGAGCCTGAGTGCACTGAATCAGAACGCGGTGGTCATATCGGCGAGGCTCGTACGGGGCACAGATAGCTGTGTAGTATCCGGTAGCATCTCCAGCAGGGGCATATGGAATGTATCGAACTCAGAGTCATCCAAGATATCACTGAACTTCCTCGAAGACGTGCGACAGCAGAGTAGGCGGCATCATGTACTGCCATCTCAATCGTCACGCCTAATCCGTGAAAAAGGTGTAACTCGGTGTCTGAGTCATTCTGCCTATCATAAATCCGAACTTCAGCTAGTACTGTTCCTGATTAAACTCGCGGTAATCCTCGTAAACCCATGTACTCAGGGTACCAGCGGTAGCCAAGTCTGGTCATGAGAGCGATCAGGACAGCTGGAAACCCAGGGGTATTACGAGCCCAAGTGCGAAGCACAAGCTGTGTCGTAGGACGCGGTGGAAACAAACGGTCCATCTGAAACAGAGGAAATTCAGATTTGTCAAATGGCAACGAGAAGTTTAACACACACTCGGAGAGAAAGGTTAAACAAAACAATGGAAAGGAAAATGATTATCAGACTAATCAGATCAATGACTGGGAAATCGCACAGATATCCAGCTTCCGGGTAGACGGGATTTACGAGATCCTAAGTGTCGGCGTTAGTAAAATTTTATTTAACCCGAATAGAAGAGATATTAGAGTCCCAGAGATATACGAGGAATAAAGATCCTAATACCACCCAGTTGGCGACGTGGGCCCGTAAGCCACACAGCCAAGTTAGTAAATTAGTTTCCGGTTTCTAGACTCAACTTCGGCCAAGGAATTTGGAGGGGGCTTCCTACAGGCAGTCGGCTCTGATACCAACTTGTGACCGCCCCGGTTCAATCGTACACTAATCATACACGCAAACGTGTACGATCAGCCCAGGGACTCACGGGAAGATATCACAACACAACTCTAAACAAATAAACAGGAGGTCCACAATATTACAGACCAGGGATCCGAAGATCCGAATCATAAGTCAGTCATACAAATAATATCTGGGTACAGACATAGTTAGCAAGTTTTGCTTAAGAAGGCTAGCACAAACAGCGACACTAGATCGAAAGGCGTTGGCCTCCTGCCTGGGAGCCTCGATCCTACTCCTGGTCAGCTGGCTCGATCCAGTAGTACTCATCCGAATACTCAGCAAGCAAAGGATCTATACTACATATGCAACATAATCATGGAGAAAAGGCTGTAATGTGGACTGGGCTGCAGAAATGCCAGAATAGAGAGAAAGGCCTAGTCCTATCGAAGACTAGCATCTTCAAACATCTTCTCAAGCCATCATCTTGCAGCAGTAGAAGAGAGTAGAATAGCATTTATATTAACAAACATGTTGAAATACAGCTCAAAGATCCTTCCTCGACTCCCAGCGAGAAAGTAATCCCGAAGCTTCAATTAAGTAACAATTATCCAGTTTAAGTAGTAGATCGGGATACACAAACTAAGCGTCCTTTACCGTAGGACCGCTATCGATAGAAATTCATCCGCTGCATTAAGCTTGCTCGCCAGGTTGATAGACTATTTCCTGGTGCTTTCGGTCATAGTTGCTCTTCTGACGAGACTGAGCAGACTTCAAATGTTCACGAACAATACGGACTTGTTCTTCAGCTTGCCGAATAATGTCCGGTCCGACGAGTGAGCGTTCCCCAGTTTCTGACCAATTCAGAGGGGTTCGACACTTACGTCCGTATAGAACTTCAAACGGTGCCATCTTCAGACTAGCTTGATAGCTATTGTTGTAAGAGAATTCGGCATACGGGAGAGATTCCTCCCATTTCTTACCAAAGGAGATGACGCAAGCTCGAAGCATATCTTCGAGCACTTGATTAACTCGTTCAACTTGACCCTGTGACTGAGGGTGAAAAGCGGTGCTGAAAGACAGATGAGTTCCCATAGCTTCTTGGAAACTATTCCAGAATCTGGAGGTGAAGAGGCTGCCACGATCAGAACTGATCTCCAACGGAACACCGTGGAGTGACGCAATTCAGGAAACATACAAGTCTGCTAACTGGCTAGCAGTGATTGTCTCCTTAACAGGCAGAAAGTGGGCAACCTTAGAGAATCGGTCAATGACAACAAAAATAGCATCATGACCCTTCTGGGATTTGGGAAAACCAGTAATGAAATCCATTTGGACCTTGTCCCATTTCCATTCAGGAATTTCCAGGGGTTGCAGAGTTCCTGCGGGCCTTTGATGTTGAGCTTTAACGCGGCGGCAAACGTCACACTCAGAAACATAACGAGCAATGTCTCGCTTCATATTAGGCCACCAGAATCTTTGACAAATGTCACGGTACATCTTTGTGCTACCAGGGTGAATGGACAAGGGAGTGTCATGAGCTTCCTTCATAACGTTTTCCCTCTCATTCTTGAACTTGGGTACGAAGAGACGGTGTTGGAAAAATAGGATCCCATCTGCATCAAGATGGAATTCCGACGGCTTTCCTTTCTCGAGGTATCGCTTGATCTTTTCAACTTCAGTGTCATACCTTTGCATAACCTTAATGCCGTGTTCTAAATCTGGTTCGACAACCAGGGTATTGAGATAACCCTGTGGAACAATATGGAGGTTCAATTTGCAAAGCTCTTCATGGAGAAGAGGTTGTGTTTCTTGCTATAGGACTTGCGACTTAAAGCATCGGCCATTACATTAGCCTTGCCGGGGGTGTATGAGATATTCATATCATAATCGGCAATTGTTTCGAGCCATCTTTGTTGACGAAGGTTCAGATCTGGTTGAGTATATAAATACTTCAAGCTTTGGTGATCCGTGTATATCTCGCAACGGTTACCGAGAAGGTAATGTCGCCATAGCTTCAAGGCATAGATAACCGCAGAAAGTTCAAGATCATGCACGGGATAATTTTCTTCATGAGGACGCAATTGTCGGGAGGCATAAGCAATCACTTTGCGCTCTTGCATTAGGACACAGCCTAATCCTTGACGAGATGCATCACAGTATATCACGAAATCCTTTTGGGAATCCGGGGGTGCTAGTACTGGGGCAGATGTCAATTTATCTTTTAGTGTCTGAAAGCTTTCTTGACATTTTTCTGTCCACTCAAATTTAACACCTTTGTGAAGCAGATTTGTCAATGGTTTTGCAATCTTGGAAAAGTTCTCAACGAATCGACGGCAATAACTAGCGAGTCCAAGAAAACTTCTGACTTGCTTAACATTCTTTGGGGGAGTCCAGTCGAGAATAGCCTGAACTCGTTCGGGGTTAACAGCAATCCCATCCTTGGAAATCACATGTCCAAGGTAAGTTACTTCCGGAAGCCAAAATTCGCATTTGGAATACTTGGCATACAACTGGTGTTCTCGGAGCCTTTCTAGAACAAGGCAGAGATGTTCAGCATGTTCCTCTTTATTCTTAGAATAGACCAGAATATCATCTAGATATACCACGACGAATTTGTCGAGGTAATCCATGAATATATAATTCATCAGGCGGGAGAATGTAGCTGGAGCATTCGTTAGGCCAAATGACATGACGGTGTATTCATAGGAGCCATAACGAGTGACGAATGCAGTCTTGGGAATGTCCTCTTCACGGACATGGATCTGGTGATAACCCAACCTCAAGTCGAGTTTAGAGAACACCGATGATCCAGCGAGTTGATCATAAAGATCATTGATCCGGGGCAGTGGGTATTTATTCTGGATTGTGGCTTGGTTAATGGGCCGGTAATCCTGAACCAATCGGTTAGTTCCATCCTTCTTCTTAACGAAGAGTGAAGGTGCTCCCCAAGCAGAGGAACTGGGGCGGATGAAACCACTCTTAAGTGACTTGTCGATTTCTTCCTTAAGCTCAAGAAGGTGATGCGGAGGCATCTTATAAGGTCGCTTGGCAATAGGAACGGTGCCAGGCTTCAAGTCGATGACGAACTCGACAGCTCTAGCCGGGGGTATTCCTGGAAGTTCTTCTGGAAAGACGTCTGGAAAATCTCGAACGACAGGAACGTTCTCGATCCCTTCCAGAGGTGAGGCGTTCAAAGCATTCATAACATATACCTCAGCTTCAGCGTCTTGAGTAATTCGGGCAGTGTAGTTCACTATCTCATCGGAGGGGTGAAGAAGTTGGATAATTTTTGTGGCACAATTGATCGAAGTAACGTGAGCTTTCAACCAATCCATTCCGAGTATGAGGTCTATGGTGGAAGACTTCAGGATAATAGGGGAAGCTAGGAATTCAAATTCCTCGATTTCAACAGGGACATTATGTGCCATCATAGTGGTTTGACATTGGCCTCCAGGGGTACAGACAACTATTGGCAGGTTCATCTTTTCGAATGCAATGTCATGAGATAATGCAAATGCTTCAGACATGAATGAATGCGATGCTCCTGAATCAAATAATACAGAAGCAGGTACTGAGTTAACAAGAAGGGTACCCATCACAGTAGCAGGTTGATCCTGGACTTCTTCAATGTCAATGTTGTAAGCTTGACCACGACCACGTGAAGCAGACCCAGTATTATAGTTGCGGGTCTGATTGTTGCCACGGCCATATCCACGGCCAGCACGAGGAAAATCTAACTGATTCTGAGTCTGGCGGCAGTCTTTAGCCTGGTGGCCTGGTTTGCGGCACTTGAAACACAAACCATCTTCAGGACGAAGAGGGGCATTGTTCTGAATAGCTTGAGCCTTTGACGGCCTCGGTGGTGGAGGAGGCAGACGTGGAGCAGCATTGTTCTTTGGCGCAGAGGTATTGGGACGGAACGCGTTGTTGGGAATCCAAACTCTACGCTTCGGTGCCGAGCCCAAAGATGAGCCAGCATCACGATAGCGCTTCTGCGAGTCCTTGTGTTCCATCTGAGCGGTCTCAACAAGAATAGCCTTGTTCACTAGAGTTGAGAAGTCATTGATGTCTTGAGCAGCTAGTGCAAGCTTGAGGTCAGGGTGTAGTCCATTACGGAACTTCTCCTGTCTGCGAGCATCTGTGGCGATGTCTTCTTCAGCATAGCGGGAGAGATCAAGAAATTCCCGCTGATAAGCTTCGACGGTTTTATTGCCCTGGGTGAGGTTGCGGAACTGGGTCTTCATGCGTTCCATAATTGCTTGAGGGATGTAACGTGTACGGAAAGCAGCCTGGAACTCATACCAAGTGATGATTGTTCCAACAGGCAGAGTACGCTTGTGTGTGTCCCACCATTGAGCAGCGGGGCCCTTTAAGAAAAAGGCCGCGAAGGTGACAAAGTTGGCGGGGGCGACATTAGCAGACTCCATCTCGTGAGTGATGTCGCGGAGCCAGTCATCGGCATCCAGGGGCTTGTCAGAGTTGCGAAACTGCGTTATAGCATCGTAGAGACGTGCTCGAGTGGCAACCAACTCGACGGCGAGAGCCCGAACAGTGCGATCCAGAGCCTGAGTGCACTGAATCAGAACGCGGTGGTCATATCGGCGAGGCTCGTACGGGGCACAGATAGCTGTGTAGTATCCGGTAGCATCTCCAGCAGGGGCATATGGAATGTATCGGAACTCAGAGTCATCCAAGATATCACTGAACTGTCCTCGAAGACGTGCGACAGCAGAGTAGGCGGCATCATGTACTGCCATCTCAATCGTCACGCCTAATCCGTGAAAAAGGTGTAACTCGGTGTCTGAGTCATTCTGCCGATCATAAATCCGAACTTCAGCATAGTACTGTTCCTGATTAAACTCGCGGTAATCCTCGTAAACCATGTACTCAGGGTACCAGCGGTAGCCAAGTCTGGTCATGAGAGCGATCAGGACAGCTGGAAACCCAGGGGTATTACGAGCCCAAGTGCGAAGCACAAGCTGTGTCGTAGGACGCGGTGGAAACAAACGGTCCATCTGAAACAGAGGAAATTCAGATTTGTCAAATGGCAACGAGAAGTTTAACACAACTCGGAGAGAAAGGTTAAACAAAACAATGGAAAGGAAAATGATTATCAGACTAATCAGATCAATGACTGGGAAATCGCACAGATATCCAGCTCTCCGGGTAGACGGGATTTACGAGATCCTAAGTGTCGGCGTTAGTAAAATTTTATTTAACCCGAATAGAAGAGATATTAGAGTCCCAGAGTATAGACGAGGAATAAAAGATCCTAATACCACCCAGTTGGCGACGTGGGCCCGTAAGCCACACAGCCAAGTTAGTAAATTAGTTTCTCGGTTTCTAGACTCAACTTCGGCCAAGGAATTTGGAGGGGGGCTTCCTACAGGCAGTCGGCTCTGATACCAACTTGTGACGCCCCCGGTTCAATCGTACACTAATCATACACGCAAACGTGTACGATCAAGCCCAGGGACTCACGGGAAGATATCACAACACAACTCTAAACACAAATAAACGGAGGTCCACAATATTACAGACCAGGGATCCGAAGATCCGAATACATAAGTCAGTCATACAAATAATATCTGGGTACAGACATAGTTAGACAAGTTTTGCCTTAAGAAGGCTAGCACAAACAGCGACACTAGATCGAAAGGCGTTGGCCTCCTGCCTGGGAGCCTCCGATCCTACTCCTGGTCAGCTGGCTCGATCCAGTAGTACTCATCCGAAGTACTCAGCAAGCAAAGGATCTATACTACATATGCAACATTATCAATGGAGAAAAGGCTGTATATGTGGACTGGGCTGCAGAAATGCCAGAATAGAGAGAAAGGCCTAGTCCTATCGAAGACTAGCATCTTCAAACATCTTCTCAAAGCCATCATCTTGCAGCAGTAGAAGAGAGTAGAATAGCATTTTATTTAACAAACATGTTGAAATACAGCTCAAAGATCCTTCCTCGACTCCCAGCGAGAAAGTAATCCCGAAGCTTCAATTAAGTAACAAGTATCCAGTTTAAGTAGTAGATCGGGATACACAAACTAAGCGTCCTTTACCGTAGGACCGGCTATCGATAGAAGATTCATCCCTGCAGGGGTGCACTACTGTTACCCAACACGCTCGATCAACTCTGGCCGGACATACTTGCTGGGTAATGCCCGTCCTCGGAAGATCAACACGAAGCAGCGCTCTACCTAGGCTCAGCAGAGAGGTCAGCACGCCGGACTAACCTATGCACCCAGGGGTCTCGGGCCATCGCCCTGGGCACCCTGCGCGTTGCGTGGCTGGCCGGGGTGCAGGCGCGACACTGAACTCGTCAGTGAAGTATCCAGCCCAATCCCGACGATCAGCCCGCACGGTGAATCGTGATGTCTGATAAGCTTTCGGAGAAACGTACATCGCAGAGGGCCCCATAACCATTATCCCGCGTGGTGGTAGTGCGTATAGGGCACGTCGACCCACTCAGATCACACACCCAAATCCAATAGGCTCAATTAGTATCAAGCGGAGACAATCAGAGTCTCTGATGCTCCGCCACAATGTCACACTCGAGTGCCCTTCCGGCACACCCGAAATCATAGATCCCCAGCGGGTACCCACCAGGGTGGACCCGCCTGTGCAAAAAGGTCAAGTAACCGTGTGGTCATAATCATCAGGGTGGACGTATGAGGTATCACCCTCGAGGTTCACACTGAGGGGTTGCACGACAGAGTCGTATCGGACATGGAGAAGGAGGAATCACCCTCGATGACCACGACCGAACAGCTATACTGCAGAGTATTCATCAGGAGTGCGTTACGAGGTATCACCCTCGGCACTCGATAGTTACTACGCAGAGTCGTACAACTAAGGGGGGGGGTGTGAAGTGAGGCGTCTGTCTCTGATCGACGATCACGTTGATCGAGTCGTCGATGAACAAGCAGGGGCGACAAGGTAAGGTGGTGGGGTCACAGATGGTTCATACCAACCTATACTAAACAGTTTATCATAGGCAGGTAAGGTAGCAATGAACAGGTTACAACAGCAGGCTATGCATCAGAATAGGAGCATACATTAATAGTAGCGAAATCTAATGCAAGCAGGAGAATAGAATGGGCGATATCTGGAATGCTCAAGGGGGGGGGCTTGCCTGGTTGCTCTGGCAAGAGGGGAAGGTCGTCAACGGGCTGCTCGTCGGTAGAGTAGTCGTATCCTGGTGCAGCGTCGTCGGTCTCGGCGTCTATCGAGAGAGAAGGAGGGGGAGAGAAACAATAAATTCCACGGCAAATATGCAAACAATATGTATGACATGCCTAAATGATATGCCGGGGTGTTCTACTGCCTAACTAAATGATTTAGTTAATTTAGGAATTTATTCGGATTTATTTAATTAAAGTTGGACACTATTCATTTATCGAAATCGGTCTAATTGTTCAACGTTCTTATAGCTGCGGGCATCTGACGGAGATACCGAGGGCGTATCCGGGTTCGTATCGTCGTTCTGAGCAAGTTTCATGTACAAAGTATTTTCATCGGAGTTACGGTTTATTTAATATGATTTTCTAAAGTTTTTATTAATTTCTGAAATTTAATTAATTATTTAATTCAACATTATCCGAAACAGTGATCGATGACGTCAGCATGACATCATGCTGACGTCAGCAGCCACCTGACAGGGTGGGTCCCACCTGTCATAGGCTGGTAGGTTAATTAGGTTTAATTAATTTAATTACTGATTAATTAACACTTAACTAGTTAATTAGATTAACCTAATCAGGATTAATTAACTAATTAATTAACTAATTAATTATTTTAATTATTTATTTTTATTTTCATTATTTTTCCTAAAACGTTTCTGGGCCGTGGGCCCCATTCGTCAGCGTCACAGGGGGTTTGGGCCCCACTGGGCAGTGGCCCAGGGGGGGGGTCACAGGCGTGCGGGCGCGGCGCCCCGTCGGGCGAACCCGGGGCGCGGGCGAGCGGCCCAGGCGGGCGCGGTGAGCGTGGCAGGGGGCGAGCAGGCGCTGGGCGCGGCCGGGGCCGGAGCGCGGCGGAGCAGAGTAGCAGCGGCAGCGGGGTGGCCGGAGCAGCAGCGAGGGGCGGCGCGGCACAGCGGGCACGGCGGGGCGAAGCGGGGCAAGATCCGCGAGCAGTAGCGAGGCAGGGCACGCACGCGCGTGTGCGAGGCCCGGCGAGGCTGCGGTGCGCGCGGGCGCGTGCGCGAGCAGGCGAGCGCGGGCGGAGCGGCGGCACGGGGGCGCGGTGCGCGCGGCGAGGTGCGGGAGCAGAGAGGGGGAGGCCTGGGGCCTCACCGTGCTCGTAGGGACTGGGCAACGGGGGGGGGTCGGGGCGGTCGACGGGGACGACGACGACGGAGACGAGGTGCAGGCCGGCGGGAGCCCGGCGGGTGGCGTCACAACGGCGACGGACGAGGCGGCGGTCGTCGCAGCGACCGAGGGCGACGGGGTCTTCCCGCGATCCCGATCCCGATCTGGATCGGAGGTGGGGGATGACGAGGGGGAGGCGGCGACGGGGCGGCGTCGGCACGGGGCGGACGGGAGCGGAAGATCCCGATCCAGATGGGGGGGGAGGAGAAAGCGAGGGGAGGGGGGGATCGGGGGTAGGGCTAGGGTTTCGGGTGGGGGGGGTGGCTATGTAGGCGCCGGCTGGCCGGCCTGGCGGCCGGTGGCTTGCTGGGCCGAGGCCCAGTCGGGGGGGGGGGGCTCTCTCCTTTATCCTTTTCTGTTTCTTTTTCCTTTTTTTTATTCTCTTTTCTCCACTGTTAATGTTTAGGCCCCAATGGTTTTTGTAAAGTGTGACCTATTTCATAATACCAGTGAATTATTCCCTAACACCTAAAATTAGTTTGGACAAAACATAATTCCATATTTATTTCAGATTCAATAAATGGTTATTAAAATTTCTTTATCCACTGTTTGAGGTTGTTCGAGTCACTTATCCAATTCCAATGATGTTGGTTTCAATTTTAGAATAGCCTCTGGAATATTTGCTATATATCTAACATTTTAGCTCCTATGTTGGACAACTTTCATATTCCACTTTCATTTAAATTTGAATTTGACTTAGGAGTTGAAATCAATGTATGCTAATGATGATTATGCACAGTCGATCATGCTAAATGTCATTATCAAAAGTGATTACTGTTGCTAATCACCGGGGTGTTACAAACTCTCCTCATCTATTAAGAATTCTCGTCCCGAGAATTAAGAGGAAGACTGAAAGAAAGAGGGGTATTCTTCGCGAAGACGATCTCGCGTTCCAAGTGGCTTCATCTTCAGAATGATTTGACCACTGAACCTTGAGGAACTTGATTGACTTTGACGTGTTCGACGCTCAGCTTGATCAAGAATACGGATGGATGTTCTGGATAAGACAGATCTTCCCGTAATTCAAGCACTTCATGATCCACAGCTCGAATAGGATCCTTGAAGCAGCGGCGGAGTTGGGATACATGAAAGACGTCATGTACTTGAGAAAGGTTTGGCGGCAATTGCAACTGATATGCCACTTCTCCTCGACGGGCAAGAATACGGAACGGGCCAATGTCGTGGAGCTAACTTGCCTTTGATTCCGAACCGATGAGTGCCTTTCAATGGAGTGACACGAAGGTAAGCTTGCTCGCGCAGGTTGATAGACTATTCCTGGTGCTTTCGGTCATAGTTGCTCTTCTGACGAGACTGAGCAGACTTCAAATGTTCACGAACAATACGGACTTGTTCTTCAGCTTGCCGAATAATGTCCGGTCCGACGAGTGAGCGTTCCCCAGTTCTGACCAATTCAGAGGGGTTCGACACTTACGTCCGTATAGAACTTCAAACGGTGCCATCTTCAGACTAGCTTGATAGCTATTGTTGTAAGAGAATTCGGCATACGGGAGAGATTCCTCCCATTTCTTACCAAAGGAGATGACGCAAGCTCGAAGCATATCTTCGAGCACTGATTAACTCGTTCAACTTGACCCTGTGACTGAGGGTGAAAAGCGGTGCTGAAAGACAGATGAGTTCCCATAGCTTCTTGGAAACTATTCCAGAATCTGGAGGTGAAGAGGCTGCCACGATCAGAACTGATCTCCAACGGAACACCGTGGAGTGACGCAATTCAGGAAACATACAAGTCTGCTAACTGGCTAGCAGTGATTTCTCCTTAACAGGCAGAAAGTGGCAACCTTAGAGAATCGGTCAATGACAACAAAATAGCATCATGACCCTTCTGGGATTGGGAAAACCAGTAATGAAATCCATTTGGACCTTGTCCCATTTCATTCAGGAATTTCCAGGGGTTGCAGAGTTCCTGCGGGCCTTTGATGTTGAGCTTTAACGCGGCGGCAAACGTCACACTCAGAAACATAACGAGCAATGTCTCGCTTCATATTAGGCCACCAGAATCTTTGACAAATGTCACGGTACATCTTTGTGCTACCAGGGTGAATGGACAAGGGAGTGTCATGAGCTTCCTTCATAACGTTTTCCCTCTCATTCTTGAACTTGGGTACGAAGAGACGGTGTTGGAAAAATAGGATCCCATCTGCATCAAGATGGAATTCCGACGGCTTTCCTTTCTCGAGGTATCGCTTGATCTTTTCAACTTCAGTGTCTACCCTTGCATAACCTTAATGCCGTGTTCTAAATCTGGTTCGACAACCAGGGTATTGAGATAACCTGTGGAACAATATGGAGGTTCAATTTGCAAAGCCTTCATGGAAGAGGTTGTTGTTCTTGAACCATAAGATTGTTACTATAGGACTTGCGACTCAAGCATCGGCCATTCATTAGCCTTGCCGGGGGTATATGAAATATTCATATCATAATCGGCAATTGTTGAGCCATCTTTGTGACGAAGGTTCAGATCTGGTTGAGTATATAATACTTCAAGCTTGGTGATCCGTGTATATCTCGCAACGGTACCGAGAAGGTAATGTCGCCATAGCTTCAAGGCATAGATAACCGCAGAAAGTTCAAGATCATGCACGGGATAATTTCTTCATGAGGACGCAATTGTCGGGAGGCATAAGCAATCACTTTGCGCTCTTGCATTAGGACACAGCCTAATCCTTGACGAGATGCATCACAGTATATCACGAAATCCTTTTGGGAATCCGGGGTGCTAGTACTGGGGCAGATGTCAATTTATCTTTTGTGTCTGAAAGCTTCTTGACTTTTTCTGTCCACTCAAATTTAACACCTTGTGAAGCAGATATGTCAATGGTTTTGCAATCTTGGAAAAGTTCTCAACGAATCGACGGCAATAACTAGCGAGTCCGAGAAAACTTCTGACTTGCTTAACATTCTTTGGGGGAGTCCAGTCGAGAATAGCCTGAACTCGTCGGGGTTAACAGCAATCCCATCCTTGGAAATCACATGTCCAAGGTAAGTTACTTCCGGAAGCCAAAATTCGCATTTGGAATACTTGGCATACAACTGGTGTTCTCGGAGCCTTTCTAGAACAAGGCAGAGATGTTCAGCATGTTCCTCTTATTCTTAGAATAGACCAGAATATCATCTAGATATACCACGATGAATTTGTCGAGGTAATCCATGAATATATAATTCATCAGACGGGAGAACGTAGCTGGGGCATTCGTTAGGCCAAATGACATGACGGTGTATTCATAGGAGCCATAACGAGTGACGAAATGCAGTCTTGGGAATGTCCTCTTCACGGACACGGATCTGGTGATAACCCAACCTCAAGTCGAGTTTAGAGAACACCGATGATCCGGCGAGTTGATCATAAAGATCATTGATCCGGGGCAGTGGGTATTTATTCTGGATTGTGGCTTGGTTAATGGGCCGGTAATCCTGAACCAATCGGTTAGTTCCATCCTTCTTCTTAACGAAGAGTGAAGGTGCTCCCCAAGCAGAGGAACTGGGGCGGATGAAACCACTCTTAAGTGACTTGTCGATTTCTTCCTTAAGCTCAAGAAGTGATGCGGAGGCATCTTATAAGGTCGTTGGCAATAGGAACGGTGCCAGGCTCAAGTCAATGACAAACTCGACAGCTCTAGCCGGGGGTATGCCTGGAAGTTCTTCGGGAAAGACGTCTGGAAAATCTCGAACGACAGAACGTTCTCGATTCCTTCCAGAGGAGGCGTTCAAAGCATTCATAACATATACCTCAGCTTCAGCGTCTCGAGTAATTCGGGCAGTGTAGTTCACTATCTCATCGGAGGGGTGAAGAAGTGGATAATTTTTTGGCACAATTGATCGAAGCAATGTGAGCTTTCAACCAATCCATTCCGAGTATGAGGTCTATGGTGGAAGACTTCAGGATAATAGGGGAAGCTAGGAATTCAAATTCCTCGATTTCAACAGGGACATTATGTGCCATCATAGTGGTTTGACATTGGCCTCCAGGGGTACGGACAACTATTGGCAGGTTCATCTTTTCGAATGCAATGTCATGAGATAATGCAAATGCTTCAGACATGAATGAATGCGATGCTCCTGAATCAAATAATACAGAAGCAGGTACTGAGTTAACAAGAAGGGTACCCATCACAGTAGCAGGTTGATCCTGGACTTCTTCAATGTCATTTGTAAGCTTGACCACGACCACGTGAAGCAGACCCAGTATTATAGTTGCGGGTCTGATTGTTGCCACGGCCATATCCACGGCCAGCACGAGGAAAATCTAACTGATTCTGAGTCTGGCGGCTCTTTAGCCCTGGTGGCCTGGTTTGCGGCACTTGAAACACAAACCATCTTCAGGACGAAGAGGGGCATTGTTCTGAATAGCTTGAGCCTTTGACGGCCTCGGTGGTGGAGGAGGCAGAGTGGAGCAGCATTGTTCTTTGGCGCAGAGGTATTGGGACGGAACGCGTTGTTGGAATCCAAACTCTACGCTTCGGTGCCGAGCCCAAAGATGAGCCAGCATCACGATAGCGCTTCTGCAGTCCTTGTGTTCCATCTGAGCGGTCCAACAAGAATAGCCTTGTTTCACTAGAGTTGAGAAGTCATTGATGTCTTGAGCAGCTAGTGCAAGCTTGAGGGTCAGGGTGTAGTCCATTACGGAACTTCTCCTTCTGCGAGCATCTGTGGCGATGTCTTCTTCAGCATAGCGGGAGAGATCAAGAAATTCCCGCTGATAAGCTTCGACGGTTTTATTGCCCTGGGTGAGGTTGCGGAACTGGGTCTTCATGCGTTCCATAATTGCTTGAGGGTTAACGTGTACGGAAAGCAGCCTGGAACTCATACCAAGTGATGATTGTTCCAACAGGCAGAGTACGCTTGTGTGTCCCACCATGAGCAGCGGGGCCCTTTAAGAAAAAGGCCGCGAAGGTGACAAATTGGCGGGGGCGACATAGCAGACTCCATCTCGTGAGTGATGTCGCGGAGCCAGTCATCGGCATCCAGGGGCTTGTCAGAGTTGCGAAACTGCGTTATAGCATCGTAGAGACGTGCCTCGAGTGGCAACCAACTCGACGGCGAGAGCCCGAACAGTGCGATCCAGAGCCTGAGTGCACTGAATCAGAACGCGGTGGTCATATCGGCGAGGCTCGTACGGGGCACAGATAGCTGTGTAGTATCCGGAGCATCTCCAGCAGGGGCATATGGAATGTATCGGAACTCAGAGTCATCCAAGATATCACTGAACTGTCCTCGAAGACGTGGCGACAGCAAGGTAGGCGGCATCATGTACTGCCATCTCAATCGTCACGCCTAATCCGTATAAAAGGTGTAACTCGGTGTTGAGTCATTCTGCCGATCATAAATCCGAACTTCAGCATAGTACTGTTCCTGATTAAACTCGCGGTAATCCTCGTAAACCATGTACTCAGGGTACCAGCGGTAGCCAAGTCTGGTCATGAGAGCGATCAGGACAGCTGGAAACCCAGGGGTATTACGAGCCCAAGTGCGAAGCACAAGCTGTGTCGTAGGACGCGGTGGAAACAAACGGTCCATCTGAAACAGAGGAAATTCAGATTTGTCAAATGGCAACGAGAAGTTTAACACAACTCGGAGAGAAAGGTTAAAACAAAACAATGGAAAGGAAAATGATTATCAGACTAATCAGATCAATGACTGGGAAATCGCACAGATATCCAGCTCTCCGGGTAGACGGGATTTACGAGATCCTAAGTGTCGGCGTTAGTAAAATTTTATTTAACCCGAATAGAAGAGTATTAGAGTCCCAGAGTATAGACGAGGAATAAAGATCCTAATACCACCCAGTTGGCGACGTGGGCCCGTAAGCCACACAGCCAAGTTAGTAAATTAGTTTCTCGGTTCTAGACTCAACTTCGGCCAAGGAATTTGGAGGGGGGCTTCCTACAGGCAGTCGGCTCTGATACCAACTTTGACGCCCCCGGTTCAATCGTACACTAATCATACACGCAAACGTGTACGATCAAGCCCAGGGACTCACGGGAAGATATCACAACACAACTCTAAACACAAATAAACGGAGGTCCACAATATACAGACCAGGGATCCGAAGATCCGAATACATAAGTCAGTCATACAAATAATATCTGGGTACAGACATAGTTAGACAAGTTTTGCCTTAAGAAGGCTAGCACAAACAGCGACACTAGATCGAAAGGCGTTGGCCTCCTGCCTGGGACCTCCGATCCTACTCCTGGTCAGCTGGCTCGATCCAGTAGTACTCATCCGAAGTACTCAGCAAGCAAAGGATCTATCTACATATGCAACATTATCAATGGAGAAAAGGCTGTATATGTGGACTGGGCTGCAGAAATGCCAGAATAGAGAGAAAGGCCTAGTCCTATCGAAGACTAGCATCTTCAAACACTCTTCTCAAAGCCATCATCTGCAGCAGTAGAAGAGAGTAGAATAGCATTTTATTAACAAACATGTTGAAATACAGCTCAAAGATCCTTCCTCGACTCCCAGCGAGAAAGTAATCCCGAAGCTTCAATTAAGTACAAGTATCCAGTTTGTAGTAGATCGGGATACACAAACTAAGCGTCCTTTACCGTAGGACCGCTATCGATAGAAGATTCATCCCTGCAGGGGTGCACTACTGTTACCCACACGCTCGATCAACTCTGGCCGACATACTTGCTGGGTAATGCCCGTCCTCGGAAGATCAACACAAGCAGCGCTCTACCTAGGCCTCAGCAGAGAGGTCAGCACGCCGGACTAACCTATGCACCCAGGGGTCTCGGGCCATCGCCCTGGGCACCCTGCGCGTTGCGTGGCTGGCCGGGGTGCAGGCCGACACTGAACTCGTCAGTGAAGTATCCAGCCCAATCCCGACGATCAGCCCGCACGGTGAACGTGATGTCTGATAAGCTTTCGGAGAAACGTACATCGCAGAGGGCCCCATAACCATTATCCCGCGTGGTGGTAGTGCGTATAGGGCACGTCGACCCACTCAGATCACACACCCAAATCCAATAGGCTCAATTAGTATCAAGCGGAGACAATCAGAGTCTCTGATGCTCCGCCACAATGTCACACTCGAGTGCCCTTCCGGCACACCCGAAATCATAGATCCCCAGCGGGTACCCACCAGGTGGACCCGCGCTGTCAAAGTCAGTCAGTACGTGTGGTCATAATCATCAGGGTGGACGTATGAGGTATCACCCTCGAGGTTCACACTGAGGGGTTGCACGACAGAGTCGTATCGGACATGGAGAAGGAGGAATCACCCGATGACCACGACCGAACAGCTATACTGCAGAGTATTCATCAGGAGTGCGTTACGAGGTATCACCCTCGGCACTCGATAGTTACTACGCAGAGTCGTACACTAAGGGGGGGGGTGTGAAGTGAGGCGTCTGTCTCTGATCGACGATCACGTTGATCGAGTCGTCGATGAACAAGCAGGGGCGACAAGGTAAGGTGGTGGGGTCACAGATGGTTCATACCAACCTATACTAACAGTTTATCATAGGCAGGTAAGGTAGCAATGAACAGGTTACAACAGCAGGCTATGCATCAGAATAGGAGCATACATTAATAGTAGCGAAATCTAATGCAAGCAGGAGAATAGAATGGGCGATATCTGGAATGCTCAAGGGGGGGGCTTCTGGTTGCTCTGGCAAGAGGGGAAGGTCGTCAACGGGCTGCTGCGTCGTTAGAGTAGTCGTATCCTGGTGCAGCGTCGTCGGTCTCGGCGTCTATCGAGAGAGAAGGAGGGGGAGAGAAACAATAAATTCCACGGCAAATATGCAAACAATATGTATGACATGCCTAAATGATATGCCGGGGGGTTCTACTGCCTTAAATGATTTAGTTATTTAGGAATTTATTCGGATTTATTTAATTAAAGTTGGACACTATTCATTTATCGAAATCGGTCTAATTGTTCAACGTTCTTATAGCTGCGGGCATCTGACGGAGATACCGAGGGCGTATCCGGGTTCGTATCGTCGTTCTGAGCAAGTTTCATGTACAAAGTATTTTCATCGGAGTTACGGTTTATTATATGATTTTCTAAAGTTTTTATTAATTTCTGAAATTTAATTAATTATTTAATTCAACATTATCCGAAACAGTGATCGATGACGTCAGCATGACATCATGCTGACGTCAGCAGCCACCTGACAGGGTGGGTCCCACCTGTCATAGGCTGGTAGGTTAATTAGGTTTAATTAATTTAATTACTGATTAATTAACACTTAACTAGTTAATTAGATTAACCTAATCAGGATTAATTAACTAATTAATTAACTAATTAATTATTTTAATTATTTATTTTTATTTTCATTATTTTTCCTAAAACGTTTCTGGGCCTGGGCCCCATTCGCAGCGTCACAGGGGTTTGGGCCCCACTGGGCAGTGGCCCAGGGGGGGGGGTTCACAGGCGTGCGGCGGCGCGAGCCGTCGCGAAGTAAGGCAGAAGCCCTGCCGCATCGAGCCCCAGCAGCGCCGCGTCCGGAGCCAGCGCAGCCCGGGCCGGAGCAAGCAGCGAGGGGCGGCGCGGCCAGCGGGCACGCGGGGCGAAGCGGGCAAATCCGCGAGCAGTAGCGAGGCAGGGCACGCACGCGCGTGTGCGAGGCCCGGCGAGGCTGCGGTGCGCGCGGGCGCGTGCGCGAGCAGGCGAGCGCGGGCGGAAGCGGCGCACGGGGGCGCGGTGCGCGCGGCTAGGTGCGGGAGCAGAGAGGGGGAGGCCTGGGGCCTCACGTGCTCGTAGGACGGGGCAGGGGGGGGGGTCGGGGCGGGTCGAGGGACGACGGCGACGGAGACAGGTGCAGGCCGGCGGGGAGGCGGGCGGTGCGTCCACGGCGACGGCGAGGCGGCGCGGTCGTCGCAGCGACCGAGGGCGACGGGGTCGTTCCGCGATCCCGATCCCGATCTGGATCGGGACTGGGGGCTGACGAGGGGGAGGCGGCGATGGGGCGGCGTGCGGCGACGGGGCGGACGGGATCGGAAGATCCCGATCCAGATGGGGGGGGGGAGGAGAAAGCGAGGGGGAGGGGGGATCGGGGGTAGGGCTGGGTTTCGGGTGGGGGGGGGGGGGGTGGCTATGTAGGCGCCGGCTGGGCCGGCTGGCGGCCCGGTGGCTTGCTGGCCGAGGCCCAGTCGGGGGGGGGGGGGTCTCTCCTTTATCCTTTTCTGTTTTCTGTTTCTTTTTCCTTTTTTTTTATTCTCTTTTCTCCACTGTTAAATGTTTAGGCCCCAAATGGTTTTTGTAAAAAGTGTGACCTATTTCATAAATACCAGTGAATTATTCCCTAACACCTAAAATTAGTTTGGACAAAACATAATTCCATATTTATTTCAGATTCAATAAATGGTTATTAAATATTATCTTTATCCACTGTTTGAGGTTGTTCGAGTCACTTATCCAATTCCAATGATGTTGGTTTCAATTTTAGAATAGCCTCTGGAATATTTGCTATATATCTAACATTTTAGCTCCTATGTTGGACAACTTTCATATTCCACTTTCATTTAAATTTGAATTTGACTTAGGAGTTGAAATGCAATGTGATGCTAATGATGATTATGCGCAGTCGATCATGCTAACATGTCATTATCAAAAGTGATTACTGTTGCTAATCACCGGGGGTGTTACAGTATATTACATCCACTGGGCATCAAAGTTCGCCACCAGTGATCATAAAGCGCAACGAAGAAGCAGATTACAAAAACTGGTCGCCATTGCAGCATAGCAAAATAATACTAAACCAAGACCACTTCCAAGACAGTTCAAGAAAGGTTAGCCTTGCGCGGGAGCTGCTGCGCAAGCAGCTAAGCAAGGCTGTGAGACCGGCCTAGCATGTCGGTCATAACTTCCAGCTGTAGCTGTTTAGCAATGAGGTTCTCATTGGAGTTCTTCGGGATCTTCCTTAGAGATTGGACTTCAAGTTGAAGTTGAGTTGCAGAATGCCTTTCTGCTTGAAGTTGAGACTGAAGAAGTCGAACTAATTCAGGCAGTGAATTATGTGAGCTTGTGTGACTGCTAGTCTCAAGTAACTTGAACACTACATCAAGACATGACTTCGGGGTTGTCTCACTATCTTCAAGATGTTTTGCCTTCTTTGCTACAATATATGTTGGGATTGTCTCACAGCCTTCAGCAGACTTGTGCATGCCATCGGGCATATCACCCTGAAACAAGCACAGAGATGACAGGTTTTGCACATATATAAACAAAGATGGTAACTATGCTGTCAATTCCATCCAATTTCAAATTAGAAAATAAAGAGACAGTTCAAAATGTCAATAGCATAATTTGGCATTGTTCATAATGCGGGGAGCTTCACCACACTACTGGATTACCATATCAACAAAATAAGCCTAGATGAAGGGCAAAAGACAATCATTGTATCTATTTTGGTTAATGTGCATGGCATGTTGTTCATATCAACAGGCACATCAGTAAGATAAAGCAGGAAATGACAAGGTGCAAATGTGGGCTGCTTCACCACACACTGGATTATAGGTCAACAAAAACAAGCATACACGTAGGGCTAAAGAAAATCATTGGATCTATATTGAGTAATGTGCATGGTATGAATAAGGAATTTGGTTTTACAACTAAAACTTGGAACTTACAGTTATTGCGAACATGCATTTTGATAGAAACAGCAAACTAAACAGCAGTTGAGGATAGGGAGTATGAGAAAATTAAACAGTAGTTGAGGATAAAGGCTTTAGAAGGACTGACTTACATTAACAGTTAACATCGGCTCTATAATGCCCTTCTCCATGTGAAGGGAAGGATAACTCAAGAATTTCAGCATAGAATCTTCTTCATAAGCATTGCCTGTACTCTACATTTTGTAAAGAGTAATTATAGATATGATAATACTAGAAGGGATAGAGGATAATGAAGATAAGATGCAGATTGATGCTACATAATCAACTACCTATCCCTGTAATTACAAGTGTTACAGGACAAAATGTACTGACAAGAGCAATGGGCTACACTTTTGCACTGGCATTGTCTGTGTATTCAACTTTTTGGTAAGATTAAATATAGATCTGATATTTTTTAGTAAATGGTGGGTGAGGGAGATAAGATGCAGAGTAATGCTACACAATGAACCAATCCCTCCTTCCCATAATATAAGAGTGTATTGTACACTGGTGTACTATACAAAACGCTCTTATATTATGGGACGGAGGGAGTAGCTGTTAATTTAAGTACACTGATAGAAGACGTTTGGCCCTTACAAGAGGACTGCGGAGCTAAACCTCTTCAAAAGCATTGGGTTATTTCTAAATTTATGTAAGAGTCGATACGGATCTTATAATGTCCACCAAATGGGGGATAAGGAGGCTAACATGTGCAGTGATGCTACATAATCAACCTGCTATGAAAGTAAGTATGGTCATACAGGGCAAGAGGTACTCACCAGAGCAATGCAGTGTGTAGTATAGTTGCGAGATTTTGTGGTCCCTTGAGAATGAATATTCTTCTGCAAACAGTTTGCGTACAAGTGAGACAGTAAGGCACATGCAGAAATGTAGTTCAAATTGTGATGTGATATCATAGATAGTACCTTACGCTGTAGATGAGACCAATCTATAACAAGATTATTCCAGCCACTGTCTACTAAATGTAGCACCGGAGACTTTACAGAAATTTCATTTAGAGGCTTTCCATCAAAGTGCGCTTGCCTCAGGTAGGAATGATACTTCATCAACGAGTGCTTGAAAAGCACAAGTAGGAACGAAGTATGTCTACCAGGGGGGTGAATCGGAGTTTTAAATTTTCTTCGTAAAACTCAAAACTCTCAGAACCAAGCAGCGGAGCGAATGAAAAACAAACTACAGCGAGCTAAAACTAAGTACGAATGGAAACTACAACATGCATCGAAACAAATCACATGATGAAAAACATATCGAATGTAAACTTAGGTAGCAGAGGTAACCAGTGATGCTCGATGGCGACAGGGTATTTGTTCGACCAGTTCGTCCTTCTGCACAAGGACTACGTCTGGTTGGAGGGTCTATGACTTAACACGGAAGATAAACTCTCCTCACCCTATTCTCCTCGACAATTGGTTCGTCAACCAATGCTGATCACTCATGGTAGATACTTGAGGTGATCTCCAAACCTTTACAGACTTCTTCTTCGAGAACCACAATCACTCTTGGTCTCTGAAGAAATTGACACCTAACCGTCTAGAGAGTTTGCAGCTCTCAAGAGTAATAGGCAGAGCGTACCGGACTTAGATTCAAGTGATGCTGAACCACTATCTAATTCTTCGGCTCTAGGGGTTTTCTTTCGGTGGATTTTAAACTCAAATCGCTCAGAGAGGGGGTTGCTCAACAATCTTCTCAGAATCAAACGGAGCAGCCACCGGACAAAGCTGGCGTGGGGTGGCTATTTATAGCCGCAGCCTTCCCTGGTGGGAAATGACCATTTTGGACAAGAGATCCAGCCAATGGCCAACCGACACTTTGGCAATGGTCGGATTTGGGAGCAACGGTAACATTACTTGAGGAACAAGTAATGCTAACTCCTCGGTCTGAGACAAATCTCTCGCAGCGAAGAAGATCACAGTCTCTTCACTACAAAAAAAGAGACATATCCGTGACATTATGGGCCGAACGAAAAAAAATTGTCATGCTTATGACACTTCTATGATGATAATTGTGACAAAACCATGTATCATCATAGATGTGGTGGGCTCCTACTTCTATGACAAAAAATCATGACAGAAAATGGACTTTTCGTCCTGGGCGGGCCGGGGATGCACCTGCATGACATTCTTTGGGCCGTCCATGACGGAAAAAATCATGGTAGAAGCGAGGGCGAGGAAAATATCGGGGAGTTCCCGGTTACAGTGGGTGGTCGGGGCCGAGCGATGCACGGAGGTTTGCGTGTTTCTCTCGTACACGTACGCGCATGTGTGCGAGGTGTTGGGCTCTAACTAAACCCGAGCGAGGCGTTCGCTTACTGAACCCGAGTGATTGCACTAGCTACATTACTGAACCCGAGCGATCGATCCCTTGGCTATTAACTGAACCCGAGTGATTCCTTCGCTATTGCTGCTAACTGAAGCCGATCGAACCAGCCTCTTGATGAACAGTGACCATTGTTGGGGGTCGGATGAACAGTTCCCGGTGGGGGTTGGATGAACAGGACCCCGTGGTAGTAGAGGCCGTTGCCGCTGGATGAACAGGACCCCGATCGAGGAGGCCGCCACACACCCGAGCCGGTTGGGGGTGGATGAATAGGACCCCGGCCGTGGAGGGCTAGTTGAACAGTAGCCAGTGGAGGCTGGATGAACAGGAGCCCCGTGGATGAACAGTAGCTGGTGGAGGCAGGAGGAAGTCGACGGTGGGTGAACAACAGCAGGTGGAGGCTGGAGGAAGTTGACGGTGGATGAACAGTAGCCCGTGGAGGCTGGAGTGAGGCAGTAGACGGTGGATGAACAATAGCCCATGGAGTCCCTTTTTGCGGTACGCCACACCCCTCCCGATGAACAGGACCCCGTTTTGACCATAGGCGCTCCAACACAAGTCTGTTTCCTCCGTTTTGCGGTATGCCACACCCCTCCCGATCAACAGCACCCCATTTCGATCGTAGGAGCTCGAACACAAGTCCGTTTCCTCCGTTTTGCGGTACGGCAGACCCCGTTTTGGCTGTTCCGTCCAAGCCGGTTGGCTCCCGATGAACATGACACATTCTGTTGCCTCCCGATGAACATGATGCAGTTTCTCCGTTCCAACCCAGCCGGTTGGCTTTCGATGAATGGGATGCTGTTGCTGCCGTCCGTTACCTCTCCATGTACACGAGCCCTGGTCATACGTATGCGTGAGTAGGCGTTCGAGACCCCGCCCGTATGTACGTACATGGCCGTATTTTTTGGCATGTGGCTGTACGTACATGTACACGGTTTAGAAGGGACTGCCTGAACTGCTACGTTGGGGGCTCTACTACTACATGTGTCGCTGCTTGCTAGGCCACGGTTCATCGTTGCAGAGAGACCGATCACTAGTATGTACGTACATGTCCACGACCAGACAGACAACGGTACATACGCTTCGACCAGGTGGGTCCCAGCTGTCAGGGAGGATAAGGACGCACTTCCTTGCGTGCGAAGATATAGCTGGTGGGTCCTGGCTGTCTGCGGGAGGAATCATTTTTATTTTGCGAGTAATAAGGAGGCACTTCCTTGTGTTCGAAGATGAAGCTGGTGGGTCCAGCTGTCAGCCTCATAGCCTAAAGTCCTCTTCCGATGGCTGTCGTTCGTTGACCTCGTTCACCATGAGGCACCGAGAGCATCAAGGTGGTGGAAGGGAACAATGTGGAGCCAGAGAAGATGAGGCAGGTGGATGCCCACGCGGAGGAGAGTACGAGGGTTCACTGGTTCGGCTGCAGCGTAAGGCTGCCGTCGCCGAAGAATAATAGGGGGTGTGGGTGAGTAGAGGTAAGGCCTGGCCAGTCGTAGTATGGTCAGTCCGTGAGGCCTGTACGGCAGCACAGCCGGCCACGAGAGGCTGGAGCAGGCGGTACGGCAGGTGCTGGTTTGGGCGGCTGGAGCAAGAAGACCAGAGGTTGAAGACGCAGCACGGTCGTTGATTTAACATCCAACGGTCACTGCAGCTAGAATCGTTTCGACTAAGTTGACAAAGCCCGTACGCGTCAACTTAGTTGGCCCATAAGTCAGCCTCCAAATCTGGTGGGTCCCATTTAGCAGGGGGAATCATTTTTTTGCTCTTAATAAGGTGGCACTTCCTTGCGTGCGAAGATGTTTTCTGGTTTTTTTAATTTCTTCTTTTTCGGGTTAGAATAAAAAGAAAACAATTTAGCATCTTTGGTATAATCTATATTTTCGCGAAATGGATCATAATAAAGCTGATGGGTCCCAGCTGTCAGGGAGAGGTAACTTTTTTTTCGCGTAATAAAGGAAACACTTCCTTGCGTGCGAAGATGTAGCTGGTGGCTCAAACCTATCAGGGGGAGAAATCATTTGTTTTCGCATAATAAGGAGGGACTTGCTTGCGTGCGGCCATTGGCCATGTGGGTCCCTACTGTGAGCCACTCCACGTACATGCCTCTTCCGATGGCTATCGTTTGTTGAGAAAGTTGACCATGCCGCACCGAGCGAACCAACGTGGTGGATCATGGCGAGGCCTAGGAAGGGAACGACCCGGAGCCGGCGAAGACACAACAGTGGATGCCCACATGGAGGGGAGTACGAGGGTTCACTGGTTCAGCTGCGGTGTGAGGCTGCCATCGCCGGAGAATAACAAAAGGTGTTGGTGAGTAGAGGAATGGCCTAGACGGCGATGGGAGTAGGGTGGGCTGGTGAGGCCTGCGCGGCAGCACAGCCGGCCACGGGAGGCGGTAGTAGGCGGTACTGCCGGCGGTGGTTTGGGTGGCTGAAGCATGAATATCCGAGATTGAAGAAGCACCACAGCCGTTGGATGGACATCCAATAGCCACTACTACTAGAATCGTGTGTTGACTATAAGTTGACAAAGCCTTGCATACGCGCCAACTTAGTAGGCCCACAAGTGACCATCACATCTGTGGCAGAGAACATATAGCCCATTTGCAATTTGTTATAATGTACAACCCATTTTTGAATTCTAATGGAATTTACTCAGCCCATTTACTGTTTGTTAAAATTATAGCCCATTTTCTAGCCAGGACAACGGTTAATAATTTCAACCAACCGCTCAAAAAAATTCACAAAAATTTCCCACATTTTGATGGGATCTAAAATATTTTTTATCCCGAAATTTTGAGTCAGATTAAATATAATTTCAAAATAAATTTGTATTAGGTAAAAATCCAATAAAATTTTGCGCGCGCAACAAGTAATGAAATTAAAAAATTTAAAATCTAAAAATAGTAATTTTGAAACTAATTACTTGTTTGGTGCATTTTTTATATTTACAGCCAAATTTTTTATAATTACAGCCCATTTATTTTTTCTTAAAGCCCATTTGTTGGCAAGTCTAATGCAGGGCGGAGAATAACAAGTTGACCTGGTTGGGTATTCCACAAAAAAAGTATAGCTGGGCTAGCCATTTTCACATCGAAAAATTAATATCTGGGCTGGATATTTGGTCGACATAAAATAATAGCCTGGGCTAGACTGGCCACAGCCCGCCCAGTTGATACCCTGCTCCTCTGAGCAACAACAAAAACATCACTCAAGAAAAACTCTGCTCACACCTCAAAAAACAAATACTGCTTGATTTGCTGGGTCCCAGCTGTCGGCCGCTCCTTGTGCAATTACTCATTTATTGACTATATAGGTTGACAATGGTGTGGAACCGTGATGTCAGGAAACCAGGAGGAAGCAAAAAAAATATATTTGTATATAATAAGGAGGCACTTGCGTACGTACGGCTATGTGATGACCCACAAGTATAAGGGATCTATCATAGTCCTTTCGATAAGTAAGAGTGTCGAACCCAACGAGGAGCAGAAGGAAATGACAAGCGGTTTTCAGCAAGGTATTCTCTGCAAGTACTGAAATTATCAGTAACAGATAGTTTTGTGATAAGATAATTCGTAACGGGTAACAAGTAACAAGTGTAACTAAAGTGCAACAAGCTAGCCCAATCCTTTTTATAGCAAAGGACAAGCCTAGATGAACTCTTATATAAAGCAAAACGCTCCCAAGGACACATGGGAATTATTGTCAAGCTAGTTTTCATCATGCTCATATGATTCACGTTCGTTACTTTGATAATTTGATATGTGGGTGGACCAGTGCTTGGGTGATGTCCTTACTTGGACAAGCCTCCCACTTATGATGGAATAGTATTTACCCCAAACCAGTTTTTGGTGATAGGATATGTTGCACTGTGATTTATGGTCTAGGTCTCATATTTTACAAAACCCATTTAATGCCCAAACAATTTACAAAACAGAAAAGAAAAGAAAGCAGAAAAAGGGAAAATAGAAAAAGGCCTAATATGCTATTGTGCACATAAGCCTGCTGCTACAGTGCCGGCCCAGCCCGTCCCGCGCCCTTTCCCACCTCGCACTGCTCCTCCCCGAGCCGCTGTCGCCGCGCGCGCGCGCTCCCGCAACCGGCCCCCCTTCCCCCTGCTCGACAGCGGCATCGCGCCTGCCGCTGGGAGGATAAGAGCATCTCCAGTGACCCCCCTGGCGCCTCCCTCGCCCCATTTTCACCCTCCCTCCCTCGCTCTCCGCCATGGCCGAGCGCCTTCCTCGCCGCCGTTCGCAGTAGACGCGGCCACCGTCGCCCGTTCACCTCTCCGACGAGCCCGTCTGCTTCACCGTGGACCTCTGCTTCGACTATGCTGCCGGATCGAGCCCGGGAGCCCCTCGCATCACCGCATTCCTCCTCACCTTCGCCTCGGCCACCGCATTGACCTCGCCGTCGATCTACGCCACCGGTCCACCCCGAGCCCACTGCCCAGTCCCCACGCTCCCCCGGTGAGCTCCTGCGCGTGACGCGCCCTACACTGCCTCCTCTAGTCGCCTGTAGCGCCTGCTCCGCGTTCGGCATGTTACTGCTCCTGGTTGAACTCGCGGTAATCCTCGTAGACCATGTACTCGGGGTACCAGCGGTAGCCCAGCCTGGTCAGGAGGGTGATCAAGATAGCTGGAAAACCAGGGGCACCACGAGCCCAAGTGCGAAGCACAAGCTGCATCGTAGGGCATGGTGGAAACAAACGATCCATCTGAAACAGAGGAAATTCAGGATTGTCAAAAGACAATGAGAAGTATTATAAAACTCGAAGGGAAAGGCTAAACAAAACAATGGAAAGGAAAATGATTATCAGACTAATCAGACCAATGGTAAGGAATTAAGCACATATATCCAGCTCTCCGGGTTGACGAGATTCACGAGATCCTAAGTGTTGGTGTTAGTAAAAATTTAACCTGAATAGATGAGAGATCAGAGTCCCAGAGTATAGACGAGGAATAAAAGATCCTAATACCACCCAGTTGGCGACGTGGGCCCCTAAGCCACACAGCCAAGTTAGTAAAACAGTTTTCGGTCACTAGACTCAACTTCGGCCAAGGAGTTGGAAAGGGGGATTCCTATAGGCAGTCGGCTCTGATACCAACTTGTGACGCCCCCGGCTCAATCGTGCACTAATCATACACGCAAATGCACACGATCAAGCCTAAGGACCCACGGGAAGATATCACAACACAACCCTAAAACATAAATAAGTCATACAAGCTTTATATTACAAGCCAGGGGCCTCGAGGGCTTGAATACATAAGCTTGCGAACAAGCGTCAGCGAAAGCATCAGATATCTGAGTACAGATATGAAACAGAAACAGATAAGCCTTTAGAAAGGCGGGGAAAACAAAAACTATGATCGAAAGGCGCAGGCCTCCTGCCTGGGACCCTCCGATCCTACTCCTGGTCGTCAGCCAACTCGTAGTTGTATCCACCCTCGGGGTTGTAGTAGCGATCGTCGGCGGGGGCAGCTGTATCCGGGGCTTCGTCATCTGGTTGCATCAAAAGGAATATGGGGGAAAAAGAAAGCAAAGCAACCGTGAGTACTCATCCGAAGTACTCAGCAAGCAAGGATCTACACTACATATGCACATTATCAAAGGAAAGGCTGTATATGTGGACTGGGCTGCAGAAATGCCAGAATAGAGAGAAGGCCTAGTCCTATCGAAGACTAGCATCTTCAGCGGTCTTGCAGCAATAGAAGAGAGTAGAACAGTACAATATAATGTAGCAGTAATGGTATCAACCTCACCCAGAGATCCTTTCTCGACTCCCTGCGAGAAAGCAATCCCAGAGCCATACAGTCATCAACCTCGTCCGGAGATCCCTTCTCGACTCCCTGCGAGAAGCAATCCCAGAGCCTCATATCCAGGTCTCATCTCAAGTTCTAGCTGTATCGATCGGGATACAACTCCGAGTGTCCGTTACCGAGGATCCGGCTATGCATATATTAGTTCTTCCCTGCAGGGGTGCACCAACTTACCCACCACGCTCGCTTAACTCCGGCCGGACACACTTTTCCGGGTTATGCCTGACCTCGGCCAAACGACACACCGCAGCCCTACCTAGAGCTCAGCAGAGAGGTCCCCGCCGGTCTACATCCTAAGCGCAAGGGGGTCTTGGGCCATCGCCCCTCGCCCTCCGGGTCGTTGCGCACATGGCTCAGATCCAAGCACCACCTCTGTCGTGAATGGCGCCAATCACTCCATGCCGCACTGCTGAACTGGACGTCTGACAGAGCTTTCGGCTGATGCATACGATGCAGAATGCCCATACTATGCCCACGTGATGACTAGTGCTATCGGGCCAGAGGCCCACTCGAATCAAATATCCAAATTGTTAGTACCTTGGGGGTGCGGTAACGAGTAGAGACTCACGATCGATGTGACCCCGTCGCCCCGTCTCGAGGACTTGCGGCAAGAGCCAAGAATGCCCGGCCACGCCTCGTATTCATCACTCGGGCACCATACAGGCAACCCACCTTCACAACACACGCGGGTACCCCTCAGGGTCGACCCACCTTCCAAGTAACAGTGTAAAGTCCAATTATCCGTGTGTCCATAACATCAGGGGAATCCGAGGTATCACCCTCGTTGGATTCCTACTTGATGTATCCGTCAAGGTGAACTCGGAGGAATCACCCTCGCTGGGTTCACACTTGAGGTGTTGTACGACGGCGTCGTTATCGAAAGCGGTGAAGGAGGAATCACCCTCGATGACCATGACCGAATAGCTACTCTACAGAGTTAACATCAGAAGTGCTATAAGAGGTTCACCCTCGGCACTCGATAGTAACGCTGCAGTGTTGTTACAACTAAGGGGGGTGATGTGCGGTGTCGGGGCCTGGTCTTTAATCCCATTGATCGGGTCTTCGGATAATCCAGCGGGGCGGTTGGGACTAGTGGGGTCACTGATAGGTCTCTACCCAGCCTATACTAAGCAGTTTAGGTTATGCAGGTAATTATCAACAGCAGGTTACAATAAACAGGCTATGCATCAGAATAGGTAAAGTAGTAGTAGCAGCAATTCTAATGCAAGCATGAGAAATTAGAATGGGCGATATCGGGATGCTCAAGGGGGGGCTTGCCTGGTTGCTCGGCGGCAAAGGCAAGGTCGTCAACGGTGGCGTCGGGCTCCTGAGTTGCGTCGGCCTCGGGGACGACGTCGGTGTCAGGGTCTACCAAGAGAGAAGAGGGGGAAGAAACAGTAAATACAAAGCAAACAAGAGCATGTCGTGACACTACGTAGGGCTAGGGGGTGTTCTGACGTGGTGCTACATGATTTAGGTGAAGAGGGAAAACATCCGGGAATGTTCTCCCGGTTCCGGACAGTTGTCAGACAGATGACCGGAGGGGAACGGTTCCATGTTCGGATAGCTAGGGATGTGTGACGGACGAACGGACTGCGCATTCGGATCCGTCTCGAAATTCTGAGAATTTTTCATATATAAATTATTTTCATCGGAGTTACGGTTTAAAAGATATGATTTTCTAAAGTTTTTATTAATTTCTGGAATTTCTGGATTTAATTAAATCAACATTATCCAGAACAGTACAGGGTGACATCATCATGATGTAATGCTAATGTCAGCAGTCAATAGGGGGCCGGCCAGGTCAAACCTCACAAGTGGGGCCCACATGTCATAGACAGAGGGCTAATCCAGGGTTTAAATTTAACTAAAACTAATTAACAGGGGTGTGGCCCCACCTGTTAGTGAGTAATTAGTGATTAATTAACTAATTAATTAATTAACATATTAATTAACAGTTTATTTATTTTTTAAATTGATTTAACCGCGCGGGACCCACATGTCAGTGGCCCACGTTGCCACGTCGACGGTTGACCCAGTCAACTGGGCCCGCGGGGCCCAGTGTTCAGCGGGTGAGCGGTGGGGCCCAGGGCTGCCACGTGGGCGCCCGGTCAGCGCCGACCGCCGGAGCTACTCCGGCGAGCCCCGAGCGGTGGTGGAACTCCGGCGAGCTCGGAATTCTCCTGTGGTGCACCAAAATGGCCGCGGTTTCCTGCTTCCGAACGGCCTTTCCACGCCGCGTCGAACGGCGGTGGCCACGGGAGCTGGGATAGCCGGAGTCGTCGCCGGTGAGCACCGCAGCGGACGGCGAGTCTCGGGCGCCATCGGATTCGGGGCTACGACGAGCTATACGGGCTGTGCTAAGTTCCTACGGTGTCTATGCGATGCGGGGAGTCCAACTGACGCTAGCCCGTGACCACATGATCATCGGAGCATCGCCGACGACGAGCCTTGCAGAGGCGAGCTCGGCTCGAGGGGGGAACGACGGTGCAGCATGTCCTAGCGCTAAGCGAGGGGTGAGAGGGAGGAGCTGGGGCTTACAGCGTGGCACACGAAGGCCCTCGGTGGTCGGTAGCGCAGAGACGAGGCAAAATCGACGGTGATTGCCGGAGATGCCGTATACTGGGATGGCTCGATCCGCGAGTTCCGGTGCACCTCAGCTCTTGCCGTCCGTCGATGAGGAAGAGGCGGTCGGCGGCGCACCACCCAGACACATCCGTCGGGCTCGGGAACGCCGGTGGCCGCGGTGGTGACGACGGCGCGTCGGCGGTGGCGCTCGGGTGAGATGGGGAGGCGAGGGAGAGCGAGAGGGAGTGAGCGAGGGAGAGCCAGGGGGCCAGCGGGGATGCACTTAACCCTCCCCGGCGAGGCAAGGCCGCTGTCGACCGCTCGGAGAGGGGCCAGGGGGGCCGGGCGCGCGCGCGCTAGCTGTTTGACAGCGCGCCTACGGCGTCAGGGGGTAGGGGAAGGGGGGCTAGTTGGGCTGGGCCGCCACTGGGCACTTGCGGTCCGGGCATAGTGGGCTTCTTCTCCCTTTTCTATTTTCCTTTTTTTATTTTTCTCCTTTGTTTTCTGTTTTGCAAATAGTTGGGCACCCAAACGACTTTTGTAAAATATGTGACCTGGTCCAAAAATCACAGTACATTGCACCCTACCACCAAAAACTAGTTTGGGCAAAACATCATTTCATATTTGATTTAGATTAAATAAAAGGCTATTAAATATTGTTTTCAGCCACTGTTAGGGGATGTTCAAGTCACTTATCAAATTTCAATAAGGTTGGTTATAATTTTACCATTGCCTCCAATTTATTTGCTATTTAATGGACATTTTAGTTTCTGGATTTGAACAACTTTTATTTTCACTTTTAGTTTGAATTTCCATTTGAATTGGAATTTGAAAAAAAATATGATCCAATTAATATTTAGGCACTCTTGACTGTGATGACATGGCATTATCAAAGGGGGATTACTGTAGCTAACCTCTGGGGGTGTTACAAATCTCCTCCACTAATAAGAATTCTCGTCCCAAGAATTAAGAGGAAGACTGAAAGGAAGCGGGGTATTCTTGGAAGTTCTTCCGAAGAAACGTTCGAAAAGTCTCGAACGACTGGAACATTTTCGATCCCCTCAAGCGAAGAAGCGTTCAACGCATTCAAGGTATTCATTTACTCATAATGAAGGTTATGCATGAATGCCAATTTTTTCAGAGATGAATGAATGTGATGCTGGTGATTTAAACAAAACAGAAGCAGGTACTGAGTTAACGAGAAGGGTACCCATTTCGGTGGCAGGTTGATCCTGGACTTGTTTAATATCAATGTTGTAAGCGTGTCCACGACCATATGTTTTTCGCTTCTGTGTTGAGCCCGAAGATGAGCCAACACCACGATAGCGCTTCTGCGACTCTTTATGCTTCATTTGAGCAGTCTCAAGCAGAATAGCCTTGTTCACAAGAGTAGTAAAGTCGGTGTAATCTTGAGCAGCAAGTGCAAGCTCGATGTCTGGGTGGAGTCCATTCCGAAACTTCTCTTGTCTACGGGAATCTGTGGCGATGTCTTCTTCAGCATAGCGGGACAGGTCAAGGAATTCCCGCTGATAAGCTTCGACAGTCTTGTTACCCTGAGTGAGGTTGCGGAACTGGGTTTTCATCCGGTCCATAATTCCTTGAGGAATATATCGGGCACGGAAAGCAGCCTGGAACTCAGGCCAAGTAACGGCTGTTCCAGCAGGCAGTGTACGTTTGTGGGAGTCCCACCATTGAGCAGCGGGACCCTTTAAGAAAAAGGACGCGAAGGCGACAAAGTTGGCAGGGGAGACATTTGCAGACTCCATCTCATGAGTGATATCGCGAATCCAGACATCAGCATCCAGTGGCTTCTCAGAGTTGCGGAACTGAGTGGGGTTAAGACGCATAAATTCCGGCAGAGTTATTGAAGGAGGGTTTTGGTTCTGGTTGTTCAGATGCGGGAACTGAGCCATAATCCCAGTCATGAACTGGCGGTTGAGCTCGAATTGTTGCATCATCGCTGCCATATAGTCTGGCGGTGGTGGGCATTCAGGGGCACGACCACGACCACGACCACCTGGTCTAACCATCCTGCTATGTTTCAACAGGGGTAGTTCATTAAACGCAATTGCGGGTGTTTAGCGACAAGCATGATGTAACACGACAACAATTAAGCAGTGTAACAGATACATAACAGTAGTCAATTAAGACATACAGATCCATACACAGAGTCGGGTACATGCGAATAGCATAACGACGCAAATTTAAAAACTAGACATGGTAGGCGGCGCGCAGGCACGCGGTAAGGAAGTACACCACGAGATATAGCAAAGGCTACATAAACGTCAGGAAGATCCACTGAAACGGGGTAGCTGCATGTGCGGACGACGAGTGTTCGTCGCGGAAGGATCCTGTGCTCCATGAGCACTCTGATGCAGAACCCAGTCTCGAGCTGTAAGAAGAGGTCCACGTGGAGGAGCGTGACCTCCAACAGCAGGCCAATCAATACCAGCATACATCTGAGTCCTGCTCGGATAAAGGATGTGCTCCGGATGTATCCCTGCACGAACAGTGGGTAGCAACTGCGTCATGGCATTGTAGAGACGTGCTCTAGTGGTAACCAACTCGACAGCAAGAGCCCGAACAGTGCGATCCAGAGCCTGAGTGCACTGGATCAGAACGCGCGGGTCGTAGCGACGAGGCTCGTACGGGGCACAGATAGCTGTGTAGTATCCAGTAGTATCTCCAGTAGGGGCAAACGTAATGTATCAGAACTCAGAAGCATCCAAGCTATCGCTGAACTCTCCTCGGAGACGTGCGACAGCAGAGTAGGCGGCATCATGTACTGCCATCTCAATCGTCACGCCGATACCGTGGAAAAGGTGCAGCTCAGTGTCTGAGTCATTGCGCTGATCATAGATACGAACATCAGCATGGTACTGCTCCTGGTTGAACTCGCGGTAATCCTCGTAGACCATGTACTCGGGGTACCAGCGGTAGCCCAGCCTGGTCAGGAGGGCGATCAAGACAGCTGGAAAACCAGGGGCACCACGAGCCCAAGTGCGAAGCACAAGCTGCGTCATAGGGCGTGGTGGAAACAAACGATCCATCTAAAACAGAGGAAATTCAGGATTGTCAAAAGACAATGAGAAGTATTATACAACTCGAAGGGAAAGGTTAAACAAAACAATGGAAAGGAAAATGATTATCAGACTAATCAGACCAATGGTAAGGAATTAAGCACAGATATCCAGCTCTCCGGGTGGACGAGATTTACGAGATCCTAAGTGTTGGCGTTAGTAAAATTTTAACCCGAATAGATGAGAGATCAGAGTCCCAGAGTATAGACGAGGAATAAAAGATCCTAATACCACCTAGTTGGCGACGTGGGCCCGTAAGCCACACAGCCAAGTTAGTAAAACAGTTTTCGGTTACTAGACTCAACTTCGGCCAAGGAGTTGAAAAGGGGGATTCCTACAGGCAGTCGGCTCTGATACCAACTTGTGACGCCCCCGGCTCAATCATGCACTAATCATACACGCAAATGCACACGATCAAGCCTAAGGACTCACGGGAAGATATCACAACACAACTCTAAAACATAAATAAGTCATACAAGCTTTATATTACAAGCCAGGGGCCTCGAGGGCTCGAATACATAAGCTTGCGAACAAGCATCAGCGAAAGCATCAGATATCTGAGTACAAATATGAAACAAAAACAGATAAGCCTTTAGAAAGGCGGGGCAAAACAAAAACTACGATCGAAAGGCGCAGGCCTCCTGCCTGGGACCCTCTGATCCTACTCCTGGTCGTTAGCCAACTCGTAGTAGTATCCACCCTCGGGGTTGTAGTATCGATCGTCGGCGGGGCAGCTGTATCCGGGGCTTCGTCATCTGGTTGCATCAAAAGGAATATGGGGGAAAAAGAAAGCAAAGCAACCATGAGTACTCATCCAAAGTACTCAGCAAGCAAGGATCTACACTACATATGCACATTATCAAAGGAAAGGCTGTATATGTGGACTGGGCTGCAGAAATGCCAGAATAGAGAGAAGGCCTAGTCCTATCGAAGACTAGCATCTTCAGTAGTCTTGCAGCAATAGAAGAGAGTAGAACAGTACAATATAATGTAGCAGTAATGATATCAACCTCACCCAGAGATCCTTTCTCGACTCCCTGCGAGAAAGCAATCCCAGAGCCATACAGTCATCAACCTCGTCCGGAGATCCCTTCTCGACTCCCTGCGAGAAGCAATCCCAGAGCCTCATATCCAGGTCTCATCTCAAGTTCTAGCTGTATCGATCGGGATACAACTCCGAGTGTCCGTTACCGAGGATCCGGCTATGCATAGATTAGTTCTTCCCTGCAGGGGTGCACCAACTTACCCACCACGCTCGCTTAACTCCGGCTGGACACAGTTTTCCGGGTTATGCCTGACCTCGGCCAAATGACACACCGGAGCCCTACCTAGAGCTCAGCAGAGAGGTCCCCGCTGGTCTACATCCTAAGCGCAAGGGGGTCTTGTGCCATCGCCCCTCGCCCTCCGGGTCGTTGCGCACATGGCTCAGATCCAAGCACCACCTCTGTCGTGAATGGCGCCAATCACTCCATGCCGCACTGCTGAACTGGACGTCTGACAGAGCTTTCGGCTGATGCATACGATGCAGAACACCCATACTATGCCCACGTGATGACTAGTGCTATCGGGCCAGAGGCCCACTCGAATCAAATATCCAAATTGTTAGTACCTTGGGGGTGCGGTAACGAGCAGAGACTTACGATTGATGTGACCCCGTCGCCCCGTCTCGAGGACTTGCGGCAAGAGCCAAGAATGCCCGGCCACGCCTCGTTTTCATCGCTCGGGCACCATACAGGCAACCCGCCTTCACAACACACGCGGGTACCCCTCAGGGTCGACCCGCCTTCCAAGTAACAGTGTAAAGTCCAATTATCCGTGTGTCCATAACATCAGGGGAATCCGAGGTATCACCCTCATTGGATTCCTACTTGATGTATCCGTCAAGGTGAACTCGAAGGAATCACCCTCGCTGGGTTCACACTTGAGGTGTTGTACGACACGTCGTTATCAGAAGCGGTGAATGAGGAATCACCCTCGATGACCACGACCGAATAGCTACTCTACAGAGTTAACATCAGAAGTGCTACAAGAGGTTCACCCTCGGCACTCGATAGTAACGCTGCAGTGTCGTTACAACTAAGGGGGGGTGATGTGCGGTGTCGGGGCCTGGTCTTCAATCCCGTTGATCGGGTCTTCGGATAATCCAGCCGGGCGGTCGGGACTAGTGGGGTCACTGATAGGTCTCTACCCAGCCTATACTAAGCAGTTTAGGTTATGCAGGTAATTATCAACAGCAGGTTACAATAAACAGGCTATGCATCAGAATAGGTAAAGCAGTAGTAGCAGCAATTCTAATGCAAGCATGAGAAATTAGAATGGGCGATATCGGGATGCTCAAGGGGGGGGGGCTTGCCTGGTTGCTCGGCGGCAAAGGAAGGTCGTCAACGGTGGCGTCGGGCTCCTGAGTTGCGTCGGTCTCGGGGACGACGTCGGTGTCAGGGTCTACCGAGAGAGAAGAGGGGGAAGAAACAGTAAATACAAAGCAAACAAGAGCATGTCATGACACTACGCAAAGCTAGGTGGTGTTCTGATGTGGTGCTACACGATTTAGGTGAAGAGGGAAAACATCCGGGAATGTTCTCCCAGTTCCGGGCAGTTGTCAGACAGATGACCGGAGGGGAACGGTTCCATGTTCGGGTAGCTAGGGACGTGTGATGGACGAACGGACCGCGCGTTCGGATCCGTCTCGAAATTCTGAGCATTTTTCATATATAAATTATTTTCATCGGAGTTACGGTTTCAAAGATATGATTTTCTAAAGTTTTTATTAATTTCTGGATTTAATTAAATCAACATTATCCAGAACAGTATAGGGTGACGTCATCATGATGTAATGCTGACATCAGCAGTCAACAGGGGGCCGGCCAGGTCAAACCTGACTAGTGGGGCCCACATGTCATAGACAGAGGGCTAATCCAGGGGTTAAATTTAACTAAAACTAATTAACAGGGGTGTGGCCCCACCTGTCAGTGAGTAATTAGTGATTAATTAACTAACTAATTAATATATTAATTAACAGTTTATTTATTTTTTAAATTGATTTAACCGCGCTGGACCCACATGTCAGTGGCCCACGCTGCCATGTCGACGGTTGACCCAGTCAACTGGGCCCGCGGGGCCCAGTGTTCAGCGGGTGAGCGGTGGGGCCCGGGGCTGCCACGTGGGCGCCCGGTCAGCGCCGGCCGCCGGAGCTACTCCGGTGAGCCTCGAGCAGTGGTGGAACTCCGGCGAGCTCGGAATTCTCCTGTGGTGCACCAAAATGGCCGCGGTTTCCTGCTTCCGAATGGCCTTTCCACGCCGCGTCGAACGGCGGTGGCCACGGGAGCTGGGATAGCCGGAGTCATCGCCGGTGAGCACCGCAGCGGACGGCGAGTCTCGGGCGCCATCGGATTCGGGGCTACGACGAGCTATACGGGCTGCGCTAAGTTCCTAGGGTGTCTACGCGATGCGGGGAGTCCAACTGACGCTAGCCCGTGACCACATGATCATCGGAGCATCATCGGCGACGAGCCTTGCGGAGGCGAGCTCGGCTCGAGGGGGGAACAACAGTGCAACGCGTCCTAGAGCCAAGCGAGGGGTGAGAGGGAGGAGCTGGGGCTTACAGCGCGGCACACGAAGGCCCTCGGTGGTTGGTAGCGCAGAGACGAGGCAAAATGGACGGTGATCGCCGGAGATGCCGTATACTGGGACGGCTCGATCCGCGAGTTCCGGTGCACCTCAGCTCTTGCCGTCCGTCGATGAGGAAGAGGCGGTCGGCGGCGCACCACCCAGACATATCCGTCGGGCTCGGGAACGTCAGTGGCCGCGGTGGTGACGACGGCGCGTCGGCGGTGGCGCTCAGGTGAGATGGGGAGGCAAGGGAGAGCGAGAGGGAGTGAGCGAGGGAGAGCCAGGGGGCCAGCGGGGATGCACTTAACCCTCCCCGGCGAGGCGAGGCCGCTGTCGACCACTCGGAGAGGGGCCAGGGGGGCCGGGCGCGCGCGCTAGCTGTTTGACAGCGGGCCTGCGGCGTCAGGGGGTAGGGGGAGGGGGGCTAGTTGGGCTGGGCCGCCACTGTGCACTTGCGGTCCGGGCACAGTGGGCTTCTTCTCCCTTTTCTATTTTCCTTTTTTTTGTTTTCTCCTTTGTTTTCTGTTTTGCAAATAGTTGGGCACCCAAACGACTTTTGTAAAATATGTGACCTGGTCCATAAATCACAGTACATTGCACCCTACCACCAAAAACTAGTTTGGGCAAAACATCATTTCATATTTGATTTAGATTAAATAAAAGGCTATTAAATATTGTTTTCAGCCACTGTTAGAGGATGTTCAAGTCACTTATCAAATTTCAATAAGGTTGGTTATAATTTTACCATTGCCTCCAATTTATTTGCTATTTAATGGACATTTTAGTTTCTGGATTTGAACAACTTTTATTTTCACTTTTAGTTTGAATTTCCATTTGAATTGGAATTTGAAAAGAGATATGATCCAATTAATATTTAGGTACTGTTGACTATGATGACATGGCATTATCAAAGGGGGGTTACTGTAGCTAACCTCTGGGGGTGTTACAGTCATCGAGGGTGATTCCTCCTTCTCCACTTCCGATACGACTATGTCGTGCAACCCCTCAGTGTGAACCTCGAGGGTGATGCCTCCTATGTTCACCCTGATGATTTCATCGAGTGGAATTCACCGAGGGTGATTCCTCGGGTTTCCACCTTGATGTTGTGACCACACGGTTACCTTGACCTTTGTTACAGGCGGGTCGACCATGATGGGTACCCGCAGGGGATCTATGATGTCGGGTGTGCCGGAAGGGCACTCGAGTGTGATATTGTGGCGGAGCTTCAGAAACTCTGATTGTCTCCGCGTGTTACTAAATGAGCATATCGGATTTGGGTATTTGATCTGAGTAGGTCGACGTGCCCTATACGCACTACCACCACGCGGGATTATGGTTTATGGGGCCCTCTACGTCGTACGTTTCTCCTGAAAGCTCTTCAGACATCACGTTTCACCGTGCGGGCTGATCGCCGGGAATGGGTTGGATACTTCACTGACGAGATCAGTGTCGCGCCTGCACCCCGGCCAGCCACGCAACGTGCAGGGTGCCCAGGGCGATGGCCCAAGACCTCTAGGTGCATAGGTTAGTCCGGCGTGCTGACCTCTCTGCTGAGCCTAGGTAGGGTGCTGCTTCGTGTTGATCTTCCGAGGCCGGGCATTACCCAGCAAGTGTATCCGACCAGAGTTGATCGAGCGTGTTGGGTAACAGTAGTGCACCCCTGCAGGGAAGAATAATCTATCGATAGTCGGTCCTATGGTAAAGGACGCTCAGTTTGTATATCCCGATCTACTACTTGAACTGGATACTTGTTACTTAATTGAAGCTTCGGGATCGCCTTCTCGCAAGGAGTCGAGGAAGGATCTCTAGGCTTACTTCAACATGTTTGCTTAATAAAATGCTATTCTACTCTCTTCTATTGCTGCAAGATGTGGCTTCGTGAAGATGTTTGAAGATGCTAGTCTTCGATAGGACTAGGCCTTCTCTCTATTCTGGCATTTATGCAGCCCAATCCACATATACAACCTTTCCCCTTTGATAATGTTGCATATGTAGTGTAGATCCTTGCTTGCTGAGTACTTCGGATGAGTACTCACGGTTGCTTTGCTATTTCTTTTTCCCCATACCCCACTTTGATGATACATCAGACGATGGAGCCCTGGAGCCAGATGCCACCATAGGAGCTTACTACCAGGAGGGTCCAGACGGCACGTACTACTAGATCGAGCCAGCCGACCAGGAGTAGGATCAGAGACTCCAAGGCAGGAGGCCTTCGCCTTTCGATCTAGAGTCATTGTTTGTGCTAGCCTTCTTAAGGCAAAACTTGTCTAACTATGTCTGTACTCAGATAATATTTGTATGAATGACTTATGTATTCGGATCCTCGTGATCCCTGGTCTGTAATATTGTGGATCTCCGTATATTTGTGTTAGAGTTGTGTTGTGATATCTTCTCGTGAGTCCTTGTGCTTGATCGTGCATGTTTGCATGTACGATTAGTGCACGATTGAGTCGGGGGCGTCACAAGTGTCATGTAGTTGACATTCACATAACACCACTAGAGGAAAGACAACATACATCTCATCAAAATATCGAACGAATACCAAATTCACATGATTACTTATTACAAGACTTCTCCCATGTCCTCAGGAACAAACGTAACTACTCACAAAGCATATTCATATTCATAATCAGAGGAATATTAAATATCATTAAGGATCTAAACATATGATCTTCCACCGAATAAACCAACTAGCATCAACTACAAGGAGTAATCAACACTACTAGCAACCCACAGGTACCAACCTGAGGTTTTGAGACAAAGATCGGATACAAGAGATGAACTAGGGTTTGGAGAGGAGATGGTGCTGGTGAAGATGTTGATGGAGATTGACCCCCTCTCGATGAGAGGATCGTTGGTGATGACGATGGCTTCGATTTCCCCCTCCGGGAGGGAAGTTTCCCCGGCAGAACAACTCCGCCGGAGCCCTAGATTGGTTCTGCCCAAGTTCCGCCTCGAGACGGCGGCGCTTCGTCCCGAAAGCTTCCTTCTGATTTTTTCCGGGTCAAAAGACATCATATAGCAGAAGATGGGCACCGGGGGCCTGACAGGTGGCCCACAAGACAGGGAGGCGCGCCCAGGGGGTAGGGCGCGCCCCCACCCTTGTGGTCACCTAGTGGGTCCTCTCTGGTATTTTCTTCGCCCAATATTTTTATATATTCCAAAATAGTTCTCCATAAATTTTCAGGACTTTTGGAGTTGTGCAGAATAGGTCTCTCAGATTTGCACCCTTTCCGGTCCATAATTCCAGCTGCCGGCATTCTCCCTCTTCATGTAAACCTTGTGAAATAAGAGAGAAAAGACATAAGTATTGTACTATAATGTGTAATAACAGCCCATAATGCAATAAATATCAATATAAAAGCTTGATGCAAAATGGACATATCAACTCCCCCAAGCTTAGATCTCGCTTGTCCTCAAGCGAAAGCCGAAATCGATAAATATGTCGACATGTTTAGAGATAGATGTGTCGGTAAAATAAAATACGGACATGAGGGCATCATGTTCATCTTTAGAACAGCAACATAAATTGACATATAACTTCTCATGCAAAAGTGACAATTCATTCACAAGGTAAAGTATGAATCAGAAACTTTATTGAAAACTAACAAACTATGATCTCAGTCATTGAAGCAATTGCAATTTATCATAACATCGGAAAGAGTCAATGTAAGAGCTTTTGTATAGCAAGTCCACATACTCAACCATCTCTTAGTCTTTCATAATTGCTAACACTCACGCGATACTTATGAGTTAAAAGCCTCAGTCGGACACAGAGAAAGATAGGGGCTTATAGTTTCGCCTCCCAACCTTTTACCTCAATGGTAATGTCAACAATAATAGCTTATGAATATCTACATCCGAGTGGATATATATATTTGGATCTCCCCCGAACATAAAGTGCTTGCTAAAAGGAAAAATGTAAAAAGGAATAGGTGGAGATCACCATGACTCATGTATAAGGGTAGAAGGTAAAAGTAAAAGATAGGCCCTTCGCAGAGGGAAGCATAAGTTGTCATGCGCTTTTATGGTTGGATGCACAAAATCTTAATGCAAAAGAACGTCACTTTATATTGCCGCTTGTGATAAAGAACTTTCTTATGCTGTCCGTCGCTTTTATTTCTTCCATATCACAAGTTCGTATAAAGTTTATTTTCCTCACACTAATAGATCGTACATATTTAGAGAGCAATTTTTATTGTTTGCACCGATGACAACTTACTTGAAGGATCTTACTCAATCCATAGGTAGGTATGGTGGACTCTCATGGCAAAACTGGGTTAAGGGATGTTTGGATGCACAAGTAGTATCTCTACTTGGTGCAAAAGATTTGGCTAGCAAGGGGTGAGAAGCAAGCTCAACATGTTGGAGGATCCATAATAATATAACTTCTATTCGGATATAAAGAAACATAACCCATTACGTTGTCTTTCTTGTCCAACATCAACTCTTTAGCATATAATATTTTAATGAGTGCTCACAATCACAAAAGATGTCCAAGATAGTATATTTCTATGTGAGACCTCTCTTTCTTTATTACTTCCTATTAATTGCAACAATGACCAAAACTATGTTTGTCAACTCTCAACAAATTTTATTCATCATACTCTTTATATGTGAAGTTATCACTCCCCATAAGATCTTTATATAATCTTTTTACTTCTTTTATTCTACTCTTTTCTTTATTTCTTTTTCTCAAGATCATTAGAAGAAAGCGAAGCCCTCAACTCAAAACTACTCTTTATTATATAACTCTCGGACTCGATTACATAGAGGGAACATAAAGCAAAACTCAAGGCTAGATCATACTAAAAACTTTATTCTACTAAACTAGGATATAACCAAAAGGATCGAACTAAGAAAAATGATAAAGGTAAAGATGTGATAGTGATATGATACCGGGACACCTCCCCCAAGCTTGGCACAAGCCAAGGGGAGTGCCCATACCCATGTATTTAGATCTCTTTCTTCGAAGGTGGTGGTGATGCAGTTGATGATGTTGTAGGCTTGTCCTCCATCTTCCAAGGCATAGGTTCACCATCGTAAAAAGATGAACGAGTCTCCAGGATCCTCAAATCTGCAGCCAAACTCATCCTCTTAAATCTGTATTCATACTCACAGTTTTGGTTTTGCAGGTCATAGATCTGGGCTTGGAGATTCTCGATTTTCTGATGAAGCTTGAAGATGGCCTCCCCGATGTTCTTGGCATCCATCTTGTGGTCACGGGTAAATTCCGTGATCATGGAGTGATTGGCGTTGAGTCCACGTTCCACCATCCCTTGGCACTTGAAGACTTGCTGCTCCATTGCTTCGAGCCTTGTCTCCACGCTTCCGGTCTTCTTTCGCCCTTCAACATCATGCATGTGCAGCACCCCCTCACGCATCTCAATGGTTTGAGGGTGTCGCAGCACCTCCGCAAGGTAGGGGTTTATGACCTTCTCGAAGAACTTGTCCTTCGGAGCACTTGGGGACATCGTGGCGATCTAGATCTGTCTGGAAAAACAGCTCGAAACAAAAACAGGAGATATTGTCGTGATACGAAGGTCAAAACCTTCGGGAGATTATATAATGAATTTTTACCGACCAAAAGGAGTGTACTACAAGAAAACGGAGTCTGGAGGGCACACGAGGTGGCCACAAGGCAGGGAGGCACGCCCAGGGGGTAGGGCGCCCCCTGGCCTTGTCGCCTCCTCGTGCACTTTTTGGACTACTTTTAATTTTTCTAATTTTTTAAATATTCCAAAACGGAGTAAAATTGCTATTGGAAAAGTTTTGGAGTCGGTTTACTTACCGTACCACATACCTATCCTTTTTGGAGTCTGAAACATTCTGGTAGGTCTCCCTTATGTACTCCTCCGGGGTTATGGTATTAATAATATTGGTTTCAACATTTATGGGAGTACCTAAGATATAATGTTTGATTCTTTGCCCGTTTACCACCTTTGGGTTATTACCTTCGGCGTTGTTGATCTTGATGGCACCGGAACGATAAACTTCCTCGACAATGTAAGGCCCTTCCCATTTAGAGAGAAGCTTTCCTGCAAAAAATCTTAAATGAGAATTGTATAGCAAGACATGGTCACCTACATTGAATTCACGCTTTTGTATTCTTTTATCATGCCATCTTTTAACTTTTTCTTTAAACAACTTGGCATTCTCATAGGCCTGGGTTCTCCATTCACCCAGTGAGCTAATGTCAAATAACCTCTTCTCACCAGCAAGTTTGAAATCATAGTTGAGCTCTTTAATTGCCCGATAAGCTTTATGCTCTAATTCCAGATGTAAGTGACATGCTTTTCCATAAACCATTTTATACACAGACATACCCATAGGGTTTTTATAAGCAGTTCTATAAGCCCATAATGCATCATCAAGTTTCTTAGACCAATTCTTTCTAGATCTATTAATAGTCTTTTGCAAGATCAATTTAATTTCTCTGTTGCTCAATTCTACTTGACCACTAGACTGAGGATGATACGGAGTTGCAATTCGATGGTTAACATCATACTTAGCAAGCAATTTACGAAAAGCACCATGAATAAAGTGTGAACCACCATCAGTCATTAAATATCTAGGGACTCCAAACCTCAGGAAAATAACTTCTTTAAGCATTTTAATAGAAGTGTTATGATCAGCACTACTAGTTGGAATAGCTTCTACCCACTTAGTAACGTAATCAACAGCAACTAAAATATGCGTAAACCCATTAGAGGAAGGAAAATGTCCCATATAATCAAAACCCCAAAGATCAAATGGTTCAATAACAAGTGAATAATTCATAGGCATTTCCTGACGTCTACTAATATTACCAATTCTTTGACATTCATCACAAGACAAAACAAACTTACGAGCATCCTTGAACAGAGTAGGCCAATAAAAACCAGACTGTAATACCTTGTGTGCAGTTCTATCTCCAGCATGGTGTCCTCCGTAGGCCTCGGAGTGACACTTGTGTAGGATCTGTTCATGTTCATGCTTAGGTACACAACGTCTAATAACACCATCTACTCCTTTATAGAGATGTGGGTCATCCCAGAAGTAATGTCTTAAATCATAGAAAAACTTTTTCTTTTGTTGGTATGTGAAGCTAGGTGGTATAAATTTAGCAACAATGTAATTAGCATAATCAGCATACCATGGAGTACTATGAGAAGCATTTATGACAGCTAATTGTTCATCGGGAAAGCTATCATCAATAGGTAGTGGGTCATCAAGAACATTCTCTAACCTAGACAAGTTATCTGCTACGGGGTTCTCAACACCTTTTCTATCAATAATATGCAAATCAAATTCTTGTAGCAAGAGAACCCATCTAATAAGTCTAAGTTTAGCATCTTTATTTTCCATAAGATATTTAATAGCAGCATGATCAGTGTGAACTGTTACTTTGGAATCAACAATATAAGATCTTAACTTATCACAATCAAACACAACTGCTAAATATTCTTTTTCAGTGGTAGCATAGTTTCTTTGAGCACTGTCTAGAGTTTTACTAGCATAATGGATAACATTTAATTTCTTATCAACTCTTTGTCCTAGAACAGCACCAACAGCATAATCACTAGCATCACACATAATTTCAAAGGGTAGGTTCCAATCAGGTGGTTGAACAATAGGTGTAGAAATCAAGGCTTTCTTAAGTATTTCAAATGCTTCTACACAATCATCATCAAAAACAAATCGGACATCTTTTTGCAAGAGATTAGTGAGAGGCCTAGAAATTTTAGAGAAGTCTTTAGTAAACCTCCTATAGAAACCAGCATGACCGAGGAAACTTCTTATACCTTTGATATCCCTAGGACACGGCATTTTTTCAATAGCATCAACTTTAGCTTTATCAACTTCAATACCTCTTTCGGAGATTTTATGCCCCAAGACAATACCTTCATTAACCATAAAGTGGCAATTCTCCCAATTCAAGACAAGATTAGTTTCTTCGCATCTCTGCAAAACTCGATCAAGGTTGCTTAAGCAATCATCAAAAGAAGTTCCGTAAACGGAGAAATCATCCATGAAAACCTCAACAATCTTTTCACAAAACTCAGAGAATATAGTAGTCATACATCTTTGAAAGGTGGCAGGTGCATTGCATAAACCAAAAGGCATACATCTATAAGCAAAGGTACCGAAAGGGCAAGTAAAAGTGGTCTTTTCTTGATCCTCTTTTGACACAGGTATTTGAGAGAAACCAGAATAACCATCTAGAAAGCAAAAATGTGTATGTTTTGATAGTCTTTCTAGCATTTGATCAATAAAAGGTAGAGGGTAATGGTATTTCCTAGTAGCTTTGTTTAATTTTCTAAAATCAATTACCATTCTATAAACTGTAACAATTCTTTGCGGGATCAATTCATTCTTATCATTAGGAAAAATAGTAATACCTCCCTTCTTAGGAACACAATGAACAGGACTTACCCATCTACTATCAGCAATAGGATAAATTATACCTGCCTCCAGAAGCTTTAATATTTCATATCTTACCACTTCTTTCATCTTAGGATTTAACCGTCGTTGATTATCAACAACTGGTTTAGCATCAGACTCCATATTAATTTTGTGCTGACATAGAGTGGGACTAATGCCCTTAAGATCATCAAGAGTATATCCAATAGTGGCACGGTGCTTCCTCAGAGTTTTCAATAATTTCTTTTCTTCATGCTCTGAAAGGTTAGCACTGATAATAACAGGATATATCTTCTTTTCATCAAGATAAGCATATTTCAGAGTATCAGGTAATTGTTTAAGCTCGAACATGGGATCGCCCTTGGGTGGAGGAGGATCCCCAAGAATCTCAACAGGCAAGTTGTGTTTCAAAACAGGCGTCTGTTTAAAGAATATTTCATCTATTTCCCTTCTTTCATTCATAAACATACATTTTCATGGTCTAGTAAATATTGCTCTAAAGGATCAGTAGGAGGCATAGCAATAGAAGCAAGACCAATGATTTCATCTTTACTAGGTAATTCTTTTTCATGGGGGTGTCTACGAAATTTGGAGAAATTAAACTCTTGAGACACATCCCCAAAACTTACAGTAAATGTTTCTTTCTTGCAATCTATCTTAGCATTAACAGTGTTCAAGAAAGGTCTACCAAATATAATGGGACAAAAATCATCTTGTGGGGAACGAAGAACAAGAAAATCAGTAGGGTATTTTATTTTCCCGCACAATACTTCAACATCTCTAACAATCCCAATCGGTGATATAGTATCTCTATTAGCAAGCTTAATAATAACATCAGTTTCAGCGGGTGCAATATCATTCATAATTTCTTGATATAGGGTAAAGGGAATTGCACTCACACTAGCACCCAAATCACATAAGCCATGATAACAATGATCTCCTATTTTAACAGAAACAACAGGCATGCCGACAACAGGTCTATGTTTATCTTTATCATCTGGTCTAGCAATTCTAGCAGCTTCATCACAGAAGTAAATAACATGCCCATCAATATTATCAACCAAAATATCTTTAAACATAGCAATACTAGGTTCAACCTTAATTTGTTCAAGGGGTGTAGGTGTTCTAGTATAACTCTTATGAACCACAGTTGAAGCTTTAGCATGATCCTTTATTTTAACAGGGAAAGGTAGTTTCTCGATGTAAGCAGTAGGAACAACAGGATCAACATTATAAGTAATAGTTTCTTCTTCAACTTTAATAGGTTCTACTACTTTCACTTCAATGGGAGGATGATATTTAAACCACTTCTCCTTAGGGAGATCAACATGAGTAGCAAATGATTCACAGAAAGAAGCTACTATCTCAGAGTCAAGTCCTTATTTAGTGCTAAATTCACGAAAAGCATCGGTATCCATAAAAGATTTAACACAATCAAACTTAAGGTTTATACCTGACTCCCTACCTTTGTCGAGCTCCCAATCTTCAGGGTTGCATTTAATTCTTTCCAATAAATCCCATTTGAATTCAATAGTCTTCTTCATAAAAGAACCAGTACAAGAAGTATCGAGCATGGATTGATCATTACGAGAAAGCCGAGCATAAAAATTCTGAATAATAATTTCTCTTGAGAGCTCCTGATTGGGGCATGAATATAACATTGACTTAATCCTCCACCAAGCTTGAGAAATACTTTCTCTTTTAGGAGGCCAAAAATTATAAATATAATTCCGATCACGATGAACCAGATGCATAGGATAAAACTTCTGATGAAATTCCAATTTCAATCGGTTGTAGTTCCATGATCCAATATCATCACATAGCCTATACCATGTCAATGCCTTCACCTTCAAATATAAAGGGAAGACCTTCTTCTTGACTTCATCCTCGGGCAAACCTGCAAGCTTAAATAATCCACAAACTTCATCCACATAGATTAGATGCATATCAGGATGTAGTGTTCCATCTCCTGCATAAGGATTAGCTAGTAGTTTCTCTATCATACCCAAAGGAATTTCATAATAAATATTTTCAGTAGGTTCAGTAGGTTGAGGAGCAACTCTTTGCTCTTCTGGTCGGGGTGAAGATACCCCAAACAAGCCCCTCAAAGGATTATTTTCCATAGCAACAAGTGACAGTAAATTTCAGCACACTATATAATTTTTTCCTCACCAAATTCCACTTACCAAAGGCGCTTCACTCCTCGGCAACGGCGCCAGAAAAGAGTCTTGATGACCCACAAGTATAGGGGATATATCGTAGTCCTTCCGATAAGTAAGAGTGTCGAACCCAACGAGGAGCAGAAGGAAATGACAAGCGGTTTTCAGCAAGGTATTCTCTCCAAGCACTGAAATTATCGGTAACAGATAGTTTTGTGATAAGATAATTTTTAACGGGTAACAAGTAACAAGTGTAACTAAAGTGCAGCAAGCTGACCCAATCCTTTTTATAGCAAAGGACAAGCCTGGAAGAACTCTTATATAAAGCAAAGCGCTCCCGAGGACACATGGGAATTACTGTCAAGCTAGTTTTCATCATGCTCATATGATTCGCGTTCGTTATTTTGATAATTTGATATGTGGGTGGACCGGTGCTTGGGTGCTGTCCTTACTTGGACAAGCCTCCCACTTATGATTAACCCCTCTCGCAAGCATCCGCAACTACGAAAGAAGAATTAAGATAAATCTAACCATAGCATGAAACATATGGATCCAAATCAGCCCCTTACGAAGCAACGCATAAACTAGGGTTTAAGCTTCTGTCACTCTAGCAACCCATCATCTACTTATTACTTCCCAATGCCTTCCCCTAGGCCCAAAAAATGGTGAAGTGTCATGTAGTCGACGTTCACATAACACCACTAGAGGAAAGACAACATACATCTCATCAAAATATCGAACGAATACCAAATTCACATGATTACTTATAATAAGACTTCTCCCATGTCCACAGGAACAAACGTAACTACTCACAAAGCATATTCATATTCATAATCAGAGGAATATTAATTATCATTAAGGATCTGAACATATGATCTTCCACCGAATAAACCAACTAGCATCAACTACAAGGAGTAATCAACACTACTAGCAACCCACGGGTACCAATCTAAGGTTTTGAGACAAAGATCGGATACAAGAGATGAACTAGGGTTTGGAGAGGAGATGGTGCTGGTGATGATGTTGATGGAGATTGATCCCCTCTCAATGAGAGGATCGTTGGTGATGACGATGGCTTCGATTTCCCCCTCCGGGAGGGAAGTTTCCCCAGCAGAATAGCTCCGCCAGAGCCCTAGATTGGTTCTGCCCAAGTTCCGCCTCGAGACGGCGGCGCTTCATCCCGAAAGCTTCCTTCTGATTTTTTTCCAGGTCAAAAGACATCATATAGCAGAAGATGGGCACTGAGGGCCTGACAGGTGGCCCACAAGATAGGGAGGTGCGCCCAGGGGGGTAGGGCGCTCCCTCCACCCTTGTGGTCACCTGGTGGGTCCCCTCTGGTATTTTTCTTCGCCCAATATTTTTTATATATTCCAAAATAATTCTTCGTAAATTTTCAGGACTTTTGGAGTTGTGCAGAATAGGTCTCTCGGAGTTGCACCCTTTCCGGTCCAGAATTCCAGCTGCCGGCATTCTCCCTCTTCATGTAAAGCTTGTGAAATAAGAGAGAAAAGACATAAGTATTGTACTATAATATGTAATAAGAGCCCATAATGCAATAAATAACAATATAAAAGCATGATGCAAAATGGACGTATCACTATGCCCCTGGTGGGTCTCTACTGTCATCCTCTCCAAGTAAAGTCATCTCCTGATTCCTCATGTTCGTTGACCATGTTGACAACATGAGACGGCGGCGCCACGGCGAGCGCAACAACTCGAAGGATGATGGAGAGGGCCTCGCGGGCCCTACGGATGGTCTGATACAACGCCCGCTGTGTGACGCCCCCGGCCCAATCGTGCACTAATCATACACGCAAATGCACACGATCAAGCCTAAGGACTCACGGGAAGATATCACAACACAACTCTAAAACATAAATAAAGTCATACAAGCTTTATATTACAAGCCAGGGGCCTCGAGGGCTCGAATACATAAGCTTGCGTACAAGCGTCAGCGGAAGCATCAGATATCTGAGTACAGATATGAAACAGAAACAGAAAGGCCTCTAGAAAGGCGGGGCAAAATAAAACACTACGATCGAAAGGCGTAGGCCTCCTTCCTGGGACCCTCCGATCCTACTCCTGGTCGCCAGCCAACTCGTAGTAGTATCCATCCTCTGGGTAGTAGTAGTAGCGATCGTCGGGGCATCTGTCTCAGGGGGGCTCCGTCCTCTGGTCACGTCAAACTGATATGGGGAGAAAAGGAAAACAAAGCAACCGTGAGTACTCAGAAGTACTCAGCAAGCAAGGATCTACACTAGATATGCAACATTGTCAAAGGGAGGCTGTATGTGTGGACTGGGCTGCAGAAATGCAAGAATAGAGAGAAGGCCTAGTCCTATCGAAGAGTAGCATCTTCAGCGGTCTTGCAGCATTAGAAGAGAGTAGAACAGTACAATATAATGTAGCAGTATCATTAAGTCTCAACCTCACCCAGAGATCCTTTCTCGACTCCCTGCGAGAAAGCAATCCCAGAGCCATACGGTCATCAACCTCGTCCGGAGATCCCTTCTCGACTCCCTGCGAGAAGCAATCCCAGAGCCATAGTATCCAAGTATCCAGTTCTAAATTGTATCAATCAGGATACAACTCCGAGTGTCCTTTACCGTAGGACAGGCTATCGATAGAAGTTTTCTTCCCTGCAGGGGTGCACCAACTTACCCAACACGCTCGATTAACTCCGGCCGGACACACTTTCCTGGGTCATGCCCGGCCTCGGCCAAACGACACATCGCAACCCTACCTACAGCTCAGCAGAGAGGTCCCCGCCGGTCTACATCCTAAGCGCAAGGGGGTCTTGGCCATCGCCCCTCACCCTCCGGGTCATTGCGCACATGGCTCAGATCCAAGCACCACCGCAATGGCGCCAATCACTCCATGCTGCACTGCTGAACTGGACGTCTGACAGAGCTTTCGGCTGATGCATACGATGCAGAACGCCCATACTATGCCCACGTGATGGTTAGTGCTATCAGACCAGAGGCCTGCTCGGATCAAATATCCAAATCGTTAGGACTAGGGGCTTGCGGTAACGAGCAGAGACTCACGAAAGATGTGACCCCGTCGCCCCGTCTCGAGGACTTGCTGCAAGGGTTAAGAATGCCCGGCCGCGCCTCGTATTCACCACTCGGGCACCATACTGGCACCCGTCTTCACAACACTCGCCTCTCAGGCGCACGCGGGTACCCCTCAGGGTCGACCCGCCTATCCAAGCAACAGTGTAAAGTCCAAGTATCCGTGTGTCCATAACATCAGGGGAATCTGAGGTATCACCCTCGTTTGATTTCCCACTCGATGTATCCGTCAAGGTGAACTCGGAGGAATCACCCTCAATGGGTTCACACTTGAGGTGTTGTACGACAGCGTCGTTACCGGAAGTGGTGAAGGAGGAATCACCCTCGATGACCACTACCGAATAGCTACTCTACAGAGTTAACATCAGAAGTGCTACATGAGGTTTCACCCTCGGCACTCGATAGTAACGTTGCAGTGTCGTTACCACTAAGGGGGGTGATGTGCGGTGTCGGGGCCTGGTCTTCAATCCCGTTGATCGGGTCTTCTGACGATCCAGTGCGGCAGTCGGGATAAGTGGGGTCACTGATAGGTCTCTACCCAGCCTAGACTAAACAGTTTAGGATATGCCGGTAATTATCAACAGCAGGTTACAATAAACAGGCTATGCATCAGAATAGGTAAAGCAGCAGCAGCAGCAATTCTAATGCAAGCATGAGAAATAGAATGGGCGATATCGGGATGATCAAAGGGGGGGCTTGCCTGGTTGCTCGGCGGCAAGGGCAAGGTCGTCAACAGTGGCTTCGGTCTCCTGAGCTGCGTCGGCCTCGGGGACGACGTCGGTGTCGGGGGCTACCGAGAGAGAAGAGGGGGAGGAAACAGTATAAATACACAGCGATCAAGTGCAGCACAAAGCATAACATGGCAATACGCGGTGACGGAGGTGATCTAACGCAGTGCCGGGTGATACTGGCGAAGGTGGGATTCATCCGGGAAAGTATTCCCAGTGTCCGGCATTTCGGACAGACGAAAAGAGGGGAACGGTTGCATGTTCGGATAGTTAGGGACGTGTGGCGGATGAACGGACCGCGTATTCGGATTTGTCTCGTCGTTCTGAGCAATTTTCATGTACAAAGTTTTTCGATCGGAGTTACGGATTAAAAGATATGATTTTCTAAAGTTTAAATCAATTTTCTGGAATTAATTATTTACTTAAATTCGAATTATCCAAAACAGGGCAGAGTGACGTCATCGTGACGTGTTGCTGACGTCAGCAGTCAACAGTGGATTTGACTGGGTCAAACTGACATGGGGGACCCACATGTCATTGACACAGAGTTAATCCAGAGTTAGTTTTGAATCTAAACTAATCTAATCAGGGGGGCCCACATGTCATTGAGACATCTAACTAAAACTAATTAAATTAAACATTTTAATTAGCAGTTAATTAACAGGGCCGTGGGGCCCGCGTGTCAGCGACACGGGCTGCCCAGTCAGCATCGCTGACTGGTCAAAGGGGAGCCCCGGGCCCACCAGTCAGTGACCCTGGCGGTGGGCCAGACGGGCCACGTCGGCGCCGGCCGCCGGAGACGCGCCGGCGAGCCCCGAGCCCGGTGGTGGAACTTCGGCGAGCTCGGAAATGCGCTACAGGGCACCATTCGACGCGGGGCTGGGCTCTCTGGAACGGGCTCTTCAAGCCGCTTCCGATGGTGGCGGTTACGGCGGCGGGGGTTGCCGGAATCGAGCGCGGCGACGACGGCAAGCGGCGGCGGCTACGGGTGGTGATGGAGACGCAGCAGCAGTACGCGCGCGAGCCAACTGACTACGCCGCGAGGCCCTACGCGATACGGGGAAGCGAGCGAGCATGGCCACAGGACCAATTGGTCACCGACGACACGTCGGCGACGAGCTCTGCGGAGTCCAGCACGGCCATGGGTGGAGCGGCAGCTACGGAGAGGGGAAGAGCGCAGGGGGAGAGGGAGGAGGACGGGGTGCTCACGGTGGTCCTGTAGGCGTGCAAGGGTGGGCTCGGGGTAGCGCAACGACGACGAATCGTGACGGCGATCACCGGCGCCCGAAGCTTGAAGACGAGCTCGTGCGCGACGAGGCAGGTGATTTCCGCTCCGGTTCGATGCAGCAGGCGAAGCAGCAGGGGACGGCGGGGCGATCTGGCACTGCCGCGAGGTGTAGGGGCGACGGTGGCCGCGCGTATCAGACAGCCGAGGCCATTGCGGCGCTCGGAGGGAGGAGGTAGGGAGGAAAGAGAGGGGGAAAGTGAGCGAGGGAGGGCTCGGAGGTGTCCGCGGGGTGCTCTTTTTCCACGGCGAGCGCGCGACGCGCTGTCGAGTGCCGAGGGAGGGGGGCCGGGCTCGGGGGCGCGCGCGCACGCAGGGTGCTCGACAGCGCGCCCGCGGCGTCAGGGGGTAGGGGGAGGGGGCTAGTTGGGCTGGACCAGCTCCTGTGCGGCTGTGGGCTTAAGTGCACAGGGGCATTTTTCCATTTCTTCTTTTCTTTTCTTTTCTTTTCTATTCTGTTAATTGTTTAGGCCCCAAATGGTTTTTGTAAAAAGGGAGACCTAGTCCATAAATACCAGTGCTTTATACCCTAACACCAAAAACTAGTTTGGGGAAAACATCATTTCATATTTGTTTTAAATAAATTAAAAGGTTACTAAATGTTATTTTCAGCCACTGTTTTAAGTTGTTTGAGTCACTTATCCAATTTTAATAATGTTGTTTACAGTTTTAACATAGCCTCTGATTTATCTGCTATTTAATGAACAATTTAGTTTCTATGTTGGACAACTTTTATTTTTCACTTTCATCTAAATTTGAATTTTGAGTTAGGAGTTGAAATGCATTATGATGCAAATGATGATCACGCACTGTTAATCATGCTGACTTGGCATTATCAAAATGGAATTACTGTGGCTAACCACTGGGGGTGTTACACGCTGGTCGTTCAGGAAGCCAGGATCTTCGGACCCCTATGAGCACCTTCGAGAGACTGAGCTGGCATGAAACGGTAAGGTCGCGCTTGGGAGCTCTGGATTGTTTCACACCTGTATTAAGGATACAAGCGTAATTTACTCGTCACCGGAAACAATGTGTAAAATACAGGTGTAATGAAATAGATGGCCCGAGGTCTGTAACGAAAACCGGCAAGTTACGCGTGTAATCTGAGAAACCAGTGTATATTTTACCAGTCAAAAACGACCAACCAGGCGCTTCACCCAAGACCATCTGCTTTTATTTACAAGCGTCTGTTTTACAAGTGGTTTTGGTTGGAAAACGACGATCCAATCATGGCCTAATATGATGTGTTGGTCGGAAGATCATATGGTTTCACCTCTAACCTACCCGAGTTGTCGTATAGGCTATGAATGAAAGTATGAAACATAAGACAATGAACTTCGTAAGCACAGAAACAACAGAAGAGGATGATCTTCTTAACATGCAAATCAGTGGCATTAGATCAACGTAGAACACAATACGAAGCATTATTCTCAGGAGGCATGGTGAACAGCTCATTATGTCGCATGCCACAACATTCCAAGCTCAACTTTGCAATCAAACTCACAAGGCCTGGCATTTCATAGACAACATTCAGAACAAACTCTTAAAATACCTTACATAAGTCAACATTCATGACTATGCATCTCATCAGAGTAAATAATTACTTCTGAACTGAACACATGAATAGGAAAAAACGATCGACGCTGCTCACAGCAAAGGGCATCCCATTCCAAAATATCAAATGCATGTCTTCTGGCTAACATCAATGAGCAAACTTTGACAAGGTTTTCCAATTCCAAAATATTAAACGAATGTCTTCTTGCTAACATCAATGATTAAACTTTGACAAGCTTTTCCCATTCAAAATATGTAATGCCTATGATTGTGGAACGGGCAGGGTTTATCATCAGTTTGCACATTGAAATGGCACATGGAGCCGGATTAACCAGCGTATCTTTTTGTGCAGTTCCACTAAAATGAAACAATGTCTTGCGTAGCATGGTGGATTTCGCATTTATATGTTGCGAGACCTTGAAGACGTTGGCAGCTCCATTCAAGTAGATAGCCCGATGGCTCAAGGTGACGACGGATGATTAGAGGACCATTCGATGTATTGTGCATGATGAAGTATTATGGAGGACACGAATCATCTGAACATTTTGTGCAGTTCCACTGAAATCAAGCTGAGCATCCCTGTCTGCATAAATACAGAAAATGTGTGATGAATATAACAGTGGTACTAGTTGGTTAAACAACTATAATCATCTTCATTATCTTAATAGGAAAAGATAGCAATACAATAGCTTCAATTAAATATTTATTCAAAACAATACAACAATATAATTAGCACAACATAACAAAGCACGATCATGTGGATGAAGGCCGATACTGACCTTGTTTGTTACAGTTGTGTTGGCCACTGACTTGGTCATACCTTTCCTTGTGGAGTGAATTTTGCACTCCACATGCTGTTGAGTTGAGTTTCCCTTGGTCTGCAGACTAGTCATGTCACCAGCGTCTACTAATACTCTAAAGCTTCTCGATCATTCCTTCTATAATGTAGCGCAAACAGTGACTGCTTATTTCTGCAAAGTGGAAAGACCAACTGGGCCCAATAATGCAACAGTTTGCCTTAAACACATTGGCTCCTTTTGTGCAGTTCAACTAAAATCAAAGTCGAAATAGAACCGAGCAGAAGTTTTGATATCCCTGTATGCACAAATAGGTATAAAGGAAACAATTACTGAGAAATAATAGTTGATGACTTATACTCCCAGAAGAAAAAACATCTACCTTATCTTAATGGGAAACAAAGCAGGACAGTACCAATTCTCAAACAGTGTGATTCATTCATATTAACTGAGACATTATCTTAACAATACCTTGTTTCAACATGTATAAAGAACGACAAAGCAGAAAAGTACCATTCCTAAAACAGTGCAACTGATTCATATTAATAGAGACATTATCTTAACAATACCTTGGATAAACATGTAGAAAGAACTACAAAGCAGGATAGTACCATTTGTAAAACACTGTAACTGATATATAATAACAGAGACATTATCTCAACAATACATTTCTTAAACATGTACTCCCGCCGATCCCTAGCAGAAATGGTACTCCCGCCGATCCCTAACAAGTGTTGCAATTTTGAACTAAGATTCAGTAGTTAATTCTAAGAGTGGCATTGCTTAATTTTACCAGTGGCATTAGATTAACAAAAAGCATAAACAGTTCCAGGGGAGAGTAGGCGCAACAGCACCATGTGCTTCCATCTACTTATTAAGGGGGTTATGCAGAGTTTGTTGTAACAAAGCAACAAGCATCATGTCTGGGTTGGTCCCATTTTTGTTCACTTAATGGGAAAAGACAACAATACAATAGCTTCAATTCAACATTTATTTAAAACAGTACCACTACAAGTAGCACAACATCTCAAAGCACACTGCACAATCATGTGGATGAAGGCTGGTACTGACCTTTCATGAGGCAGACAAGATCAAATATGAATCTGCCAACACGAATAGGAAATCCAATCTCCTTTTGTGTAGTTCAACTAAATCAAGCAAAGTTGCCGGTGTGACATTTAAGTTGAACTGCACAAAACACTCTTAAAACAGAAGTGTTTTGCGTAGTGAAGCAAAAGGTCGCAATAGCAACGAGTTGAATAGATATCCCTGTTTTCAGAGGTAAAAAAGAAACAATTACTGGCCAATAAAGGAGGATGAATCATATGGCCACAAAAAGAAGCATCTACCTTATCTTGATGGAAAACAAAGTAGGACAGTAGCATTTCTAAAACGGTTGCATTGATTCATATTAACAGAGACATTCTCTTAAAATAACATTCACTAAAAATGTAATTTACTTTTAACAGTGGCATTGCTTCAATTTTCCAGTGACATTCTTAGATTAACAATAGCAAAATAATTGTATGGGACATGGGACATGCCAGCACCATGTGCGTCCACACGTATAAATGGGTGATGTAGAGTATGTTGCCAAGCAGCATATCTGCGTTGGTCCCATATTTGTTCTCTTTGAACCTTTTTCCTATGTGAGGGCAGCAAATCTAGTCCTGCACAAACTACCCGACCTCCCCAGTTTCTTTCCTTTTTCAACAAAGAGATTGGTTCCTTACAGATATGTGTACTGGGTTGCCCCCTTTTTCCCTTTTCGACCAACAAAGCGGCTGGATAGCCAGTCTATACTACTTTCCCTCCCTCCTTTCCTCATTGAACCACGTCCTGGATTCATGCTCCACCCCACCCTCCCTTCTTTCCTCTTTGAACCAAGACCTAGAGTCGACTATAGAATCAAAAAAGATCCGCATGCAGCTAGAGCAATGACAGTTTCAAAGAAAGTTATACTTTAGGGTCGTCGGGATGTGGCTAGGCGTGCGGCGGGAGGCCGGATCTGCCCACACTATGTACGGCAGCGAGGACGAAGGGGTCGGAGGCCCTCTGCACAGGCGCTGGGTGAAAGAGAACAACACAGCCGGCAGTGGATTGCCTCCCTCACCGAAGGCGACAGAGTGAACGCTGCACCTCCTCCCCTTCCTGGTGCGACGGGATCCGGACGGCTCCTTCACCAGCTGTGAGGGGGGAGAGAGAGAGACCAATGTAGTCTTGTTTAGATCTGATGAAGAGGGTGAGAGATTGTGAATAGAGCAAACCTTAGCAAAAGAACGCTGAGCCTCCAGCGTGTATATATATATGTAGTGCAGCGAGAGTGTGAAGAGTGCAAACCCTAGCGAACAAGCGCTGAGGCTCCAGCTTATATAGTACTCGTATATAGTATTAATATAGTGGAGTGGTTTTCTTTTTCTCTCCATTACAGTCTTTTTAAATTGTGTATGAAACGAAACTCTTTATTTAATGCACCAGTGAAGAAAACTACGATCAACTAACGATCCACGCATCCTGGTCGCACTTCCTGTCGTTCATGTGCGGTACACTACCCTCCGTTAAGTGAACAACCGCACATGCGCCAAATTATCAGAAAGGTGTGAGAGTGTGTATAAATAAAGAAATTTAATTTCAATTATTTTGTATGTACAGTTTGCCCTCTCTCAATAATTATGGTTTGTTGTGTTCGGCCTAAACTTGGTCAAACTTTACAAAGTTTGACTTCAGTCAAATCTAATATGCAGAGTAAATAAAAACGGAGGGGTACTACCTCCATCCGGGTTTTTAGTCCACACCATATTTTTAATCAAAGTCTGACCACATATTTAGTTAAAAGCTGGACAAATAAAATTGAGGGGTAGCTGAAGACAAATTTGTGAGAAGGCTTAGAAATCAATACAAAACTTTTGCTCTTAGTACCAACGTCGATGCTTCTTTGAGGAAACATTTGGTTCATATCCAATTGTGTGATAAAATTGCACCAACGTAAATGGCTGCTCCAAGATGAACTGATGAAGGATATCATCTTTGTGGTAACAAGCAAAGAGTACTGATGGAAGACAGCACGTTCTTCATTGAACACCGATCAGCTTCACCAGCCGATGCAACCATGAGACGCAACCATGAGCATCGATAGGTCATCGTGGTGATGCATCATCGATTTTGGCATCAAGTTTGGGTCAGGCACCAATGAAGTTTGATAATCCTCACTGTGGTTTGTTTCTTCTCGGTAATCAAGCTTGAGAAAGGAAGAACCACTTGGCAGAGGACAGTGAGGCTGAGCAACTGTGGCCATACAATTTTGTGCAGTTCCACTAAACATTGAGGAAGACATGCCCGAGTATGGAGATACTCATCCATGTTTGCAAAAATATAAAAAAATGATATTTAAGTAGTGTCGTTACTTTGTTTTAGCAGTGGAACAAGATTAATAGCGGCATCTAATTGTCAATAAGAATTAATGAAACGTACACCAAAAAATAGAAGCATCATGATTATCTTGATGGGAAGTAAAGCAGTATACCCGGAAAAAAAACTAAAGCAGGACAGAAGCATTTATCGATGCCTCTACATGGGCATTGCTTCATTTTACCAGTGATAGTTTTAGATTAGCAGCAGCAATATGAGCATATGGACAATGACCATACAATCACCATGTACTTTTTGTCAAAAAAAAACATGTATACCTCCACCGATGCATAAATGATAAACCAGGACAACTTTTGGAGTGGCCTTTCCTCTATAATAGTAAAAAATAGGTGATGTTGGACCAGCCGACGAACCCTAGCTACTGTACATGGGGAGCTGGGGAGTAGTGGTATAGAGGAAATCCCGCATGCAGAGTACAATGAAGCAGGAAATCCAAAAGAAGTTATACCTCAGGTGGGCGAGATGTGGCTTAGGCGGGCGGGCGGGATCTGCCCACACGACGGCAGCGAACAAGGGCGCGGAGGACCTTTGTCTGTGACGGCGCCAGCTCAGAGAGGACGGTGCACATCGGATTCCTCCATCGCCGACGGCGACAATGTCAACGCTGGAACTCCTCACCTCCCGCAGTGGACGGGATTCGGCCGGATCTATGACCACCGGTGAGGAGAGAGATAGAGTGGACATTGTCATGTTGTTTAGATATGGAGAGGATGAGAGAGCGAGATGCGAGAAACCCTATCAAACAAGAGGCTATATATACAATGGAGTAAAGAAATCTCTCCATAGCAGTGGTTTTAAATAGAATACGCGCGTTCCCGGAAAAAAGAAATGAAAACTGGCGGACAAATCTTTTTTTAACGTACCAAGAAAGAAAAATCGATCAATAACACGCCCCCGCTTCCAGGTCGTAGTTTGTATCGCTCACATGTGGTCCCACACCCTCCATTATTAAGTGAACAAATTAAAGAGTCAAATTATTACATATGTAAGCTGCCTCTTCGTGTACAAATGCGCTCCATCGTGTACTTGCGGGTATGTCGGAGGCAAAGTGAGTGCGTGTACATTTCTTTTTGTACGTCGTACTCCATTTATCTCACTTCATATTGTTTCCCAGTCCTATGATATTCCTATCCTAGGAACAAAATGAGGCGGTACTAAGTTTGTGTGTGTAGGGAGATCGAGACATCGATGATGTGTACGAGTAGTCGCGAGAGTCGTCACTATGTGTGTGTGTGTGCGCACACACAGACATGCATATCCGTGTTTACGTAAAATTCTTACTTTCATCTCCATCTCCATCTCCATCTCCAATCATATTTGTCCAACTGGCACATTATTTATGTTATTAATTACGCAGCAATATTTACGTACGTCCAGCATCTCTTGTTTGCAGGCGTCCGGACCGCTGCCACGCCCGCTCCTGACCGCCCTGGCCAACCGGAACCCTCTTCATCACCCACGCGAGCTTCCCGCCCGAAACGGTCAGTGCCGCATTCATTCCCGGCCAGAGCGGACGCGACCTCTCACTGGCGCCGGCATTGAAGCAGCGCGCCGGCCGAGAGAGTGCCGCCCGCGCCGCTTCCCGACGCACACGACTGCTCCGCGTTCAATCGTCACCATGACCAGCCACAACATGCATGTAAAAAAGTTCTTGGGAGTCCGTGCTACAGCTAGCTGTCCTCCCCCTCCTCGTCTATCTCTTCCAGTAGTGCTAGTACTCCATGGCGCGATCCATCGACAAGTAGGCGGGAAAGTTTGCGTATACTCGGTTTGCGGTGAGTGGCATGCCGAGCGACCGTGGGGGGGTGGAGGAGGGTGAGACACGAACGCGACAGACGTGATTTAAACATTGGTTTTGCTCGGTGGCGCGATCCAATGAAACGAAACATTGGTTTCCAAAAGAATACTGTACTGCACAAGAGAGATAGAGTGATGGCTTGCTTCTTCCGTCCAACTAACTATACCGGGTCTATGTGATTTGACGGCTCATTGGTCACTATTACTGCGGCGGTAGAGCATCTGCACTCTTATTTATTTATTCTGTGATAAAACTAACTTTCTCCACTCTTACACCGGAGGAGTACGAAACACGGCAGCCCAGTGACTACATGGCCCACCTCCCACTATCACCATATTCCTTGGACATCGTGCGACACCTCCGGTCCTTTTTTCTTTGTGTAGTACATTTTACCACATGACCCACTACCTCCATCCTGGTTTATTAGTCCCCTATGTAATTTATGCATGATACTAGTATATGATACTCCCCACTATGAGTAGCCTTATACGCATACAAAAAAGGACCGGAGGGAGTACAAAGCTTTATGATTTTGTTTCATGTTTGTATCCTAACTCCAAGATTGCCCCGTTACAACATTCCATCAAATACAAAGGAAAACTAACATGCATGCTAATGCAACTCAATGATTCACAGATCATAGCCAATATTTACTTCACAACTAAAGACAAAAGTTGTGAGAGTGTGTACAAAAAAACTACTGATGGGGTCTCTACGCCTTAAACCCTAAACCCTAAACAGGATTTAATTTCCTGGCTAGGTAGAACATGTCGAAGGAAAGAAGCCTGGCACCCTCGGATCATACGATGCTTTTGTGCAGTTCCACTAAAATCGAGCTGAGCATCCTAGTTGGCAAAGATATTGAAATGTGATTAATAATAGCAGTGGCACTAGTTCATGAGACATAAACTCGTCACAAATAGAAGCCAGTAGAAGTAGAGAAAGATTCACATGGAGATGGGGTTACATGGGGAGCTGCGGAAGTGGGGCAAGCCGGCTCCAAAAGGAAGTTGTACCTGGGACGTCGGGGTGTAGCTAGAAGGGCGGTGGGAGGCAGGATCAGGCCATACCGCGGGGACCCCCGATCGGGACGCACCAACAGTGGGTTTTCTCCCTTGCCGCTGTCGACCGCGTCTACGCAGAACATCGTCCCTTCCCCCAGCGACGGGATCAGGCCGGATCTATGACCAGCGGTGTGGCCACCGTCGTTCTATGCTTGTGAAGAGAGCAACCCAAGCAAGCAGGCTTGTAGCTTAGGCTCCTGCTAGTGTATATATAGTGGAGTGGTTTTCTTTTTCTCTCCATATCAACCTTTTTATATTGCGTACGTGTCATTGAAGAGTGAAATGATGGTTGCTTCGTCCGACTAACTTACTGTGTGATTTGACTGCTCCTGAGTGGCCCCTGGATGTACTCCCCCTATGTGTATGACCGTTCCTAAGTCTCACTTTTACTTATCTCTATTTTCTTGCATTACATGTAGACAGGATGCGCATAGAGGAATTTTGTTACTGCATGTTGTTATGTACTAGTACCTACTCTCTCCTTCCGGTTCACTACTAGTACTCCCTCCGTCCTGGTTTATTGGTCCGCTTTGTACACAATTCATGGGCTCGTTTTCCTCAAGAAATTGTCTTTACCAACGTATTAATATCGGGAATGCATGCGTGAACAATGAATGATTAAACCTTGCATGCAAAGTTTTCACAAAGCATTGACATATGAACATGTGAATGTGAGGGACTACAACCTCGTGCATGCATGCAACAGTCACAAGTACACATGGACGCAAAAACGCGCGCAAGGCCCTAATGCATGCATGTCCGAGCACATGACGCAACACACACGGTCACGCTCAAGTGCTCAACCTACACGTGCATGCACACACTTACTCAGCCATGGTGAGCTAGTGACCGAATAAACACCAGCAAATGTATATATTGACCGCAATGAGCGTATTATGAAGTCCACTGACCGTATTTTTACAAATATACAGTGACAGCCAGTGTATTTACCTTGTTTCAAATTAAGCCATATTAACCGAAAAGGAGGCAGTATGGACTAGCATTACTTTCTTGTGTCCCGTCAACTTGCAGAACGAAGAGAAGCTTGCAGGATGGGAGAAGCTTGCGCGCGGTGGCTCGCAGGACAAGGAGGGACTTTTGACTAATGCAAGCTCTCCCTCGCTCAGGCGGTGGACGTGCAATAGTTAATTTGGTGTCAGGTTGCCAGAAGCATACACTGTACTAGTACCATCATTGTTCGACTTCCCGAAGAGGCGAACAGCCAAGCGCAAAGTTTACTACAGTAGTACTCCGAGTAGTATTACGTACTACTAGTACTACTATACAGGTAGTACTACTAGGAACCGCATGGTGGAGCGTCTGCACTCTTATTTTATTTTAATCTGTGATAAAGCAATCTTCAACACATTTGCTTCTCTTCGAGGCTTCTCGCATGTGATAATGGAAGTTGATTGCATGGAACACTCGCCACAATTCTCGCTTAATTCTGGCTCCTATCCTATTAGAAATAGGAGCGCTCAGTAATATTTTCTCTTATTTTGTTATTCAGCATGTAAACAGGTCAGCAAACCTTGTTGCGCATCTTTGTGCGAACCGTGTTTGCTGCACTTTGAATGTGACCGAGAGCTAGCTTGATGAAACACCTCGCTTCCTTTTTTTGCGAGGTACCTCGCTTCCTAGTGACCAGTCTCTTGGCTGGTTGTCCTAAGAATGCTTATATATGAATAAAGCTCTCTCATTTACCCGCAAAAAAGATTAAGCCATATTAACCGGAAAGGAGGGAGTATGAACTAGCACTACTTTGGTGTGTCCCGTCAACTCGTAGAACGAGGAGAAGCTTGGAGGACAAGGTGAAGCTTGCTTACGCCCTCTCCGTCTACCTCAAGCGCGGTGGCTCGCAGGACGAGGAGAAGCTTTTGACTAATGCAACCTACCCTCACCCAGGCGGTGGACGTGCAGCAGTTCATTCGGTGTCAGATTGCCAGAGGCATACACTGTAGTACCATCATTGTTCGACTTCCCGAAGAGGCGAAGAGCCAAGCGCAAGGTTTAGTAGTACGAGTAGTACTACTAGTATACAGGTACTAGGAACCACATGGTGGAGCGTCTGTACTCTTATTTTATTATAATCTCTAATAAAGTACACATTTATTCGGGAGAAGTGCAGAAAATAGCAGCCCAATAGTACTATTAAAAAACATCGAACATGTAATGATGATATCGATCAACCATGCTCGAATATATCTTGCCCTCCGTGTGAGCCCGTCTATGTGTTCTCGCTCCTCGTCTCTCTCAAGGAGCGGCGGGTTGGCCATTTTTCTGTCAATTTAGATCGGTTTGCTCACACTCCGGTCCCACATGTCAGTGATATGCCAAGAGTAAGCACGTTGACCGACAGGCCATACGCGGACTTGGTTTTGCACCTTCATACTACTCCCTCCGTCATAGTTTACAGGGCGCGCTTCAATTCTCATGCTCCACCACCAGAGAGATTTTAGACGCGTTTGGTTTAATGCTCAATTAATTAGGGTGTGGTAACCGCAATCAAGCCCTCAATTTTCTCTCGATGTAGTTGTGTACGCGGAGTGGAGTAAGTGCATGCATGTGTGTACTCGGGGTGGAAGCACTGCATGCATGTGTGTACGCATTATTTCCTCTAGTAATAGACGTCGTGCTATAACTACCAATGCTATTTTTCAGGCCGGTCGCTAGTCGCCTTGGTCCCAGAGATTATTGAAGCACGCTCTATAAACTGTGATGGAGGGAGTAGTATGAGCGGATTCAAAGAAGAGCGTATTGATGGTTGCTTCTTCCGAGCAACTTACAGTGGGAAAAGGTGGGGCTTATGATTTGACTACTCATTACTCACTATTAGTGCGGCACAATGACCGGGCTGAGTCTCCCATGCAGTTGTGCACTATAATTTGGTGCATGGCACATGGACCCAGATGTTGAATGGCTTCTGGCAATGCTATCAAGCTTCCAGCATTTGTTTACATAATTGACATATACAAATAATTTTCCAGCTACATGAAATTGTACAATGCTCTGAAGCTTTCAGCTTTTGTTTCATGTGTCTTGCCAGCTGGAAGGTTGTCTCATTACAACATCAATCAAAATACTAGAAAGGAAACTAACATCCATGCTCTTTCGGAAAAAATAAAAAACTAACTTCCTTGCTAATGCATCTCAATGATTAGCGGATCAGAGCTAATATTTACATCACAACTGAAGACAAAGTTGTGAGAAGGTGTTAAATTAAAATTGATCCATGTTTTCATTGGCAGCAACTTCCCCCCAGCTCTGTCTAAATCAACAAGGCATGTTGGGAAAAAAATAGCTGTCAGGAGCATGCAACATTCCGATCATTTTGTGCAGTTCCACTAAAATAGAGCTGAGCGTCCCTATTCCAAAGATATTAAGTGTGATTACAATAATAGAGGACTGTTGATGAAACAATAAACGGAAAAATAGAAGCCGATCACCTTTGCAGTCTCTCTTAAGACTAACTAGTTGGAGAAGATTAAGCAAATAGTTGGAGAAGATTAGGCTCGGAGTTGGATGAGGAGGATAGAGCAAAACCAATCTCCCTTTGTGTAGTCGCACTGAAATGTAGAGACGTTTCCCGTGTGACATTTTAGTAGAACTGCACAAAACACTCTTAAGAAAAAAGTGATTTGTGCAGATAACAGTTGATAGCCCTGTTATCTGCTGTCGGAAGAAGCAACTGTATGGATAGCCCTGTTTGCAAATCATTATGTGTCATCTGCTGTCGAAAGAAGCAACGGCGGATTCAAAGTGATTTGTCCGATCATTATGTGTCATCATCCGTATGGATAGCCCTGTTTGCAAAAAAGAGGTAGAAAGGAAACAATTACTAGCCAATAATAGTTGATGCCACATACAACAACAAAAAAGAAGCATATTCCTTGTCCTAAGGGAAGATAACAGCATGGTTGTTTATCTAAAATAGTGTGAGGACAAGATTGCAATATGGAAAGTACGCCGGACGAGCTACGTTTTGGGCAAAGAACTAGGGAAGATCCACATGCAAGATTTTCCACATGTAGCGACATGGGAAGATGGGCAGTGGAGCAAGGCCGGAGGGGAGGAAGCTGTATGTCGGTGCAACAAACCCCCAGGTGTGTTGCCCGGACTATACACGGGCTCAAGAGCAACGTTACGATGTTCAAGACAAGGCCAAGCAGAAGAGATGGCTCTTTGAGAAATCAAAGGGTGGATCAAGAAGACCAAGACCAACCAAATAAGCAAGATATCACTAAGGAAAAACCTCCCTTTCCAGGCAGGCGAGCCTGGCGGGGTCGAGGTTACCCCAAGACAAACCTCAAGACTCCCCAGGCAAGCTTGCCGGGGACGCCAATGGCAGATTACCCCGCCAAAGCCCCACCGCTCCACCTCACAGCAATGCAAGTCACCCATCGGTGCGGTGTCGAGCCACCAAGTGACTAAGTGGTTGTTACTTGGTATGTGGCAGGCCAAGGGCATGCGAAAAGGTGGCTGAATGGCACGGCAAGGCTTGCCGGGCCACGCCATGATGTGACACTAAGCAGCGCATTTAATGCACCTTGTCATGCCTGCAGCGTTAGGTATGATAGCACTGTGGCTATGTAATCAGTGCATAATGATTGTTTTGCCATTGTGGTGACCCCTTGACCTATAAAAGGAGGGTCGTGGCTACCTTAGAAAGGATTCGGACCCTTGTACACTCGTATGCGCGTAGCTACTCTCGCCCCGAGGCGACCTTGCCGGGCTAGAGCGCTGCGTCTCCACCACGGTCCTTCCATCAATCCACCAAAGTAGGAGTAGGGTTTTACGCCTCGCGGCGGCCCGAACCTGGGTAAAACTGCCCGTGTGATCATTGTCGTGCTGCTCTCTGCTTTCCGCTCTTTGTGCAATGCACTCTTACCCCTTGCCGAACCACAAGGGGCTGATGGCCCCATAGGTGGCCGTGTGATACCACGACATCTTTGGCGCGCCAGGTAGGGGGAAGCGCTTGAGCGAACCCGAGAGTGTAAGCAGCGCGCCGTCTTCATCATCGTTTTCTTCATCAACGGCTTCATCATCCATGGCGCCCAAAAAGAAATCCGGTGCTTCAACTCACCCGTCTACCTCGAAGGCTCCCTCACATGCGGCCACTAATGCCGTGGGGGCTGCAGGGGAACATGGGAACGCCGACACCGCGGGGAACGTGACTGGCGTAGGCGGTGCCATCACCGTTCCTCCTGCAGCCGAAGTAGGAGCAAGAGGCACCGGACGAGGGCGACACCAACAACAACCCGGCGGCCATGCTCTGCAAGGTGTGGGTGGGGAGAACGCTCCATCTCCGCCTCCCCACCTCGCCGAGGGACATAGCTTCAGCAGTGGTGCTCGCCCTGATGCGGATCGTAATCACTTAGCTGCCCCCACCGCGGGTGCGGCTACAGGACCCGCGCCACCCCCAGGGCAAGCTAGCCGAGACGATGCACCAAATGGGGTCGTCAACCCCCAAGCACATCCGCCTCATCGTCACACCGCCCTGGCGACTGGCTCGCAGTGGCGAGAACATGGCGCCGCCAGTACAGGCATCATCAGAAGTCGGGCGACGTCGCGATCCGCATCGTCGTCCATGCCAAACACCGCTTCGGAGGCCATGGCGTGGGCCCAGCTCTTGTTGAGATTTTCGCCAGCGGCCAATCAAATGGATGAGTGGAGGGCCACTATCCAGAGCTTGATTGGTTTCGCTAAGGCGGGAGGATCACAGCAGGCAGGCCCACCACAGCCTCCACCAACGGCGGCAACGGCCCAAGCCGCTGGCCGCACCGAGGGAGCCGTTCCGATGATGCAGTCCCCTCCATGACATCCAGCGCAAGGGCCGCAACCAGGGCCACGCGACCAAGAACCCGATGACGTATCAATGGTTTCATCTGATCCTCAGACACGTCGAGACCAGCGACGGGTCCTGGAAGACAGGCGGAGGGAAGATGCGCGCGTCACCATCGAACGACGCCACGACACCCGCCGCCAGTCTGATAGGCGCAATGGCCCCGACGTCGACGAACCCATGCTCGGTGGATGCGGGTACCTGCCTTTCGAGGTTGGGTGCCCCGCCTTCACTCGTGAGCTACGGCAAGTCCGTTGGCCATCTGCCCGTACGTTCAAACCAGAGATACCAGAAAAGTACGATGGAAGATTGAACCCGGCAGAGTTCTTGAGCATCTACACCATCGCTGTTCAAGCTGCCGGTGGAAGGGACGAGAGGGTGTTCGCCAACTACTTCCCTTTGGCGCTCAAGCCAAACGTGAGGTCGTGGCTAATGCACTTGCCAGAGAACTCCATCTCGACCTGGGTTGATCTGTGCCATGAGTTTATTGGCGCCTTCACGGGCGGCCATCAAGAACCAGGGCGGCCCAGCGACTTGCAGCTCCTCCCACAGAAGGAAGGAGAGAGTTTGCGGAAGTATATGCAGAGGTTCAGCCGGGTGCACAGGAACATTCCAGACATCCATCCAGCAGCTATGATAGCTGCGTTCCAGTCCAAAGTGCGCAACCGCAGGATACGTTCCAAAATGAACATTCGGTTGGCCAAGACTGTGAATGAGCTATACACTCTGGCGGACAAGTGTGCCCAAACAGAGGAGGGGAGGCAACTCCTCGGTGAAGAAGATGGCATTGACGTTGACTCAGAGGACAACGACGACGCCACCAATCAGAAGAAGAAGAAGAAGAAACGCAACAAGAAGCGCAAGGATAAAGCAGTGATGGCTGTTGAAGGAGCGAGCACTCCTAGTACCGGCAAGAAGGCCAAGACCGAGGCTCCCGGCAAGGAAGTTGCCACGTGCGCTGACTATCGGGAAGCCGCGGCTGCTGAGAAGGCTGGGAAGGCTGACAGGCCATACTGCAAGATCCATTGGACTAAGGGACACGATCTTCAAGAGTGTCATCAAGTTGAGAAGCTCGTCAAGAAGCAGAAAGCCGAGTACGAGAAGCGTGACAAAGAGAGAGACCAAGATGGTGCTGGCGGGAAGGGCCGAGGTGGCAGAGGAGGTCGCCCCGACAAGGTCCCTCAGTATCAAGGGAAACCAGCCGGAGGCCGTGAGAAGAAGGAATGCGATGATGGGAGTGATGAAGGAGATGAAGAGGAAACCAGCGAGCAGGAGTTCCAGAAGGCCACTAACGCCCTGTGCATTGACGGAGGTGCGTCCTTGCACTCCTCTCACCTCCAGCTCAAACAGTGGGCATGTGAGGTCAATGCCGTGGAGCCAGCGGTAGATTCTCAGAAGCCGCTCAAGTGGTCCCGCACACCCATCATCTTTGATGAAGAGGATCACCCTGACCGCACCACTGCGGTAGGATGTTTGCCATTGTTGGTTTCACCAACGATTCGCAACCGCAAAGTCCCAAAGATGTTGGTTGACGGCAGGGCCGGGTTGAATCTGATATCTCCCAAGGTCATCAGCAAGCTCCAGATAGCAGATGAAGAGCTCAAGGTTACCGGTACTTTCCAAGGCATCAACCCCGATAGGAGTCGTCCTAAGGGGAAGATCACACTATCCGTAATGTTCGGGGGGAGTTGAACTACCGGACCGAGAAGATCGTGTTTGATGTGGTCGACCTCCCCCTGCCATACAATGGAATCCTTGGCCGCCCTGCCCTGGCAAAATTCATGGCGGCATCCCACTATGCCTACAACACTCTGAAGATGCCAGGACCGATGGGCGTCATTTCCATTCCATCAGACAAGAAGGACGCAGTCATATGTGTGGATAAGATGTACCGGGAAGCAGTCATTGCAGAGGCCGCGGAAGCTACCGCTCCTACCAAGGAAAACAAGAAAGGGAAGAAAGCTAGCAAGGACGCCAGCAAAGAATCCGGGAAGCGCGCCTCTTCGGATTGCGCTGTGCCTGTTGATGATTTGCCGGAGAGTTCCAATAGCAAGAGATCAAAGGTTGTTGCGCCTGCTATGAAGAAGGTCCTGGTAGGGTTGGTTGGCGCTGATGGTACATTTACTATCAGCTCCACCCTTGATGACAAATAGGAAAGCGCGCTTGTTGCCTTTCTGCGGGCGAATGTCGATGTGTTTGCTTGGCAACCATCTGACATCCCCGGTGTTCCCAGGGAGGTAATTGAGCACCACCTTGCTGTCTGCTCACATGCCCGACCCGTCAAACAGAAGGTCCAAAAGCAAGCTTTGGAGCGGCAGCAGTTTATTGCCGAGGAGATCAAGAAACTCGAAGCTGCTGGTTTGGTCAGAGGAGTGTTGCATCCAACTTGGTTGGCAAATCCAGTGGTGGTGCGCAAGGCGAATGTGAAATGGAGGCTTTGCATAGATTTCACAGATCTAAATAAAGCATGCCCGAAGGACCCATTCCCCTTGCCGCGCATCGATCAGATTGTGGATTCCACCTCTTGATGTGACCTACTTTCCTTCTTGAATGCCTACTCCGGGTACCACCAGATTTTCATGTCCGAAGAAGACGAAGAGAAGACCGCGTTTATAACCCCATGCAGCACGAACTGCTTTGTACGTATGCCCTTTGGGTTAAAAAGTGCTGGACCCACTTTCACGAGAGCAGTACAGATTGGCTTTGAGTCCCAGTTGCACAGGAATATTGAAGCCTACATGGATGATATAGTGGTCAAAACCAAGGACAAATCAACTCTCATTCAGGACTTGGAAGAGACCTTTGCAAATCTATGCAAGATCAACTTGAAGCTGAACCCAGAGAAGTGTGTGTTTGGCGTTCCTTCAGGCAAGCTGCTTGGCTTCTTTGTGTCCCACCGGAGGATAGAGGCCAACCCCGACAAGATCAAGGCAATTGAGCAGATTCAAGCACCCAAGACAGTTAAAGACGTGAGGCGTTTGACTGGATGTGTTGCCACGCTAAGTAGGTTCATTTCCAAGTCCGCCGAATGCGCCCTGCCATTCTTCAAAATCTTGAAGAAGGTTGGGCCCATGGAGTGGACCCCAGAGGCAGACGCTGCGCTGCAGGATCTGAAGACCTATCTTTCCTCTGTCCCCACCTTAATCGCTCCAAAACCACAAGAACCGTTGCTGCTATACTTAGCGACAACCAATCAAGTGGTTAGTGTAGCGCTGGTGGCGCAGCGGGAAGTAGATGAAGGAGCAGCTGCAACTGTCGTCCCCTCTAGAGGAGGAAGTGAACTCGCCCCGGCAAGGCCAGAGGCAGATCAGAACAAGGAGGAGCGGGGTAATGGAGACAGCTCCAAGGTCACGGCAAGGAAGGAAGTGGTGCAGTGGCCAGTGTACTTCGTCAGCTCCCTGTTGCAGGGGGCTAGGTCGAGGTACTCTAGCATGCAAAAGTTGATTTTTGGCCTCATCATGGCCTCAAGGAAACTGTGCCACTACTTCCAAGCCCATGAGATCACGGTTGTCACCCACTTCCCCTTGCCACGCATACTGAGGAACCCTGAGGCCACTGGCAGGATAGTGGAATGGGCTTTGGAGTTATCCAGCATTGGTTTGAAGTTCGAGAGCACATCAACCATTCAGAGCAGAGCACTGGCGGAGTTTATTGCGGAATGGACGCCTACCCCTGACGAAGACGTGTTGGAGACAGTTATCCCCGGCAAGGAAGCGCCCCAAGAATGGATCATGTACTTTGATGGTGCCTTCTCCCTACAAGGTGCAGGAGCTGGCGTGCTTCTTGTTGCTCCCTCTGGGGAGCACCTCAAGTACGTGGTTCAAATGCATTTCCCCGGGAGAAGGCTACCAACAATACAGCAGAATATGAAGGATTCCTTGCCGGGCTCAGGATCGCAATAGAACTGGGAATCAAGAAGTTGATCATTCATGGAGATTCACAACTTGTGGTGAGGCAAGTGAACAAGGATTATCAAAGCCCATTGACGGAAGCATACGTCGAGGAAGTGAGAAAGTTGGAGGAGCGCTTTGATGGATTTTAAACAGAGCACATACCGCGTGCGGAAAACAGCATTGCTGATCATCTGTCAAAGTGCGCTGCGCAAAAACTCCCTGTGGAACCAGGGACTTTTGTTCTCCATCTAACTCAACCCTCCGTATCCCTGGCAACAATGGCCAGGAAGAGGAGGAAACTGGACTTCGGTAGGCCTCTCCCGGCAAAGCCCTCTGGGGTCCTCGGCAGAGAGGTTGGCGGGAATAACTCTGTTTCGCCCGGTGAGCTGCATCCTCCCGCCAAACTACCAATCTCTGCGATCGAGGAGTGTGCTCCCACGAATGAGAAGGTGCCACTGGTCCTCATTGCCGAGCCTCAGGCTCCAACTTGGGTGCGGCACATAGTCCATTTCCTCGAAATAGGAGAACTTCCCGAAGAGGAAGAGGAAGCTGAAAGAGTAGCCCGGAGGGCTAGTATGTATCAGTTCGTTGACGACATGCTATACAGAAGAAGGCCCAACGGAGTGAAATTGAAGTGCATTTGCCGGGAAGAAGGAAAGGAACTATTGGCAGAGATACACAAGGGTATATGCGGCTCCCACATTGGATCGAGGGCCCTGGTTGGAAAAGCCTTCTGGCAAGGTTTTTACTGGCCCATGGCCCTCTGATATGTCTCCATCGTATCTACTTTTCCAAACTCTTTTGCCCTTGTTTTGGACTCTAATTTTCATGATTTGAATGGAACTAACCCGGACTGACGCTGTTTTTAGCAGAATTGCCATGGTGTTATTTTTGTGCAGAAATAAAAGTTCTCGGAATGACCTGAAACTTCACAGAGATCATTTTTGGAATTAATAAAAAATATTGGTGAAATAATCAACAGAAGGGGGCCCACACCCTGTCCACAAGGGTGGGAGGCGCCCCCTGGACCTCCACCGACCTCAACTCCAACTCCATATATTCACGTTCGGGGAGAAAAAAATAAGAGAGAAGGATTCATCATGTTTTACGATACGGAGCCGCAGCCACCTCCTGTTCTTCCTCGGGAGGGCAGATCTGGAGTCCGTTCAGGTCTCCGAAGAGGGGAAATCGTCGCCATCGTCATCATCAACCATCCTCCATCACCAATTTCATGATGCTCACCGCCGTGCATGAGTAATTGCATGGTAGGCTTGCTGGACGGTGATGGGTTGGATGAGATCTATCATGTAATCGAGTTAGTTTTGTTAGGGTTTGATCCCTAGTATCCATTATGTTCTAAGATTGATGTTGCTATGACTTTGCTATGCCTAATGCTTGTCACTAGGGCCCGAGTGCCATGATTTCAGATCTGAACCTATTATGTTTTCATGAATATATTTGTGTTCTTGATCCTATCTTGCAAGTTATAGTCACCTACTACGTGTTATGATCCGGCAACCCCGGAGTGACAATAGTCGGGACCACTCCCAGTGATGACCGTAGTTTGAGGAGTTCATGTATTCACTAAGTGCTAATGCTTTGGTCCAGTTCTCTATTAAAAGGAGACCTTAATATCCCTTAGTTTCCAATAGGACCCCGCTACCACGGGAGGGTAGGACAAAAGATGTCATGCAAGTTCTTTTCCATAAGCACGTATGACTATATACGGAATACATGCCTACATTATATTGGTGAACTGGAGCTAGTTCTGTGTCACCCTATGTTATAACTGTTGCATGATGAATGCCATCCGACATAATTATCCATCATTGATCCATTGCCTACGAGCTTTTCATATATTGATCTTTGCTAAGTTACTTTTCCGTTGCCACTGTTACAATTGCTACAAAACTGCTACTGTTAATTTTGCTACCATTACCGTTACTTCCATACTACTTTGCTAGTAAATACTTTGCTGCAGATATTAAGTCTTTCAGGTGTGGTTGAATTGACAACTCAGCTGCTAATACTTGAGAATATTCTTTGGCTCCCCTTGTGTCGAATCAATAAATTTGGGTTGAATACTCTACCCTCGAAAACTATTGCGGTCCCCTATACTTGTGGGCTATCAAGACCTTTTTCTGGCGTCGTTGCCTGGGAACATAGCTCTATTCTCTGAGTCACTTGGGATTTATATCTGTTGATCACTATGAAGAATTTGAAAGATACTAGAACCAAGATTTTTCCCTCTACTACGAGGGGAGGTAAGGAACTGCCATCTAGCTCTGCACTTGATTCACCTTCTGTTTTGAGTAAGCTTGCGACACCTACACCCGCTAGTAATTCTGATATGTCGCAAGTAATTGATGATGCCACTTCTGCTATGCATGATGCTAATGATGATACTACTGCTTTGCTTGATAATACTGTGCCACTAGGTGAATTTCTTGATGAACAACTTGCTAGGGTTAGAGAAAATATTATTGAAACTGAAGATTATGACTCTCCCCCTAGATATGAATTGCCTGTTGTACCTGAGGGTTATATTATGGATGAAGAAACTGCTAGAGACTTTCTTGCTTGCAATGATAGAGAAGATCTTAACAAAACTGCTAGCTAAGCTGGAAGAAAAATCCTTGAATGCTAGAATGAAATATGATCCCAATTTTGCTACTTCACCTATTTTAGTTACTGATAAGGATTATGAATTCTCTGTCGATCCTGAGTTAATTACTTTGGTTGAATCTGATCCCTTCTATGGTTATGAATCTGAAACAGTTGTGGCACATCTTACTAAATTGAATGATATAGCCACCCTATTTGCTCATGAGGAAAAAATTCGCTATTACTATATTCTTAAGTTGTTTCCTTTCTCGTTAAAGGGTGATGCTAAGATATGGTTTAATTCTCTTGCTCTTGGTTGTGTGCGTAGTCCCCAGGATATGATATATTACTTCTCTCAAAAATATTTCCCTGCTCATAAGAAACAAGCTGCCTTACAGGAAATATTTAACTTTGTGCAATCTGAAGAAGAGAGTCTCCCACAAGCTTGGGGGAGGCTTCTTCAGTTACTTAATGCTTTGCCTGATCATCCTCTCAAGAAAAATGAAATACTTGATATCTTTTATAATGGACTAACCGATGCTTCTAGGGACCACCTAGATAGTTGTGCTGGTTGTATTTTCAGGGAACGAACTGTTGAGCAAGCTGAATTGCTATTGAATAATATATTGAGTAATGATAATGATTGGATACTTCCTGAACCAACTCCTAAGCCAACTCCGAAGAAAAGAGGTATTCTATTTCTCAGTCCTGAAGATATGCAAGAGGCAAAGAAATCTATGAAAGAAAAAGGTATTAAAGCTGAAGATGTTAAGAATTTACCGCCTACTGAAGAAATACATGGTCTTGATAACCCAACATAGGTAGTAGAGGTAAACTCTCTTTATAGATTTGATGAAGGTGATATTCCTCATAATAAGTCTGCTAGTCAATGCTTGGATGAGTTTGATAATTTTATTGTTAAACAAGAAAACTTCAATGCTTATGTCAGTAGACAATTGGAACGTAATGCTCACATGCTTGATTACTTGGGTGAGTATATGAGTAGAACTGTTAATGATCTTAAGCTTATTAGTAAACATGCTTCCATGGTTACAACTCAAGTAGAACAAGTACTTAAGGCACAAGATGATTTGCTTAATGAGTTGAATAGTAAGATCAATGATAATGCTGTTAGGGTTATGACTAGAGGTGGTAAAATGACTCAGGAACCTTTGTATCCCGGCCCTGGCCTCTCCCCCTCAACATAACAAAGAAGAAGGCAAGAAATAAAGAAAGAGAGGTGCGTGGATGGATGCCTTTTGCTTCATCCTTGCCCCCCTCTTTTATAGGCAAGCTGGGGCTGGGGGCTGATCCTTTGCCCCTGCCCCAGAGGGATCTCTTTCTGATCTGACCCGTCCAAGCTACCGCCAACGGCCGGATCCGATCACTGCCCCTCTCCACCAATTCAAGGAAGGCCGAGCTCCTGCCCTGGCTCTCTCTCCCGCACCACGCGCCTCTGTCACCTACCCCACTCAATGCATGCAGCATATGTGGCAGAGGATAAGGACGTGGTGGGAAGAGTGAATTGGCAGTTATTCCCCCGTGCGTTAAAGTCATTCACGGGCCATTACAAAAGGTGGCCCCACTGCAATTGGCATCACGCGACGCACGGGAAAACCGGAAACTGACTCAAGCACAGGTTAATGGAGAAGCAAAGAAGATCTCAAAGGACGAGCTACCACAACCCGCTCGCCTGTGTACTAGACATGGCCTACCCTGACGACGCTCGACAGCGCATTTAGGCCAGGCCCGGGGGCTCCTGTCGGTGCAACAAACCCCCAGGTGTGTTGCCTGGACTGTACACAGGCTTAAGAGCAAGGTTACGACGTTCAAGACAAGACCAAGCAGAAGAGATGGCTCTTTGAGAAATCAAAGGGCAGATCAAGAAGACCAAGACCAACCAAATAAGCAAGATATCACTAAGGAAAAAACTTCCCTTGCCGGGCAGGCGAGCCTGGCGGGGTCGAGGTTACCCCAAGACAAACCTCAAGACTCCCCCGGCAGGCTTGCCGGGGACGCCAAGGGCGGATTACCCCGCCAAAGCCCCACCGCTCCACCTCACAGCAATGCAAGTCACCCATTGGTGCGGTGTCGAGCCACCAAGTGACTAAGTGGCTGTTACTTGGTATGTGGTAGGCCATTTCTGAGGAAGATCATCCCTAAATGACACCCATCCAGGTGACGTGTCGCGCGGGCAGGCAAAAAGGTGGCTGAATGACACGGCAAGGCTTGCCGGGCTATGCCACGATGTGACACTAAGTGGCGCATTTAATGCACCCTGTCCTGTCTGCAGAGTTAGGTATGATAGCACTGTGGCTGTCTAATCAGTGCATAATGACATTTTTGCCATTGTGGTGACCCTTTGACCTATAAAAGGAGGGCCGTGGCTACCTTAGAAAGGATTCGGACCGTTGTACGCTCGTACGCGCGTAGCTACTCTCGCCCCGAGGCGACCTTGCCGGGCTAGAGCGCTGCTTCTCCACCACGGTCCTTCCATCAATCCACCAAAGCAGGAGTAGGGTTTCACGCCTCACGGTGGCCCGAACCTGGGTAAAACTGCCCGTGTCATCGTTGTTGTGCTGCTTTGTGCTTTTCGCTCTTTGTGCAATGCGCTCTTCCCCCTTGCCGAACCACAAGGGGCCGATGGCCCCATAGGTGGCCATGTGATACCACGACATTGTACCTGGGGGTCATCGGGATGTAACTAGGAGGGCGGCGACTGGCAGGATCTGCCCATACTGCGGCAGCGAGCAAGTTGCAAAGGCCCTATCGCTCCGGAGCTTGGTCAGAGAGAACGGCGGGTACCGCAGATCGGGACGTGCTGCCTCAACGATGTCGAATGAAGAAACGATGCACATCCTCCCTTTCCTCCGGTGGACGGGATACGACCGGATCAGTGACCGGCGGTGAGAGAGAGAGGCCACCGCCGCCTTGTGTGAGATAGTGTGACGAGAGACAAACCCCGGCAGGCAGGCTCCATTGTATATAGTGGAGCAGATTTCTTTTTTCTCGATGACAATCATTTTATATTCTGTACGTGCCATTGAGGAATATAACTTTATTTAATACTAACGCGTCAAGTCGAACTTTGTTCCGTGTACGTGTGGTACACGACCCTCCTTCAAGTAAACAACCGCTACACGCATCAAATTATCACGTGGGCTGCCTTTTCGTACAGAAATGAGATCCACCATGTACCCGCGCGGGTGTGGCCGGGAATGAGACATGAGTACGTGCGTCATGCGTGCACCTCTTCTTTACGTGCAAGTACGTACGTGGGTGTGTGTGAGAGGGACGGTTTGTGCGAAACAGAGGCAATGTGTCGATGATATCTCAAACAAAAAAATGTAACATATGCAATGTGTGTGAAACAGAGGCTTGAATATATCATATATAGAGGGAGCGATCCACGAGAAGAGAGTGCAGGGATCATCAGTGTGAGATATCGGTAGAATCAAAAATAGGGATGAAGTGTGTGGGTGCGTGATCAATAAAGAGTGCCATCGAATTTGTGTTTGCCCATGTCAATGATACAGGGCGGCTGGCCTACTGGATTGTGAGAGGGCAGAGGTGCAGTTTGTCTCTGTGGCATGGATACCTACCTACAGCGTTCGACTATCGGTGTGTGGGGGGGGGGGAGGGGCAGAGACCTAACTATAGAGAGGTAGATCGACTGGTATATGTGTGGAGAAGGAGAGAGACATAGCTACGTATTGAGGGAGATCGATCGGCATCCATGCATATGTGTAGCAGAGGAATAAGGTTGGGAGAGAGACAAAGGTAGAGTGTCAGACGATTGGTGGTGGAGTTGCTTCTCACAAATGGTGGGAGAGGTCTGCTAGACAAACGGAGGGTACGACTGCAATATCAATAAGAGAGGGGATGTCTGCCTGTCTGTGCACGTGCGTGTGAGAGATGGGTCGGGAGGCATGCAAGGAAGATGAGGGGGGACAATATGGTTGTGGTAAGCAGACGTAACTACATAGGAAGATCAATCGTCGTGTGTCGGAGAAAGGAAGAGACATAACTAGTGAGATACGTCGATCAGTGCGTGGGGAAAAAGACTTATAGTCGACCTAGCTATATGTAGGGAGATAGGTAGGTATACACGCATGCATGTATTAGAAGCTAATAAGGTCCGGAGAGACGGACAGAGAGAGAGGGATGCAGCTAGGAGGTGGTGCGAGAGGTCTACTATATCGAGGGGGAGGAGTGTGCGAGTATGAGATCGATGAAAAGAGGGGCGGGAGTGTGCACGTGTGTGGAACCATATTGGACATAGGGGGGCATGGACGGTGAGAAGAGAAGAGGGAAAGCGTGTGTTTGTGGTAGGCACACTTGGCTAGAGAGGTATATCGACTGGTGTGTGCCGGAAAGAAGGAGCCAGGGGGCCTACACACACCGTGGGTGAACGACCTAAAGAGAAATAACGAATGTGCGCGATGTAGGGGACGCTGAGGGAGGGTGAGAGGGTGGTGGGCGTGTGCATGCACGAGAGAAAGTTAGCGCTAGCTACAAAGAGAAGAGGATTGTGTGGGTGTAAAAGATGAACAAAGATCATAATTCATTATAAAAAGTGGATTCGGATATTTGAACAAGAGATCACAGTGTTTTAAACCAATGCATGCATGAATACATATAATGGTGATACGCATGGTGTGGTTATGAACATGTTATACTATAATATATAGAACATTTATTTGAATTTGTGATAATGTGTGGCTTTTGCAGCTAAGGGCTAAATACTTGTCATAATGTAGGGGGCGGGGCACTATACTTTGTGTGATAAACACAGTGTACGTATGAAACATGGTTTAGATTATGAAGATCTAGTTAGTACATCAAATGTACTATTATTTGGAATCAACATCAAGTGTATTCAGAATTTTGAATTCGAGTTCATATAGTACACATAGTTCATATCTATCTCTATGTAATCATGTGGTGTGTTGTTAAGATAATATATGAATGATGGTTTAACTTGGCAACAATCATGCATGATTGTAGATTCTTATTCAAATAGAGAAACAAATTCAAATTTAGTTTGAATTGCAGTGGTAGTATAGACATTTGGAATGCACTAAAATGTTCGTATGAGTAGGTTACATGCATTATACAGCCAGCGAAAAAAATTAATTGGACATAACATGGATTCATAGCTTTGAATAGCATTTGTACAGTAAAACGGGACAAGACTCTCTCTTTGTGTGGTGCGAATAGTTTTATTTTATTTTTTGTTTTTTTCGTTGAGGGGAGTGCGAATTGATTTGGTACGTACATTATTACACGTTAGGCTTGTCCCTAAATTTCAACCTGCGCCTTGTTATCCCAAAAATTCAGATATCGTGCTCCCAAAACTCATGCCTTGCTATCCCGAAATTACAATGCGTGTGAAAACTCCCTCCAGCTGCCAAATCCCGACACGTGAAATCCCCCTTCTAACCCTGAGCCGAAAGGGCCGCTAGTTCAAATTGGTCGAGGTACTTTTGTAACACACCCTACATTTTGGACAAGCGCGTCCCTAAGTCATGATTCCCCCCTCCCATCACCTCCTTTTCGCCATTCAAAATCCCAGGCCTCCATAACCTCTCTGCTCCAGCCGCGAAACCCCACCCTCCTCCGTCCGCTGCCCCACCGCTGCCCAGCCGGAGCCTCTTCCTCGACGATGTTGTCCATCGCAATAGCTCGACGTCCCTCATCCACCTCCCCGGATGAAGATCCATCGTCGATCTCGTCATCCTGCTGGTTCAGCCGCCCTGTCCTCCACCTTCAAGGAGCTGCTCTGATGATCGCCTCGTCTATCGCGGCTGATCCATCCCCACAGCGCCGCCTTAACCTGCTCCACCGGAACCGCAGCATCCTCACTGACTCCTCGGATGAAGCCGAGGCCTACTCGGCGCCACCAAAGAGGTTGTACACTCATCGCATCGCACCTTCTCCTTAACTCGACCTCTCGGCGCCGATGGTGCTCGATCCCGCAGCCCCATGGCACGGCTACCTCAAAGCCGGCAACATCTCCATGGTGGCTCTCCCCCAGTGCGAGGCTCCTTCGGCGGCAGCGTACATACCAGCGGGATCTGCTGCTGCTGCTCCAGCTCTCGCTCGTTCGCTCATGCTGCTGCTGCTCCGGCTCTTGCTCGCTCGCGCTGCTGCTGCTGCTGCTCCGTCTCTCGCTCGGTCACACTGCTGCTCTGCTCTCCCCCTCGGTCGTGCTGCTGCTCTGCTCTTGCTCTTGCTCGCGCTGCTGATGCTGGTACATGGGCTGCTGCAGCTACATGAGTTGCTGCTCTAGCTCTAGTTTGCGCTACTCCTCCAGGCGCTGCTGCTCCGGCTGCTATCTGTTACTGTGTTCCCTGTCGATTGCCTGCTGATTTAGATCACTGTTTCTCTTCTACTAGTGCTCGAGCGGCCTAAACTACATGTGAAGTGCCTCTCTGCTACCAGTGCGTTCAGTTTCGATAGTATCATTCAGATTCCACAGTAAATTTCAGTTTCAACAGTTAAGTTCAGAGTCAACAGTTTTTACCTCATCTATTGTAGTCAGGTGTTTTTTGGTGATGTAAATTGTACGTCTATCACTTTTTGGTAATGTATTTTACATCATCTATTGGAGATGCTATTAGAATCCCACTTGAGATTAACGATGTCTGTCTTGTACTGCTTCAGCCTCGACGTCTTACGGCTCACCGGAGCTGCTCCAACGACGGAACATCCATCACAACAGAGCAGTACCCTGGAAGCCGTCTATAGACGCCTTAGATCTTCCTCCACACCTCCGACAGCCACCTCTGCCGCAACTTCTTCAGCGACCAACCCAATGATGCTGAGGTCGACACGGCAACGCCAAAGAGGTTGTACACTTGTCGCATCACTTATTACTCTACATTCATGTCGATCCATTAGGGCTATTTTGGTTCAAAGGAAAAAGTGAAGGAAAAACATAGCAATAGGAAGTTTTCCTATGGCACTCTACTATTCAATTATTCATGCATTACGTTGAAAGGAATGGAGCAAAAAATCCACCTGAACCTACTTTTCAAAATCCTATGCATGAAAACAAGACTAAGTGGAGTAATGGCAGAATAACATTCTAATTGTACACACTTTCATATGGTTTCACTTTAATTTGGCCATGTTTCTTTGCATTCCTCTGCTCTTCCAATTCCTGTGAACCAAACACCCAAGTTGACAGAAGTCCTGTGTTTACAAATGCTCTGTTTCCCACATGCATTCCTATCCTATTTCGGTGTTTTTCCTATCCCTGCATTTTTAGAATCCTGCAAGCCAAAGGAGCCCTTACAGAATTACTTCAGTTGTAGATAGGTGTCGAAGAAAACTTTGTGTGGTTTGTCCTGCTCCTGCCGCAACGTCGTCCACCTCACCTGAGTTGCTCCATCGACAGAAGCATCCACCATACCAGACATCACGACTCTTGACCGTCTTTCGCCGCCTCAGATCTCCTTCCCTGCCGCCGACACCCACCGCAACTGCATCACCATCATTGACTCAGCAGATGAACCTGAGGAGTACACGGGTCCACAAGAGAGGTCGCACTCTTTTGTTTCTGCTTATCTTATGCATTGCTTAATATTATATGCTACTTTATCATCCTGTTCACCTCTTAGACTCCAAGTCAGGTCCAAATTAATGTCAAACTTGAGTTTTAAAATTACTTGTGGGGCACAAATCGAGGCAGCAATGAATAGTATCTATGTCTATTATCTGGTTCACCTAGGGTATGCCTATGTTGTTCATCTTGGGTGGGAAACAAACAGTAAAGCAATCATCATCTGTCTTTTTATTAAATTAAAGTTATCATCAGCCTGCTATCATTATTTTTGGATCCATCTAGTGGTTGTTACCATCACTCTAGATTTTTGCATGCTCTCCTTACATAATCTCACTATATATTTTTCATTTGCATGTCAGATATTGTACACAGTCATGCTGAACATGTAGATAAAAAGAGAAGAGTTTTGTGCGGCAATATAATGTCATGCAGACATCGCTCCATGGTGGTTCAATGGCAAACCCTCCCCCCCCCCCCGCTCCAGATTGTAATCCAGAGGAAGATATCTGTTCTGAGGCGGATTCAGACAGAGCTGACAACTCCTATTTACCCCCCCCCCCCCGAGGTGTTTGCTCTAACTTGGCATGATGATGTTGGTCATATCATGCATATGTTGCCTTGCAGTGCCTACTTTCGACATCATATATGTCATCTGCTTAGTTTAGACATGTTCTGTAATGCCACCTGTTTAGTTTCTATATCATATATGTGAATTATGCAATCTCATCTCTTTTAGCCAGCCATAATATATGTGAAATATGCAATGCCATCCTGTTTAACCAGGCATCATATATTTGAATGCTATCTTGCCAATCCTTTTCTTCATTACATTTCCATTTGTCGACAATGTTTGTACATTCAACTACTCTTCCTGTGAATCTGCCATTTGAGTGGGTGATGGAAAAATCTGGAGTGAAAACAAGGCCTTCAGAGCAGACAGTGCTACCTGTCGAAGCAGATCTCTTGCTGGGTCCCAATAGCTCCTCGTAGATGGATTCAGAGATAGATGACCAATCCTATTCCCCCACCGAGGTGTATGCTCTAACTTGGCATGGTTATACTGCTCATATCATGCATATGGTGTATTGCATTGCATAGTTTAGATATCATATACACAATATTCAACACCATGTTCTTAGTTCAGACATCATATATGTGAATGCTCTCTGCTTAGTATATAAATCACATATGTGAATTAAATCATGCGTTCCTGATTACTTAGATAACATGTATGTGAATTATGTCATGTGAACCTGTTTACTAAAGACATCATATAATTATCTCATGCCATCCTGTTTAGTTAGTTATCATATCTTTGAATTATGTCATGCTATGCTATCCAGTTTACATAGACATCATATATGTGAAATTATGTCATGCTATCTTTTTTAGTTAAACAATATACATGTGAACTATTTCATGCCTCTTTTTTCCACACTATCTATTGTATCTGTCTCTCATACAAGGTCTGTACATTCAACTATGTTTCTTGTTTAGCAGCCATTTGAATTGGAGCGGGTGATGGCAGTATCTAGCGGAGTAAAAACACGGTCTTCAAATAAAACAGTGCTACCTATTGGTGGAGATAGCACCCCGGTTGTACATGCACGAGAACCAGCCCTACCACACATAACCCAGACTCTCACAGATTGTACCCCTACTACGGTGGACAGAGAACAAGCTTCACCCAATCTAACCCCAACCCCAGCAGATAGTAACCCAGTTCCAGTTGACACAGCACCATCTCCACCACAGAGCTCCCAAGCAAGAGCAGTTAGTAAGGCAGCTCCAGTGCCCAAAGCGCCAGTACTACCATGGTGAACCCCAACTCCACCAATTAGTACACCTATTCCTGTGGACGAAGCACAACCAGCCATTCGTAGTTTAGCATCTATCGCATTTGATGTTGTTAAATCCTATGTGCGTATCTACCCATCATGGAAATATTATACTGAAGATGAAGGAAAATGCCAGTTGCAGGTGTTCGTCCAGGAGTTATGTGTAAGTAATGTTATTCATGGCAATTACTTTGCTTTGTCCCATACATTCTACCTCCATGCTGGTTATAATACAGCAAATGTTCCCATTTTTCTCTATAGAGAAGAACCGAATTGGAAACTCAGGATGAGGTAACCTATGCTATCTTCAAGAATGCTTGGTGGCAGTATCGGAATTACCTAAAGAAAACGTACTTCACTGGCAAAGAAACTCATCAAATTCCCTTACGTTCTCCTGAGACACATTTATGGGACGATGACTGGGAACGCCTTGTTCTATACTGGTCCCGAACCAAGAATGTGGTAAGGTCTATGAGCTCATTTTTTTTAAGTACTATATGCATGCGTCTTACTGTACTATGTTCGTGTAGAACAAGTGCTTAAACCTGAAGAACAACTGTTCTCATTTAAGATTCCATTGCTATGGTGCATACTGCTTTGCTCTTGTATCACTGTATTTACTCTACAAACTTATTTTTAAATTGAAGGATCCAATCGAAACTACAATGGCACAACAGGTATGTTTAAGCATGTTTCTTTAACATGTTTGCTCTTCTAAATAGCTCTGTTGATTTCAATTTCAATTGTGTATACAGTTGACTTCTCATATCATGCACATTACTAGCATCACAACAGAGCCAATAGTGTTATTGTACATGTATACCCGTGGTACCCATATGAAATCTTGTTATGCCGTGTAGTTTCCCACACTTTGTATTCTTTCAATGCTGCTTTGTCTTGACCTAATATGATTTGAACCATGTCTCTATTTTGATTTGGCAAGACAATGCAGTGACCATAGGACATAGATATATGTTTGTTTGATGCTTTTATTATGTACTACTTGGCAATAGAAGACTCGGTAGTTTAATCCTTTCCACCTTACTACTGAACTGGTTCACCGAAATGAGTTTCATATACTACATGCTAAACCTGTTATGTGTCTGCTTGTTTCTTCTTTTAGAATGCTTGCAGAATATTGGGGAAGAGTACCTTATTAAGCAATGGTAAAGGAAGTAATGCATATAAGGTTTAGGATAGTGAGACATCCTTGTTGGTCTCCAACATAGCTGATAAAACAGATAAGGAAAACTATCTTGAAGACAGTGAGACAACCCCAAAGTCCTGTCTTGGTGTAGTGTTTGAGTTACTGGCCACTACCACTGGCACAAGCTCTTCGAACTCACTGTCTGAATCAGTTCGGTTTCTTGAGTCTCAACTACAAGATGAAAGACATCGATCAACTGTGCTGCGACAAGAAGCCAAAGGATTGCGAAAGTCCCTGGAGAATTCAGATGCATACTTTCTAGTGCAACAGCAAGCATTGGAGGATTTTAGCGCCAAACAGGAGAAAGCTAATAAGCTTGCTAAGCTTATTGCCAGCATGGTGGATACCCAGGATAACGTTTCTTGAGCTCATTCTGAAGTTGTTTCAGTTATGGACTTGTTTTCCTGCCGTGTTTATTTGCACTGGTGGCCAATTTAGACGGCCAGTGTATGTAATATGCTGCTTTGTTCCCTATATTTGCACTGGTTGCGAACTTTGATGCCCAGTGGATGTAATACGTGTAATAGCCATAATAGCCTAGCGTTAGTTGCTTGCTTATTTATTTCCTTATTGTCTCGTTTAGTTGTTTGCTTGTAGTCACTTCAGTTCTTTTTCTGCGTTCTTCTAGTGGCCACAATAACCTATTTTTTATAACTAGGCCACAATAACCATGGGCAACATATGGATCGTTGTAACCATGGTCCTGCTACCTGCTGTAGTGACCATGGGCCTCCTATGGGCCGTAGGATCCATGGGCCTTCTACGGGTCGTATAATCAATGGGCCTTCTACGGGTCGTATAGTCAATGAGCCTTCTACAGGCCGTATGATCGATCAGCCAAACATGGGCTGTACTATTCGTGGACCAATAATGGTCCGCAAAATGGGTCGTAGATGGGCTAGAGTGGAAATCGTCTATTTATGGCCTGACCATAATGGGATGTTAATAGGCTGAAATGTATAACGGGCTTAATTCTATCGACAGGCATCACGGGTCGTTAATGGGCCGTATTTGATGACGCTCCCGATGGTTAACGGGCCACAAACGAGCCGACTGTAACCACGGGCTGATTTTGGCCCACAAGCGAAACAGGCCAGTAACAGACCGTAAGTAACCGAATGCTAGAAATGAGCCCAAGAATAAATGGGCCCTCAGAAGGTCGAGGTAACACGGGCTGGAAATGACCCAACGTAATAATGGGTCATTAATGGGTATAAAGTGATACACTATTCATTATGGGCCAATTTCACCACGGACCTTTAATGGGCCCAGAGTTACAAAGGGCCTCGTATGGGCTGAAAGACGTCATGGGCCATACATGGGCCGGAAGTTACAATGGGCTCGAATCATATTGGACGGCCCAGATAACGCTACTGGGCCTAATTCGGATAGGCCATAACGGGTCATGAGTTAGCGGGCTGTAAATGGGCTACATGCGAGCAGGTCATTAACAGGCTTTCCGTGGGCCGGCCCGCTACCTTTTGACCAAGTCAAACGGGCCGGCCTTTTCACCTGAATGGGCCTCTGTTGGGCCGTGCAACATGTCGATGTATCATAAGCGCCTCCCGTCCAATGAGTGGATGACATCTGTCCCAACGCTGAGCCGACACGTGGTTCCTCTGGCCATTGAGAATTTTACACGTCGAAAATCCCCATTGGTCCGGGCTGTTAATGGGTTATCAGATCCAAACCGGAACCCGATAGCTTAACAGCGACCCATTACGGTGGATGCCACGTGTCGGTTACCCTTGACGAAAGCACTTCCATGACGCGCCATTTATCGTCATGGAAGTGGACACTTCCGTGATGATAATTTTGGTATTGTCATGGAACACTTCTATGATAGCACAGGTATGACTATCTTGATTCTGTCATAAAATCGTCATGGATATACATTCATGACAGAAAACATGACCTACTTTGACAAACACGTATCATCACGGAAGTGTTTTTTTTTGTAGTGCTTGCTGGCAAGTATTTGCTCGGAACACAAAGAGATTTCTCTTGCAACTTTCATAGGATTTGGGTTGAGCATCAGAGAATCATAGTTTCGAACGCTACACCCCTCTTAATAGTACGATGGTCCTATGACTCAATAAAGAGAAGAAAAACTATGAAATAAATGATACATCTGCATTTTGTCTTCAATCTCCTTGGATGCAGTCATTTTCCTCGGACAAGCACCGAACCAATTACTTCTCTTCAGCAATTTTTGAGGGGTCACTCTTGTTATCATAATCTTCGGTGATAACCTTCACTGGAGCGCAGGGAGATTACCTTCATCGTTTAGCTCAAACTCCTCGTGATCTCAGGGACCTGTTACTCTGTGTGCACTAGCAAACACATAAGTCCCATACTGTTTATGTCAACAAACTCCAAAACATAAGGGGCCTATCATTGCACCAACAATCTCCCCCTTTTTGGACGGTTGTTGACAAAACAGATAATCATCGAAGTGAAGATAGATAAGTGAAAAATAAATCAAACAAGAGTGAACTTGTGTTACTTCACTCGATGGTGAAATAGACTCCCCCTAGATGTATGCAGGGTTTCAGATATGAGATAAAATTCTCCTGCAATTCATTGAAGTATATAGAGGAAATTTCAATCATTCGAGATAATGATTCGCACTGATGATATATAATCCATCAAGATCGTTGTGCAATCATTCATAACTTCTTATAACAATTCCACCTGCAAAACAAATGCTTTGAGAGAAATAGTGCAGCAGGCGGGGTTATTAACATTACAGCACACAAGTTTTACATCTAAGAGTAAATAGTCTTTAAGCATACGTTCAAATCTCACTCGAAACGAAACCAACGAAACTCCAAAAGCAAATCTATCGAAACTCGATGTAATTCTCCCCCTTTTTGTCAACTAGTGTCAAAAAGGTGACGAAGAACATGAGTGCAAAAACTGTGAACTTGATTCACTCGGTGGCACCGCCAGAGGAACTGTCTGACGAGACTTCCAATTCGGAAGTAACTGGAGTATCTTCATCTTCAACGGCAATAGATTTTTCTTCAGGAATAGTAGCACGCTGTTGTGATGAAGAAGGCACATTGGGATTAGTCACTGGAGTTGCACGAGACAACACATTTGCTTCGGCTGGTTTCTCAGTCGGTGAGGTTGCTTCAGATTCTTCGAGCAATTTACGTAGCTTGAAATGAAGTAGATCGGTTGTTGGCTCATGAGCTGGCAGAGGAGTAATGCGATCTTGGTAATCTTTAATAGAAAATCCTTTGTCAATATACTCACAGAGTTCTTTGAGATCGATTTTCAGAAGTGGTTTTTCGGTGAAGAACTTGCGAAGCAATTTCAAGAGACATTTCTTATTCTCAGCCGCAAGCATATGCACCACTTTAGTTCTGTTGTTGATTGCATTTAGCTCGGCAGCCAGATGTTCTTTCTCTCGGCGATCCTCAGCCATGTGCTTCAGCAGCAGCTGCTGCGTGCCCAAACTCACTTCAAAGTACGATGAAGGTTGATGAGATATCTGTTGATCACGCTGAGGCAGCCGTGGTCCATCGAATGTATTGTGATAATCTTGAGGGCTTGACATGGGTACTCTACCCGAAGAGATATCTTCCATAACTTGCAGTGTATCACGCACTGGAGGAATGAAGCTTTTATGACTTACTTTTGCCAAATATTCGGTGCGCATGGTATCATCAATCACTTTCTGGATCCATGGCGCATAGACTTTGAGGCATTTTGGATGCTGAGTAGAATCTTTCAGAATGTGCAAAGACATGTCCTCGACATCAAAGACATATCGCTCGGAGATTGCATAGATGGCATTTCGAAGAACATCAGAAATGACATTGTCAGTATTCATCCCGGCTAGAGGGCAGATGGTGTAAGTGAGCAAATGGTATAGAGTCTGATTCTCGAATGTCAAATGCTCGGGCAAGGGAGGACCATTATAGTCACAAATTTTCTCTTTGTCCATGGTGCATCGAAAGATTTCATCTGAAATGACATCAATATTGTGCACTCTAATCTCACTTTTGCCTGCTCGAACCGAGGGAAATGAAAATGTGAGACAAAATCTATTGATGTGCATTTTATGTGTTTCCCTTTGGTCATCCATTCCATGATCCACTTCGAGCTATCAGATTCATCACCAGAGATATAGAATGTTGCATAGAATTCAAGTATGATTTCTCTGTTCCACAGATGCTCAAATGCAAAGACATTGATGAGGGTAAAATCTTCCAGATCTTGCAGTAACTGACTGGAATAGCCAATACTCTTCATAGCTGAGATGTCCGAGAACTCATGAGGAAATATCTTTCGGCCGTCATAGAGAATCCAAGAATAAAAGATGGACTGTTCTTGATTCTAGAAACGAGGTGATTCAGAGGTGCGTGGCCCTTTATACGGACTTTCTCGAAAGAATTGAGGATGAGTGTTCCGATTGAAAAGAGGCCCTTTGACGCCAACTCCAATCGAGACCAAAGGTAATTGTTCGCGAGGATATGGATATTTGAGCTCATCTTCAACAGAGATCACTTCATCTCCATAAACTATGGAGTCTGTATGATGAGCAGAAACAGATCTTACTGCTGATGGACCAACATATGAAATTCTTTGCGCTGTGTCGGTGGAAATCCACAGTTGAGAGGGAGCAAAGGTAATTTCTCGAAAGAATTGAGGATTAGTGTTCTGATTGAAAAGAGGCCCTTTGACGCCAACTCCAATCGAGAACAAAGGTAATTGTTCACGAGGATATGGATATTTGAGCTCATATTCAACGGAGATCACTTCATCTCCATAAAATATGGAGTCTGTATGATGAGCAGAAACAGATCTTACTGCTGATGGACCAACATCTGAAATTCTTTGCGCTGTGTTGGTGGAAATCCGCAGTTGAGAGAGAGCAGATTCTTTAACATGCGACACAGAAGTGGAATCAGGCAATGGACACTGTTGTAGTTGTTCTTCGGGAATCTGTGGTTGTGCAGAGGGAGGAACTGAAACATTTGGTTCGGCACAAGCAGGAGAAGCTTGGGGCTCAGACTGAGGGATTTCACCATCTTCTGATACCACTTGATGTGATGGAATTTTAGCTCTTACAGGGGAGGCCACATGCACTGGTTCAGTTGGCCTTGGTGAGGGAGGTGCATCAGTAACTTGAGCAGTGGGTTGCGAGGGGATTGCTGGCTCAGGAGATGTTTCCTTCTGATGTTGAGCTTTGGCATGATCATGTGACATTTTTGTCATAGCAGGAGGAGCATTTTTCTTTGCAGTTTTCTTTCACCTCTTCTGCTGAGCAGTTGGATCAATGTGTCCCTTGACAAGATCATTATAGCTAGTAGCTTGTGCTTGATGCTCATTGCAGATCTTGTGAATAATATCATCCAGATCTGAGTGAAAACCCAATCTTCTGTTGCGAAGGATATTCAAAGCCCGATTGATATCCATGTAAGATTCTTCAAGTTGTTTAATGACAAACTTGGAAGATGCAGTTTTCATATGATCATCAAGATCTTTGAGTTTGGCAGTGAGGGTGTTGATTTCAACAGAATCTTCTCTCATTTCTCAAACAACATCAGATGCTTGTGAAATGACTTCAGATGGAATTGGCAAAGATGCCACTTCACCATCGAATGGATTTTCAACAAACTTGTCAAGCTGCTCCATGATGAAGACATGATTGAAATAGTGTGGAGCATCAGATATAATATCAGTCTGGGCAACTGGAGCAGGCTACACTGGAACTTGCTCGATTGGAGGCATAGAAGCCAATGGTTGAGCCAAAGTAGGAGCAAACTTGGCAGCCTTTTCCTTCGGTGCGTCATCTTGAGAGGTAGTTTGCTCGGTGGTTGGTGCCTTGATTTTCTTCAACTTTGGCTTAGGAATTGGTTCGCCTGGCTTGGCAGTGCAAACAGGGGCATCGACTACCAAATCCTGCATGTTTATTGTGTCAAGATGAGGAGTTGTATCCACAAAATCTTTCATGGTAACAGTTGTATGTGGAGTCTTTCTTTTCCAGAGGATCTTCTTCGGAGGTGCTATTGGAACGGCACGAGCTCGAAGATCAGGTAACATTGTAGAAGTTCTGATGTTCACTTGTTCACTGAGAGGAGCATAAACTTCCTCTCTTGTTGGTGGTGGATCATCTTTATCGAAAGAATTGCTTTCGGATTTCTTTCGGTTGGCTCAGCCGGCTTCTTCTTCGGTGCACTCTTTTTCTTGGCACTGGGATCATGTTTGCGTTTGGAGCGACCTTATGCTTTTCCATCAGCCTTCTTCTTCTCAACTTCATCTTTGAGAAGGCGACGATTTTCTTCTTCAAGAGCTCTTTCTTTTTATGCCTTCTTGGCTCTCTTTTTAGCATTCTTCTGACATTTAGCCAGTTCATCTGGATAAGATTCGGGAGTGCGAAGGGAGGATTTATCAGCATTTGGTGGAGGCGACGGTCTCTCCTGGGGATCATTTGCATGAATGAGGCCAATTTCACGGCAGTCACCCCACGGAGGATGAAAGGCAAAGTTCTTCGCAAACCGAGGATAAATCATCTCATAGTTGAACCACTTGCGCACCTAGTGGCTTCGAATCCATTGCAGACGCTTGTCTCTTTCTCATTTTGACTCTCCTGGAACAGTGTTGTAATTGTCATGAGAGATGTACTGAGCTGAATTTGCGTACGGTTGTCTGCCACCCTTCCTTTTCTTTGGAGCATCTTCTTCTTGCTCGTCAGCACTTGGTTCATTTCTCTTTCTTTTGCCAGTGGCTGGGCCTACCATTGGGCCCTTTGCATTCGGTGCTTTTGATTCATCTGTTGTACCCAAGAGAATATCCTCTCCATCAGCCAAGCTCATTGGTCGAGTAGAATCTTCAACAAACTGCATACACCTGTGAAAAAGAATAGATGCGAGAGAAAATGGGGACAGGGTTACAAATGCTCAGAGCGAAGATTTTTCGAATGAGAACATTTTGATGAAGGATTAGATGCAGACTTTGAGAAATATTTCGAATGAAGGAAATGTATAGGATGAACTAGTGGGTCCAAAGAATATACTAGTGAGCGTGCTATGCATTCCATTCATACGAGACATAACGCAAACCCTAGATCTGAAAACTTTCGGATGCTAGGGATAACTACAAACCACATCTGCATGAGATGCCTAAGCGGTAAACATGTAAGATATGCAGTAAAATTAGAGAATAATAACCGCAGACGAACTCGAACGAGAAGGACGAAAGATCGAGTTCACACCACACATACCCTAGCTTGGTGATGTGCAGCAGCTACGGCGGCGCGGGGAAGAAGATGTCCCGCGACGGCGAGGAAGGACTTTGGTGACCTCTTTCCAGCAGTGAAGCGGCGAAGGGGTCATCAGCGTCGAGCTCAAGGTGGAGCACTGTGGCGAGGGTTTCGGAGGAGACGGTGGCGAGGAGGAAGATAAGTGAATGAGGGAGCGGTGGTGCTGTGGTATTTATATGCGAGCGAAAATAACCGCGGCGAGTGAATCCGATCGAATGGCCACAATCGAGGGACTATTGCAATTCAACGGACTAGATGGGGTGGCAGTTGATGGATTGCACATGGCAACCATCATAAAAGATCATGGTCCTGACTTGGGCGGGAAACCCCAAATTTTGGACAGCTTTCGCCAAAACAGATTAAATTTCAGACCTAATCTTTATCGTGGTCAAGGACACCAGATAAAGTTTCAGTACCAGATGAAATTGAGCATTCATAATGGAACAACATAGACTGGAAGAGATAGAACAGACTGAAAACAGGGTCCTAGGCATTTCACCCAGACAACGAAACACAAACACCCAAAAAAATAGCTATGAGAGAAATGCATTCGGACAAACACAAAATCTTTCAATCGAACAGAAACTCAACGAAAGAAAATTGTGGTGGCGTGACCCACCGTATAAGAACTGTATGACCCCGAGCGTCGCACAATTATCGTGGCACCCGGTTAGCCTAGTTCTTCGTTAATGTATTCACTCTCCAAAATAAAATTTCACTTTGTCGAAATTTTCAAACTCTTTGAGTGTTGTGCACCCATTCCTTCTAAGATGTGGAAGTGTTGGCACGGGTGCTGAGTCCAGCTTACTCTATGTTTGGGAACTCCATGATATTTAGCTCACACCGTAACACACAGAATCTTTTCTCATCGAGAGGCTTGGTGAATATATCAACAAGATTGTCTTCGGTCTTGACGTGATTGATGACAATATCCTCTCGAGCAACATGATCGCGAATGAAATGATCTCTGATTGTAATGTGCTTGGTGCGATAATGCTGCACGGGATTATGTCCAATTTTGATAGCACTCTCATTGTCATAGTATAAAGGAATCTTCTTGACCTTGATGCCACAATCCTTCAAAGTCTGCTTCATCCACAATAACTAAGTGCAACAAGCGCCAGCAGCACTATATTCGGCCTCAGACGTAGAGAGAGAAACACAATTCTGCTTCCTTGATGACCAACAAACCAATGATCTACCAAGGAAATGGCATGTCCCTGAAGTAGATTTCTTGTCAACCAAATCACCTGCGTAATCTGAGTCTGAATATCCAACGAGATCAAACTGTGCTCCCTTAGGATACCATAAACCTAAGGTGGGGGTGTGAGCCAAATATCTCAGAATACGCTTAACCGCTTGGTGATGTGATTCTTTCGGTGCAGCTTGATAGCGAGCACACATGCAAACACTCAACATAATATCAGGTCTGGAAGCACATAGGTAAAGGAGAGAACCAATCATTGAATGATAAGCCTTCTGATCGTAATACTTACCGTACACGTCTGCGTCCAGCTTACCATTCGTGGGCATAGGAGTTTTATAGCCCTTCATTTTGGAATCTTGCATTTTGAACTTCTTCAGACACTCTCTCAAACATTTCTCCTGAGATATCAAAATTCCATTTGCCTGTTGACGTATTTGCAGTCCGAGAAAGAACTTAAGTTCACCCATTGATACGTCTCCATCGTATCTACTTTTCCTAACGCTTTTGCTCTTGTTTTGGACTCTAATTTGCATGATTTGAATGAAACTAACCCGGACTGACACTATTTTCAGCAGAACTACCATGGTGTTGTTTTTGTGCAAAAATAATAGTTCTCAAAATGGAACGAAACTTTTTGGAGAATTGTTTACAATAAAAGAAAAATACTGGAGCCAAGAAACACCGGAGTGGGGCCCCTGGCTGGGCGCAAGACACCAGGGCGCCCCCCTCCTCTGGCGCGCCCTGGTGGGTTGTGCCCACCTTGTGGCCTCGCAGACCCTAATCCCGACGCTATAAAATCCTATTTTCGGAGCAAAAAATAATGGAGGAAGTTTCATCGCGTTTCACGATACGGAGCCGCCGCCACCTCCTTTTCTTCATCGGGAGGCCAGATTTCGAGCCCGTTTGGGGCTCCGAAGAGGGGAGTCTTTGGTCTTCGTCATCACCAACCCTCCTTCATTACCAATTCCATGATGCTCCCCACCGGGAGTGAGTAATTCCTTCGTAGGCTCACTGGTCGGTGAGGAGTTGGTTGAGATTCATCATGTAATCGAGTTAGTTTTGTTAGGTCTTGATCCCTAGTATCCACTATGTTCTGAGATTGATGTTGTTATGACTTTGCCATGTTTAATGCTTGTCACTTAGGGCCCGACTGCCATGATTTCAGATCTGAACCATTTCTGTTTTCACCATTATATCTATGTTCTAAATCCAATCTTGCAAGTCATATTCACCTATTACGTGTTATGATTCGTAAACCCCAGGGTGACAGTAATTGGGATACTTTTCGGTGATGACCGTAGTTTGAGGAGTTCATGTATTCACTATGTGTTAATGCTTTGTTATGGTTCTCTATTAAAAGGAGGCCTTAATATCCCTTAGTTTCCTTATGGACCCCGCTGCCATGGGACGGTAGGACAAAAGATGTCATGCAAGTTCTTTTCATAAGCACGTATGACTATTTATGGAATACATGCCTTCATTATATTTATGAACTAGAGCTAGTGCCATATCGCCCTAGGTTATGACTGTTATATGATGAATATCATCCAACGAATTCACCGATCCAATGCCTATGAATTTTCCACGTATTGCTCTTGCTAAGTTACTACTACTGCTGTTACTGTTACACTTTCTACAAAATCATCACTGTTGTTACTGTTACTATTGCTACTGTTACCACTGCTATCAAAACTATTATATTATTGTGCTACTGATCATCTTGATGCAGATATTTAATCTCTAGGTGTGGTTGAATTGACAACTCAACTGCTAATATTTACAAATATTCTTTGGCTCCCCTTGTGTCGAATCTATAAATTTTGGTTGAATAATCTACCCTCAAAAACTATTGCGATCCCCTATACTTGTGGGTTATCAAGACCTTTTTCTAGCGTAGTTGCCGGGGAGCATAGATATATTTGTTGAGTCACTTGGGATTATTATCTATTTATCACTATGAAGAATCTGAAGGATACCAAAACCAAGAATTTTCCCTCTAGGACTAGGGGAGGTAAGGAACTGCCATCTAGCTCTGGACTTGATTCACCTTCTATTTTGAGTAGACTTGCAACACCACCACATGCTATTAATCCTGATATGTCGCAAGTTATTAATAATGCTACTTCTGCTATGAACGATACTCATGATGATGCTAGTACCTTACTTGATGATAATGTGCCACTAGGTGAATTTCTTGATGAACAAATTGCTAGAGCTAAAGATATTGAGAATGCTGAAACTGATGAAATTATTGAAACTGATGAAGTATTTGAAACTAAAAATCTTGAAACACCTATTAGACCTTGCTCTCCTAGATATGAAATGCCTAAGATACCTGAAGGTTATGTTATGGATGAGGAGATAGCTAGAGACTTTCTTGCATGCAATGATAGGGATGATCTTAAGAAATTATTATGTAAACTGAAAGAAAAATCTTTGAATGCTAGGATGAAATGTGGTCCTAAGTTTGCTACTTCACCTATCTTTGTTGCTGATAAGGATTATGAATTCTCCATCGACCCAGAGTTAATTACTTTGATTGAATCTGATCCTTTCCTTGGTTATGAAACTGAAACTATTGTGGCACATCTTACTAAATTAAATGATATAGCGACCCTATTTGCTCATGATGAGAAGATTCGCTACTATTATATACTCAAATTATTTATGTTCTCATTAAAGGGTGATGCTAAGATATGGTACAATACTCTTGCTCCTGGTTGTGTGCGTAGTCCCCAGGATATGATTTATTACTTCTCTGAAAAATATTTTTCTGCTCATAAGAAACAAGCTGCATTATAGGAAATATTTAACTTTGTGTAAATTAAAGAAGAGAGTCTCCCACAAGCTTGGGGGAGGCTTCTCCAATTGCTTAATGCTTTGCCTGATCATCCTCTTAAGAAAAATGGTATACTTGATATCTTCTATAATGGACTAACCGATGCTTCTAGGGACTTCCTAGATAGTTGTGCTGGTTGTATTTTTAGGGAACGAACTATTGAACAAGCTGAGGAATTATTGAATAACATATTGAAAAATTATGATGATTGGACTCTTCCTGAACCACCGCCTAAACCCACTCCGAAGAAGAGGGGTATCTTATTTCTCAGTCCTGAAGATATGCAAGAGGCAAAGAAATGTATGAAGGAAAAAGGTATTAAAGCTGAGGATGTTAAAAATTTACCTCCTATTGAAGAAATACATGGACTTGATACGCCAGCACCGAAGGTGGTAGAGGTAAATTCTTTAATGAAATTTGATGAAAGTGACATCCCTTACAATAAACATCCTAGTCAATGCCTTTATGAATTCGATAACTACATTAGAAAACAAGATCATTTCAATGCAAATGTTATGAAACAACTGAAATACAATTCTGATATGATTGCTCGCTTGAGTGACTTGTTATTTAGAATCACCAATGATGTTAGAGGTGTAGGGAAACATGCCTCTATGGTTCAAACTCAGCTAGAACAAGTTGCTAAATCTCAAAGAGAATTGCTTAGTGAAACGAATAATAATATAAATGATTTTGCTGTTAGAGTAGCAACTAGAGGAGGCAAAATGACTCAGGAACCACTTTATCCTGAGGGCCATCCTAAAAGAATTGAACAAGACTCTCAAAGAATTAATACCGATGCACCTAGTCCTTCTAAAAATAAAAAGTAAAATAAAAATGATAAGACTTTGCATACCTCTAGTGAACCTGAAATAGAAAAACTTCCTGAAGATAATAATGATGTCTCTATCTCAGATGCTGAAACTCAATCTGGTAATGAACATTCATATAGTGATAATGAAAAAGATAATGATGATGTTCATGAAGACACCCAACCAGACAATGATAAAGAACCAGATGATGATGTTGAGATAGAACCTACTATTGATCTTGATAACCCACAACCTAAAAATAAAAGATATGATAAAAGAGACTTTGTTTCTAGAAAACATGGGAAAGAAAGAGAATGATGGGTTCAGAAACCCATGCCCTTTCCACCTAAACCAACTAAGAAAAAGGATGATGAAGAATTTGAATGCTTTGCTGAAATGCTTAGGCCAGTCTTTTTGTGTACCCGCTTGATTGATATTTTAAAGATGGCCCCTTATGCAAAATACATGAAAGACATCATCACTAATAAGAGAAAGATACCGGAAGATGAAATCCCCACCATGCTTGCCAATTATTCTTTTAAGGATGGAGTACCTAAAAAACTTGGAGATCCGGGAATACCAACTATACCTTACTCCATCAAAAGAAATTATGTCAAAACTACTTTGTGTGATTTAGGAGCTGGTGTTAGTGTTATGCCTTTCTCTTTATACAAAAGACTTGATTTGAATAAACTCACACCTACTGAAATATCTCTGCAAATGGTCGATAAATCAACCGCCATACCTATCGGTATTTGTGAGGATGTGCCTGTTGTTGTTGCAAATGTTACTATCTTAACAGACTTTGTTATACTTGAGATGCCCGAGGACGACAACATGTCGATTATCCTTGGTAGACCCTTTTTAAATACCGCAGGGGCTGTTATTGATTGCAATAAAAGCAAGGTCACTCTTCATATCAATGGTAATGAGCATACAGTGCACTTTCCGAAGAAACAATTCCAAGTGAATGGTATTAATGTTATAGAAAAATCTCCGACAATCACTATTGGAAGTTTTCAACTACCTGTACCTACTGCCAAAAAGAAATATGAAATGCTTATTGTTGGGGACATGCATATCCCCGTTGAGGTAACTTAGTGTTTTATGAAAATTCTTCGGTTTCATGTAATCGAAGGTGGTTGTTAATAAGACTTGATCAACCTTATTAATGGATCATTTTTGAGAGGTATGAAGTTGATGAATTTAGTAGGCACAACCTTCTGCTCCCAACTTTTGTTTTCTGTTTTTCTTAGTTAAATAAAATAAAATGCCATGTTTAGTCAGTTTTCTGATTTTCCCGTGCAATAAAAAATGACCCAAAAATAAAAGTTATCAAAATGCCCTGAAAATTTAATACGGTTTTTTTCTGAATATTTCTGAATCTCTGGTGCAAATAACACCTCTGGTGCACCTGGTGACCACAAGACACCAGGGCGCGCCAGCAACCCCAGGCGCGCCCTGGTGGGTTGTGGTCCCCACGTGGGTCCCCTCACTTATCTCCTTAGCCCATGTCATCTCCTACCTCCAGAAAAAAATCACCATAGCTCTCTCTCTCTCTCTCATGTTCTTGCTCTCAAACCCGCGGATTTCGTTCTCTTTGCTCGAAGCTTCATTTCCAAAACGGTTTTGGGGGATTGCTACTTGGTATGCGACTCCTCCATTGCTCCAATTAGTTGTTGCTTTAGTGGTTTATATTTTGAATAATTAGCTACTCTAGGTGCTGCTGTAGATGAGCTTGCATGTTGAATTCTTAGAGTTCTAAGTAGTTTGAATGCTTCATATGGCCTCTATGCATCCCTATGAGTAGTTGCTATCAATCTTGTGAAGTTTTGTTGAGAAAAATTTTGTGTCCCAAATTTTTTCAGAAATTGTTCGCAAAGAAAAATGCAATTCTTTAAGAGTTCTTCGAGGAGGAGGTCTACGGAGGCATCATCTAGTAGTGTCTCGATACGTCGGTCTTATGTTGAACCAAGTGGCAGCGCAATGCGGGATCCCGCTATCAAATCATGCCTATGGTCGTGTAACGATTTCATGGTAAGCGCAGGCATTAAGGAAGAATTTTATCAATATGTTCACAATGCTGAGCTCAGCCCCTACATTGAAGATAAGTGCATCCAACATCTCAACCTCATAGAAACTTTTACTAAGAAATTTAAATTTTTTTCCTCGTGAGTCTAGAGTCTCGTTTAGCCTTTATGATCACCCAGTTACCATGCCTCTAAGTGCGTTCTATGATGCATGCAAAATTCCATATTGGGGTTAGCTAGACGAGCCACCAAGACTTGAGTATGAGTCATTTCTAACTAGTCTTTGTTATGGTGAGGATAGAGCAGTGACGCAAGGTAGAATAAAAAGTATTCATTTCCCATCAATTCAGTACTTTGCACTCTTTAATGGCAAATGCATCATGGACAAGCAGGATTGCAGTACATTATGTTCCTCTAACTTGAGTCTCATATACACTACCCTGACTAGAATTAAACGTTATAATCTGGGAGCGATTGTTGCACGGAGATTGCAACACAACGCTGGTAGTGGTCACTTTTATGGTGGGATTTATGAATCTCGTTTAACTAAAGAGGTTGGTGTGACCCCTCTGCCTGATGATCCCATCCTACCTACTCAGTATTTAGACTTTGATGCCATGAAACGGCATAAGTTCCTTACAGACAAACCCACTAATTATACTTATAACTTGAGGTTTAATAAGAAACCTGTTGTACCGGTTGTTTTGCCTGCGCCTGTTATTTTTTATTATCACAGCAAAAGAAGATATTATTTCCTAGGGAATGAGGCTCGCGCGTACAATTCGGAGGTTGAGGCAGCCAGACAAGCTGAGGTGGATGCACCAAGAGCCTCCGTGAGCTACCACTCTGACTACTATGCAGGCCACGGATGGTGATTACCAAGCTAGACCAAAATCCTAAGCTTGGGAAAGTACGTATTTCCACCGGCATTACATTCATGTTCACACATTTCATTCCAGTTGTCGGTGTTCATACTTTTTCATTGTATTATCCATGCTAAATTTATTTTCTTGCTTTCTTCTTGTGTGTTTTAAAAACTTTGAGAAAACCCAAAAAAATGTTTCTTGCTTCTTTTCGGTTTTTCTTTCTAGTTTAATTAATTGTAGCATTAAACGAAAACCCAAAAAGATTTCTCGATTCTTCTTTTTACTTGTTGGGAGCTCTCCCGTGTAAATAGTTTTTCTTGTTTTTTTTCTTTCTTTAATTTGCTTTCTTCAAGAAAAACTAAAAACTCCAAAAATATTTCAGTGTGTTTCTCTGAATTTGTTTTCTTTTTATTGAGTCATACCAAGAAGACCACGATGAAAATGTTGAGTAGCTCTCATATGTATTATTGTTGATCTAACAAAGAGCCCAAATTACTTTTCCTTCTCCTTTTGAATAAAATGTTTGCAGATTCCAGCTTAGTCCACGACACTCTTGCACTGTTATTATTTTCATATCATTCAATCATCCAAGTGAAAGGCAATAATGACGATATTTGATGAACTGGCTGTGGCAGAGAGAAACGGGTATGAACTCAACTTGTTCTGTTTTTGTAAATATGTTTAACCTAGTATCCATGATTTAGCATATTATGATCAAACATGTTTGCAATGACAATTAGAGATTATAGTTTCTCATGCCATGCTTAAGTAGCTAGGAGTGGGTAATGATTTATCTTGGATGTCAACATGCATTAAAATGATTGTGATGTAGTATGATGATATGGTATCGTCCTCTGAATGTTTCAAGTGGCTTCACTTGGCACATGTTCATGCATGTAGTTGAATCAAAACCAACATAGCCTCTACAATATTTATGTTCATGGTGTTCATATCCTACTCATGCTAGTATTCAATGTTTATTATGCATAATGCATGTTCATGACTGTTTTTGCTCTCTAGCTGGCCGCTTCTCAACCTATTTGCTAGCCTTCGCCTATACTAAGCGGAAATACTACTTGTGCATCAAAACCCTAAAACCCAAAGTTATTCCAGATGAGTCCACCATATCTACCTATATGCGGTATTACCCTGACGTTCCAAGAAAATTTGCATGTGCCACCTCTAAAATTTCAAATGAATATCTGTTTTATGTGCCTGGATTGTTCATAGAGCAGCAGGGGGTGGTCGGTATCTTCCATGCTTAGCGGGTTATTCTCATGATGAGTGTTTATTCACTCGTCCTTGCACGAGAGGGGCGGTAATAGGGATTCCCAGTCCCAAAATAAAAAATTGCAAAATAATTAAACAAAACTCCCCCAGGATTGTTGTTGGTATGGACGGTACCCATGGATTCGGCTAGCCGTGGAGTGTGTTTGTTGGTGGAGGGGGAGTAAACCTTTACTTTTATCGCTTGGGAACCGCCACTAATGTATTTAGCATGGAAGATATTGATAACTTTTGGTCATGACGTAAACAGGAAGGGTGTACCTCCCAAAATTTTATTTATCTCTAATTTAAGCTTTGAGCTCTAGCACCTCTGCAAATCCCCGCTTCCCTCTGCGAAGGGACTATCTATTTAATTTTATGTTGAGTCATCACCTTCTCAAATAAGTGCTAGATCTGAGAGCACTAATGTCATCCTCATGCATTGTGTGTAGTTAATGTTGAATGCATCATGACTGGATCTTTTCTACCATGAATTACAATGTTTACTCACTGCTTGAACTTTGGAGGTGCTCTGCATTTATGTTTTGCGGTCTCAGAAAGGGCTAGCGAGATACGACTATTGTCATATTATATCATGATTGTTTTGACAAAGTGTTGGCATTTGATATATCTTATTATTGCTCTCTAGTTAATTATGCCATTGATATGAGTTAATATAATTTCTAAGAGTTATTGTTGACATGGTTAGTCATAATCTCTGCTGAAAATCTGGGTGCTACTTAAGCTTATCTATGTAAACAAGAACAAAAGAGTTCATAAAAGTTTTTCTTTTTCACTTTCAGTTTATCAACTGAATTGCTTGAGGACAAGCAAAGGTTTAAGCTTGGGGAGTTGATATGTCTTCGTCTTATCTACTTTTCCTAATGCTTTTGCTCTTGTTTTGGACTCTAATTTGCATGATTTGAAAGAAACTAACCTGGACTGACATTGTTTTCAGCAGAACTACCATGGTGTTGTTTTTGTGCAGAAATAAAAGTTCTCGGGATGGAATAAAACTTTTTGGAGAATTGTTTTACAATAAAAGAAAGATACTGGAGCCAAGAACCACCGAAGGGGGGCCCCTGGCTGGGCACAAGACACCAGGGCACCCCCCTCCCCACCTCTGGCGTGCCCTGGTGGGTTGTGCCCACCTCGTGGCCCCGTAGACCCTATTCCCGATGCTATAAAATCCTATTTTCAGAGAGAAAAATAAAGGACGAAGTTTCATCACGTTTCACGATACGGAGCCGCCTCCACCTCCTGTTCTTCATCGGGAGGCCAGATCTGGAGCCCGTTCGGGGCTCCGGAGAGGGGAATCTTCGGTCTTCGTCATCACCAACCCTCCTTCATCACCAATTCCATGATGCTCCCCACCAGGAGTGAGTAATTCCTTCGTAGGCTCGCTGGTCATGAGGAGTTGGATGAGATTCATCATGTAATCGAGTTAGTTTTGTTAGGGCTTGATCCCTAGTATCCACTATGTTCTGAGATTGATGTTGTTATGACTTTGCCATGCTTACTGCTTGTCACTTAGGGCCTGAGTGCCATGATTTCAGATCTGAACCATTTATGTTTTCACCATTATATCTATGTTCTAGATCTAATCTTGCAAGTCATATTCACCTATTACATGTTATGATCCGTAAACCCCAGGGTGACAGTAATTGGGATACTTTCCGGTGATGACCGTAGTTTGAGGGGTTCATGTATTCACTATGTGTTAATGCTTTGTTCTGGTTCTCTATTAAAAGGAGGCCTTAATATCCCTTAGTTTCCTTATGGACCCCGCTGCCACGGGAGGGTAGGACAAAAGATGTCATGCAAGTTCTTTTCATAAGCACGTATGACTATTTACGGAATACATGCCTGCATTATATTTATGAACTGGAGCTAGTGCCGTATCGCCCTAGGTTATGACTGTTATATGATGAATATCATCCAACGAATTCACCGATCCAATGCCTACGAATTTTCCACATATTGCTCTTGCGAAGTTACTACTGCTGTTGTTACTGTTACACTTGCTACAAAATCATCACTGATGTTACTGTTACTATTGCTATTGTTACCACTGCTATCAAAACTATTATATTATTGTGCTACTCATCATCTTGCTGCAGATATTTAATATCTAGGTGTGGTTGAATTGACAACTCAACTGCTAATACTTACAAATATTCTTTGGCTCCCCTTGTGTCGAATCTATAAATTTGGGTTGAATACTCTACCCTCGAAAACTGTTGCGATCCCCTATACTTGTGGGTTATCACCCATCATAGACATCTGATATTTCTCGGACATCATTTTCCCGAACTCTAAGCTGCAAGCATTGTTAGTACAGCCGAAGATAATATCATCCACGTAAATTTGACATACGAATAGATCATTATCAACAGCATGAGTGAAAAGTATGGAATTAGTGGATCCTGACTTGAACCCTTTATCAAGCAGAAACTTCTTCAAGGTGTCATACCATGCTCGAGGGGCTTGCTTCAGCCCATATAGAGCCTTTTTCAACCTAAAAACTTTGTTAGGAAACTCAGGGTGTTCAAAGACAGGTGGCTGTCTAACATAAAATTCCTCATCAATTTCACCATTGAGGAAAGCATTTTTCACATCCATTTGATAAAGCAAGATATCATTATAATTTGCATAGGCGAGAAGAATATGAATTGCCTCAAGGTGAGCAACAGGAGCATAAGTTTCACCAAAATCAATACCTTCTACCTGTGTGTACCATTGAGCGACAAGACGAGCTTTGTTTCTCACAACAATGCCATTTTCATCTTGCTTGTTCCGGAATATCCATTTGGTGCCGATGATATTATGCTTCTTAGGATTCGGCTTGTCAACCAATTCCCAAACATCATTCAGTTCGAATTGCACCAACTCCTCTTGCATTGCATTCATCCAATCTGGAACATTCATGGCTTCCTCATACTTGGTAGGTTCTGCCAATGAAACAAAGAAGAAACTACCACAGTAGTTAGCCAAACAAGTGCGTGAACGAGTTGTGGGTCGATAACCTGGATTCTCGAGTTCATCGAGAATTAATGAAGGATTTTCATCTTGATGATCATTATCATTTTCATCGGTATCAGCATTTGTATCGCCATTCCCTTCAGGATTGCCATTTTGCTCAGCATTTGGATTCGGGTTGCCATTAGTATTTGGAGTGGCATTTTCCTCGGTAGTGGCTTGGCGAGTTCTGCGTTGAGTCATAGGAGCATCATCATCGGAAGACTCGGGTGCATTTTCTTCAAATGGCTTGACGCTCCCTATGGCCATTTGCCGAATAGCATAAGAAATCGGTGGTTCATCTATCACATTTGGCAGGTGCTCCTTTTGGGAGCCATTAGATTCATCAAACCGCACATTTACCATTTCCATAACTTTCCCGTGGTGAGAGTTATAGACATGATAAGTATGCGAGTTCAAGCCATAACCAAGAAGAAAACCTTCATGTGCCTTAGGTGCAAACTTGGAAGAATGACTCATATCACGAATGTAACAAGGTGCACCAAAAACATGCAAATAAGAAACATTTGGTCTCTTGCCAGTGATAAGCTCATATGAAGTTTTCTTAAGGAAGTTGTGAAGATAAACACGATTGATAACATGACAAGCAGTATTAATAGCATCAGCCCAGAAGCGAATAGGAGTTTTATACTCACTGAGCATTGTTCTCGCCATTTCGATGAGAGTTCTATTCCGTCGTTCAACAACTCCATTCTGTTGGGGAGTGTAAGCAGCAGAGAACTCATGAGTGATACCATTTTCGTTGACAAAATCATTGATATGAGTATTTTTGAACTCAGTCCCATTGTCACTTCTGACATGCTTAATTCGCACATCATATTCATTCTAGGCCTTCTTGGCGAAGCTTTTGAAGATATCTTGGGTGCAGGTTTTATCCTCGAGAAAGAATACCCAAGTGTAACGAGAGAAATCATCAACAATGACCAGGCCATAGTGACTGCCTCCAAAACTTGCATAATTTTGAGGACCGAATAAATCCATATGAAGAATTTCCAGAGGTCTTATCATGGTCATGACATTCTTTGAAGAATGATGCTTCATGGCCAATTTACCAGCCTCACATGCAGCACAAAGATGATCCTTGTCAAATTTTACATCAGGAATGCCACGGAGATGATTTTTCTTCACCAGAGTCTGCAAGTTTCTCATACCTGCATGACCAAGCCTTCGGTGCCATAGCCAACCTCAGTTGCTTTTGCAAGCAAACAAGTTTGGACTGAGGGACCCTTGGAGAAATCCACAATATACAGATCACCTTTTCTAATTCCCTCGAATACGAAGGAATTGTCAGAGGCCATGAAGACAATGCATTTGGATATAGAAAATAAAACTAGCATGCCTAGATCACAAAGCTTGCCAACTGACATAAGATTGAATCCAAGAGACTGAACAAGTAAAACATCATCAATGGACTTGTCTTTGGATATGGCAACTTTACCTAGCCCAATTACCTTTCCTTTGTTGTTGTTGCCAAAAGTGATATACTTCAGAGGTGAAGCAGTTAAGTTGGGGTTGACAAACAACGACTTGTCTCCAGTCATATGACTAGTGCATCCACTATCCATTACCCATTCTCTACACCCGGAGACATAGTCCTGCAGAATAATTAGGCTTTCTTAACCACCCACATCTTTGCACGTGGCTTCGAAACAAATGAGCGAGCAGGATATGATTTCTTTCAGTAACCATAGTTGTTACTCGATGAGGTGTGAGCATAATCATAGGAACAAGCATTGAAATTCTTTCCAGATGAATGAGTATAGTGATTTAATGAGGTATGCATGTACTCATTCTGTCAAACTTTTTCCAGGAAGTAACGAGCATTTTGAGCCTGCATGGTTAGTAATGTGGTAACAGGTAATGCTTCAATGGTTTTCTTAGGCACCCATATAGCTTTCTTTGGGGGGGGGCATTCCTGCTGTTTGGTCCAACATAGCGAGCAACAGCCTCACCATGTTGATTTTTGAACAACTTATAGTTGTACAGAGAATCATCATCAGGATATTCAGGGATGGGAGAGTTATATCCCGAAAGCAATGCTGGATCGAGTGTTTTGCTCTTGGCAGGCACCCATACAGTGCGAGGATATTGATCAGGTTCCCAGTAGGTGCCATTTTCATTCAGTTTCCTTTCAAAACCGATGCCTTCTTTCCTGGGATTTTTGTGAAGAATGGATTTCTTCAAAACGTCACAAAGGGTTTGATGCCCTTTGAGAGATTTGAACATTCATGTCTAAAGAAGATCCTTCAACCTAGCATTTTCATCAGAAACAGAACCATTTTCCTCGACAGAGGGGTTAGCATTCACAAATGATTCAGCATTGGTTTGTTCAAGGCATTTTAAACAAGGTGGAACAAACACTTCAGGTTTCTCTTTAAGTTGTTGGGTGAGAAGAGAATTTTCTCTGATCAAATCCTCATGAGCATCTCTCAACGCCTCGAGTTCCTGATTCCTTTTCAGGTAATCATAGGTCAATATTTCATGGTCGGCTGAGAGAAAATCATGACGATTTGACAGTTCTTCGATTCGTGACTTGAGACTGGAATACTCTTCGGTCAATGACAGATTTTTCTCCATCTCCTCAACCAACAACCCTTCAGATTTCCTGAGGGTTTTCTCAATTTTCTCAAGAGAGTTTTGTTGAATAATAGCAATTTTGATCAACTTAGCATGGTCATCCTCATCAGAAGAATATTGATCACTGTTTTGAACTTTGTGATTTTTGGAGGATACCTTTTCTTTCGACGCTTTGGCCATGAAGCAGCAGGCAAGAGATTCATCATCGCTTGATGAATTCCCGAAGAAGTTTGTTGCATGGGAGGAAGCATATGCAATGCCGGCCATGCCAAAGTCAGAATCCTCATCGGATTCATCAACTTCTTCGGAGTCTGATGATTCTTCTTCATCAGAATCCATTCCCTTGCCGATGTATGCCTTGGCCTTGCGAGAGTTATTCTTGCAGTTGGAGGAGGACTTGGAAGGATTTCTTGAGGAAGATCTTGACGAAGATTTTGATTAGGAGTTATCCTTCTTCTTGAAGAACTTCTTCATTTTCTTCTCACCATCGGAGTCGTAGTTCTTGCTCTTACTTTTGCCTTGGTAGTTGCCAGAATCATATCTTCCACTAGCACGGATTTCAGCTTCCCAGGGGGGAAAGTCCAAAATGAAGTGTCCAGGCTTTTTGCACTTGAAGCAGGTGTATTCTCCAGTAGGTTTTGATGAATATTTTGAACCGCCAGAGTTGCTTGAACTTTTCTTCCGAAACTGACTCTTCTTGTGAAAACGCTGGAATCTTTTCATGATCAATGTGAGATCTTTGTTGATCCTTTCAGGGTCATCAGAATCATCTTCGGCATTTCCTTCCAAGGAAGAATCAGCCATAGCCGTGAGAGCATGGTTTTTCCGATGGTTTGAACCATATAGATCTCTCTTTTCTTCTTCTTGTTCCTTGTGGGTGTTCAGCCTCTCCATGATAACAGCAGAGTCTAGATCTTTGAAATCAGCTCATTCCCTGATCATCAGAACAAGTGTGTCGAATGAAATGTCAAGTGATCGGAGCAACTTCTTTACAACTTCATGGTTAGTGATGTCTTTGGCGCCGAGGCCTTGCAGCTCATTTGCTATGTCACTCAGACGATCAAAGGTTTGCTAACAGCTTTCATTTCCAATGCGCTTGAATCGATTGAACTTTGCTTGAAGAGTATCAATGTGAGCTTCTTTCTGAGTTGAAACACCCTCATTTATCTTGTCAAGAATGTCCCACAATTCCTTCACAGTTTCACACTGTCGATAGCGAAGAAATTGAGCCCGAGAGAGATGGCCACCAATTTCATCTTTAGCTTGAGCACCCATCTAAATGAGATTCTTCTCGGCATCAGTGGGGGCTTGAGGTATTTCAATCGTGAATCCAAACTGCACCACGTTCCACATGTCATCGTCAATGGCTCGGATATGGATCTTCATCTTCTCCTTCCAGAAGGGATAGTCCGTCCCATCGAATATGGGAATCTTGAGATGCGACTTGTAGCTCACTGAATACATACTTAAACTCCAAGGTTGTTAGACCAAAATGAGCAGAGTCAAGGAGTACCTTGCTTTGATACCAATTGTAGGAACAAAGTATGTCTACCAGAGGGGGGGTGAATGGGAGTTTTAAATTTTCTTCAGAAAACTCAAAACTCTCGGAACCAAGCAGCGAAGCGAATGAAAAACAAACTACAGTAAGCTAAAACTAAGTACGAATGGAAACTACAACATGCATGGAAACAAATCACATGATGAAAAACATATTGAATGTAAACTTAGGTAGCAGAGGTAACCAGTGATGCTCGATGGCGACAAGGTATTTGTTCGACCAGTTCGTCCTTCTGCACAAGGACTACATCTGGTTGGAGGGGCTATGACTTAACACGGAAGATAAACTCTCTTCACCCTATTCTCCTCGACAATTGGTTCGTCAACCAATGCTGATCACTCATGGTAGATACTTGAGGTGATCTCCAAACCTTTACAGACTTCTTCTTCGAGAACCACAATCACTCTTGGTCTCTGAAGAAATTGACACCTAACCGTCTAGAGAGTTTGCACCTCTCAAGAGTAATAGGCGGAGCGTACTGGACTTAGATTCGAGTGATGTTGAACCACTATCTAATTCTTCGGCTCTAGGGGTTTTCTCTTGGTGGATTTTAAACTCAAATCGCTCAGAGAGGGAGTTGCTCAACAATCTTCTCAGAATCAAGCGGAGCAGCCACCGGACAAAGCCGGCGCGGGGTGGCTATTTATAGCCGCCGCCTTCCCTCAGGGGAAATGACCATTTTGGACAAGAGATGCAGCCAATGGCCAACCGACACGTTTGCAACGGTCGGATTTGGGAGCAACAGTAACATTGCTTGAGGAACAAGTAATGCTAACTCCTTGGTCTGAGACAAATCTCTCGTAGCGAAGAAGATCACAGTCTCTTGCTGGCAAGTATTTGCTCAGAACACAAAGAGATTTCTCTCGCAACTTTCATAGGATTTGGGTTTCGCATCAGAGAATCAAACTTTCGAATGCTACACCCCTCTTAATAGTACGGTGATCCTATGACTCAATAAAGAGAAGAAAAACTATGAAATAAATGCTACATCTTCATTTCATCTTCAATCTCCTCGGCCGCAGTCATTTTCCTCGAACAAGCACCGAACCAATTGCTTCTCTTCAGCAATTTTTGAGGGGTCGCTCTTGTTATCATAATCTTTGGTGATAACCTTCACTGCAGCGCAGGGAGATTACCTTCGTTGTTTAGCTCTAACTTCTCGTGATCTCAGGGACCTGTTACTCTGTGTGCACTAGCAAACACATAAGTCATGTACTATTTATGTCAACAAACTCCAAAACATAAGGGGCCTATCATTGCACCAACAGCAACCAACCCTTGCTCGTCTTGACTATCCAGTTTGGTCCTTGCCTATTTAAAAGAATGAAATCTTGTGTCTTCTGTCCGCAGAAACATATGCACTAATTACCATGAATAACATTAGTACATTACTTACACGTAAGTTGCGGAGGAAGATTGGAATGTGTTCTTTGTCTGTGGTAGAATCTTTCCATGAAGGAAAGATGCTCACAAAGTTCCTGACAACAATATAAGCTTCGTCTTCTAAATTGGGAAGAAGTGGAACAGGGGTCCTATTTGCTGCAATTGGGGCTATCTCTCATTTGAAAAGGGATTTGGCAACTGGATTTGGTGTACTCTTTGCTGGAATGGGGGTTTTGCGTCGTAGAGCTGGTGCTATGTCAACTGGCATCATCATGCTGTTTGCTGCAGTTGGGGTCTGCTGAGTTGGGGCATCAGAGATGGCCAGTGCAGTAGTGCTAGAGTGTGCTAGAGTTGGGGACGTGTTTTGTGGGTCTGGTGATATTGCAACTACACCTAATGGCTATTTGATTTATCAAGTGTCACTACGTTTTCCAAATACTTTGTTCGTGCTCCTTCACGATCAGCAATCGCCCTCTTCCTTTTGAATGATTGATACACAAGAACAGCATTTGAATGGATAGGATGACAGATGGAATATGTACTGAAAATGGATAGGCAGGGCGTATTCACATACACGATGTGTAAACTAAGCAAATGGCAGTGTAACAAAGTAGAAGAAATGAAAAGCATCGGTTGCAAGATATGTGCGACCAATATAACCTTGCAAAGTTAGAGCAAGCACCTTGATGGGTGAATAAGATAGGGCATCTACCTCTGACTCCTCCACTAGGGAGGTACATTGACTTAGGTCTCCCTCTAGCTCAGAATCATTGTTAGGATCATATTCTGAACACAAATCTGTAGGTGGAGAGCGTTTGCATTGCATTGCATCCATACTGGATCTCAGTCCCTTAATGCCAAGTTTGACAGCCATGGCATTGTTCTGCTTTATTCTTTTCATGCGCGCAAGCTCATAATCATTATGATGTTGTTCAGTATCTGAGATTCATGAAAACATAAAAAGTAGTTAGATTATCTATGGAATGCATTGCGGATTCAACTCGAAGAGTGTCTCCCTACAAACCCCTGCGTATACAAAGTTCATCCCCCAACTGTGTTGACCAGACCACACACAGAAATACAAACCTCTTATGTCTCTATAAGGGGCGGACACACATTTCAAAGCTAAAATAGGAACATTAGAATCATAGCAAATTCGTATTTGAACAAATAAACGAAGGAATTATGAGTGGCATAATGTTTAGCTTCAAGGGTGGAGTGCTGGTAGTGCGACACAAAGCAAGTAGGCAGATTGTATTCCATGTAAAAGATCATAGTCTATGTAAAAGGTGGATATGACACTTTTCTTTCTATACAATGCAGTGTTCGTTTCCCACACATGATGGAAGAGATCACACAGAGAAATACTATTAACTCATGGTTGTGGTTCAAGTATTTTGAAACAGGGTGGTACACCCTAAAAGAATATTGACAACAAATATGACAAGGCAAGCATAGAGATAGTGAATCAATCATTACTTGTGAGCTTACTAGGACAAGTATGTAGAATTGTAACTGCAGTAAGAGATCGTCCAAAAATCGGAATCAAGAAGTTGGTCTAGCACTTATTGTTTGCAACTAATCGAAGTGAATAATTGGATATCATATCGAGTGAGTAAGAAAGACAAGTAAAATTGTTAACAAACCTGGCCTGCAGTAGTAATCTGGGTCAATGTCACTATGACCAACAATCCAACATGACTAGTGTCTGTTCCTAGGGCCGGAATTTTGAAACCCTTTGAACTTTACAGGTACTAAAGATTACTGAAATATCTGAACCATTAAGTGTAGGTAGCACTCAGTACACAACAAACCCTAATGACAGTCCTACCTAATGAGTAATGAATCAATTAGAAAATGGGTGATGGGGAGTGGCTGCTGAGTAGCTAATTCTTCAAAATATAATCCACTAGAGCAAAAACTAATTGGACAAATGGGGGAGTCACATACCAAGTAGACATCCCCCAAAACAGTTTCAGAAACGGAGCTTCGAGCAAAGAGATCGAAATCCGCGGGTTTGAGAGCAAGAACACGAGAGAGGGAGCAATGGTGAATTTTTTCTGGAGGTAGGTGATGACATGGGCTAAAGAGATAAGTGAGGGGGCCCACGTGGGGACCACAACCCACCAGGGCACGCCTGGGGCTACTAGCATGCCCAGGTGGGTTGTGCCCACCTGGTGCACCCCCCTCTGATATTATTTGCATCAAAAATTCAGAAAAATTCAGAAAAAATCGTATTAGATTTTCAGGGCATTTCGAGAACTTTTATTTTTGGGTCATTTTTTATTGCACGGGAAATTCAGAAAACAGACAAAACATGGCTTTTTATTTTATTTAACTAAGAATAACAGAAAATAAAAGTTGGGAGCAGAGGGTTGTGCTTACTAAATTCATCAACTTCATACCTCTCAAAAATGATCCATTAACAAAGTTGATCAAGTCTTATTAACAACCACTTTCGATTAGCATGAAACCGAAGAACTTTCGTAAAACACTAAGTTACCTCAACGGGGATATGCATGTCCCCCACAATAAGCATTTCATATTTCTTTTTGGCAGTAGGTAGAGGTAGTTGAAAACTTCCAATAGTGAGTTTCGGAGATTTTTCAATAACATTAATACATTTAACTTGGAATTGTTTCTCCGAAAAGTGCACCGTATGCTCATTGCCATTGATACGAAAGGTGACCTTGCTTTTATTGTAATCAATAATAGCCGCTGCGGTATTCAAGAAGGGTCCACCAAGGATAATCGACATGTTGTCGTCCTCGGGCATCTCAAGTATAACAAAGTCAGTTAAGATAGTAACATTTGCAACAACAACGGGCACATCTTCACAAATACCGATAGGTATGGCAGCTGATTTCTCAGCCATTTGCAAATATATTTCAGTAGGTGTGAGTTTGTTCAAATCAAGTCTTTTATATAAAGAGAAAGGCATAACACTAACACCAGCTCCTAAATCACACAAGGCAGTTTGACATAATTTCTTTTAATGGAGCAAGGTATAGTTGGTATTCTCGGATCTCCAAGTTTTTTAGGTACTCCATCCTTAAAAGAATAATTAGCAAGCATAGTGGAGATTTCAGCTTCCGGTATTTTCTTTTATTAGAGATGATGTCTTTCATATATTTTGCATAAGGGGCCATCTTTAATATATCAGTCAAACGAGTGCGCAAAAAGACTGGCCTAAGCATTTCAGCAAAGCGTTCAAATTCTTCATCATCTTTCTTCTTAGTTGACATAGGTGGAAAGGGCATGGGTTTTTGAACCCATGGTTCTCTTTCTTTTCCATGTTTTCTAGCAACGAAGTCTCTATTATCATATCTTTTATTTTTAGGTTGTGGGTTATCAAGATCAATAGCTGGTTCTATCTCAACATCATTATCTGGTTATTTATCATTGTCTGGTTGAGTATCTTCATGAACATATCATCATTATCTTTTTCATTATCACTAGGTGAATGTTCATTACCAGATTGAGTTTCAGCATCAGAGATAGAAACATCATTATCATTATCAGGAGGTTTTTCTATTTCAGGTTCACTAGAGGCATGCAAAGTCCTATCATTTTTCTTTTTCTTCTTCTTTTTAGAAGGACTAGGTGCATCAGTGTTAATTCTTTGAGAGTCTTGCTCAATTCTTTTAGGATGTCCCTCAGGATAAAGTGGTTCCTGAGTCATTTTACCTCCTCTAGTTACTACTCTAACAGCAAAGTCATTTATATTATTATTCATTTCATCTACCAACTCTCTTTGAGATTTAGCAACTTGTTCTAGTTGAGTTTGAACCATAGAGGCATGTTTTCCTGCACCTCTAACATCATTGGAGATTCTAAATAACAAGTCACTCAAGCGATCAATCATATCAGAATTATATTTCAATTGTTTCATAACATTTTCATTTAAGTGATCTTGCTTTCTAATGTAATTATCAAACTCATAAAGGCATTGACTAGGATGCATATTATAAGGATTGTCCCTTTCATTGAATTTCATTAAAGAATTTACCTCTACCACCTTGGGTGGTGGTGTGTCAAGTCCATGTATCTCTTCAATAGGGGGTAAATTTTTAACATCCTCTGTTTTAATACCTTTTTCCTTCATAGATTTCTTTGCCTCTTGCATATCTTCCGGACTGAGATATAAGATACCCCTCTTCTTTGGAGTGGGTTTATGCGGTGGTTCAGGAAGAGTCCAATCATCATAATTTTTCAATATATTATTCAATAATTCCTCAGCTTGTTCAACAGTTCGTTCCCTGAAAACACAACCAACACAACTATCTAGGAAGTCTCTAGAAGCATCGGTTAGTCCATTATAGAAGATATCAAGTATTTCATTTTTCTTAAGAGGATGATTAGGCAAAGCATTAAGCAATTGGAGAAGCCTCCCCCAAGCTTGTGGGAGACTCTCTTCTACAATTTGCACAAAGTTAAATATTTCCTGTAAGGCAACTTGTTTCTTATGAGCAGGAAAATAATTTTCAGAAAAGTAATAAATCATATCCTGGGGACTACGCACACAACCAGGAGCAAGAGTATTGTACCATATCTTAGCATCACCCTTTAATGAGAACAGAAATAATTTGAGAATATAATAAAAGCGAATCTTCTCATCATGAGCAAAAAGGGTGGCTATATCATTCAATTTAGTAAGGTGTGCCACAACAGTTTTAGTTTCATAACCATGGAAAGGATCAGATTCAACCAAAGTAATCAACTCTGGGTCGACAGAGAATTCATAATCCTTATCATCGACAAAGATAGGGGAAGTAGCAAACTTAGGATCACATTTCATTCTAGCATTCAAAGATTTCTCTTTCAGTTTGCATAATAATTTCTTAAGATCATCTCTATCATTGCAAGCAAGAAAATCTCTAGCTGCTCCTCATCCATAACATAACCTTCAGGTACCTTAGGCAATTCATATCTAGGAGAGTTAGGTCTAACAGGTGTTTCAAGATTTTCAGTTTCATGCATTTCATCAGTTTCAACAATTTCATCAATTTCAGCATTCTCAATATCTTTAGCTCTAGCAATTTGTTCATCAAGAAAATCATCTAGTGGCACACCATCATCATGTAAGGTACTAGCATCATCATGTGAAGTATTTATAGAAGTAGCATCATCAATAACTTGTGACATATCAGGATTAATAGCATGTGTTGGTGTTGCAAGTCTACTCAAAACAGAAGGTGAATCAAGTGCAGAGTGTGATGGCAGTTCCTTACCTCCCCTCGTCCTAGAGGGAACGATCTTGGTTTTTGTATCCTTCAGATTATTCATGGTGATAAATTGATAATAATCCCAAGTGACTCAACAAATATAGCTATGCTCCCCGGCAACGGCGCCAGAAAAAGGTCTTGATAACCCACAAGTATAGGGGATCGCAATAGTTTTCGAGGGTAGAGTATTCAACCCAAATTTATAGATTCGACACAAGGGAAGCCAAAGAATATTTGCAAGTATTACCAGCTGAGTTGTCAATTCAACCACACCTGGAGATTAATTATCTACAGCAATATGATTAGTAGCACAGTAATATAATAATTTTGATAGTAGTGGTAGCAGTAACGGTAACGGTAACAGTGATAGCAATGATTTTTTAACAAGTGTAAGAGTAACAGCAGCAGTAGTAACTTAGCAAGAACAATATATGGAAAATTCATAGGCATTGGATCAGTTAATTCGTTGGATGATATTCATCATATAACAGTCATAACCTAGGGCGATACGGCACTAGCTCCAGTTCATAAATATAATGTAGGCATGTATTCCGTAAATAGTCATATGTGCTAATGGAAAGAACTTGCATGACATCTTTTGTCCTACCCTCCCGTGGGAGCGGGGTCCATAAGGAAACTAAGGGATATTAAGGTCTCCTTTTAATAGAGAACTGGAACAAAGCATTAGCACATAGTGAATACATGAACTCCTCAAACTACGGTCATCACCGGAAAGTATCCCGAATATTGTCACTCCGGGGTTTACGGATCATAACACGTAATAGGTGACTATAACTTGCAAGATTGGATCTAGAACATAGATATAATGGTGATAACATAAATGGTTCAGATCTGAAATCATGGCCCCCGGGCCCAAAGTGACAAGCATTAAGCATGGCAAAGTCATAGCAACATCAATCTCAGAACATAATGGATACTAGGGATCAAGCCCTAACTAAACTAACTCGATTACATGATGAATCTCATCCAACTCCCTCACTGACCAGCGAGGCTACGAAGGAATTACTCACTCCCGGTGGGGAGCATCATGGAATTGGTGATGGAGAAGGGTTGGTGATGACGAAGATTGAAGATTCCCCTCTCCGGAGCCCCAAACGGACTCCAGATCTGGCCTCCCGATGAAGAACAGGAGGTGGCGGCGGCTTCGTCTCATGAAACGTGATAATTCTTTCTCCTCGATTTTTTTCTCCAAAAATAGGGTTTTATAGCGTCGGAGATAGGGTCAGCGGGGCCACCAGGTGGGCACAACCCACCTGGGCGCGCCAGGAGGGGGGCGCGCCCTGGTGGGTTGTGCTCACCCAGGCCCCCCCCCCCCTCCGGTGATTCTTGGCTCCAGTATTTTTCTTTTATTCCATAAAAATTCTCCAAAAAGTTTTGTTCCAATCCGAGAACTTTTATTTCTGCACAAAAACAACACCATGGTAGTTCTGCTGAAAACTGCGTCAGTCCGGGTTAGTTTCATTCAAATCATGCAAATTAGAGTCCAAAACAAGAGTAAAAGCGTTAGGAAAAGTAGATACGACGGAGGTGTATCGACTCCCCCAAGCTTAAACCTTTGCTTGTCCTCAAGCAATTCAGTTGATAAACTGAAAGTGAAAAAGAAAAACTTTTACGAACTCTTTTGCTCTTGTTTGCATAAATAAGCTTAAGTAGCACCCAGGTTTTTAGCAAAGATTATAACTAACCATGTCAACAATAACTCTTAGAAATTGTATTAACTCATATCAATGGCATATGCAACTAGTGAGCAATAATAAGATATCTCGAATGACAACACTTTGTCAAAATAATCATGATATAATATGACAACAGTGGCATCTAGCTAGCCCTTTCTGAGACCGTAAAACATAAATGCAGAGCACCTCCAAAGTTCAAGCAGCGACTAAACATTGTAATTCATGGTAGAAAAGATCCAGTCATGATGCATCCAACATTAGCTATACACAATGCATGAGGATGACAATAGTGCTCTCAGATCTGGCGCTTATTTGAGAAGGTGATGACACAACATAAAACTAAATAGATAGTCCCTCCGCAGAGGGAAGCAGTGATTTGCAGCGGTGCCAGAGCTCATATTTTTAAAACAGAGGTAAATGAAATTTTGAGAAATGCACCCTTCCTGTTTACTTCGTGACCATTGGTTATCGATATCTTCCATGCTAAACACATTAGTGGCGGTTCCCAAGTGATAAAAGTAAAGGTTTACTCCCCCTCCACCAACAAACACACTCCACGGCTAGCCGAATCCAAGGGTACCATCCATACCAACATCAGTCCTGGGGGAGTTTTGTTTAATGATTTGCAATTTTTAAATTCGGGACTGGGAATCCCTATTACCGCCCCTCTCGTGTGAGGATGAGTGAATAAACACTCATCATGAGAATAACCCGCTTAGCATGGAAGATATTGACTACCTCCTGTCACTCCATGAACAATCCAGGCACACAAAAATGGATGTTTATTTGAAGTTTTTAGAGGTGGCACATGCAAATTTATTTAGAACGGCAGGGTAATACCGCATATAGGTAGATATATGGTGGACTCATCTGGAATAACTTGGGTTTAAGGATTTTGATGCACAAGCATTTTCCCGCTTAGTACAGGTGAAGGCTAGCAAATAGGTTGAGAAGCGGCCAGCTAGAGAGCGAAAACGGTCATGAACATGCATTATGCATAAGTAACATTGGATACTAGCATGAGTAGGATATGAACACCATGAACATAAATATCATAGAGGCTATGTTGTTTTGATTCAACTACATGCATGAACATGTGCCAAGTCAAGCCACTCGAAACATTCGGAGGAGGATACCATATCATCATACCACATCACAATTGTTTTAGCGCATGTTGAAATCCAAGATAAATCATTATCCACTCCTAGCTACTTAAGCATGGCATGAGAAACTATAATCTCTAATTGTCATTGCAAACATGTTTGATCATAATATGCTAAATCATGGATACTAGGTTAAACATATTTACAAAAACAGAACAAGTTGAGTTCATACCCGTTTCTCTCTGCCACAGCCAATTCATCAAATATCGTCATTATTTCCTTTCACTTGCACGACCGAATGATCTGAAAATAATAATAGTGCAAGGGTGCCGTGAACTAAGATGGAATCTGCAAACATTTTATTCAAAAGGAGAAGACAAGACAATTTGAGCTCTTTGTTAGATCAACAATAATGCATATGAGAGCCACTCAACATTTTCATTGTGGTCTTCTCCTCGGTATGACTCAATAAGGGAAAAGAATTTCAGAGAAACACACTGAAATATTTTTGGAGTTTTTTTTGGAGAAAGCAAATTAAAGAGAAAAATAAAAATGATAAAACTATTTACACAGGAGAGCTCCCAACAAGCAAAAGAAGAACAAGGAAATCTTTTTGGGTTTTCTTTTAAATGCTACAACTAACTACACTAGAAAGTAAAACCGAAAAGAAGCAAAAAACATTTTTTTTGTGATTTTCTCAAAGTTTTTCAAACGCACAAGAAGAAAGCGAGAAAATAAATCAAGCATGGATAATACAATGAAAAAGTGTGAACACCAACAACTGGAATGAAATGTGTGAACATGAATGTAATGTCGATGGAAATACGTACTCCCCCAAGCTTAGGCTTTTGGCCTAGCTTGGTAATCACCAGTTGTAGTAATCCTCGGGTCCCATGTTGAAATGTTGTGGAGCGGGTACCTGAGGGTCCCACTCCTGAGGCTCCTCCTCAGCCGCTGCCTGGTTGTTCCAGTAGGCAACGATGTCCTTTGGCATGATCCTATATCCTCTCCTGGCAATAGAGTCAAACAAAGCAGGTGCAGGCAACGGGATAATATCATGGGTATTCTCACTAAAAACCAGGTTGTAAGGAATATGAAAAGTGGTGTTCTCGCCATTAATAAATTGATGAGCTGCCATAGCCTGGCGATCTAAATAAACCTTGGTTAAACGGTAATCATGCTAGCGAATCTGAATGTTAAAATGACTCGCTAAACGAGTCGCATAAATACCACCATGAATTTTACCCTTGATTCTATTAAGGTGCAGGCGACGTGCAATGATAGCCCCAAGGCTATAGCTATTATCGCCGTAAAGTGCACGGCGTAAGACAGCGAAATCGGGGGCACTAAGTGCACTAACCTTCTCTCTAGCAAGTAAACACTTCGCAACGAATAGAGCAAAATAATGCACAGAAGGAAACTGCAAGCTAGTGGCGGTGACACTCGATACCCCTTTCTCATCTCCCACTGACAGAGTGTGATAAAAGTCCTCAAACTCTACAGGCCTAGGCTCTCTTATTTTCCCGTCAGAAGGGACCAAGCAAATATCACAAAATTCAGTGAGTGGTATCTGACGGGTTTCAGCATATAAATTAAACTGCACCTCAGGAGGGTTATTCCTACTCAGAAAATGAAAGCTTTGCACAAAGGAATTTGTAAGGAGATAGTATTGTTCACACTCAGCTGCGATGAAGTCGGTGAGACCAGCATTAGCAGCAAATTGTGCGAACTCTTGATGGATCCCGGCTTCATCCATGAAGGGGTTGTGCGGCCACTCGCATGGCCACACCTCCGCCATTCTGCGGGTGTGGAGATCATTGTCCGATGACTCCCCAATGACTCCCTTGGAGCTCTTCTTGGAAGCAAACTTTCTAAAGAAACTCACCTTATTCCTATGAACAAAATTCTGAAAAAAATTAGTCACACAAAATTTTTGTCAACAACACTTTGCAAGATTGATAGCAACTACTCATAGAGATGTATAGAGGCCATATTGAGCATTCAAACTACTTAGAACTCTAAGAATTCAACATGCAAGCTCATCTACAGCAGCACCAAGAGTAGCTAATTATTCAAAATATAATCCACTAGAGCAAAAACTAATTGGACAAATGGGGGAGTCACATACCAAGTAGCAATCCCCCAAAACAGTTTCGAAAACGGAGCTTCGAGCAAAGAGATCGAAATCCGCGGGTTTGAGAGCAAGAACACGAGAGAGGGAGCAATGGTGAATTTTGCTGGAGGTAGGTGATGACATGGGCTAAAGAGATAAGTGAGGGGGACCACAACCAACCAGGGCGCGCCTGGGGCTGCTGGCGTGCCTAGGTGGGTTGTGCCCACCTAGTGCACCCCCCCTCTGATGTTATTTGCATCAAAAATTTAGAAATATTCAGAAAAAAATCGTATTAAATTTTCTGGGCATTCTGAGAACTTTTATTTTTGGGTCATTTTTTATTGCACAGGAAATTCAGAAAACAGACAAAACATGGCATTTTATTTTATTTAACTAAGAAAAATAGAAAATAAAAGTTGGGAGCAGAGGGTTGTGCCTACTAAATTCATCAACTTCATACCTCTAAAAAATGATCCATTAATAAGGTTGATCAAGTCTTATTAACAACCACTTTCGATTAGCATGAAACCGAAGAACTTTCGTAAAACACTAAGTTACCTCAACGGGGATATGCATGTCCCCCACAATAAGCATTTCATATTTCTTTTTGGCAGTAGGTAGAGGTAGTTGAAAACTTCCAATAGTGAGTGTCGGAGATTTTTCAATAACATTAATACCATTTACTTGGAATTGTTTCTTCGGAATGTGCACTATATGCTCATTGCCATTGATATGAAAGGTGACCTTGCTTTTAATGCAATCAATAACAGCCCCTGCAGTATTCAAGAAGGGTCTACCAAGGATAATCGACATGTTGTCGTCCTCAGGCATCTCAAGTATAACAAAGTCAGTTAAGATAGTAACATTTGCAACAACAAAGGGCACATCTTCACAAATACCGATAGGTATGGCAGTTGATTTCTCAGCCATTTGCAAAGATATTTCAGTAGGTGTGAGTTTATTCAAATCAAGTCTTTTATATAAAGAGAAAGGCATAACACTAACACCAGCTCCTAAATCACACAAGGCAGTTTTGACATAATTTCTTTTTATGGAACAAGGTATAGTTGGTATTCTCGGATCTCCAAGTTTTTTAGGTACTCCATCCTTAAAAGAATAATTAGCAAGCATAGTGGAGATTTCAGCTTCCGGTATTTTTCTTTTATTAGAGATGATGCCTTTCATATATTTTGCATAAGGGGACATCTTTAATATATCAGTTAAACGAGTGCGCAAAAAGACTGGCATAAGCATTTCATCAAAGCATTCAAATTCTTCATCATCTTTCTTCTTAGTTGACTTAGGTGGAAAGGGCATGGGTTTTTGAACCCATGGTTCTCTTTCTTTTCCATGTTTTCTAGCAATGAAGTCTCTTTAATCATATCTTTTATTTTTAGGTTGTGGGTTATCAAGATCAACAGCTGGTTCTATCTCAACATCATTATCTAGTTGTTTATCATTGTCTGGTTGAGTATCTTCATGAATGTGACACCCCGGGCTTAATCATGCACTAATCATACACGCAAATGCACATGATTAAGCCTAAGGACTCACTTGAAGGAATCACAACACAACTCTAAAACATAAATAAAGGCATACAAGCATTATATTACAAGCCCGGGCCTCGAGGGCTCGAATACATAAGCTTGATGTCAACAAGCATCAGTGGAAGCATTAGATATCTGAGTACAGATATAAAAGAGAAACAGATAAGCCTTTAAGAAGGCGGTGCAAAACAAAAGCTACGATCGAAAAGGCGCAGGCCTCCTGCCTGGGACCCTTCGAACCTACTCCTGGTCGTCGGCCAACTCGTAGTAGAAGTCATCCTCGGGGTAGTAGTAGGAGTCGTCGACGGGGCAGCTGGCTCCGGGGCTCCGTCATCTGGTTGCATCAAACGGGTATGAAAAAAAAGAGGAAGCAAAGCAACCGTGAGTACTCATCTGAAGTACTCAGCAAGCAAGGATCTACACTACATATGCAACATTATCAAAGAAAGGCTGTATATGTGGACTGGGCTGCAGAAATGCCAGAATAGAGAGAAGGCCTAGTCCTATCGAATACTAGCATCTTCAACGGTCTTGCAGCATTAGAAGAGTGTAGATTAGTACAGTATAAAGTAGTAGTAGCAATAAGTATCAACCTCGGCCAGAGATCCTTCCTCGACTCCCTGCGAGAAAGCGATCCCAGAGCCCTAATATCCATTTCTCATCACAAGTATCCAGTTCTAGTTGTATCGATCGGGATACAACTCCGAGCATCCGTTACCGAGGATCCGGCTATGCATAGATTAGTTCTTCCCTGCAGGGGTGCACCAACTTACCCACCACACTCGCTTAACTCCGGCCAGACACACTTTTTTGGGTCATGCCCGGCCTCGGCCAAACAACACGCCGTAGTCCTACCTAGGCTCAGCAGAGAGGTCCCCGTCGGTCTACATCCTAAGCGCTCAGGGGTCTTGGGCCATCGCCCTGTGCACTCCGGGTCGTTGCGCACACGGTGAAGCCAGGCACCACCTCTGCCTGGATGGCGCCGGTCCGTCCGTGCCGCTATGCTGAACTAGACGTCTGACAAAGCTTTCGGAAGAAACATACGACGCAGAGTGCCCATACTTATTCCCGCGTGATGGTTAGTGCCATCAGGCCAGAGGCCTACTCGGATCAAATATCCAAATCGTTGGTGTTTTGGTAGTGCGGTAACGAGCAGAGACTCACAATCGATGTGTCCCCGTCGCCCCATCTCGAGGACTTGCGGCAAGGGCTAAGAATGCCCGGCCACGCCTCGTATTTAACTCTCGGGTACCCTCCAGGTCAACCCGTCTCCACATCACTCGTGGCTACCCCTCAGGGTCGACCCGCCTTTCCAAGTAACAGTTGTCAAGTCCAAGTATCTGTGTGTCCATAACATCAGGGAATCCGAGGTATCAACCTCGTTGGATTCCTACTCGATGTATCCGTCAAGGTGAACTTAGGAGGAATCACCCTCGAGGTTCACACTTGAGGTGTTGCACGACGGCGTCATTATCGGAAATGATGGAGGAGGAATCACCCTCGGTGACCACGACCAAATAGCTATTCTACAGAGCTAACATCAAAAGTGCTATACGAGGTATCACCCTCGGCACTCGATAGTAACGCTGCAGTGTTGTACAACTAAGGGGGTGATGTGCCGTGCCGGGGCCTGGTTGTCGATCATGCTGATCGAGTCATCTGATAATCCAGCGGGGGCAACTGGGGACAAAGTGGGGTCTCTGGTGGGTCTCTACCCAGCCTATACTATGCAGTTTAGGATAAACAGGTAGGTATCAACAGTAGTTAAAAAAACAGGCTATGCATCAGAAATAGGATAAACAGTAGCAGCAGCAATTTCTAATGCAAGCATAAGAGAGAAAGAATAGGCGATATCGGCATGTTCAAAGGGGGGTGCTTGCCTGGAAGCTCTGCCGACAAGGAAGAAGGGCCGTCGTCGACGTAGTCGATCAAAGTGGCATCGGCAACGGTCTCGAGGTCTACCGGAGAGAAGAGGGGGAAGAAACAAGAATTATAAAGCAAACATAGCATCACAAAGCATAACATGGCAATACGATGTGCTAGGGGTGACCTAAGGCAGTGCTATGCGATACAGGCGAAGGGGGAAAACATCCGGGAATGAATATTTTCTCGGAGTTTGGCATTTTCTGAACAGATGAAAAGAGGGGGACGGTTCCATGTTCAGCATGCTAGAGGCATGTGACAGATGAACAGATGGCATATTCAGATTCGTTACATTTTTCTGAGCAACTTTCGTATATAAATTATTTTCATCCGAGTTACGGATTATTTTATATGATTTTCTAAAGTTTTAAATATTTTCTAGAAATTACTGGATTTAATTTAATTCGAAATTATAACAGTAAATACTTTTGTCACCTAGTGTTACTCTAGCCTGTGAGTATGCCAATGGGGTCAGTGGGGTGGGTTGACCTAGTCAAAGATTGAATAGTCAAAGGATGAATAGTGTAGGCGGGTCCCATATGTCATTGCCTATGGTTAAACTAGACTTTAATTAAATTAGATTAACTAATAGTGGGGGGCCACTGTCATTGGCTACCAGTTAACCTAACAATCATTAACCTAAATCTAGATTAGCCTAAACTAATTGAACATGGCCGGCCACACACACAGAACACACACGCACACACACCACGCAACACACTCGACCATGGCCTTGGCCATGGCCAGCCACAAGCAGCGGTATAGAAGCGCAGCAGCAGCATTGAGGCGAAGCAGCGGCATCAGCGAGCAAGGCAGCAGTAGTAGTGAGCACTACCAGCGAGCAGCAATGACAGCAAGTAGCAGCATCGGCAGGAAGCAGCAACTGCGAAGAGCAGCAGCTTAGAGATGCAGCGGCAACCAGCAGCAGCATAGAGCAGTAACGGCACCTAGCAGCAGCAGCTAGCAAGTAGGGAGAAGAGAAGAAGCAGCACTAGACAACAGCGGCAGTAGCAGGAGCGAGTAGCAGCAGTGCAAGTAGCAGCGGCGCTAGCAGGTAACCGCGACAGTACGCATCGACAGCGGAAAGCAGCAGCAACACGCACATGGCCAGGGAGCTGGCGGCCACGCGCGGAAGCAGCGGGAGGCGGTCAGTGGCACTGCTGGTAGCAGGCACTGCCTGGGCGCGGCACGCGCGGCCGGAAGTGGTCGGAGGCGCGGCCAGGGGGCATGGCCATGGGCAGCTACACATGGCCGCAGGAGCGGAGCTCCGGGCACGACGGGGCAAGCAGCCTACGGTGTTGGATCGGATGGGAAAACAGGGGCAGATGGAGGAGGAGCTTACCACGGGGCAGGAGGAGCTGACGGCGAGGCCCGGGGTGGTTGGAGCTGTGCGGATCGACGGTGAGATGGCGGCGATGTACGCGTTGAAGACGAGGTCGATGGCAAGGGCACAGGTCGTCCCAGCTCGAACCGTTGCTCGGGGAAGACGAAATCGAGGGTGGAGGTCTTCCTGGACAACTCCACAAGCATCGAGAAACTCGTAGGCCACGGCAACAACGATGATGGTGCGGTCACCGTGCGAGCTCTCGAACTCGATTCCGAGCCGAGGAGGCGGCGGCTCGATGGGGAAAGAGAGGGGATCAGACGAGGGCGAGCTAGGGTTTCAGGGATGCTACCTTATAGGCCGAGGGGGGCTCGTGGCGGCCATCCATGGCCATGGCACCGTGGATGCATGCCACGCCCTCCCTGTCTCCTGTACAGAGGAGGGGATGAGGTGGAGGTGGGCTGGGCCTTCTACTTTTGCTAAATGGGCCAAAAGTGTACAATGGTTCTTTCTATTTCTTTTCTGAAATTATAAGTAGCTATTGTCCCCTAAAAAGTTTAGTGATTAAACGAATTCTGTTAATTATGAAACTTTGCATAAAATTCCAGGGCAATATTATTGAGCCACACAAGTCTCTAGAATATTTGGAAAAGGATAATTATTTTTAGAATTCAAAATGGCCAAGTTATGTGCTGTTGGACCACTTATTAATTTCCTAGGGGCATTTGGGGAATTCAAATTAAGTTGGTTTCTTCATGAAAATTAGTTAGCGAATATTTGTAACCAAACAAACATTTTTATTTTGTGGTTCGAATAATGTTTTTTTACTTTATTTTAAATTTGAATATGAATTTGATTTTTAGACAAGAGGCATTTTGCATAGTGATCATGATGACATGGCCACCATTAGGGGGAGATTACTGTAGCAGATTCTCGGGGTGTTACAAATCTCCTCCACTACAAAAAATCTCGTCCCGAGATTTAAGAGGTGGAGTAAGGGAAAAATTCTGGTTACGAAGTTCTAACAGGTCTTCTCGGTCTTGGTTGCTCTCCTCGAAGAAGTTAATCCATTTCGTTGATGTCTTCATTTCTCTATTTCATTGCATCATGATGAAGTTATCGTCCTTCCTCCAGGATCTTCACCGTACTTATGAAAGGATGAGAGGGGAAACTATATAAGGACGAGTCTTAGCAAGATTGAGCATCGAACGGTTAACTCAGGGGAAGAAGCATAAAGTGTCTCTCGAGTTGATTACATGTAACATCTCGAGAGCATTATAGGAGGGTACGAAAGTTTCAAACGGGTAAGCAGTCGTTCGATGCCTGAAGTAGAGTGTGATGGGGTTTCAGAGCAACGGGAATAAGTATTGTGTCTGATACCAGAATTAATGATCTCTCGGAAGGTGGCTCATGAATTACCTACGAAGCCAAGCGTGAGGAATAAAATTTAGAGTGTACAGGAGTCAGGTTTCGATCCTGTGGAACTGTGGGTTATGGGCCCACCATGTGGGTTAAAAGTAGGAAGGGCACTAACATCTTGCACGGTCATGATAGCAAGGCAGGTCAGAGGATAGCCTGTCAGTTATGTTGGCAACAAGGTTGATACCAAGGGCGAGGGACGAAGAGAACCATTTTCCTGCTCGCAGAAATGAGGCGGACCAATAGGCAAAGTTCTCGTCCATCGGTGGTTACCCGAATGTCATCAACAGTAGTAACAGGGTCTTACTGACAGAATTGTACATCGAGGTATTTACATAAGCAAGGAAGTATTCCTGTTATGTGTTGAAGGGAAGGCAATAATGTTATTGATGATAACACAAATCCTTGAAGGGCAAGGGTGGTATTTCTTATCATGAATTCGATTGATATCTTGGAAGAAGCCAAAATAATGATGATGATCACGACAAATTTTGTCGAGAGGCTCCATGAAGATGCAATCGAGTAGCGACGGCATCAAGGAAAAGGAATGATGAAGCGAAAAGTTATTGGAACCACGGATATGACACAAACTCAAAATCAAGCTTGTTATTCGAGGTGAAATGATATGACGAGGAAGATCGACGTAAGCTTAGCTCATCATCGAAAGTTGTGCTCCGGGAATAAGGACCAGGTAGCACAGTTAAAATTTAGCATGATAATGATATAGCCAGTCAGGCTAGGAATGACTTGAAGGATTATTAAACTCGTAAGCAACAAAAATTACTTAGAGTTATTGAATCGGAGTGCAGAATCGATTCACTTACCAGTGTCCTTGGGTGTCTAACAACTCAGAACCCGTGGAAAATTGGAATCGATGAGAATTAATAGTTGATGAAGAACTCATAAGAAGTTATGTAGTTCCGTGATATTCTCGAGATACCAGAGGGTAAAACTCGAAGGTAGATCAGAATAGAGGTTAGACTAGGGTATTGATCTGTAGAAGATAAATACTTTAACTTGTCCGAGAAATGGGATCAAAGAAGAACAATCTTGGTTGGAACCACGATTGCAAAGGCCAAAATCACAGATACAGGATCAAATTATACCAAGGAAACAATTATTTTTACGAGCAGCTTCCATGATAATTTCTACATCGGGTCCATGGGCATGAACACAAAGGTTCAAGGTCGACTCCCACTTCTTCAATGCATAACCTTTCATTCATTGCTCTGTTAAAAATTATATGAACGTGAAGAACTACCTGGTGAAATACCAGAGGAGTATGACCCGCGAAAATTATCGGGTTCACACAGATTAAGAAGGCATAGGTTCAACCCATCGGGGCATCTTAGGAACATATACCACGAACTTCAGGAGTACATAACTCAAGCTCGATGGTAGAGCATGGCTGACTAAAGGAGAGGATACATTTTACCAAAGGCATTATGTATCAGGGGAGAACTTACAAGATTTCAGATGTTAAGGACACTGTCGAATAACAACCCAACAATGGATCTGGCGATTCACGATGGAGTTGATGTGAGTATCGGTAATCAGTCAGAGGGAGAAGGGATGCAAAGGCATTGGCTTATCAAAACATCTGAATAATTCTATGCTTTAAATACAAAGAAACTTGATTTCTAGATCGGTGTATCAGAATCAGATGCTTTGATCGAAGATGGATAGGTTGAACAGACTTAGAGGCACACCGATCAAATCTTGATTGGGAAAGAACCAGCTCATATCCGGAACGATGTCTGAGCCGAAAAGAAAATTTTCCAAGGATTAATTGATGATTGCGAGTATTCGCACACATGTTGACTCAATAGGATCAGAATGTCAATCACAAAGGATTATAGTAAATACTGCTAGACATGTGGAATTAACCATAATGCAAGCAGGCATGGAGATTCAAGAGCAATAGGCTGCAGAGGATTTTCGGGAGATCGAATTGCATTCGAAGAATTTTGTGAGACATATGAACAACTGGGGATGAACGAATCCCCGATAAGTGTGAGGAATTATTCGTAGGGGTATTCAGGCGGAAAAGAGCTGCAAGGTAGTACGAAAAAAGTATTCTCGAAAGTCGGAGAATACTTTCGGGTATCTTGTAATAACAAGAACAACTAGGGATGGAAGTATGAACGGCGAGGGTACGCAATTATCCATAAGGATTCAACGGTGTTAAGGGATTGCAAAAGGAATGAACACAAGTTCTCGGGAGAAGATCGGAGAGTATCGTCGAAGTCTTCTGGTGAAGCAGGCAACCATCCGGAATGAAGGGGCTCTCTGGGGAAAGCCGTTACGAGAACCTAATGTAGTTAGTAAATTCATTTAACCCAAATAGAAGAGAGACCAGAGTCCCAGAGTATAGACGAGGAATAAAAGATCCTAATACCACCCAATTGGCGACGTGGCCCCGTAAGCCACACAGCCATGCTAGTAAAACAATTTTTGGATACTAGACTCAACTTCGGCCAAGGAGTTGGAAAGGGGAATTCCTACAGGCAGTTGGCTCTGATACCAACCTGTGATGCCCCGGGCTTAATCGTGCACTAATCATACACGCAAATGCACAAGATCAAGCCTAAGGACTCACTTGAAGGAATCACAACACAACTCAAAAACATAAATAAAGGCATACAAGCATTATATTACAAGCCAGGGCCTCAAGGGCTCGAATACATAAGCTTGATGTCAACAAGCATCAGCGGAAGCGTTAGATATCTGAGTACAGATATAAAAGAGAAACAGATAAGCCTTTAAGAAGGCGGTGAAAAACAAAAGCTACTATCGAAAAGGCACAGGCCTCCTGCCTGGGACCCTTCGAACCTACTCCTGGTCGTCGGCCAACTCATAGTAGAAGTCATCCTCGGGGTAGTAGTACGAGTCGTCGACGGGGCAGCTGGCTCCAGGGCTCCGTCATTTGGTTGCATCAAACGGGTATGGAAAAAAAAAGAGGAAGCAAAGCAACCGTGAGTACTCATCCAAAGTACTCAGCAAGCAAGGATCTACACTACATATGCAACATTATCAAATAAAGGTTGTATATATGGACTGGGCTGCAGAAATGCCAGAATAGAGAGAAGGCCTAGTCCTATGGACTACTAGCATCTTCAACGGTCTTGCAGCATTAGAAGAGTGTAGATTAGTACAGTATAAAGTAGTAGTAGCAATAAGTATCAACCTCGGCCAGAGATCCTTCCTTGACTCCCCGCGAGAAAGCGATCCCAGAGCCCTAATATCCATTTCTCATCACAAGTATCCAGTTCTAGTTGTATCGATCGGGATACAACTCCGAGCATCCGTTACCGAGGATCTGGCTATGCATGGATTAGTTCTTCCCTACAGGGGTGCACCAACTTACCCACCACGCTCGCTTAACTCCGGCCGGACACACTTTTCTGGGTCATGCCCGGCCTCGGCCAAATGACACGCCGTAGTCCTACCTAGGCTCAGCAGAGAGGTCCCCGTCGGTATACATCCTAAGCTCTCAGGGGTCTTGGGCTATCGCCCTGTGCACTCCGGGTCGTTGCGCACATGGTGAAGCCAGGCACCACCTCTGCCTGGATGGCGCCGATCCGTCCGTGCCGCTATGCTGAACTGGACGTCTGACAAAGCCTTCGGAAGAAATGTACGATGCAGAGTGCCCATACTTATTCCCCCGTGATGGTTAGTGCCATCAGGCCAGAGGCCTACTCGGATCAAATATCCAAATCGTTAGTGTTTTGGTAGTGCGGTAACGAGCAGAGACTCATGATCGATGTGACCCCGTCGCCCCGTCTCGAGGACTTGCAGCAAGGGCTAAGAATGCCCAGCCATGCCTCGTATTTAACTCTCAGGTACCCTCCAGGTCAACCTGTCTCCACATCACTCGTGGGTACCCCTCAGGGTCGACCCGCCTTTCCAAGTAACAGTTGTAAAGTCCAAGTATCTGTGTGTCCATAACATCAGGGAATCTGAGGTATCAACCTCGTTGGATTCCTACTCGATGTATCCGTCAAGGTGAACTTAGGAGGAATCACCCTCGAGGTTCACACTTGAGGTGTTGCACGACGGCGTCGTTGTCGGAAGTGGTGAAGGAGGAATCACCCTCGGTGACCACGACCAAATAGCTACTCTACAGAGCTAACATCAGAAGTGCTATACGAGGTATCACCCTCGGCACTCGATAGTAACGCTGCAGTGTTGTACAACTAAGGGGGTGATGTGCGGTGCCGGGGGCTGGTTGTCGATCATGCTGATCGAGTCATCTGATAATCCAGCGGGGGCAACTGGGGACAAAGTGGGGTCTCTGGAGGGTCTCTACCCAGCCTATACTATGCAGTTTAGGATAAACAGGTAGGTATCAACAGCAGTTACAAAAACAGGCTATGCATCAGAAATAGGATAAACAGTAGCAGCAGCAATTTCTAATGCAAGCATAAGAGAGAAAGAATAGGCGATATCGGCATGTTCAAAGGGGGGGTGCTTGCCTGGAAGCTCTGCCGAAAAGGAGGAAGGGTCGTCGTCGATGTAGTCGATCACAGTGGCATCGGCAGCGGTCTCGGGGTCTAACGGAGAGAAGAGGGGGAAGAAACAATAATTATAAAGCAAACATAGCATCACAAATCATAACATGACAATACGATGTGCTAGGGGTGACCTAACGTTGTGCTACGCGATACCGGCGAAGGGGGAAAACATCCGGGAATGAATATTTTCCCGGAGTTTGGCATTTTCTGGACAGATGAAAAGAGGGGGCGGTTCCATGTTCAGCATGCTAGAGGCATGTGACAGATGAACAGATGGCATATTCGGATTCGTTACATTTTTCTGAGCAACTTTCGTATATAAATTATTTTCATCCGAGTTACGGATTATTTTATATGATTTTCTAAAGTTTTAAATATTTTCTAGAAATTACTGGATTTAATTTAATTCGAAATTATAACAGTAAATACTTTTGTCACCTAGTGTTACTCTAGCCTATGAGTATGCCAGTAGGGCCAGTGGGGTGGGTTGACCTAGTCAAAGATTGAATAGTCAAAGGATGAATAGTGTAGGCGGGTCCCATATGTCATTGTCTATGGTTAAACTAGACTTTAATTAAATTAGATTAACTAATAGTGGGGGGCCACTGTCATTGGCTACCAGTTAACCTAACAATCATTAACCTAAATCTAGATTAGCCTAAACTAATTGAACATGGCCGGCCACACACACAGAACACACACGCACACACACCACGCAACACACTCGGCCATGGCCTTGGCCATGGCCAGCCACAAGCAGCGGTATAGAAGCGCAGCAGCAGCAGCAGCATTGAGGCGAAGCAGCGGCATCAGCGAGCAAGGTAGTAGTAGTAGAGAGCAGTACCAGCGAGCAGCAATGACAGCAAGTAGCTGCATCGGCAGGAAGCAGCAACTGCGAAGAGCAGCAGCTTAGAGATGCAGCGGCAACCAGCAGCAGCATAGAGCAGTAACGGCACCTAGCAGCAGCAGCTAGCAAGTAGGGAGAAGAGAAGAAGCAGCACTAGACAGCAGAGATACTAGTAGGAGTGAGTAGCAGTAGTGCAAGTAGTGGTGGCGCTAGCAGGTAACCTCGACAGTACGCATCGGCAGCGCAAAGCAGCAGCAACACGCACATGGCCAGGGAGCTGGCGGCCACGCGCGGAAGCAGCGGGAGGCGGTCAGTGGCACGGGCGGTAGCGGGCACTGCCTGGGCACGACGCGCGCGGCCGGAAGCGGCCGGAGGCGCGGCCAGGGGGCATCGCCATGGGCAGCTACACATGGCCACAGGAGCGGAGCTCCGGGCACGACGGGGCAAGCAGCCTACGGTGTTGGATCTGATGGGAAAACAGGGGCAGATGGAGGAGGAGCTCACCACGGGGCCGGAGGAGCTGACGGCGAGGCCCGGGGTGGTCGAAGTAGTGCGGATCGATAGCGAGATGGCGGCGATGTACGCGTTGAAGACGATGTCGATGGCGAGGGCACAGGCCGTCCAAGCTCGAACCGTTGCTCGGGGAAGACGAAGTCGAAAGTGGAGGTCTTCCTGGACAACTCCACAAGCGTTGGGAAACTCATAGGCCGCGGAAACAATGACGATGATGCGGTCACCACGCGAGCTCTCGCGCTCGATTCCGAGCCGAGGAGGCGGCGGCTCGATGGGGAAAGAAAGGGGATCAGACGAGGGCGAGCTAGGGTTTCGGGGATGCTACCTTATAGGCCGAGGGGGGGCTCGTGGCGGCCATCCATGGCCATGGCACCGTGGATGTGTGCCACGCCCTCCCTGTCTCCTGTACAGAGGAGGGGATGAGGTGGAGGTGGGCTGGGCCTTCTACTTTTGCTAAATGGGCCAAAAGTGTACAATGGTTCTTTCTATTTCTTTTCTGAAATTATAAGTAGCTATTGTCCCCTAAAAAGTTTAGTGATTAAGAAAATTCTGTTAATTATGAAACTTTGCATAAAATTCCAGGGCAATATTATTGAGCCACACAAGTCTCTAGAATATTTGGAAAAGGATAATTATTTTTAGAATTCAAAATGGCCAAGTTATGTGCTGTTGGACCACTTATTAATTTCCTAGGGGCATTTGGGGAATTCAAATTAAGTTGGTTTCTTCATGAAAATTAGTTAGCGAATATTTGTAACCAAACAAACATTTTTATTTTGTGGTTCGAATATTTTTTTACTTTATTTTAAATTTGAATATGAATTTGATTTTTAGACAAGAGGCATTTTGCATAGTGATCATGATGACATGGCCACCATTAGGGGGAGATTACTATAGCATATTCTTGGGGTGTTACAATGAACATCATCATTATCTTTTTCATTATCACTAGGTGAATGTTCATTACCAGATTGAGTTTCAGCATCAGAGATAGAAACATCATTATCATTATCAGGACATTTTTCTATTTCAGGTCCACTAGAGGCATGCAAAGTCCTATCATTTTTCTTTTTCTTCTTCTTTTTAGAAGGACTAGGTGCATAAATGTTAATTCTTTGAGAGTCTTGCTCAATTCTTTTAGGATGTTCCTCAGGATAAAGTGGTTCCTGAGTCATTTTACCTCCTCTAGTTGCTACTCGAACAGCAAAGTCATTTATATTATTATTCATTTCATCTACCAACTCTCTTTGAGATTTAGCAACTTGTTCTAGTTGAGTTTGAACCATAGAGGCATGTTTTGCTACACCTCTAACATCATTGGAGATTCTAAATAACAAGTCACTCAAGCGAGCAATCATATCAGAATTATATTTCAATTGTTTCATAACATTTTCATTGAAGTGATCCTGCTTTCTAATGTAATTATCAAACTCATAAAGGCATTGACTAGGATGCATATTACAAGGATTGTCCCTTTCATTGAATTTCATTAAAGAATTTACCTCTACCACATTGGGTGGTGGTGTGTTAAGTCCATGTATCTCTTCAATAGGGGGTAAATTTTTAACATCCTCTGCTTTAATACCTTTTTCCTTCATAGATTTCTTTGCCTCTTGCATATCTTTCGGACTGAGATATAAGATACCCCTCTTCTTTGGAGTGGGTTTATGTGATGGTTCAGGAAGAGTCCAATCATCATAATTTTGCAATATATTATTCAATAATTCATCGGCTTGTTCAACAGTTCGTTCCCTGAAAACACAACCTGCACAACTATATAGGAAGTCCCTAGAAGCATCGGTTAGTCCATTATAGAAGATATCAAGTATTTCATTTTTCTTAAGAGGATGATCAGGCAAAGCATTAAGCAATTGGAGAAGCCTCCCCCAAGCTTGTGGGAGACTCTCTTCTACAATTTGCACAAAGTTAAATATTTCCTGTAAGGCAGCTTGTTTCTTATGAGTAGGAAAATATTTTTCACAGAAGTAATAAATCATATCATGGGGACTACGCACACAACCAGGAGCAAGAGTATTGTACCATATCTTAGCATCACCCTTTAATGAGAATGGAAATAATTTGAGAATATAATAAAAGTGAATCTTCTCATGATGAGCAAAAAGGGTGGCTATATCATTCAATTTAGTAAGGTGTGCCACAACAGTTTCAGTTTCATAACCATGGAAAGGATCAGATTCAACCAAAGTAATCAACTCTGGGTCGACAGAGAATTCATAATCCTTATCATCGACAAAGATAGGTGAAGTAGCAAACTTAGCATCACATTTCATTCCAGCATTCAAAGATTTCTCTTTTAGTTTGCATAATAATGTCTTAAGATCATCTCTATCATTGCAAGCAAGAAAATCTCTAGCTGTCTCCTCATCCATAACATAACCTTCAGGTACCTTAGGCAATTCATATCTAGGTGAGCTAGGTCAAACAGGTGTTTCAAGATTTTCAGTTTCAAGCATTTCATCAGTTTCAACAATTTCATCAATTTCAGCATTCTCAATATCTTTAGCTCTAGCAATTTGTTCATCAAGAAAATCACCTAGTGGCACACCATCATCAAGCAAGGTACTAGCATCATCATGAGTAGTATTTATAGAAGTAGCATCATCAATAACTTGCGACATATCAAGATTAATAGCATGTGTTGGTGTTGCAAGTCTACTCAAAACAGAAGGTGAATCAACTGCAGAGTGTGATGGCAGTTCCTTACCTCCCCTCATCCTAGAGGGAACGATCTTGGTTTTTGTATCCTTCAGATTCTTCATGGTGATAAATTGATAATAATCCCAAGTGACTCAACAAATATAGCTATGCTCCCCGGCAATGGCGCCAGAAAAAGGTCTTGATAACCCACAAGTATAGGGGATCGCAACAGTTTTCGAGGGTAGAGTATTCAACCCAAATTTAGAGATTCGACACAAGGGGAGCCAAAGAATATTTGCAAGTATTACCAGCTGAGTTGTCAATTCAACCACACCTGGAGATTAATTATCTACAGCAATATGATTAGTGGCACAGTAATATAATATTTTTGATAGTAGTGGTAGCAGTAATGGTAACGGTAACAGTGATAGCAATGATTTTGTAACAAGTGTAACAGTAACAGCAGCAGTAGTAACTTAGCAAGAACAATATATGGAAAATTCGTAGGCATTGGATCGGTTAATTCGTTGGATGATATTCATCATATAACAGTCATAACCTAGGGCGATACGGCACTAGCTCCAGTTCATAAATATAATGTAGGCATGTATTCCGTAAATAGTCAGACGTGCTTATGGAAAGAACTTGCATGGCATCTTTTGTCCTAACCTCCCGTGGCAGCGGGGTCCATAAGGAAACTAAGGGATATTAAGGCCTCCTTTTAATAGAGAACTGGAACAAAGCATTAGCATATAGTGAATGCATGAACTCCTCAAACTACGGTCATCACCGGAAAGTATCCCGAATACTGTCACTCCGGGGTTTACGGATCATAACACGTAATAGGTGACTATAACTTGCAAGATCGGATCTAGAACATAGATATAATGGTGATAACATAAACGGTTCAGATCTGAAATCATGGCACCCGGGCCGAAAGTGACAAGCATTAGGCATGGCAAAGTCATAGCAACATCAATCTCAGAACATAATGGATACTAGGGATCAAGCCCTAACAAAACTAACTCGATTACATGATGAATCTCATCCAACTCCCACACCGACCAGCAAGCCTACGAAGGAATTACCCACTCCCGGTGGGGAGCATCATGGAATTGGCGATGGAGAAGGGTTGGTGATGACGAAGATCGAAGTTTCCCCTCTCCGAAGCCCCAAACGGACTCCAGATCTGGCCTCCCGATGAAGAACAGGAGGTGGCGGCGGCTCCGTCTCGTGAAACGCGATAATTCTTTCTCCTTGATTTTTTTCGCCGAAAATAGGATTTTATAGCGTCAAAGATAGGGTCAGCGGGGCCACCAGGTGGGCACAACCCACCTGGGCGCGCCAGGAGGGGGCGTGCCCTGGTGGGTTGTGCTCACCCAGGCCCCCCCCCTCCGGTGGTTCTTGGCTCCAGTATTTTTCTTTTATTCCATAAAAATTCTCCAAAAAGTTTTGTTCCAATCCGAGAACTTTCATTTCTGCACAAAAACAACACCATGGTAGTTCTACTGAAAACAGTGTCAGTCTGGTTTAGTTTCATTCAAATCATGCAAATTAGAGTCCAAAACAAGAGTAAAAGCGTTAGCAAAAGTAGATACGATGGAGACGTATCAATTGCCTTTCAGTCGTTTCGCCCCCTTTGCTTCCTCTCCCCATTGCTTCTACCTGGTTCCATGGCGGCGCACCAAATCACGGAGTCTAAGGTGAGGCGCCTGACACAGGAGCTCCAGGCCAAGGATGCGGAGCTCAGGGCCAAGGACGTGGAGCTCCATGAGCTCAAGGAGGAGAGGAGTGCCATGCTCCTCCTTTATGTGCGGGAGTTCACAAAGCTTCAAAAGTTGCAGGCGTCCACCACAAAGATGCTTGATGCATCGGTGGCGTTGTTGCAGAACGGGAGATACGATAGGCGGTCAGGCGAGCCGGCTGGAGCGCGAGCGGGCCGATCGTGACGAGGTCCAGGCACTGGTACATCGAGGTGCTATACAAACGGTTTTTAACCCCTTTCCGCGACGGCGTTTTGAACCGTCGCCAAGTGAGTGTGTGTGATACGGGGGTCCTTCCCACACGACCCAGAAACCGTCAAGGATAGGGAGCCTTGATGCATACAGTTGTCCCTCTAAAACTATTTCTGATATCTCGAATATCCCAAACACTTCATCCTTGCTACTCGTTTGTGCTCGCATTACCATCGCAGTCGGTATTCTGTGGTGCTACGTTTATGATGCGCGGCCCTTCACAAATGGTTCACGATTATAGAACATGTATGATAAGCAGACAATCACACACATTCACTTTTCCCGAACCGTATGCGATAACTAATTAAGAAAATTAGCTAATTATCGTACGAGTGTCGGATAGGATTACGAAATGTCGGACCGTCGTAACATCGTCGTACATGATAACTATCGCACACGCTATTCTGTGGTGTAATGTTTACAATCCGTACCACATCAGAAATAGTTCATGGTTGCGAATCATGTACGATAAGGCAATTATCACAAACGTTTAGTTTGCCCACACTGTTTGTGATATTGTCTGACATCACACACGGTTTGCAAACGGCAACTGTGTGCATGCTCGCACACGTTTCCTCTCTATGAACCGTGTCGGATTATGGTGTGTATCACAAATGTTTGTGTTTTACCGATCGTGTGCGCTGTAACGACGTGCAGAGCATAATTTCACCGTAATTTAATTGCTGCTATTTCAAATTGTACCGGATTTGAATTTAAAAGTATGCTATAGCTTTATTCATATCCATCAGGTTCAAACAACCAATGCATTATTTGATTCACAGGTACATATGTTCAAGAATAACATAAGCACCAAATAAAGAATGATGAACCACAGTTGTATACTTGTACTATTAAAGACGGTAAAGAAAGAGGCGAAATACATTCTGGTTGCTGAACAAGGTGAAGCAGAATGCCCATATTGTGCTCTCCTCCATGCAGAAGGCACGCATGACTCTAGTCCAACCCCTTGTGATGGTCGACCGCCCATCCTTCACTGTCTTCATGAAAACATCTAGATAATCATCGTGTTCTGGTAGAAATACTTTAACCTTTGCATGCCCACCAATCATGTAGTTTGAGAGGTAATCTTGAGTAAACTGCTTTGGGAACCACTACAAAGGAAAAAGATTCAGACATTGTCATCTAACACAACTCATTATGGGCAGTAAAAAGAAGGCTGCAGAGTTCTTACTTACCATCCTGCAATTCATTGTTGTCTTGGATAAAGTGTAAACAAATAGTTTAATTGCCATCTTTTGACCCATTTTACTAACACTCTTTATCAGCTTCCTCACTTGATGTTGGTTCATCAATATCTCATTGCCCCATACGCAGAAAGGGTTGAAGCGTGGATCTTTACCAATGACATATGTACCTAAAAGCACCAAGTTAATATTAGAAGCTAAACATCAATTGCACAATGATGTAGTACAACACTCCCTCTGTCCCATTGTATAATATCTTATAACATCCAATATACTCACATATTGGATGAATTAACATCTTATATTATGGGCCGGAGGGAGTTTATCGAATTTTTACAAATTATCGGCTGATTAACTGCTGTTGTGTCGTTGTTGTTGTTGCTGCTGCTCTTCTACGTATATCTAGACATCATCAGAACATTAAGGTAACACTCTTCCTTGTTGCTATGTAGCCTAGGATTGCATATTTAGACATTTAGTACAGTGCATGTTGCTATGTAGCCTCAGATATATTACATATGACCCTAGTTAACCTAATGATAAATGTGTTACAGATATATTCAGTTAAAAGTCCGATTCACCGATTAGTCCCTTATCAGCCCCCGGCCTATATGGTACTAGCTACGATATCCTGAACAGTGAGTATATATAAGCCATGGGATGAAACTAACCTCGATGGAAAACAGCAGTCGTTCCTAAAATAGTCCCGTGTAAGTACATTGAGAGGCATGTTAAGCACAACAGGCTAAACATCAACCAAATATATCCATGGCAGACAAAATAATCTCCAAAAGATAGCTTCAGTGTGCAGGTTTAAGCACGCTAGTTAAGCAAAACAAGTGGAAAGGTGTGTTAACTGCAACAGGCCTAACATTTAACAACAACCAAACATAGTCATTCAAACTGGTATTGTGCCGGTCTAAGTACACTGGTTATTGTTAAATAAAAATGGAAAGGCATGTTAACTACAACATGCAGCAACCAAATGTAGTCATTCATAGTGGTATTGTTGAAACTGGTATTGATGGAATTGAACTGCATAGTTCATACTTGCACATATAGAACATCACGTTGTGAATAACTGGAATAAACAAGGCATACTATGAACAACCAAAGATAGCATTTGAAACTGGACATATGCTAACTACAAACAACCGAACAACCAAAAAACTTTAAAAGAGGCATATGCTAGCTATAACAGGCTTAACAGCAAGCAAATATATGCATTCCTATCGGTATGTTTAAAACTGGTATTGATGAAAATATACTGCACAGTAAATAGTTGCACATATAGAGCATCACATTGTGAACAACTGAAATAAACAAGGCATACTGCAAACAACCAAATATAGCAATTAAAACTGGACATATTCTCACTACACTACAAAAGGGACTCGACAAAACAAATCATGGGTTCCCCCTGTGAAGAGGCACGGCAAAACAAATCATGGGTTTCCTCACTTGTCACAGATGGGCTCGTTCCCGTGGGAAGAGCACGGACCTTGGGTGCGCTCCATGTTGTCGCAGATGGGCTCCTTCCCCTTGGAAGAGCACGGCTATAGGGTGCCCTCCCTGATGTCGCAGACGGGCTCTTTCCCCTTGGAAGAGCAGATGGGCTCTTTCCCCTTGGAAGAGCCGGAGAGGGCACCCTCCTCGTGGTCGCCGTCGATGAGGTCTGACTTGGAAGCTATGGATCCCAAGCCAGTGTCACAGAACGTGTCCTTCAGAAATGAAAAAAGGGGGTCGATGGCGATGTGGGATGGCAAATTCTTGACAGCGAGCTAGAGGAGATCAGCGGCGGGGCCATGGATGAGATCGACGGCGGTTGAACCCGAGGGGTTGGGGGTGGGCCACTTAACCTCTGACATAGCCCGCGTCAGGCCGTCGCTGTTGATGACCTTGATGTCGTAGCCGGCGTCCATGACATACCCGCATACTCTAGCCCGCTGATTGAGTGCCTATGGCCAGTAATGGTTGCCAGCTTCCTCGGCGACACACCTCTTTTGGGCCAGTCGCTCCTCGAGCTCCACGAGAAGCGTAGCCGGGCTTAGGCTGCGACGCTCTGGAGTGGGGGATTGGGATGGGGATCTCTGGGAAAGGGGGCGTTTGGCAGGCATCATCTAAGAAACTCAGGGCGGCCTGGGTATGGAGATCGGTGGGTAAGCTGCACGGGCAAAACGGCAGATGTTGACAATGGAGGCCTTGCAGCGGCGGCGGTGACCTTGCTAGGGTTTCGAGCGAGGGAGGGGTTGTGGTGGGTGGGTGTGTGTGTGTGTGTGCACGCGCGCGTGCCCGAGGAGGTTTTGGGGTGTGTGTGGAGGGGGGTGTTTGAGGAAATGACGCGGCTACTGAAAATTTTACTACGCTGAAGCCAAACGAGGGAGTGAAATGCCGGGTCTATTGAAAATTTGGATGATGGTGCATCACATACGGTCCGAAAATAACAACCGTGTGTTATGAAACAGAAAAACCCTCGAGCCGGGCAGATATTTTCGAGGGATGCAGGCAGGAGCGGGAACAACAAACATCACACACGGTCGAAACATAATAACCGTGTGTTGTCAAACAGAAAAAATCTGCAGGCGGGTAGATATTTTTGAGAGGGGAAGCCTTGTGGAGCCCAATGTACTGTGCTGATGTGCATGACAGGGGCACCGGCATGGCACACAGTTAGTGTGAGTGAACCATGTCTGTTGCGTCATCCGACTTGTCTAATGTTCATAAATTTGGCAAAAATGACGCGGGAAAGAACACGAACACACTTGCATGTGGACCAAATATATGTCTGAAAAGGGTGGTTTGATGTTCAAATACCAAATGCAACTTCGATGTGGCACCTATCTCGCAAAGCGCACGGTATTGCTTGCCCCCCCTCATGTCGGCAGGAGGGGAATCGTAAGCTATGAACGCATGTCCGCCCCCACGGAGGTTCACCTAGCAAAGTGCAAAGTAGCAGTCCCCCCATCACACACACGCATGCACGCACGCACACACATACACACACACACACACACACTTTCAGTCGGCAGGAGAGGGCATCTCACCAAGATGTATCGTAAAATGGACCAAGAATAATCCACCTTGGTCGTACAACATCTCTCTTGTTGTTGGTCAAAGTGATGGTCGTCCATGCGACCCTAGAGATGGGCTAGCTCGCCAATAATCACGCAAGTAGCTAGTCCCCGAAGACAACCACTGCCTGCGTGTGGCCCAAACATATGTATGGAGGTGTTGATGGTTGAATACACAATGGAACAACTTTGATGTGGCACCGTGCTTTGGAACCAGAAATCCCCACACGGAGCGAGGGTTAGTTGACGATGCATATGTATGTCACACCACACTTCGAGCCGATGACTGGGATTCATGCATGCATGCATAGTATGCACTCAAACTTAATTAGGTCTGAATCTCACCATGACCTACTAAGATAACACGAACCAAAGGAAGAATCCGCCATGGTAACCTATCTTGTTGTCGGTCAAAGTGATCATGGATGTCCACGCGGGCCCACAAATATATAGGCTTGTCACCGATAACCACGTGAGGGAGTGTACCATTCGAAGACAACCACTACATGCATATGTATGTATGGAGGTGATGCGTGTGCATGCATGTTTGAATACCATTCACAACATTGATGTGGCGCGTGCGTCGAAAATCGTACAGTCCCCACATAGAGCGAGATCGGTTCATGACGTGTCGTGGTACTGGCCACTTCGACTCGATGGGAGGGATTCATGTGTACACATGCATGTGTGCTCAAACTGTATCATGTCATCCCAAAACATGACCTATATATATACTGTAATACAAACAAAAAAATAATCCCCTCCTAAGTCAAATTAACCTCTCTCGTTGTCAAGCAAAGTAGTGATGGACCAAGCGGGCCCACAGATGGAAAGCATCGATATCGCTGATAACCGCGTGAGTGGGTGCCAGAGGACAACCACACCATCGCTTTGCATGTGGGCCAAACATATGTTGAATACCCAAAATGCACAACTTTGATGTGGCACATGCCTCGAAAACCATAAAGTCCCCACACAGAGCAAGGTTCATGAAGCGTACTACATATGTTGGTCCCCTTCCCCCTCTTCGACGCATACTATATGCTCCTACCGTAATACAACCCAAAAAGAATCCTCCTTGATGGTGAAATTAATTAACCTCTCCCGATGTAGGTCAAAGTGATGCATGCATCGACGATGACCTCGCGGGCCCACAGATGGAAGCATCCCACATGAATGCCCTAGGATAACCACCGCCTGCATGCATGTGGCCCAAAGAGGTGTTGTGTGATGTTTGAATAGCCAATGCACAACTTTGATGTGGCACGTGCCTCGGAAACTGAAAAGTCCCGACACTGAGTGAGGTGTACGTGTTCACGGACGCGTACGTAGTATATATGCTAGTCCCCTCCCTACTCTTCGACGCGTACTATATACTCCCACCATAACACAAACAAAAAAGATTCTACCTGGCTGATCAAATTAACCTCTCTGCCGACTATTGGTCAAAGTGATGGACGACGACCTCGCGGGCCCACAGAAAGCGTCACGCGAGTGAGTGTCGTGTAGGACAACCACTGACTGCATGTGGCCAAAACATGTATGTATGAAAGGGTTGTGTAATGTTTTAAATAACGAATTCACGACTCTGATGTGGCACCTGCCTCACAAAACGGCCAACCCACACGGTGGCTAACGACTCGTAGTGTACTGCCAGCCACCCCCCAGACGCACACACACACACACACGCACACACACACACACACACACACACACCGCATCCATCGCAACTACGATGCATGTTAAATTTTCCCGCGGTGAACATATGTTACCAAAGGAGGGACGTTTTAGTTTAAAAAAAACAGAGATCATTAAGACGTTTTAGTACATTGATTGATTTTCTAGGGGTATAATGTGCAAAAATCAAATTTGAGCTACATGCACACGTGACAGTGCACCTAAATGGATTGGAAAAACACATGTGTCTCACTGGGTGCATGTTTACTCCCCGTGCAAGAAATTTCAAACATTGAGAATCTTGATTTTTAAAATCTAGTACATCCAAAACTTATTCGAAATTCATGAAACTTATCGTGTTGTCATATGGACACCAATACACAGTGGCATTGTACTTTTTTTGTCAAATTTGAGACAAGTTTTGATGTAACCTTTATCTTCTTACAAACGGGAGATTATTAATAATTGGGAACCAATATCGCAAATGGATTATTTATTCGAATCGTGGGCATTAGACCAACAATGGATACGTGCCATGCTTCGGTTAAGCAATAAAGTGGCAGCATTAATCATCAAAATAGAAAAACAATATACGTGCCGCCACGCGACCCGTGTGCCGTGCGAGCAGGCGTGAGTTGACGGGACGCATGCGAGCAGTCCGCTGCGCGGGCAGTCCGGGAGGCGTGCGTGTAGGTGTGTGAATTGACGGGAGGCGTGCTCGTTGCGCAGTGTCATCGGGAGGCGTGCGAGTAGCTGTGTGAAATGATGGTAGGCATGCCAGCATTCCGGTGCGTAGGCTCACCGGAAGGCGAGCCAGCGGTTTGACCACCGCCCGCCTCTCTCCCACTACTCCATATTAATGGCGCACCCGAGCAGCCGCACCCCCCATCCTCGCCACACACACAATCCTGTCTCTCCGCTTGCATCCTCGATGCCGCTCTCAGTCCTCAAAGCTGTTAGTGTATGAGGATGCCGCTGAAGCGCCCCATCTGAGGGAGTGGCGACGCCGGGGTTGCTGAAGCACCGGAGCACGGCGTGGAGAAGGAGACAGAGATTGCCGTCGCCGCCGGCAAGGTATCGCTGCACCTTGACATCGTTGACGGCGTCGTGCTTCCACAACCGGAGTCGGAGGTCCACACCGACTCCGGTGACGACTCGGGCGATGACTCCAATGATGACGGAGAACCGGTTAGTCATCTATACCCATTTATGTGTCAAATACATCCTAGGGTTTCTCTGGTTACTCCTGCGTCCTGCCTCCCCCTTTTTGGAATAGAAATCCTATGGTTATGTTCTCCCAATCCATGAAATCTGAGTAAGTTTCGTTAGATCCATGTAGTGTATTGATTGTTTGAACGGTACAAGTGATAAGTGATTAGTTGTTTCATCTGTGCAAACGATTTCTGCTAATAATCTGACTAGGGTTAGTGTTCGTGCTAATAATTCCTAGCCAGGTCTTGACAATTGATTTTGAATGACCTACATATATGGTGCTTAAAAATAGCTATAAATCCCTAATCCTACTTTACGGCATGTAAACATTGATTTGATGCCAAATTTCGGCAACTGCCAAATGTTCGCTAGAGATTAGTTTGTATTCCAAATTTGATGCCACATTTTTTTACTATATGTATAGGTGCTATCTGATGATGTCGACAGCGAGGATGAAGATGGCCAGAGGAGGTACAAGAGGCAAATCCTCAGGGAGCTTTATGCGGGAATGCATAACAGGCGTATTAGGACCTGGAACTGGGCTATCGATGCCCATTTTGCAACCAAAAGCTTCATCACGCATATCAAAGTGTTCTGGCGCATGCAAGAGGACGAGCCGTTGGCTCCTTCAAGCAGAAGTATTCTCGCAGGGTGGCTCACGCTGCATACGCCGAGTACCTGGAGAAGCTTCAGGATCATGCCGGCAGATGAGATGAGATGTGGGATCGAACTATGTATGGCTATGTAGTGTCTTAATTATAAATGTGCTTGAGTATGCTTAATGACGGTTGAACTATATACTTATGATTGAACTATGCTTGTGTATGCTTATTATGTATGTCTGAGTATGTTTAATCTATGTTTACTTATGTCTAAATGTGGGATATGGATGCAATCAGTTTGGTTGATGGCATCTACCTCCGTCCTGGTTTATTGGTCCCTTTGTAATTTGTGTTAAATTTTGACCAAAGATTTAACTGACAAAATGTTAGAGCAAGTCAGCAAAAATTATATCGTTGGATGCGTATTTGAACATAGTGTTCAATGATATAATTTTTGGTGACATGCATAAACATTTGTTAGTTAAATCTTTGGTCAAAATTTGGCACAAATTACAAAGGGGACCAATAAACCAGGACGGAGGTAGTACGTCAATCACACATGGTTCCCAAAATTAGAACCGTGTGCAATGACTTTCATTTTCCCTATTACGTCAACCACACACGGTTGGCTCTAGCAAATCATTGCCTCCAAAACTCTTTGTGGGACAGAAAACCCTCACCACCCAATTCAAAAAAGAAAAAAAGAAAACCCTCACCATCCCCACGTCACAAAAACCCACACCCCGCCTGCCACCCCCTCCGGTCCCCATTCACACCTGCACAAGCTCCTCCGTGACTCTGCATGGCACCGCCTATCGCCACGGCAACCACTTAGCTCGACTCATGTCGCCGCCGCCAGGCTGCCGGCAAACCCCACCGCATTTCACCACTTCCGCTTGCCGCTGCCTATCGCCATCGACTTTCTCGACGCTGCTCGCGGTCGACCCAGCTTCGCACGATTGGGGAATCCGCCGTATTGAGGGTTTTTTCTCATGGACAATAAGGTAACTAATTTAATGAGATATTATCTCATCTCTTATCCCAGTTCATCTGCCTCCTTTAATCACCTGGCCAAAATCGCCGTGAATTCATTTTTATTCGAGCTGATTTGAGGATTTTCTTTCATTCATAGAGTGTACAGTGCGCAGACACATCAGGACTTTGCAGCCTCGACCAGACATCCATGGAGTTCCATCTCACCGTACCAGATGACTTGAGGATGCGCGCGGTATGTTCAATCTCACCCTAAATCGGTTGGCATGGCCTACTTTCCTGAACATATACTATATATTGCTGCATTTGGATAAAAGGTGCCACATGCAGCATATAGGTCAAAGGGGATTTTTTTTCTCTTCTTTCTATATTACACAAATTAATGATGTATTGTTCTTTCGATTACTCTCATATTTCCATGACATCATGGTTACCCTATCTGTTTAACTATAGATTTTTGTCCTTTGATTTCAACTATTGTACAGTTCTTTCAATTTCGCCCATATTTGCATGTTATCATATTCTTTAACAATCCTACCATTTTCTGCAGCGCGTCCCTTGCTATGCAATAGAATCTGTAGACACAATCTTGCCCTTTACATAAATGAAGACTGTAGGGATGTCATACTGAACACAAACCATGGATTTACAATCGTTGCTTCTGTAATACATGATGAATGTGGTCACTCCTATTTTGCCACGGGCCTTTGGACATAAATATCTAAGTTTTATGTACTGAAAGCTGGCACTAAAATTGCACTGCACATAAAAAACCCTGGTCATGAGATATATGCTAACTTCCCCGACGATATCATCCGTCCAGACTTTGTTCGAAGTAAGTGTTCTTTTCAAGTATCTGCATGTTGACTTACCCAGCAATATCAAAGGAATTGTTTTGTATTTAAGCAACCAATTGTTATTCCATTTTCTTACTCTATTCCTACCTACTAACTTCTAGTTACCAACACACTTTTCTATTGCCCTATTTTAACTAAATATTCCATGTACTCCCACTTCTATCAGAAAGCGCCGCTGATGAGGAGACTCCAGAGGTGGAGAACGGGGCTACCAACAAGCGGAGGTGACTCGAGCAAGAACCGCAACCGACTCCAGCAGTCCTAGACTTCATCAGCAGCCTCCCCGATGATATGTTGATAATCATCATCTCCCTCCTCCCAATCAAATATGGGGCGCGGACAACCGTCCTTTCCCGGCGGTGGCGCCCCCTATGGCACTGCACCCCTCTCGACCTCATCGACACCCACGAGCTCTGCCATGGCAATCGCAAAAGCTTGGATGCGTTCTCCCAGATCCTCGGCAGTCACCATGGCCCAACCAGAGGCCTTAGCATGGGCAAGTTATGTTCCAACGGCAAGGACCGAGCCAAGCTTGACGAGTGGTTCCGATCCCCCGCCCTAGATCAGCTCGAGGAGCTCACTTTTGATGATGGGCATATGCGCTCGCTGCCAATGTCTGCGCTCCGCCTCGCGCCCACGTTGTGCGTCGCCAAGTTCATGAACTGCCATTCCCCTCCCCCCCTAATGACGCGCCCGCTCTTATTCTACCATGACTGAAGCACCTCGAGCTCGTCGCCATCTGCCTCCCAAACGGTGACTTGGAGCACCTGCTCCATGGCTGTACTGCACTCGAGTACCTTCATCTTCAGGCGATCAATGGGTTGAGTAGCTTCCACATCACCTCCATGACTCTCTGGACTATTTATGTGTGTTGATGGTGCTGCAAAAAGACATCACAAAATGTGTACCATGGTATGGTCATTGAGGACACACCTTCACTTGAGAGATTACTTGTAGTTGATCAAGAAGGTCCAACAAGAATCAATGTCATTTCTGCACCGAAATTGACAGTGGTGGGCTACTCTTCTGACAAATACTCTGAACTTGTTATTGGATCCACACCCGTTCAGGTACAACAACTGCCTTCTACCTCTCCTTCTAGAAATTAACATTATTTCTAATTTTGAAGATGTATGTTCGTCTGTCATCCAGAAAATGATTCCGACAAGCTTGACCCCGAAACTGCGCACAGTGAAGGTCTTGGCACTAGAATCTATCGGCCCCAACCTGGACCAAGTTGTCAGTTTCCTAAGATGCTTTCCGTGCCTGGAGAAGCTATATATCGAGGTGATGTTCCTTTCCTGTTAAATGTTAACCATAAGGGAGTTCAATTTTTGACACCTTTTTCCAAGTTTACAATGACAATGTACTACGATTTCTGAAGGATTTTTTGAGGATTTCAGTACATACATGTCCCCCCCCCCCATATTGGTTGCTTGATCCATATGGTTACAATCCATAAGCATTTCTCCTTTGGATTCATCTGTACTAGTTTTCTTAGGGAACTTTTCATCCACTCCAACCTCTTGTGAAGAAGGCAACATTTTTCTAGATTGTAATCAAATGCCCATGTTAATCATGTTGGATCGAAGATGGCACGTTAGTGCATTTTACAAATCCTGCAAACCAAATAGGCCTGTAGTAGTGTTCAACACTGCATGTAGGCACTAACACGTTTTCTTCTTTTGCAGATAAGATTAGGCCCGGTGGTGGATAAAGTGATACAATATAACAATCACATCGAATGCCTAGATCTGCATCTCTCAGAAATTATTTTGAACTCCTACCAAGGGACCTTACCGGAGATTATATTCGCCAGGTTCTTTGTTGTCAGAGCAAGGGTGCTGAAGGTAATGAGGTTTGCCCTACATTTATTTCGCAAAAATGAATGGTTTGTTGATCAGCACCGGCGGCTGCAGCAGAATGGAATAGGCTCCGAAAAAGCTGAATTTCATTTTGGAACTTCAGATGACAGAGTAATCGGAAGTCATCATGTCAACCCCATACATGACTTCTCGATGGCTGACTCCTTTGCAAAAATTATGAGGTTTCGAAACCAGCCTTACAAGTGGTAATATTAGTTTGAACCTCTCTTATATCCATGTTCAGCGGATCAGCGGGCGTTTGCAGCTGATGAGCTGAATTTCATTTCTAATATCAGTTTGAACCTTGCAATCTTCGAATTTGAGCCATATAGCTCTGAAATTTAAACCTTGTAATATTTCGAGCTTTTGTGGTACAATCGTTGAAATGGCATCATATGAGACTCGTATATTGGTAGCACTATTTTGACCTTAATATGCAATGGACTTAGATTTTATTAACCATTCTCGAATGTGTTTACCTTGTCGATCTCATAGCACACGATCTGTATAGCTAACTCGACTGCAATCTTCGACATTATTGCACACAGTTGGTTTCTTCAACCGTGTGCCCTGTAGAGCGCAGAATTAATTATCGCACTCAAGTGTCCATCATCACCCTTCTGTGTAACTTTGACCTCATCACCCACGGGTAAACTTCTGACCGAAGTCATTCCACACACTTCATTTTTACAAAGCTTTTTGCCAATAAACGCCCATGATTTTTCCCTCTTCTAGCCGATGCGTGGCCAAACTAGGCGGGCAGGAAGCTTGCACGGTAAACTGCACGGTTGCGAGGGAACAGGCTCACCAATGATACATTTGGCGCCTCTTCGAGCCTACGTGTGGTCAAACGAAACGCGTACAGTGTTCTCAAGCGTGCACTGGAATCCTCCGCTATGAACGCGGTGACAAGACGTGACGATTACAGGTTGGCCGGCCCCCATTTATTACAGCAGCCATTTAACCCTTGTGTCTCTTCAACCTTTCGATCGCGCCCCACTATTGCAAGAAGCACACCCACCACGACAAATTCTTAGAGGGTATCCTGCGCGGCTCCAATGGCGCTCCGAGCGACTGCCGACGACGAGCAGCAGTTCACCATGCATGCCGTGGTGGACACCCACAGAAGGTTCACGAAGCTCTCGGTGGTGTACACCAACAACCCGGTCTGGGTGGAGCACTCCATCCACATCATGGAGTTGTTGCTTGCTGAGGAGAAGTACAAGGTGGTCGGGTTCGACCTCGAGTACACCCGCGCTCGTGCCGGGTCTTGTCCCAAGGACGCCGTTGCCCAGATGTGCATGCGCAATCACGTCCTCGTCTACCACTACTACCTGGGCACAAGGCCTTGCGAGCGTTTTGCTAGGTTTGTCAACAGCCCCCACTACATGTTCGCTACGGTGGACATCACCAATGATGTAAAGGTGCTCAAGAATTCGGGCATCGCCTGCCAGAATCTTGTCGACATCCAGGGCTAATACAAGATCTGGGGAAACAATGAGCATGAGAAGGACTCACTGGTTCACCTCTCCGAGGCAATCATCGACCCCTACTACAGAGACATGAAGGATTCCTGCAACAAGGGCAAGCATGTCTGGCACTCGGACTGGATGGAGAAACTCGACAAAGCTCATGTCGTGTGCGCGGCCAAGAAGGCATACACGAGCTACGAGATGTACAGGCGCATCGTTGACATGAGGAAGTGCCTCCTTCCCCAAAATGGTCAGGGATCTAGCCGGAAGCAGAGCAATGGCAAGCGTTATCGCAACAAGAAGTAGATGATTAGATCCCCGTTTCTCCTAGTTTAGTATGCATGTAATTGCTTACTTTGGTGTGCGGAAATATTATGTGTGTAGTCACTTGTGTAATTGTATGCTTAATTTGGTTATGCAATGCTGTCTTTTTAAGTATATATGTTGATGCTCTGTAGACAGAGCGTAGATGTTGTGCGCACAGAGCAAATCACATCGCACACGGACTAAACAATGGAACCCGTCGGTGATGTTTTCATCAATCACTCACAATTGTATACCAGCAATCGTTTGCTCACAACACACACGGCTTGTTAACAGGAATCGTCTGTGTTGTTATCGGTCTTCCCACACATTTCCGATTGCAGACCTATTTGCCGCGTATCACACACATCTTGTTAAGTTGAACCATTTTTGTTCTCTTGGCTCAACACAAACAGTTCATCTGAGTGAACTGTATGCCGTATATCGCACACACATTCATCGGGCCGACCATTTCTTTTGTGTTGCCTAATCACAAACAGTTCATCTGAGTGAACTGTATGCCGTATATCGCACACACCTTCATCTGGCTGCCCGTTTCTGTTGTTCTGCCTTATCCCAAATAGTTTATCGGGGTGAACTGTATGTCGTATATCGCACACACCTTGATCTGACTGCCCGTTTCTATTGTTCTGTCTCATCGCAAATAGTTCGTATGGATCAGCCGTATGCCCCGCATTGCACACGCATCTAAAATCTAAACCATGTTTGATGTATCCACCATCGCAAACATTTTGCATCTTTTTGACGGTTTTTTTACATCACCGTTTGCGATTAATGCATCACAAACAGTTTTGTCGAAGGGTCTCTGATTGTAGTGTTGCATTAGCAGCATCCTGCAGTAGTGAGGATCACCTCAACCACTTGCTAGACCATGTTGCCACGCACGTGTTGCGGCTGCGTGATGCCTACCGTCGTGCCAGCGCGACCATGCCGGCCGTCGGGCTAAACCCATTTGACCACCCCATCAACTTCAACGAGCTGTGGCTTCCTGACCTGGTCTCCTTCTTCACCTATATCTCCGAGGAGCTGAGCCATCTCCGCACGGTGGTGGGGGCGGAGCTGGACAAGGAGGGGTTGCGGGCAACCGTCGCCGTTGCCGAGCGAATCCTCTCAGGGCTTCGTCACCGGAATCCATTTGTGCCATTGGACGCCATCTTTGACGAGCTGGCTCCCGTCGATCGGGAGCGAGCTCTGCGGGCGGTGGCACCCTGTATCACCACCATCGTACGCCTCAAGAAGCAGAGGGACTTCAGTGGTGTTTAGGCGTCCTCTGCATGGGCATGTCTCAGCGAAACATGACCGTTGGATCAAACTCAGACGGTGTAGATCAGTCACTGTAGCACAAAGCGTGCGGGTGTGTTTGGTTGCATTCTCATCTCAACATAGTTGTTCCCTCTTTGTGCATGCTCATCTCAGCACCCCTCTTCATGCATGCTCTCTTCATGCAAGCTCCTAGTGTATCTGTGTTAACCTAGTGTGGACTCATGCACCCTTCATGCACTCTGCCAAACACCCAAAAGTGGGTCGAGAAGGGAACTTTTGCTCCCATGCACCCTTCATACACCCTACTTAACACAGGTTCATGCTTCATATGGTTCATGTTTCGTGGAGTACTGTAGCACTGTACTCTCTGTGCACTGTAGACCTAGTTTTGTTAACATTGATCTCACCGTTCATTCTCGACCGGACAGTCAAAAAAGGGGCATGTTACATTACTATTCATAGTTGACATGCGCACAACATCATTTTTTATCGTCATATCTTACTACACTAGCAACAAGATTATAGTACTGATGTATGAACCACCGCACATGCCTAGTAGTAGGAGTACTGTGTAAGTTCAAGTGGTTGCCGTGTTTTGCACTCCTCTGTAGTAAGAGTGGAAACGCTTGTTGTAATCATTTTTTCAGAAATAGTGGACACGCTCTACCGCGCGGATCCTCCTCGACGACCGTCAGGAACCTTGCTACTCACTTTCACTGACGTGTGGGACAGCCAGCATCGGGGTCCACTTGCCATGCACTAAATTACTCCGTACTAGAGTGCACAACTGCACGGTAGACTACCCCGGTCGAAGCGCCGCAGTAATGCCCAATGAGCCGTCAAATCACAAAACCCCCACCTTTCCAGTAGTAAGTTGGACGAATGAAGCAACCATCATTTCACTCTTCTCCCTCATCTTCCTCTCTTGAAGAAAACCCCAACTCGCTTCTCCCTCATCTTGTTCCTCATTTCTTCAAGAAAACCCCAACACGCTTCTGCCATTGTTCTTCTCTCCCAAAGAAGGAAAGGTGAGCGCATCAATGGTGCTGCTTCTGGCCAAGGCCCAGTCTTGCAACCCCGCGACCGATCCTAAGTCCCTCTCTGTTCTTCTTTTGGGTTTGTGATTATGGTTTCTTTTCTTTTATTTCTATTTGACAGTTTCTTGATGGACCCTGGAGCACCGGCCGAAGTGATGTCTATGGCTCTAGCCAAAACCGTCGAGCCTCAGGGTACAAAGAAGCGCAAGCACCCCGTCGAGACTACCGCAGACAAGCTCAAGGCCATCGCCCTGTCCAAGCCCCCCTCTCCAGGATCCCTCGTTAAGCCAGTCTAGGTAATATCTCTTCTTGACGATCTTTTTGGTGATCTTGATCGTGGTTTTTCATCTAACTTGCAGAGTGCTTGCTAATATACGAGGTCTGTGTAATGTACACGTAGTACTAGTACTAGTAGTACAACTTTTGGGCGATCTTGCATGTTATCTTTTATGTGCCAAATGGCGGCTCTAAATGGCTCTTTTGACCAAAACATGTGAGAGGTTTGACATACATATGATTTTTGCACATAACACTAATTTCTTATAGATTACTTTCAACTACTTTATGAACATCAATGCTAGCTGTAGGAAATTCAAGATTATAGCTCTCATGCCTTGGAAGCGAGTATAGTAGCCTCAGTAACTTGTGTTATGGGTATTGCAAGTAATCCCTCTGTTCACAAATATAAGATGTTCTAACTTTTCTGTGTATCTCATGTAGACATGTTCTAGTGTCTTTGTTCACTCATTTCTGTGCGTATATGTAGTCTTATATGGAGTAAAATATCGAAAATCATCTTATATTTCTGAACAGAGGTAGTAATAAAATATTTGGTTTTTGTTTGAATTAGAACCATGTCCACGGTGGATATGAAGTTCTCAAAGTCATGTCATGCAAACTGGAAGACCTGAGGATGTGTTCTACTACTAAACTATCCAGCTGTTGTGTCCTTGTCGCCACGTGTCGTGAACAAGTGTTTTCCTATAACATTGTTGTCAGGCGTGTTCAGGGTGTACTTGACCACAACAATTTCCTAGTTGTGCCTTCGATTACTAAGGGTGTGGTTCTTGTAAAGCTTCCCGACAAATATGATGCGGACTGTCTTCATCGTCATGTTTATGAGTGGAAAGACCACTCTGTTAGGATCTCCAAGGTTAACGAGATGGCGAACATGCCGGTAGACATCTCTCATGAAGTCCATGGCCTAGTCAGTTATGTGGGGCACGTCCCATAGGTCGGTGGCCAGAAATAGTGTGCAGAGTTTAATTAGTGCAACTTTGCTTGCCTGTAGTAAGTAATATTGTTCAGTACTTGATTTGTGTGTGTGAACCCTGTATGGTTTAGTACTGCCACTTTTATTGCGTGGTGAATCCTGAGAACAGTCTATGTTAATGTTTGTCCACTCAATTCAGTCTGTATATTTTGAAGTATCTAGATCATCTTTTTTGTGAGGATGGTTTATCAATTATGGTTACAGTCCAATATATGTATGCATTGCAGGGTTTATCACATCCACCAGGATTTCCAGTCCCATGGATGTTCAGTCCATACGAGTTGTCACAACCTTTGGACTGTCCTGCTTGTGGGAGTAAGTGCGGGCCCTACATGCCACCCGTAATTGGATGATCAACCTTCAATTTAGAACTTGAACATAGTGATATCCTGGTAAGGATTCACACGTGTCACATCAAGTAAATCTTACTGATTTATTGTCATGTTTTCTTACTTTTGCTGCAATTTTACGATGCAGGTTTTGCCATGTCACATTCGTTACAGAATAAACCATTTAGTTTGCTCTATGATGGTTATTTTAGCAAGTTTCACTTCTTATGACGTGTCAGTAACGAAGGCACTGTCCATCACTTATATTACTGGACACAATTGGATCAGTCTATTGTCTGAGTACAATCTAAAGCCCTATGATCAACTGCAGTTTGTTTTAACAAACACGCCACAATTAGTCCTTCTCGCATTTAAAAGAAGAGAAGAAAAATACTGGATCCAGGTCACGGAGCCTAGTGAAGTTAGAAAGCTGAAGTATGAAATCATAGCAGACCAGAGACGATCACTGATGTCTCGCACATCGGTACCACCTTCAGCATCGGATCAAGCACCGGCACATGCTCCGCCAGCACTGGCTCTAGCACTGACAGCGGCAGCGGCTCAGTCTGATCCACCAAAGGATTGGGCACCGACCGCATCAGCAGATCAGGCTGATCTACCGGAGGATCGGGCACCGACACGGGCACCTGCTCCAACACCAGCACCAGCTCCACAAGGAGCACCATCTCCGGCAGCAGTAGCGACACTACCAGTCGCACCGCTACGGGCACCAGCAATGGCTCCGGCACCTACACCAACACTTGAACTTGCACTTGCATCTGCTCGCCCGTGCAGCGGCAACAGAACCAGCACTTGCACCGGCAAATGACTGGGCTGCAGTCCGCACTGCATATACCAAAGTCCTTACAAAAACTGACATCTCCACCTTCTTGGTAAGCATTGGCAGCCCAAGTGCTTCGTTCTTTTTTCTTTCCATGTTGTTTCACATGATTCACTGTGTTGATCTAACTGTTTATGTATGTCTTCTTATTTGCAAACAGAGAATTCCTAGAGCAACGAGGGAGTCGTTCAATAATCCAGGCGACCGTGGCCAAGTTTCTCTTACCATGCGTAGCCTTGGTGTGAATGAACCTGCTCAATATACCCTAAGTACAAAGGATGGTCGCATGATGATTGATGCTAAAGGATTGTCAAGGTTCAAAACTCTATCAAATCTTGTGGTTGGGGATGATGTCAAAATTGAACTTTCTTGGCCAGGAGAGCTGGTCCTAGTCAACTTAGAAATTCTTCAGTAGCAGCACGCAACTGCTGAACTGATCTATCCTCTGAGAGCTTTTGATGTAATAATATGGCATGGTGAAACAAGTGTCCTGTGTGTATAAGTAGTACTATAGTATTATTTATCATGTAGGATATCATGAAAGAATTGCAACTCTGATTGCTGGTTAGGAACTGTCGTTTGATTTCATTCTAACAACTATCGTGCTTTATTTAATTTTCTGTATTCGCCTTGCAACAGCATCTAAAACCAGCGCCGTACAGTTCGCTTTACCGGATGAAATACGCTGAGTTAGAACACATGGGCCCCCAAACATACAGGCCCACCGGCCTGTGGCCCAAAGTCCAGACCCGTCAGCCTATCTGAGTATTTTATTCTCATCTAAACCCCATATTATGTTATATATATTCCCCTTGATTTTTCTTATATATAAAGTTGTGATATAAAAGATTTTTATATTTCTTTACAGAGGGAGTATCTCTCTATCAAAAATATATTTATGTGTAACTAGTTACTCATGCCTTTCTACTTCCTTTCGCTGATATGCGGGGCATCCGGCAACGGGGTCCATGTGCCATGCACCAAATTAGAGTGCACAACTGCACGGTAGACTCACCCCGGTCGTAGCGCCGCAGTAATGCCCAATGAGCCATCAAATCACAAAACCCCCCACCTTTCTAGCAGTAGCAGTAAGCTGGACGAACGAAGCAACAATATTTCACTGGGTCTGAATCCCCCTCTCCCTCGTCTGCTTGTTCAGAGAAAACCTCCTCTCGGCGATTGCTTAGGGTTTTCTCATGGAGAACCAGGTATGAATTCTTCATCCCCTCAATAAATCCTAGTCCCTTGGTTGCCGGTAATCCTAGGATGGCAGCCGCCACCGTTGATACATTTTTCTTCCTACTGAATCTAGTGTGTTTCATTTGCAGTTCCCAAAGTGCGAGGACCCTACAGCTTTCTGCGCCCTTGGCGAGACGCCACACTTGTTCCTTCTCATCCTAACATAGGATTTTAAAACACACACAGTATGTTCCTAGAATATTTTCTATCCGGGAGGTTTGGGGTTTTTGAACATGCCGTCGACTAATTTGGGAATTTGGATTGCTATATTTGGATAAAAGGTACTAGTACCATGGTCAACACTGACGTGAAAGAGGAAATTATTTCTAGATTTGGATAGCGAAAAAATTGTGTTCTCATATTTTTCCTGCAGTGCATCCCTTGCTCTGCCAGAACACATGTACTCAAGATGGTCGGCCTTGCCATAACTAAATACACCAGTTTAATGGTCACATTGAAGACACGCCATGGAAATAAGTTCCCAGTTGGGTTCATGAACCAAGAAGATTGCTGCTTTTTTATGGCCGAACTTGGATAAACTTTCTCAAGTGTTACGGACTGAAAGTTGGCACACGAATGTTGATGGAAATAGCAGAACTTGATATCATCTTCACTGTGACCTTCCACCCCGATGTCGTTCCAGTAGTTCATCCATGTTAGTTTTGTATCTGGTTCTTGCATGTTGCCTTGATTACTTCTTAATCCACCTATTCTGTCTAACTAATCACAATTTGACTTTAGAAGTAGCAACAATTTGTGATTCCCTTCTCTCATGAAGATGCTACTTATAACTAATATTTCTTATAATTGGTGGCACGTGTAGGTTATTACAAAGTTTAGGACACTACTCATTTGTTATTTGATAAGAACTTGACTGTTACTGATGGCACTGAAGTTGACTCGGACGACATCCACCAGTTCCTACACTTTATTGATCGTCTTGAGGTCATTGTGCGGTGTTTCAATGGTGGAAGGCCATGTGGGATATGTGTGCCACTGGTGCACACATTGAACATGTCCAACTGTGTCAAGAAACTTATGGTACGAGCTATTTTCTGTTATATATGTTGTCATAAACTCTTGCTTATACACAGTTTTACAGATGTGATCTTCTTGAAACAGAAACTGCCCAGTTTTATTGTTCCTATACAGATGCCTGGCCATGGTCGGGTCAGACTTGCGCTTGGTCACAACATGATGTTTATGTCAACCTACTCCATTTCCCTTAGAGGTGAAAAGATACTTATTCATGGGTGGTCTCAAATAATGAATGCCCGCCGATCTTGAAGAATAGGACAGAAGGTTATGTTCATGCCTTTCCATGCCTCTGAAGCGAATATCCTTTTTATTGACCACATTGCGAGATGAAGCCACTTGGTGGCCTCACCCTTGGTTAACTGTTGGCAAAGTAGCACTGTTCGAGGCGTGCTTTGTACGGTTGAACCTGTATAAGTACTCATATTGCTTTCAGCTATGGTTGTTAAGTGCCCCTGCTGGTTTCAGTTAAGGTTGTTAAGTACTCCTGCTGCTTTTACAGGCTGTCGGGTTTCTTCAGTCTCGTCTTCCTCCAGCCGCCAAAACCAAACCAGCGCCGGTGGGGTCGCCTGCTCCCGCCTACCATGGCTGGCTGCGCCTCAGCACACGCATCGCCGCCCCACCATCTCCTAAATCGTTAACACCGACGTCAGCCCCACCCCGCACCCGAACCAGTCAACTCTTGTACTCCCCTTCGCCCGCGACTTCACCGCCGCATCTTCCCCGGCTCCTGTTTGTTCCCGTCCGAGGCCTCGCCGTCATCCTTTGCGCGCCTTGGTGCGCTTGCCGTGGCGCCACCCTCTCGCCTTGTCAACATGGTCAACAAACAAGAGGAATCGGGAGAGGACTGTACATGGAGAGGATGACAGTAGGGACCCACCATGTCCATGGCCGTACGCAAACAAGTTCCTCATTTTTTGTTATATACAAGCAAAAAAGAAAATGCTTCCTCCTAGTGGTTTGCTGACATCTGGGACCCATGACATTGTCAGCGTATAGTCAATAGACAAGAGAACTGCATGAGAGTGGCGGACACCTGGGACGTAGCTGCTCGAGCAGTATTTTTCTGTTATTGTTGAGAAGGAGCAGGGTTTCAACTGGGCTGTGGCCCGTCTAGCCCAGGCTTCTATTTTACGTTCACCACATGACTAGCTAATAACTCACAAGTATAGGGGATCGTTTGTAGCCTTTTTCGATAAATAAGAGTGTCGAACCCAATGAGGAGCTAAAGGTAGAACAAATATTCCCTCAAGTTATATCGACCACCGATACAACTCTACGCACACTTAACGTTTGCTTTACCTAGAACAAGAATAAAACTATAAGTACTTTGCGAGAATAAAACTACGAATAAATTGCAAGATAATAAAAGTTAGTTTTTTAGTAAATAGCTTTTTGTCACACAAGAAGGTTATTTGTCCCTAGGCAATCGATAACTAGACTAGTAATCATTATTGCAATTTTATATGAGGGAGAGACATGAGCTAACATACTTTCTGTACTTGGATCATATGCACTTATGATTGGAACTCTAGCAAGCATCCGCAACTACCAAAGATCATTAAGGTAAAACCCAACCATAGCATTAAGTATCAAGTCCCCTTTACTCCCATACGCAACAACCCCCTTACTCGGGTATAAGTTTTTGTCACTCTCACCACCCACTATAAAAGAATCGTGAACGTATTGCAACACCCTACAACGGGGATCCCTCACGTTTTCTCTACATGGAGGGCACCATAGGACAGCACCAAAATAAAATATACAACTCAAATCAATCATGATCATCAATTAACCCATAGGACAAAACAGATCTACTCAAACATCATAAGATAACCACATATCATTGGATAATAATATATAGTGTCGAGCACCATATTTAAGTAGAGAATTACAGCGGGAATAGAGAGGTTACACCGCTGCATAGAGGGGGAGAAAGTTGGTGTTGACGGTAGCAAGGTTGTTGGTGTAGATCGCCGTCACGATCCTTGCCCCGACGGCGCTTCGACGCCACCGGGGGAGAGGGGGAGAGAGCCCCCCTCCTTCTTCTTCCTTGGACTCCCCCTAGATGGGAGGAGAGTTCCCCCTCTGGTCCATGGCCTCCATGGCAGCGGAGGGGCGGGAGCCCCTCCGAGATTGGATCTATCTCTATGTTCTCTTCTGTTTCACGTTCCTGTTTTCTGGCCAAAAACCGTTTCTTAAATATCCGAAGATCCGTAACTCCGATTGCGATGAAGTTTTAACACGATTTTTTTTCCTAATATAAGCTTCCTTGCGGCCGAAGAAGAGCCCCAACCGACCTACGGTGTGCCCACTAGGCACCACCGCGCGCCAGGGGGTGTGGGCCGCACCCTAGTGGGTGGTGGAGGTTGTGTGCCTCCGTTTGCGTTGATTACATCTCCCAAAAATCACATATATTCCAAAATAATTCTCTGTAAATTTTTATCGTGTTTGGACTTCGTTTGATATGGATATTCTGCGAAACAAAAACATGCAACAAACATGAACTGGTACTGGGCACTGGATCAATATGTTATTCCCAAAAAATAATATAAAATGTTGCCAAAAGTATATAAAAGTTGTATAATATTGGCATGGAACAATAAAAAATTATATATACGACGGAGACGTATCAGCATCCCCAAGCTTAATTCATGCTCGTCCTCGAGTAGGTAAATGATAAAAAAGATAATTTTTGATGTGGAATGCTACCTAGCATAATCTTGATCATATATCTAATCATGGCATGAATATTGAGACACGATTGATTCAAAGCAATAGTCTGTAATTTGACATAAAGACATCAATACTTAGGCATCCCAACAAACAATCATGTCTTTCAAAATATCAATGCTAAAGAACGCTATCCCTACAAATTCATATAGTCTTGTCATGCTCCATCTTCTTAACAAAATGTATTTATCATGCACAAGCCCGATGACAAGCTGAGCAATTGGTTCATACTTTTTAACGCGCTTCAGCTTTTTCAACCCCCACGCAATACATGAGCGCAAGCCATGGATATAGCACTATGGGTGGAATAGAATACGGTGGTAGAGATTAATTTGGAGAAGACAAAAAAGAAGTTAGTCTCACATCGACGCGGAAAATCAACGGGCTATGGAGATGCCCATCAATTGATATCAATGTGAGGAGTAGGGATTGCCATGCAACGGATGCACTAAGAGCTATAAGTGTATGAAAGCTCAAACTGAAAACTAAGTGGGTGTTCATCTAACTCTATAATGAAAAATTCCCACTAGTATATGAAAGTGACAGATAGGAGACTCTCTATATGAAAAACATGGTGCTACCTTGAAGCACAAGTGTTGAATTAGCATGCCCCTTCTCTATTTTTCTCATATCGAGACCTCCTCGATCTTCGAACACTTCATCCAAACAAAACTTAACAGAAAACTCATGAGATCCGTTAGTACAATAAAGCAAATCACTACTTTAAGTACTGTTACAAACCCATTCATATTTTATTTTTGCATTATCCCTACTGTATTCTAACTTCTCCATGGCTTATACCATCAATACACTCCATAGTTCCATCAAAACAAGCAAAACAATGCATCAAAAATAGAATCTGTCAAGAATAGGACAGTCTGTAGCAATCTGAACTTTGACCATACTTCTGTAACTCCAGAAATTCTGAAAAATTAGGAACAAATAAACAATTTTCCTAGAAGTACTGTGTAAAAATTTCAGAATTTTTTGACGTTCCAGTAAAAAAATATAAATTCACGCACTACAGCCAAAGTTTCTGTTTTTGCACTGCACATACCAAACAAGCAATCTAAACATCCTAAAGGCAAATCTTGGCACATTATTTTTATAATACAATGAATTTGTACGAGGGGATAATTATTTTTGTTGAAAAGTTTCTATAATCAAGGTTCACAAAGTTTCCATGGGCATGAACAAAGTTCGAGGCTAGTTCCCACTTTAACAATGCTCGTCTCTCTCACTTTCACTTTTCTTTTTGAAAAAGTTTTAGGTTCCCCTCTAATTTTTTTTGTTTTAAAACTTTATAAAAGCACACAACAGAATAAAATGACTCTCTAAAACTTCCGGGTTGTCTCCCTGGCAGCGCTTTCTTTAAAGCCATTAAGCTAGGCATAAAGTGCTCAAGTAATCGATCCACCTGGATCCCAAGGTATATCAAAGCCAATTTTAATTAGCAATGATTTATAATTTAGTAGTGAGCACAAAGCAATATATATCATGCAATGACGAAGTCTAACTCTCTTCCTATGCATTGGCATGTCATAAAAGAACAATTCATGCACATCAAATAAAAGCCAATACATAGCATAAGCAATTTCTTGCAATTTTATCGTGTTGGAAACATAGAGAGGCGGAGATGTAGTTCCTCTCTCATAATAATTGCAAGTAGGAGCAGCAAGCAGATGCATATTATACTCATCAAAAACATCATGTGTAGTCGTAAAACGCAACCCATCAATATAATCCTTAATAAGAGCAAACTTCTCTGATATAGTGTAGTTGGGAGAATTCAAAAAGATAATAGGACTATCATGTTTGGGTGCAATAGCAACAATTTCATTCTTAACATAAGGAACTATAGTAAGTTCATCTCCATAAGAATAATTCATATTGGCATCTTGGCCACAAGCATAGCAAGCATCAATTTCATCAAAAAGGGATATTTCAAAAGAATCAACGGGATCATACCAATCATCATAGCATTCATCCTTCGGTAAGCACGAAGGGAAATTAAACAATGTATGGGATAAAGAGTTACTCTCATTAGAAGGTGGGCACGGGTGATCAATTCGCTCTTCCTACTTTTGTTCTTCGCTCTCCTCCTCATCTTTTTCATCTAATGAGCTCACAGTTTCATCAATTTCTTCTTCCATAGATTCCTGCAAAATATTAGTCTCTTCTTGGACAACAGAGACTTTCTCAATAAATACATCAATATCGGAATTGTATTTATAATTCTCATAGCAATATTTAAGTATAGCAAAATTTCCAGGTCTATAAACAGCATCATCAAAATCTTCATACTTTTCAAACAAAGATTCAATTTCATAAGCACCCTTAAAAGCAACAAATTCTTCTATTCGTTCCATATCATAGTAATCATATCTACCATTAGAATAAGAAGCCAAGGTTTCATTATCATTAAATTCACATGAAAAGGGAAGGTGTGGAGCCTTCATCCTAGAGCAGCAAGTATTATCATATCTCAAGCATAAATTCCAAGCATACCAATACAACATTTCAATTTGATCCCATAAGAGTTTCCCTTTTTGAGTCAAGCGATAATCCCTAAAGTATTCACGTTGATCTAACATGTCTCCCATTATCAAGTTGAATGGGGTTTTCTTAGGATTATCAAAGTAGTGTCTAATATTTTTCACATAACGAGCATCGAGGGTTTTAGGAGGTTCCCCATCTCCATGAGTAACAAGTACAACTAATTTTTTTGGTATTTCATGTTCCATATCCATAACTAAAGATAGAGAAATACTTAGAACAGAAAATAAAAACTACTTAGTGACAAAGCAAACAAGCACACACGAGAATATTCACCCCACGCTATTGCTCCCTGGCAACGGCGCCAGAAAAAGGTCTTGATAACCCACAAGTATAGGGGGTCGTTTGTAGCCTTTTTCAATAAATAAGGGTGTCGAACCCAACGAGGAGCTAAAGGTAGAACAAATATTCCCTCAAGTTATATCGACCACCGATACAACTCTACGCACACTTAACATTTGCTTTACCTAGAACAAGAATAAAACTATAAGTACTTTGCGAGAATAAAACTATGAATAAATTGCAAGATAATAAAAGTTAGTTGTAATAGTTTTTTGTCACACAAGAAGGTTATTTGTCCCTAGGCAATCGATAACTAGATCGGTAATCATTATTGCAATTTTATATGAGGGAGAGGCATGAGCTAACATACTTTCCGTACTTGGATCATATGCACTTATGATTGGAACTCTAGCAAGTATCCGCAACTACCAAAGATCATTAAGGTAAAACCCAACCATAGCATTAAGTATCAAGTCCTCTTTAATCCCATAAGCAACAACCCCCTTACTTAGGTATAAGTTTCTGTCACTCTCGCCACCCACTATAAGAGAATCATGAACGTATTGCAACACCCTACAGCGGGGATCCCTCACATTTGCGCGACACGGAGGGCACCATAGGACAACACCAAAATAAAATATACAACTCAAACCAATCATGATCATCAATTAACCCATAGGACAAAACAGATCTACTCAAACATCATAAGATACCACATATCATTGGATAATAATATATAGTGTTGAGCACCATGTTTAAGTAGAGAATTACAGCGGGAATAGAGAGGTTACACCGCTACATAGAGGGGAGAAAGTTGGTGTTGATGGTAGCAAGGTTATTGATGTAGATCGTCGTCATGATCCTTGCCCCGGCGGCGTTCCGGCGCCATCGGGAGAGAGGGGGAGAGAGCCCCCCTCCTTCTTCTTCTTCCTTGGCCTCCCCCTAGATGGGAGGAGAGTTCCCCCTCTGGTCCATGGCCTCCATGGCAGCGGAGGGGCGGGAGCCCCTCCGAGATTGGATCTCTCTCTCTATTCTCTTCTGTTTCGCGTTCCTGTTTTCTGGCCGAAAACCGTTTCTTAATTATCCGGAGATCCGTAACTCCGATTGCACTGAAATTTTAACAGATTTTTTTCTGGATATAAGCTTCCTTCCGGCCGAAGAAGAGCCCCAACCGACCTACGGTGTGCCCACTAGGCACCACCACGCGCCAGGGGGTGTGGGTCGCGCCCTGGTGGGTAGTGGAGGCTGTGGGCCTTTATTTGTGTTGATTCCACATCCAAAAATCCCATATATTCCAAAATAATTCTCCGTAATTTTTTATCGCGTTTGGACTTCGTTTGATATGGATATTCTGCGAAACAAAAAACATGCAACAAATAAGAACTGGCAGTGGGCACTGGATCAATATGTTAGTCCCAAAAAATAATATAAAATATTGCCAAAAGTATCTAAAAGTTGTATAATATTGGCATGGAACAATAAAAAATTATAGATACGATGGAGACGTATCACCAGCCCAGCTATTTTTTTCTTTGTGAAAATGGCTAGCCCAGTTTTTTTTTTTTGAAGAATACCCAATCCAGGCTTACCCAACCCAAGCCTACTTATTTTTCTCCGCCCTGCTGGGCTGCAACTCTTTCAAGATGGCTGCAAATCTTAAAAGTAATATGAAATGGGCTGTAAATATAAAACACACACGACAAATTAGCAATTACTTTCAAATTTTCGAATTTTTTCACATTTTCAAATTCCAATTTCATTGGGTTTTAACCTAATTTAAATATATTTTGAAAGTACTTTAAATCTGGCTCGACATTTTGGTATTAAAAATACTTTGGACCCCACCGAAATATGCGAAATTTTGTTTAAATTTATAACCCTGGCCCTGGCCAACAAAAAGAAAACGGACTGCAATAAATTGCATAAGAAGTTGCAAATGAGTTGTAAATTAGTAAAAAAAATAGAAAATGGGCTGACTTGTGGGCCTATTAAGTTGACGCGTATGAAAGATTTTTTTACTTATTATATATTATTAGTGAACAAAACGATTCTAGCAGAAGTGACCGTTGGATGTCAATCCAACGGCCGTCGTGCTTCTTCAATCTCTGATCTTCTTGCTCTAGCCGCCAAATCCAGCTCCGGCGGGACCGCCTGCTCCCGCCTCCCATGGCCGGTTGTGCTGCAGCGCAGGCCTCATCGCCCCCTCCTACTCTCACCGTTGGCCTCCCTCTACTCACCCACATTCCTCCACTGTTGTGGCTTCGCCGCCTCCGGGTCATTCCCTTCTTGGGTCTCGCCGTCGTCCACCGCGTTGGTGTTCTCGGCCCTCCGGGTCATTCCCTTCCTAGGTCTCGCCGTCGTCCACCGCATTGGTGTTCTCGGCATGGCGTGGTTAACGTTGTCAACAAATGACAACATCGAAAGAGGGATGTACATGGAGAGGCTGACAGTAGGGACCCACATGGTCCATGGCCGCACGCAAGCAAGTACCTCCTTATTACGCCAAAAAATGAATCCTCCCATGGCAGCTGGGACCCACCAGCTATATCTTTGGACGGAAGGAAGTGCCTCATTAGTAAGCGAAAAATAATGATTGCTCCCCATGACAACTGGGGCCCACCAGATTTGGAGGCTGACTTGTGGGCCTACTAAGTTAACGCGTACGCATGGCTTTGTCAACTTAGTGAACAAAACGATTCTAGCAGCAGTGACCGTTGAATGTTAATCCAACCACCATGCTGCTTCTTCAACCTCTGATCTGCTTGCTCCAGCCGCCCAAACCAGCTCCGGTCGTACCGCTCGCTCCCGCCTCCCGTGGCCGGCTGTGCTGCCACGCAGGCATCACCACCCCACCCTACTCCCACCACTGGCCGGGCCTTCCCTTTACTCACCCACACCCCCTGTTATTTTCTGGTGGCGGCAGCCTCACACCGCAGCCGAACCAGCCAACCCTCCTACTCCCTCTTCCGCGTGGGAAACCACTGCCATGTCTTCCCCGGCTCTGGTTCGTTCCCTTCCTAGGCCTCGCCGTCGTCCACCGCATTGGTGCTCTCGGCGCGGTGTCGTCAACATGGTCAATGAGCGACAGCCATCGGAGGAGGACTGTATGTGGTGAGGCTGGCAGCTGGACCCACCAGCTACATCTTCGCACACAAGGAAGTGCCTTCTTATTACATGAAAAAAAATGATTCTTCCCCCTGACAGTTGGGACCCATCAGCTTTATCTTCGCACGCAAGGAAGTGCGTTCTTATCCTCCCTAATAGCTGGGACCCACCAGGTCGAAGTGTACATACTGTTGTCTGTGTGGTCGCAGACGTGTACGTACATACTGGTCGATCGGTCTTTCTGCCATGATGAACTATGGCCGGGTAAGGAGCGGTAGCAGTTCAGGCACCCGTCTAAATTCTATACACGTACGTACATCCAAAGGGCAAAAAATACGGCCACATACATACATATGGGCGGGGTCGAACGCGTACTCGCACATACGGACGGCAGCAACGGCGTCCTGTTCATCCGGAGCCAACCGGCTGGGTCGAAACAGAGGAAATAGCGTTGTGTTCATCGAGATGCAACCGACTGGGTCGGAATGCGTCATGTTCAACGAGAGCTAACCGGCTTGGACGGAACAGCCAAAACGGGGTCTGGCATGCCGCAGAACAGAGGAAACGGCCTTCTGTTCGACCGGCTATGGTCGAAACGGGATCCTGTTCATCAGGAGGGGTCTAGCGTACCGCAAAACGGAGGAAACAGACTTCTATTCGAGCTCCTACAGTCGAAACAGGGTCCTGTTGATCGGGAGGGGTCTGCCGTACCGCAAAATAGAGGAAACGGACTTCTCTTCGACCGCCTACGGTCGAAACGAGGTCCTGTTCATCAGGAGGGGTGTGGCGTACCACAAAACGGGACTCTACAGGCTACTATTCATCCACCGTCGACTTCCTCCAGCCTCCACCTGCTACTGTTCATGCACCATCGACCTCCTCCAGCCTCCACCAGACACTGTTCATCCACGGGCTACTGTTCATCCAGCCTCCGCCGGCTATAGTTCAACCAGCCTCCACGGGGTCCTGTTCGTCCACCCCCAACCGGCTCGGGTGTGTGGCGGCCTCCTCGAAGTCCTGTTCATCCAGCGGCAACCGCGTGCTACCACTGGGTCCTATTCATCCAGCGGCAACTGCCTACACACGGCCGAGGTCTTGTTCATCCAACCCCCACCGGGAACTGTTCATCCACACCCAAACCAACCGGCTCGACTCACCACATCTCGACTCGTTCTACGTATCGCGCGCGCGACAGCAATAGGCACTGTTCATCCAGAGGCAACCCAATCGGCTAGCTAGCTACGTCTCGCACAGGGGTTCAATCGGCTTCAGTAAGCAGCAACAGCGATCGATCGGGTTCAGTTAGCAGCGAAGGAGTCGGTCGGGTTCAGTTAGCAGTGAAGGGATAGATCGATCGACTTCAGTACATAGCAGGCAATCGCTCAGGTTCAGTAAGCGAATGTCTCTCGCTCGGGTTCAGTTATAGCGACACGGCTCTCGCACCGCACGTGTGTACGAGAGAGAAACACGCAAACCACACTGCATCGCTCGGCCCCGACCACCCACCGTAACCGGGAACTCCGCGAAAATTTCCTCGCCCTCACTACTACCACGATTTTTTATGTCATGGACGGCCCAAAGAATGTCATGCAGGTGCGTCCCCGGCCCGCCCAGGATGAAAAGCCCATTTTCTGTCATGATTTTTTGTCATAGAAGTCGGAGCCCACCACATCTATGATGATACATGTTTTTGTCACAATTATCGTCATAGAAGTGTCATAACCATGACAGGAAAAAAAATCATTCGGGCCAAAATGTCACGGATGTGTCTTTTTTTGTAGTGCATGGATCTTACCCTTAGTCCTATTAGTGTGAAGGCGGCATGCAATGATAGCCCCAAGGCTATAAGTGTTATCATTATGAAGTGCATGGCGTAAAATGGCAAGGTCAGGGGCACTGAGCGTACCACCTTGCTCTCTAGCAGTCAAACATTTCCCTATAAATAAAGCAAAGTAATGTACAGAAGGAATTTGCAAACTAGTGGCTCCAGCTTTCGACACGCCCCTTTTCCTCTCCCACGGTTAAAGTGCGGAAGAAGCCCTCAAACTCATCTGGTCTAGGCTCTCTTAATTCCCCATCGGAAGGAATCAAGCATATCTCACAAAATTCAGTAAGTGGTATCTGATGATGTTCAACATATAAATCAAAACGCACCATGGGGGGTTCGAGCCTATTCAAGAAATGAAAATTTTGCACAAAGGAGTTTGTAAGGATGTGGTACCGATCACACTCATCTACGAGGAAGTCGGTCAGCCCGACATTTGCAACAAATTGCGCAAACTCTTGGTAGAATCCGGCTTCGTTCATGAAGGCATTGTGCGGCCATTCGCACGCTAGACTTCTGTCCTACGCGGGATGTTGAGGTCGTTGTCCGAGGAGACCCCAATGACTCCCTTGGTATTCCGTTTTGAACAAATTCTCCGAAAGAAATTCATTTTTCCTATGAACAAATTTCTGAAATTTTTGGGCCACAAAATGATGTCAATAAAACTTCACAAGATTGATAGCAACTACTCATATGAATGTTTAGAGGCTATATCAAGCATTCAAACTACTTGGAACTCAAAGAATTCAACATGCAAGCTCATTTTCAATAGCACCAAGAGCAATTAATTATGCAAAATATAATCCACTAAAACAAAAACTAATTAGAGCAATGGAGGAGTCAATACCAAGGAGCAATCCCCCAAAACAGTTTCGGAAATGGAGCTCCAAGCAAAGAGATCAAAAATCTCAGGTTTGGGAGTAAGAACTCGAGGGAGAGAGCTACCAGGTTTTTTTTCTAGAGGTAAGAGATGAAGTGGGCTGAAGGAATAAGTGAGGGGCGTCCCTGTGTTGGGGAACGTTGCATGGAAAACAAAAAAATTCTACGCACACACAAGATCTATCCATAGAGATGCATAGCTACGAGAGGGGAGAGTGTGTCTACGTACCCTCGTAGACCATTAAGCGGAAGCGTTTATCAACGCGGTTGATTTAGTCATACACCTTCATGATCCGCCCGATCAAGTACCGAACGTAGGGCACCTTCGCGTTCAGCTCGATGACGTCCTCGCCTTCTTGATCCAGCAAGACGGGCGAAGTAGTGGATGAGTTCCGGCAGCACGACGGCGTGGTGACGGTGGTGACGCAACTATCTCCGCAAGGCTTCGCCGAGCACTACGAAAATATGACCGAGGATGAACTAGAGGGAGAGGGGCGCCGCACACGGCTAGGGAATAGTGGTGTGTGTTGCCCCTCTCCCTCCTCTCATATATATAGATGGAGGGGGAGAGGAGGAAGCCCTGGGGCGCCCCCAAGTGGCCGGCGGCTGCCCTAGAGGCCTGCCTAGCCGCGCCCTCCCCCTTCCATATATGGACATGGGGGGAGGAAAGGGGGGTTGGCTGCCTTAGGGGTGCCTCCCCCTTCCTTCCCTCCCTCTTTGGTGCGTGGGCAGGGGTGGAGGGGCGTGCCAGCCCCCTTGTGGGCTGGTGTGCTTCCCCCCTTTGGCCCATAAGGCCCACCACTTACCGGTGGCCTCCTGGAACCCATTCCGGCACTCCGATAAATACCCGGTACTTTCCGAAACCTTTCCGGTGAGCGAACAGCATCGTCCTATATATCAATCTTTACCTCCGGACCATTTCGGAGCTCCTCGTCATGTCCGTGATATCATCTGGGACTCCGAACAACATTCGGTCATCAACTCACATAACTCATATAATACTATATCGTCAACGAACATTAAGCGTGCGGACCCTACGGGTTCGAGAATGATGTAGACATGACCGAGGAACCTCTCCGGTCAATAACCAATAGCGGAACCTGGATGCCCATATTGGTTCCTACATATTCTACAAAGATCTTTATCGGTCGAACCTTTATGACAACATACGTAATTCCCTTTGTCTATCGGTATGTTACTTGCCCGAGATTCGATCGTCGGTATCTTCATACCTAGTTCAATCTCGTTACTAGCAAGTCTCTTTACTCGTTCCGTAATACATCATCTCTTAACTAACTCCTTAGTCACTTTGCTTGCAAGCTACTTGTGATGTGTATTACCGAGAGGGCCCAGAGATACCTCTCCGATACACGGAGTGACAAATCCCAATCTTGATTCATGCCAACTCAACAGACACCTTCAGAGATACCTGTAGAGCATCTTTATGATCACCCATTTACGTTGTGACATTTGATAGCACACAAGGTATTCCTCCGGTATCCGGGAGTTACATGATCTCTTGGTCAAAGGAATATGTATTTGACATTAAGAAAGCATTAGCAATAAACTGAACGGTCATATGCTAAGCTAACGGATGGGTCTTGTCCATCACATCATTCTCCTAATGATGTGATCCCATCATCAAGTGACAACGCATGTCCATGGTTAGGAAACCTTAACCATCTTTGATCAACGAGCTAGTCTAGTAGAGGCTGATTAGGGACACGGTATTTATTTATGTATCCACACATGTATTTAAGTTTCCAATCAATACAATTCTAGCATGAATAATAAACCTTTATCATGAATAAGGAAATATAATAATAACAACTTTATTATTGCCTCTAGGGTATATTTCCATCAGTCTCCCACTTGTGCTAGAGTCAATAATCCAGTTCACATCGTCATGTGCTTAACACCCATAGTTCACATCGCCATGTGACTAACACCCAAAGAGTTTACTAGAGTCAATAATCTAGTTCACATCGCTATGTGATTAATACCCAAAGAGTACTAAGGTGTGATCATGTTTTGCTTGTGAGAGAGGTTTAGTTAACGGGTCTGCCATATTCAGATCCGTATGTATTTTTGCAAATTTCTATGTCTACAATGCTCTGGATGGAGCTACTCTAGCTAATTGCTCCCACTTTCAATACATATCCAGATTGAGACTCAGAGTCATCCGAATCTGTGTCAAAACTTGCATCGATGTAACCCTTTACGATGAACTCTTTATCACCTCCATAACCGAGAAACATTTTCTTAGTCCTCTTAGGTAACAAAGGATAATTTTGACCGCTGCCCAATGATCCACTCCTGGATCACTATTGTACCCCCTTGCCAAACTCATGGCAAGGCACACAACAGGTCTGGTACACAGCATGGCATATTTTATAGAACCTATGGCTGAGACATAGGGAATGACTTTCATTCTCTCTCTATCTTCTGTCGTGGTCGGGCTTTGAGTCTTACTCAACTTCCCACCTTGCAACACAGGCAAGAGCCCTTTCTTTGACTAATCCATTTTGAACTTCTTCAAAACTTTGCCAAGGTATGTGTTCTGTGAAAGTCCTATTAAGCGTCTCGATCTATCCCTATAGATCTTGATGCTCAATAGTAAGTAGCTTCCCCGAGGTCTCTTTCATTGAAAAATTCTTATTCAAGTATCCTTTTATGCTATCCAAAAATTCTATATCATTTCCAATCAACAATATGTCATCCACATATAATATCAGAAATGCTAGAGAGCTCCCACTCACTTTCTTGTAAATACAGGCTTCACCATAAGTCTTGTATAAAACCATATGCTTTGATCATCTCATCAAAGCGTATATTCCAACTCTGAGATGCTTGCACCAGTCCATAGATGGATCGTTTGAGCTTGCCCATTTTGTTAGCACCTATAGGATCGACAAAACCTTCTGGTTGCATCATATACAACTCTTCTTTAAGAAATCCATTAAGGAATGCAGTTTTGACGTCCATTTGCCAGATTTCATAATCATAAAATGCGGCAATTGCTAACATGATTCGGACAGACTTAAGCATCGCTACGGGTGAGAAAGTCTCATCGTAGTCAACCCCTTGAACTTGTCGAACCTTTTGCGACAAGTCGAGCTTTGTAGACAGTGACATTACCATCAGCGTCTGTATTCTTCTTGAAGATCCATTTATTCTCAATGGCTTGCCGATCATCGGGCAAGTCCACCAAAGTCCACACTTTGTTCTCATACATGGATCCTATCTCAGATTTCATGGCCTCAAGCCATTTATCGGAATCTGGGCTCATCATAGCTTCTTCATAGTTCGTAGGTTCGCCGTGGTCTAATAACATGACTTCCAGGACAGGATTACCGTACCACTCTGGTGCGGAACGTGTTCTGGTCGACCTAAGAAGTTCAGTAGTAACTTGATCTGAAGTTTCATGATCATCATCATTAGCTTCCTCTCTAGTTGGTGTAGGCATTACAGAAACATTTTTTCTTGGTGTGCTACTTTCCAATTCGAGAGAAGGTACAACTACCTCATCAAGTTCTACTTTCCTCCCACTCACTTCTTTCGAGAGAAACTCCTTCTCTAGAAAGGACCCATTTTTAGCAACAAAGATCTTGCCTTCGGATCTGTGGTAGAAGGTGTACCCAATAGTTTCTTTAGAGTATCCTATGAAGATGCACTTCTTCGATTTGGGTTCGAGCTTATCAGGCTGAAGCCTTTTGACATAAGTGTCGCATCCCCAAACTTTAAGAAACGACAGCTTAGGTTTCTTGCCAAACCAAAGTTCATACGGTATTGTCTTAACGGATTTAGATGGTGCCCTATTTAACGTGAATGCGGATGTATCTAATGCATAACCCCAAAATGATAAAGGCAAATTGGTAAGAGACATCATATAACACACCATATCTAATAAAGTACGGTTACGACGTTCGGACACACCATTACATTGTGGTGTTCCAAGTGGCGTGAGTTGTGAAACAATTCCACATTGTTTTAAATGAAGGCCAAACTCGTAACTCAAATATTCGCCTCCGCGATCAGATCATAGAAACTTTATTTTCTTGTTACGATGATTCTCCACTTCACTCTAAAATTCTTTGAACTTTTCAAATATTTCACACTTGTGTTTCATCAAATAGATATACCCATACCTACTTAAATCATCTGTGAAGGTTAGAAAATAACGATACCCGCCGCGTGCCTCAACACTCATCGGACCGCATACATCGGTATGTATTATTTCCAATAAGTCATTAGCTCGCTCTATTGTTCCGGAGAACAGAGTTTTAGTCATCTTAACCATGAGGCATGGTTCGCAAGTATCAAATGATTCATAATTAAGTGATTCCAAAAGTCCATCCGCATGGAGTTTCTTCATGCGCTTTACACCAATATGACCTAAACGGCAGTGCCACAAGTATGTTGCACTATCATTATCAACTTTGCATCTTTTGGCATCAATATTATGAATATGTGTATCACTACGATCGAGATTCAACAAGAATAGACCATTCATCTAGGGTGCATGACCATAAAAGATTTTATTCATATAAATAGAACAACCATTATTCTCTGATTTAAATGAATAACCGTCTCGCAATAAACAAGATCTAGATATAATGTTCATGCTCAACGCTGGCACCAAATAACAATTATTGAGGTCTAAAACTAATCCCGAAGGTAGATGTAGAGGTAGCGTGCCGACGGCGATCACATCGACCTTGGAACCATTCCCGACGCGCATCATCACCTCTTCCTTAGCCAATCCTCATTTATTCCGTAGCTCCTGTTTCGAGTTACAAATATGAGCAACCGAACTAGTATCAAACATCCGGGCGCTACTACGAGCATTAGTAAGGTACACATCAATAACATGTATATCAAATATACCTTTGTTCACTTTGCCATCCTTCTTATCCGCCAAGTATTTAGGGCAGTTCTGCTTCCAGTGACCATTCCCTTTGCAGTAGAAGCACTCAGTTTCAGGCTTGGGTCCAGCTTTGGGCTTCTTCACGGGAGCGGCAACTTTCTTGCCATTCTTCTTGAAGTTCCCTTTCTTTCCCTTGCCCTTTTTCTTGAAACTAGTGGTCTTTTTAACCATCAACACTTGATGCTCCTTCTTGATTTCTACCTCCGCGGCCTTAAGCATTGCGAAGAGCTCGGGAATTGTTTTCGTCATCCCTTGCATATCATAGTTCATCACGAAGCCTTTGTAGCTTGGTGGCAGTGACTGAAGAACTCTGTCAATAACACTCTCAACCGGAAGATCAATTCCCAGCTGAGTCAAGTGGTTATGATACCCAGACATTTTGAGTATGTGTTCACTGACAGAACTGTTCTCCTCCATCTTGCAGCTATAGAACTTGTTGGAGACTTCATATCTCTCAACCCGGGCATTAGCTTGAAATATCAACTTCAACTCTTGGAACATCTCATATGCTCTGTGACGTTCAAAACGTCTTTGAAGTCCAGGTTCTAGGCCGTAAAGCATGGCACACTAAACTATCGAGTCTGCTAGACGTTCAAAACATCTGCAGTAGCTCCTGCAGCAGGTCTGTCACCTAGCGGTGCGTCAAGGACACAATTCTTCTGTGTAGCAATAAGGATAATCTTAGATCATGGACTCAGTCCAAATTATTGCTACCATCATCTTTCAACTTAGTTTTCTCTAGGAACGTATAAAAAAAGGGGAAGCTACATTGTGAGCTATTGATCTACGGCATAATTTGCAAAGAAATTTTGACTATGTTCATGATAAATTAAGTTCAATTAATCAAATTACTAATGAACTCCCACTTAAATCAACATCCCTCAAGTTGTCTAAGTGATACATGATCCAAATAAACTAACCCATGTCCGATCATCATGTGAGATGGGGTAGTCATCAATGGTGAACATCTCCATGTTGATCATATCTACTATATGATTCATGTTCGACCTTTCGGTCTCCAGTGTTCTGAGACCATGTCTGTACATGCTAGGCTCGTCAAGTTTAACCCAAGTATTCTGCATGTGCAAAACTGTCTTACACCCGTTGTATGTGAACGTAGAGTCTATCACACCCGATCATCACGAGGTGCTTCGAAACGACGAACTTTAGCAATGGTGCATACTCAGGGAGAACACTTTTATCTTGAAATTAAGTGAAGGGATCATCTTATAATGCTACCGTCGTTCTAAGCAAAATAAGATGCATAAAGGATAAACATCACATGCAATCAAAATATGTGACACGATATGACCATCGTCATCTTGTGCTTTTGATCTCCATCTCCTAAGCATCGACATGATCTCCATCGTCACCGGCTCGACACCTTGATCTCCATCGTTGCGTTGGGTTCGTCTCGCCAACTATTGCTAACGCATAGCGATAAAGTAAAGCAATTACATGGCGCTTGCATTTCATACAATAATTAAGAGATAACCCTAAGGCTCCTGCCGGTTGTCGATATTACAAAACATGATTGTCTCATACAACAACGTATATCACATCACGTCTTGACCATAGCACATCGCAACATACCCTGCAAAAACAAGTTAGGCGTCCTCTACTTTGTTGTTGCAAGTTTTACGTGGCTGCTACGGGCAACTAGCAAGAACCGTTCTTACCTACGCAAAACCACGACAGTGATTATCAAGTTTGCTATTTTAACCTTCTTCAAGGACCGGCCGTAGTCAAATTCGATTCAACTAAAGTAGGAGAAACAGACACCCGCCACCCACCTTTATGCAAAACAAGGTGCATGTCAGTCGGTGGAACCGGTCTCATGTGCGTGGACATGTAAGGTTGGTCCGGGCCGCTTCATCCCACAATACCACCGAATCAAAATAAGACGTTGGTGGTAAGCAGTATGACCATCACCGCCCACAACTTCTTTGTGTTCTACTCGTGCATATCATCTACGCATAGACCTGGCTCTGGTACCACTATTGGGGAACGTTACATGGAAAACAAAAAAAATTCTACGCACACGCAAGATCTATCCATGGAGATGCATAGCTACAAGAGGGGAGAGTGTGTCTACGTACCCTCGTCGACCGTTAAGCGGAAGCGTTTATCAACGCGGTTGATGTAGTCGTACACCTTCACGATCCACCCGATCAAGTACCGAACGTACGGCACCTCCGTGTTCAGCACATGTTCAGCTCGATGACGTCCTCGCCTTCTTGATCCAGCAAGACGGGCGAAGTAGTAGATGAGTTCCGGCAGCACGACAGCGTGGTGACGGTGGTGACGGAACTATCTCCACAGGGCTTCGTTGAGCACTACAAAAATATGACCGAGGATGAACTAGAGGGAGAGGGGCGCCGCACACGGCTAGGGAATCATGGTGTGTGTTGCCCCTCTCCCTCCTCTCATATATATAGGTGGAGGGGAGAGGAGGAAGCCCTAGGGTGCCCCCAAGTGGCCGGCGGCTACCCTAGAGGCCTGCCTAGCTGCGCCCTCCCCCTTCCATATATGGACATGGGGGGAAGGAAAGGGGGGTTGCCTGCCTTAGGGGCGCCTCCCCCTTCCTTCCCTCCCTCTTTGGTGCGTGGGCAGGGGTGGAGGGGCGTGCCAGCCCCCTTGTGGGCTGGTGTGCTTCCCCCCTTTGGCCCATAAGGCCCACCACTTACAGGTGGCCTCCCGGAACCCCTTCCGGCACTCCGATAAATACCCGGTACTTTCCAAAACCTTTCTGGTGACCGAACAACATCGTCCTATATATCAATCTTTACCTCCGGACCATTCCGGAGCTCCTCGTCATGTCCATGATCTCATCTGAGAATCCGAACAACATTCAATCATCAACTCACATAACTCATATAATACTATATCGTCAATGAACGTTAAGCGTGCGGACCCTACGGGTTCGAGAATGATGTAGACATGACCAAGACACCTCTCCGGTCAATAACCAATAGAGGAACCTAGATGCCCATATTGGTTCCTACATATTCTATGAAGATCTTTATCGGTCGAACCTTTATGACAACATACGTAATTTCCTTTGTCTGTCGGTATGTTACTTGCCCGAGATTCGATCGTCAGTATCTTCATACCTAGTTCAATCTCATTACTGGCAAGTCTCTTTACTTGTTCTGTAATACATCATCTCATAACTAACTCCTTAGTCACTTTGCTTGCAAGCTACTTGTGATGTGTATTACCGAGAGGGCCCAGAGATACCTCTCCGATACACGGAGTGACAAATCCCAATCTTGATTCATGACAACTCAACAGATACCTTCGGAGATACCTGTAGAGCATCTTTATGATCACCCATTTACGGTGTGATGTTTGATAGCACACAAGGTATTCCTCCGATATCCGGGAGTTACATGATCTCATGGTCGAAGGAGTATGTATTTGACATTAAGAAAGCATTAGCAATAAACTGAACGATCATATGCTAAGCTAACGGATGGGTCGTGTCCATCACATCATTCTCCTAATGATGTGATCCCGTCATCAAGTGGCAACACATGTCCATGGTTAGGAAACCTTAACCATCTTTGATCAACGAGCTAGTCTAGTAGAGGCTGAACAGGGACACGGTATTTGTTTATGTATCCACACATGTATTTAAGTTTCCAATCAATACAATTCTAGCATGAATAATAAACCTTTATCATGAATAAGGAAATATAATAATAACAACTTTATTATTGCCCCTAGGGCATATTTCCATCACCCTGTGGGGCCGACAAGCCACTAGGGCGCGCCCAGGGGGTGGGCACGTCCTGGTATCTTGTGGGCACCTGGGGCATCCCCCCGGGTTGTGTTCAGTGCCAGAAATTCTTATTTATTCAAAAAAAAATCATGTTAAATTTTCACATCATTCTGAGCACTTATATTTTTGGGCTATTTTTTATTGCACGGATAATTCAGAAACAGGATAATCATGGCATTTTATTTTATTTAACTAAGAATAATAGAGAGCAAATAGTTGGTATAGAAAGTTGTGTTTACTAAAGTCATCGACCACATGCCCCTAAAAAATAATCCATTAATAAGGTTGATCAAGTCTTATTAACAAACCATTTTCGAATGACATGAAACCGAAGAATCTTCGTATAACAGTAAGTTACCTCAACAGGGATATGCATCTCCCCTATAATAAGAGCTTCATATTTCTTTTTGACGGAAGGAATAGGGAATTGAAAACTCCCAATAGTAATTGTTGAAGCCTTTTCAATAATATTGATACCATTCACTTGGAATGGTTTCTTCGGAAAGTGCACCGTATGCTCATTACCATTGATATGAAAAGTGACCTTGCTTTTGTTGCAATCAATAATAGCCCCGACAGTATTCAAGAAGGGACTACCAAGGATAATCGACATGTTGTCGTCCTCGGGCATATCAAGTATAACAGAGTTTGTTAAGATAGTAACATTTGCAACTACAACGGGCACATCCTCACAAATACTGATAGGTATGGCAGCTGATTTGTCAGCCATTTGCAATGATATTTCAGTAGGTGTGAATTTATTCAAATCAAGTCTTCTATATAAAGAGAGAGGCATAACACTGACACTGGCTCCCAAATCACATAAAGCAGTTTTAACATAATTTCTTTTGATGGAGCATGGTATAGTGGGTATTCCTGGATCTCCTCATTTTGTAGGTACTCCATCCTTAAAAGAATAATTTGCAAGCATGGTGGAGATTTCAGCTTCATGTATTTTTCTTTTACTGGTGATAATATCTTTCATATACTTAGCATATGGGGCAATCTTTAAAATATCAGTCAAACGAGTACGCAAAAAGAGTAGCCTAAGAATTTCAACAAAGCGTTCAAATTCTTCTTCATCTTTGTTCTTAGATGGTTTAACAGGGAAAGGCATGGGTTTCTGAACCCATAGTTCCTTTTCTTTACCGTGTGTTTCTAGCAATGAAATCTCTTTTATCATATCATTTGTTTTTAGGAGGTGGGTTATCAAGATCAACAATAGGTTCTATTTCAACATCATTATCAAGTTCTTTATCATTATCCGGTTGAGCATCTACATGAACATCATCATTATTATTTTCATTATCACTAGGTGTATGTTCATTACCAGATTGTGTCTCAGCATCAGAAATAGAAACATCATTACTATTCTCAGAAGGTTTTTCTACTTCGGGTTACTAGAAGCATGCAAAGTCCTATCATTTTTCTTTTTCTTCTTGGATGGACTAGGTGCATCTATATTAATTCTTTGTGAGTCTGATACGTCTCAAACATATCTATAGTTTTTTGTTGTTCCATGCTATTATATTATCAATCTTTGATGTTTTATACACATTTACAAGCAATTATATATCTTTTTTTGGGACTAACCTATTAACTTAGTGCCCAGTGCCAGTTGCTGTTTTTTTGCTTGTTTTTGGATTTTCAGAATATCAGTACCAAACGAAAGTCCAAATGCCACGAAACTTTTTGAAGATTTTTTTTCTGGACATAAGAGACCCTAGAAGCTTCAGGGGGGGACAAGAAGATGGAGCAATGGTCCACGAGGCACCAGGGTGCGCCCTGGTGGCTCGTGGGCCCCACGTGGCTTCGTTTGACCTAACTCCACTTCTATAAATTCTCTAAAATCGGGAAACCAACAGAGGAGTCCACAAAATACTTTTTCTGCCACCGCAAGCCTCTGTTCTCGAGAGACCCTGATACGTCTCCAACGTATCTATAATTTTTGATTGTTCCATGCTGTTATATTATCATTCTTGGATGTTTTACCTTCATTTTATAGCAACTTTATATCATTTTTTGGGACTAACCTATTGACATAGTGCCCAGTGCCAGTTGCTTTTTTTTCTTGTTTTTACTTTGCAAAATATCCCTATCAAATGGAGTCCAAACGTAGCAAAACTTTTTGGAGATCTTTTTGGACCAGAAGACAACTTGGGAGCCAAGGAAGCACCATAGGGGAGGCCCATGGGGCCCACAACCCACCAGGGCGCGCCAGAGGCCCCTGACGCGCCCAGGTGGGTGGTGGGGCCCATGGGGGTCTCTTCCACCGCCTCTCAGCTCTATAAATCCTCAGATATTCCAGAAACCCTAGGGGAGCGATCGAAACACAATTTCAGCCGCCACAAGTTCCAGAACCACGAGATTCAATCTAGAGCCCTATTCCAGCACTCTGCCGGAGGGGAACACGATCACGGAGGGGTTCATCATCCTCATTGATGCTCCTCCGATGATGCGTGAGTAGTTCACCATAGACCTACGGGTCCGTAGGCAGTAGCTAGATGGCTTCTTCTCTCTTTTTGATTCTCAATACAATGTTCTCCTCGTTGTTCTTGGAGATCTATTTGATGTAATAACTTTTTGCGGTGTGTTTGTTGGGATCCGATGTAGTGCGAGTTTATGATCAGATCTATCTATGAATATTATTTGAGTTTTCTTTGATCTCTTATATGCATGATTGTTATAGCCTCGTATTTCTTCTCCGAATCTTTGGTTTAGTTAGGCCAACTAGATCGGTTTTTCTTGCAATGGGAAGAGGTGCTTTGTGATGGGTTCGATCTTGCGGTGTCCTCACCCAGTGATAGAAGGGGTAGCGAGGCACGCATGTATCGTTGCTATTAAGGATAAAAGGATGGGGTCTATTCCTACATGAATATATCTTGTCTACATCATGTCATCGTTCTTATTGCATTACTCCGTTTCCCCATGAACTTAATACACTAGATGCATGCTGGATAGCGGTCGATGTGTGGAGTAATAGTAGTAGATGCAGGCAGGAGTCGGTCTACTAATCTTGGATGTGATGCCTATATACATGATTATTTCCTTGGATATCGTCATAATTATTTGCTCTTCTATCAATTGCCCAACAGTAATTTATTTACCCACCGTATGCTATTTTCTCGAGAGAAGCCACTAGTGAAATCTATGGCCCCCGAGTCTATATTTTATCATATTGTTTCCAGATCTATTATTCCAAAAACCCAAAAATACCTTGCTGCACTTTTTCTTTACTTATTTTATTTTGCGTTCTTGCTAGATCTATTTATCCAATCTCATACAATTTACTATCTTTTTACCGAGGAGGGATTGACAACCCCTCTTACACGTCGGATTGCAAGTATTTGTTCTTTGTGTGCAGGTACCGTTTACATAGTGTTGCTTGGTTCTCCTACTGGATTGATAACCTTGGTTTCATAACTGAGGGAAATACTTACCGTAGCTGTGCTGCATCATCCCTTCCTCTTTGGGGAAATACCAACACAGTCTCAAGCCATGTCAGACCCCATCTGGGGACCTTTTCTGGTACTCCACCGGAGGGGGAATCAATCATGGAGGGGCTCTACATCAAGCTTGCTGCCCTTTCGATGATGCGTGAGTAGTTTACCATAGACCTACGGGTCTATAGTTAGTAGCTAGATGGCTTCTTCTCTCTATTTGATCTTCAATACAATGTTCTCCTCGATGTTCTTGGAGTTCTATCCGATGTAATTACTTTTTGTGGTGTGTTTGTTGGGATCGGATGAATTGAGAGTTTATGATCAGATTATCCATGAATATTATTTGAGTTTTCTCTAAACTCTTTTATGCATGATTGCTATAGCTTCATATTTCTCTCCGATCTATTGATTTGGTTTGGCTAACTAGATTGATTTATCTTGCAATGAGAGAGGTGCTTTGTAATGGGTTCGATCTTGCGGTGCTCAATCCCGGTGACAGAAAGGGACATGACACGTATGTATCGTTGCTATTAAGGATAAAAGGATGGGGTTTATTCATGCATGAGTTTACTTTGTCTACATCATGTCATCTTGCTTAAGGCGTTACTCCGTTCTTTATCAACTTAATACTCTAGATGCATGCTGGATAGCGGTCGATGTGTGGAGTAATAGTAGTAGATGCAGAATCGTTTTGGTCTACTTGTCTCAGACATGATGCCTATATACATGATCATTGCCTTGGATATCGTCATGATTATTTGCTTTTCTATCAGTTGCCCAACAGTAATTTGTTTACCCATCGTATGCTATTTTTCAGAGAGAAGCCTCTAGTGAAAACTATGGCCCCCGGGTCTACTTCTATCATATATTAAAAATTCTAAAAATACCTTGCTGCAATTTTACTTTATTTATTTTATTTTGTATTTTTGTTCGATCTATCTATCTATCACCATACAATTTAATCTTGCAATTAACCACCAAGGGATTGACAACCCCTTGTTCGCGTTGGGTGCAAGGATTTATTATTTTGTGTGCAGGTGCTGCTAATGAGTTGTTGCATGATTTTCCTACTGGATTGATAACCTTGGTTTCATAACTGAGGTCTGAGGGAAATACTTATCTCTATTGTACTGCATCATCCCCTCCTCTTGGGGGAAAAACCCAACACAGCTCACAAGTAGCAGAGTCTTGTTCAATTATTTTAGGGTGACCTTTAGGATAAAGTGGCTCCTAAGTCATTCTACCCACTCTAGTCATTACTCTAACAGCATGGTCCCTCATATTATTATTATTCATCTCATTAAGCAAATCACTTTCAGATTTAGCAACTTGTTCTAACTGGGTTTGAACCATGGAAGCATGTTTACCTAGACCTTTAACATCATTAGCAATTCTAAACACCAAGTCACTCAAACGATCAATCATGAAAGCATTACGCTTCAATTGCTTCATAACATACGTATTAAAATGTTCTTGCTTAACAACTTAGTTATCAAATTCATCAAGGCATTGACTGGCAGACTTATTGTAAGGAATATCACCTTCATCAAATCTCATGAGAGAGTTTACCTCTACTACCTGTGTCGGGATATCAAGTCCATGTATTTCTTCAATAGGTGGTAAATTCTTAATGTCTTCATCTTTAATACCCTTCTCTCTCATAGATTTTCTTTGCCTCCTGCATATCTTCAGGACTGGTAAATAGAATACCCCTCTTCTTCGGAGTTGGTTTAGGTGGTGGTGCCTACATTATCATTTCTCAATATATTATTCAATAACTCTTCAGCTTGTTCAATAGTTCATTCCCTGAAAACACAACTAGCACAACTATCTAGGTAGTCCCTAGAAGCATCGGTTAGTCCATTATAGATGATATCAAGTATTTCATTTTTCTTAAGAGGATGAACAGGCAAAGCATTAAGTAATTGGAGAAGCCTTCCCCAAGCTTGAGGGAGATTCTCTTCTTCAATTTGCACAAAGTTAAATATTTTCTGTAAGGCAACTTGTTTCTTATGAGTAGGAAAATATTTATCAGAGAAGTAATATATCATAGCCTGGGGACTACTCACACAACCAGGAGCAAGAGTATTAAACCATATCTTAGCATTACCCTTTAGTGAGGAACGAAACAACTTCAGAATATAGTAGTAGCGAATTTTTTCCTCATGACCAAACATGGTGGCTATATCATTCAGTTTAGTGAGATGTGCTACAACGGTTTCAGATTCATAACCATGAAAAGGATCAAATTCAACCAAAGTAATTAACTCAGGATTGATAGAGAATTCATAATCCTTATCAGTAACAAAGATAGGTGAAGTAGCAAACTTAGGATCATATTTCATTCTTGCATTCAGAGATTTTTCTTTCAGCTTGGCTAGTAATTCCTTAACATCATCTCTATCCTTGCAAGTAAGAAGTTCTCTAATTATCTCCTCATCCACAACATAGTCTTCAGGTATCTTAGGCATTTCAATTCTAGGATAGCTAGGCCTAATAGGTGAACCATAAATTTCATCAGTTTCAGTAATTTCATTGGTTTCAGCATTTTCAAGTTCTTTAGCTCTAGCAAGTTGTTCATCAAGAAATTCACCTAGTGGCACAATATTATCAGGCATAGTACTAGCATCATCAATAGCATCATTCATAGCAGAAGTAGCATCATCAATTACTTGCGACATGTCATAATTAATAGCAGGTGGTGGTGTTGTAATCTTACTTAAAACAGAAGGTGAATCAAGTGCAGAGCTAGATGGTAGTTCCTTACCTCCCCTCGTCTTAGAGGGAATGATCTTGGTTCTATCATCCTTCAGATTCTTCATAGTAATCAACAGATATAAATCCCAAGTGACTCGGCAAATAAAGCTATGCTCCCCGACAACGGCACTAGAAAAAGTTCTTGATAACCCACAAGTATAGGGGATCACAACAGTTTTCGAGGGTAGAGCATTCAACCCAAATTTATTGATTCGACACAAGGGGAGCCAAAGAATATTTGCAAGTATTAGCAGTTGAGTTGTCAATTTAACCACACCTGGAAAACTAAATATCTGCAGCAGAGTGATCAGTAGCACAATAGTAAGATAGTTTGATAGCAGTGGCAAAGTAGCAATAGTAACGGTAACAGTAACAATAGCAGTTTCATAGTGATTGTAACAGCAGCAGCAGGAACAATAGTAACTTATGCGAAAGTCGTAGGCATTGGATCGGTGATGGATAATTATGTTGGATGACATTCATCATATAACAGTTATAACCTAGGGCGACACATAACTAGCTCCAATTCATCAATGTAATGTAGGCATGTATTCCGTATATAGTCATACGTGCTTATGATAAGAACTTGCATGACATCTTTTGTCCTACCCTCTGTGACAGCGGGGTCCATAAGGAAACTAAGGGTTATTAAGGCCTCCTTTTAATAGAGAACCGGAACAAAGCATTAACACATAGTGAATACATGAACTCCTCAAATTACGATAATCACCGGAAAGAATCCCAATTATTGTAACCTTGGGGTATCCAGATCATAACACGTAATAGGTGCATATAACTTGCAAGGTAGAATCAAGAACACATATATGTTCATGAAAACATAAAGGGTTCAGATCTGAAATCATGGCACTCGGGCCCTAGTGACAAGCATTAAGCATAGCAAAGTCATAGCAATATCAACCTCAAAACATAGTGGATACTAGGGATCAAGCCCTAACAAAACTAACTCGATTACATGATAAATCTCATCCAACCCATCAGCGTCCAGCAAGCCTATGGAGAAATTACTCACACCCGGTGGTGAGCATCATGAAATTGGTGATGAAAAAGGGTTGGTGATGACGATGGTGATGAATCCCCCTCTCCGGAGCCAAGAACGGACTCCAGATCTGCCCTCCCGATGAAGAATAGGAGGTGGCAGCGGCTCCGTATCATAAAACGCGGTGAAACTTCTTCTCTTATTTTTTCTCGGGAATTCTGAATTTATAGTGTTGAGATTAGGGTCAGCGGAGCCACGTGGGCCCCTCAAGCCACCAGGGCGCACCCTGGTGCCTTGTGGGTAAAAGGTGGCCCCCTCCAGTGGTTCTTGGCTCAAGTCCATAAAAAAATCTCCAAAAAAATTCATCCAATTCCAAGAACTTTTATTTCTACACAAAAACAACACCATGATAGTTCTGCTGAAAACAACGTCAGTCCGGGTTAGTTTCATTCAAATCATGCAAATTAGAGTCTAAAACAAGAGCAAAAGTGTTTGGAAAAGTAGATACGACGGAGGTGTATCACACACCGACAACACACATAAAGGAATGTGTTAGTAAAGGTAAGGTCGGATTAATTCGGACAAAAAGCAGAATAATCATGGGCAACAAACAGAAAGTACTATTTATTAATGACCGACTTAACAAAGATTAAAAAATAACTTATCGATAAACTTGTGTAAAAAGATAAACAGTGGAATAGAAGGTAAAACTGAAACCATGAACCTTTTTTTAGGGCAAGAAACCATGAACTTGGTAAGCATGCACATAGACCACAAAATACATGGCACATAATTTTATAAAAGATCAAGGTGGGCCTATAAGCACCTCAGAATAAAATACTTTTCGAAAGGCGCCTTATATCTCTACACACAGATCCACTTGGTGCATTGCAAGTTCACTTATTACATCTTTTACCTATTAGGCCAACATATATTTCCTTTTGAAGGCATCAAGGCTAATTTAAATAGACTAAACAACAAATAACTACACAAAAGCAAGGCTATGGACTCTTTGATTAGACTGCAACATAAAGTTTAACGAAATTAAACTAGCATGTCAGATGTGTATATCAAATGGTTATCAAAACCTCACCATTGATTAAAAAATATAGATGAAACCTCAGGAAACTACCAAACAATGTATGCTAGCTAGTTTAATCTCATAAACCAAGGCACTACCAAACACTGCATGCTTGTTTGATTTCTTTTTAGCAAAAATTAAATAGTAAATATTACCATGGCTCGAAAGCCAAAAGGCCAATTCTTATGCTTGAACAAACATACATGGGCCATACTCGACGTATGCTTGGCACCTACATTTGCGACGAAAGAAAGAAATCAAGGAGTCCAAACCAAATCAAAGATAACCAAAATTCAGTTGGTTGTATGTACTTACTTTTACTTTAAGCTATTGGCAACTCAACTCAATCCCCTATCGTCTCAGTTCTCATCAAAAGCACTCCATGCATGTAGTAAAGTGCTCCAAGGTAAAATATGACACGTCATTTATAAATGAAAATTTTAATTGTTTGAGAAAAATATAAGATTATTTAAATTAGCATAGCATGGATTGCGAAGTACTAGCTCCGCTAGAATTAACTGTCACTAAAATGAGTGTATCTTGACGCGTTTTAGTGTGTAGGTTCGCTCATTTCAATGATACCAAATTTTTATATTTTAGGAGCCTCCTCTACCTTGAGCAAACACACAAAAGTCACAGGAGTATAACACATTTCATGTATTGATAGTTCATCATTTACATGTAGCCAAAAAATTCCTATTTATGCTTACATAGTTATGACTATGTATAGATATTAACCATGACAGGTCGACTAACCATAGAACTTGGCACATGATAAAAATGATAACACTATTTTCTCTGCGAGAATTGGTAAAACTGCTCCATATTAGAATAAGAAGGTTGATTCTTCATCTCGCATCAGTCTTCTTGTTTCACTTGACAGTTCTTTATTCAATACAAAAGGAGAGTTGTCACCACTCATGCATAAGTTTGGTAAACACGTCTTGTGTGCTTCTCAACAAAAGAAATAATCATTTACATATATGAGAATTGGAGAATAAACAATTGAATGTATAATCATGCAATGTGGCATACATGTATAGTAGGTATGAAAGGAAAGCTCTAATTGATAAGCATGCAATGTGGCACTGGCACACACAATACGCACGGAAGGAAATTTGCTTCTACTTCCTCCGTTCCTAAATATAAGTCTTTGTAGAGATTCTACTATGAACCACATACAGATGTATATAGATGCATTTTAAATATTGATTCATTCATTTTGTTCCGTATGTAGTCTACCTAGTGGAATCTCTACAAAGACTTATATTTAGGAACGGAGGGAGTAGTTCAAAGCTAGGTGCAGCCAGTCATAAAAAACATGCATGGACATGAGAACACAAGAATGCACTGGACATCCAATTTCCCATCAGTGCAGACCTCTAAATTTTACAAAAATTATACGTGATTTGATAGGAATGTGAAAGTTTACATTACAGTATTTGTTCTTTCAGAACAACATAATTTTCTTCCTTCCAATCTTCATCCTCAGGGCAGCTTATATTTTACATCGAAGAAATGGTTTCGAGAATAAAACTTCACAAAAGGCATAGACTACCCACACACACGTTGGCCCTAAAATAAGCCACCCCGCCCCATCTCAAGAACCACATATACCACTTTTGAGAATATCCTAAAATCAGGCATTACCACAACCTAAGAAAACTGAACCCACTACCTCGAAAAAACCAACTGAACCATAACAAGCAGTCCCAACCTTCACCACTACACCCGATCACTATTAAGCCCCCTGAATTGCACACGACAACAAAAAGTTGTGTGTGAAAATGGCATGAGAGACGCTTCAAAATTAGAAATGTTTGCAGAAAAAAATCGTGTGAGATCATAGGTCCATCACGCACGTCTGAAAAAAAAAAACTGTACGCGACAATGTTCATACAGTTCTTCAAAACGAAACGTATGCGATGACTTAATCTATTGCACACGGGCATTTCTAGGTGATTGTGGCTAAAATTGGCAAACGGGTGGAGTTGTGGAATTGTGTGTGATGACAATAATTCATCGCATACAACTGCAATAGTTATTTCGTATGTGATACAGTCCATACAATTATTAGAAATCAATAGTTCTTAGCAATCTAGTCATACTTGTAATAGTGTATCACACACGACATCCATTGTAAAACATATTATCAATCAATCTATCTTCATAATGTGTTCTGATCTGATCTTCATATGTGAGTAGTCTGGTAAGGTATGGGTTGGGACAAGAGTCTTCCAACCCGTTGTATTTGTTCGAGGGATCAATGGAAGGACTTTGAATTAACGTCTCATATGTGTAACATAAAATTATTCCGGAAGTTGTCTTTTGTCTCGTTCGTGTTCTTCATCCCTTCAGGTACCCATGATCATGGAGAATGAACCACGGAGAGGCTAAGAACATGGAGACCGTGAAAGGTTTAGTACGGTAACATGGATTCTATCCCTAGGGATTCAAGAGGTGTAGTCGTTAAACGTCAATGCTTTTGACTGATTATTGCAATCTTAATTATTAAGGCAACCCCGCATGATGAATAGGTAGGGCCTTCGGTTGGACAACTGACTCTTGATGCAGGACGCACGCCGGTCAAGACGTAATTTGGACACATCATTCACTTCGATACGTAACAAACACATCTTAATGGGTGACTTTCAGAGCACAATTTAAGATCACATTTGGTCCCGTCACAAATATATGGTCGTAAGCATAAGACCTCATACCCATGCTTATTTTTTACTATAAGTGTTCTTCCTGTGTCAGTTTGATTTACAGTCAGGTGCAAGGCTGAAATTAATTCTTTAGCAAAAGCTTGTTTGAGACCCTAGCTTAAAGGGCACCGTTCTCCCGTGGATTTGATAACTCAGGGTCACCTCTAGAAAAAAGGCGAGAATCTTTTTTGCTCCATTTTCGGATCACCAAAAGAAGTAATCATGAGGCAACGAAAATTAAAGTATCACACCAAGACCACCATGATAAAGAACTTGATGTCTTTCTCAACATTGTGAAGGATGGGCGGGCAGTCATCACAAATGGTTAGATTAAAGTTGTTAAAGCCTTCAACATGAAGGAAGGCACGATATGGGTCTTCCGTTTCTTCAACAACAAGAACGATCTAGATGTCTTTTGCCTTGCTCTGCATCGTCTATAAAGCTGTCCTTGCTAACTGCTGCTTGGTCCTAGCTAGTTGTTGTATTTCGATTCAATCAGTATGATGCTCTTGTAATTCTTGAACATGTGTTGTATGTTTGTTATAAATGATCAGTTTTGCCTGCATTCAAGTTGGAATGAAGTTTCTAGTATATTAATTAACCATTGCAATAATCAAATTACATAGAATCTAATACCTCTGGTTTTGTACATAACATTGTAAACAGTTGCTAACGAAAAGGCGCGACCATTGAACTCTAACAACCCACATGCTTCATCTAAGCAAATGGATCGTGATGGATAAATCATTGCACACAATCCTTGCTATAAAATCGCCTGCTATAATCTAATACATTACAGACCGTTAGTAACGAGAAATTGTTTGCGTACAACCAAATCATCAGCCACACTTATTCCTACATAATTGTCTGCGATGAACGTACTTTCGCAAACAATTCATTTTCAAAGAAGTGTGTGCTAATATTGAAAGAATCCCACACATATACAATTTCTCGGTCGTTTGGGAACTCACGCATCGCATACGTTTTCTCGTTACGTCAACGATGGACCCCCTATCACCAACCCACCCAAGCACACGATTCGGGGGACTATCTGCGATTGGGGGTCAGAATCATGTGAATAACACCGTGTTGTACTAGTGCTTGCCCCACATAAAAACCACAAAGACCACAATGAGCACTTCCAGTCATATACTAAAAACCAACATCAATTCAACATAAGAGTATTGATTCCCCTAAAAAAAGCTGAACCACAACAACCACTTGCCAACACTCAACAACAACAGCAGTCAGCCCTAACTCACAAAAACCAGGAGCAAAAAAGCCACCGTCACCCCCACAACCTAACAACAAAATCGAAATCCACCGCCGAAAGGTCAACACCACATCATCACCATGCAAAGCTGGATAGAAAGTAAAATAAATAGAGGGGAAAGAATATCACGTTGCACCAAAGTGAGACATCAGAGGAAGAAGAGAATGACACAAAGCGGAGACGAAGCCCTCCCCCAGGCAACATCTTGAAACAACAACACATGTACGGTGAAGACGGTAAACCAAGGCCACACCAAAGTGCCTCCAATGCCACCGCCAGCAGAAACGCCAGGGACAACCAATGACGACGATGAACAAGCAGAAGGAGAAGCTCCACGAATAGCAAGCACATCGGCTACAGACCCAGGTCTAGCAATATCAGCCGAAATACCTCCCTAGACAACGCAACAACATACCAAGGTCCAGCGATGTCGGTTGAAAACCCTCCCCAAACAACGCTTTCTCCCCTGTGGACAATCGAGGGGAAGCAACCGCACGACACGTATCACATGAGCGCCTTGCAGACGCCGCGACGCTAGCTTGACCATAACCCCCCTCCTCTTTTCAAAAATAAAAATAAAAATAAAAGCCTCCCTCCCCTGCCGTCGACCAAAATGGCTCACCAGCCACGCAGCTCACCCCGCGTGCGTGACCCGGTCAAAATTGGTGACAACAGGCCAAATTGAAGACCGCAATCGACTCTGGAGGTTTCAATCCACATGGGGCTTAATGAACTTAGGATATCTGTACCTTTAAATGCTGAGGAATAAAAGACCATTCTTAATGCTAAAATAAAATCTGTTAAAAAAAAACCTGGACTGTCCGATTACATACCTTTGTAACGTGACGTGAATCCGTAGCCATCGATATAACACCTCGTAAACCCTAACTAAACCCTTGCCGCCCCGAATCCACCGCCTCGTTTCCGGCGTCTCTCGCCGCCGAGACCCCCTTTCCGCCCCCTCTCTCTGGCTCTCTTCTCCACTCGACCAGAACAGCGCCGCCGACATCCACTCACCCGCGCCCCCCCTACCCGTCTCTTGCCGCCAGCCAGCCCCTTCACCCGAGGCGCACGCCTCCGCCGCCGTCAGCCAAGGGGATTCAGTCGACTGAATCCCCATGCCCCCTGCTACGTCCGCCCCCGATGCCCCGGTGGCCGACGGGGACGCGGAGGCGCCGCCGGTGCCGACTTACCGGTCACTGGCAGCGCCGGTCAGCAATCCGGTCGACAAGTTCGCGCTCCTCCCTGCCTTCCTCAAGGTACCATCTGGAACTGGATTCTGCGTGGGACGGCTCCTCCTGCACATGCAATTTCGTCTAAAATTCATGGCTCCGATGATGTAATTTAGCGACACAGGCCGTTTTTCTTCTTCTTTACACGCACTGATAGATTTACGGCGCGCCCATTTTCACAGGAAGTTTTGCCTTATTCTTGTTCTCCACACATCATACCAGTTCAGTCCTCGGTTGGTTTAACAGCTAAGGCACACCACATTCTTCATGTTAACCAGCTATTGTCATCCTCGATTTAGTTGAGAGCCTATGCTACTAACAAAAGTATGAATTGATACCATCACCCCAAACCTGACCAACGTCTTTCATCTAAAAAACCTGACCAACGTCTGCCAAAAATAAGTAGGACTGTTCTAGATTATGCTTTATCGTCTTTGTTGCAGTTAGTGCTAATCAAACATATTATCGACACTGCAAGACAACACAATTAGTTAAGCCCACGTTCTGGAGTATTTTCGTTTGGTGGGGTGGGGTGGGGGGATCAGGCATCTTGCCAACCGTCTGATTGCGTCACTGGGCGCCGTTGGATCAGCCCCGTCATCGTCGTCCCTGTCATGCAATCCCCTCATGTTGTGGCGCTGCGTACCAATCCCGTGGCTCCCTGCAGCACTGGCAAAGAAGACCAAAAAAGGAAGGAGCTCCTCTGCAGCACCGATCGTCGCCCCTTGCAGCAGCAGGCGACCTGACAGCACTGACGGTGGCAGCCCGGTGAAGCACCGATGACGGGCGGGGATGGGATAGGCAGCGGCCGGCACATAGAGATTGTAGAGAGGTAGAGCGCCATGGTAGGAGCCTGGGGAATGGGAATAGGCTATGTGGACGCACGAGGGAGAGAATACGGCCACACCATTGTTTCTGGAGGGCGGTGAACTGGTGGGGCCCAGGAGAAAACGTAGTGTGGCTACAGCGTGCGATCGCGATCCTGTCTGATGGTCGTGCGCCCGACTGATTTGTGGGATTAGCCGCCTGAGGGAAATTGTTTCCCTAGTAATAATCACAAGCAATGATGATTTTGGTGTAGATATTTTTTTTCAACCTTATATTATTGTTTCAATCGTCATCATTTTGGTGTAGATATTTTTTTCAACCTTATATTATTGTTTCAATCCTCTGGTCTTTGGTTAATTCAGTCATATGTCACAAAAAAAAGTGTATTGCACATGCATGATAGCTAGTCTAGTCTAGACAATGTCTCACATCACCTATCTTTGCCTGACTGCTCTCTGGTTTGTTCTGCCCTAGTTTTAATCTGTGCCTGACGTGCGTTTGTTTCATTCCAACTGCAACACTACAGAGGCTTGAGTTTCTATTTGCCGCGTCTTTATTTTTTCAAAGGAGGTGCCAATTACTCATTTGGTCTGGGCATCTTTTGGTCGATCCATCTGATTTGCCCCTTTTCTCTTTGTTTGATGGAATCATTAGGTTAGAGGCCTTGTGAAGGAACACATTGACTCTTTTAACTACTTCATCACCAAAGGAATCAAGAATATTGTCAGGGCAAACAACCGAATCGAAGCACGCAGTGACCCAGAGATTTATCTTGAGTACGATGTTATTCAGTTATACAGCTGCTGTTTTCTTTGTGTCAAATCAGAGTTCTCTTATCTTATGTGTTCTTTTGTTTGCCTTGATGTAGGTACAAAAATATATACATCGGCGAGCCCTCGGTGCAAGTAGATTTTAGAGTTGAGACTATCACACCACACTTTTGCCGCCTTACTGATCGCACGTAAGCTTGACATTGCCTCACTTGTATCTATCTGATGTAACTCTGTGCCGATAATGAACTGAGCATATCAATGAGCTGGAGATATGTGACGAATATCTCTCTCTCTTGTCTACCAAGAACAGCAGGATAACTTCAAATAGCTGCTGGTTTGGTGAAATAGGCAGCTCAAGCTTGTATCTTGTCATGTCATGATTCTAAGCACAAAAAGGCTGGATAAATAGGTAGATAGTTGGAATAATTAAGTACTATAAGCGAGGGTTTTATTTGGGAGAGGGGTTGGGAAGAGAGAATATTGCCTATATAATTCAGGCCGGCCATTGCAAGATTGCTGTTGTAGAAATGCACAATGAACATCAGTATGGATGTTTGAGTTTCTGAGCATATATTACTGGGGACAACTTAGATTTCTGAGTGAATTGGTCTTTTTCACGGGCTAGAATTTTGTAAGTGTCTCTTTGAAAATTGGAATGCATGGGTCTAAAAATACAGGAATAGGAAAAACTTAGGATTAAGATGTCATTAGAATCTTATAAGAAACCAAAACACATAAATTTGCAAAACTGGCTCTTCGGATGCTCTGCAGGAATTTAGCACGAATTTGAAGAGACAATTTTCATGCAAGAGACAAATATTTTTTCAATGAGGTCCAAGCTCATGTTAAAATTCCTAAAAAAATCCTATGGATTGAGCCATTCGGCAGAAAACCTGTAGGGTTCCTACAACCTCATTCTTATGATCCGAAAGGCTTCTACAAAGTTTTCTTGAAAACCCCTCAATGCAAAAGGTCCCTATGTTGGAAAAGCAAGAACCTTGATGCCCAATATTCCATAGGACAGACTAGCTGTGGAATGTGCTTTTAACTAGCTGATTCATCTAACATCAAGCTTGACCATCTTGATTGTACCGCAGTAGCACTGAATTTCATACCTTTTTTTTTTGCTTATCACAAGCTTCCTTTTACCTATTTTTTACCTATTCTTGCTTAATATGTTCCTTTGTTCCTTCAGATATTCTGCTCCTGTGATTGTTGATGTTGAGTACACTGTAGGAAAGACACATGCGAAACATAGGAAGGTAACACATCTAATGTCTGGCTGAAACATCCCCCCTTTCCACCCCACAAAAGAATATTTACTTATTTTGCACATGTATATGGTACTCCTTTGTTCCAAATTAATTTAAGTTATATCGTTGTCCTAAGTCAAACTTCTTTAGTTTGACCAGGTCCATAGAAAAATATGCTCAGATCTACAACATCAAATATATATAGTACGAACTATATTTTATATGAAGAATCTAATGAAACTAATTTGGTGTTGTACATGTTGATATATTTTTCTATAGAATTGGTCAGACTTGTAAGTTTGACTCAGGACAAACCTAGAACTAACATTAATTTGGAACAAAGGGAGTATGGCAGTATGCTAATGAACTCAGAAGTACCTGTTACATGCTTGGTTGTGAAGAAACTTGACCTCCTTTCGTCTTTTTTTTTTCTCCAGCCAAATTTTACCATTGGGTACATGCCTATTATGCTTAGAAGTTATGCTTGTGTTCTGAACGGGAAGGACGAAGCTGAACTAGCAAGATATGGTTAGCCTTCTTATGTTCATCACTGTATATTATTTTTACGTTTCTTAGATAAATTCGCCACTCTACCTTTCTGGTTATGTTGGTGGTTTCACTATTGTGCCTGTAGGTGAGTGCCCTCTTGATCCTGGTGGTTACTTCATTGTGAAAGGAACCGAGAAGGTAACTGGAAACATTGATGCAGTTTTCTCCAGTCTGCCCTGCTTTTTTTTTTGTGTTGATAACAAGTATTCCCTGTAGCCACTACCTACTGCATGCTATAGTGCTAATGCTAAGTGCTCATTTTTTGCGACGCAAGCTCCTGGCGGATTCTTATGTTAGTATTATTTATCGTGCAATATGTTTTGATTCTCAGGTCATCCTAATACAAGAACAGCTATCAAAGAATCGTATTATTATCGACACTGATAATAAAGGAAGGTACTATGTCTACTATTTTAAAATTTATTTCAGTATCCAGCTGATTGTTCTATTTTGAAGGTTTGACAACTGTTGGAAATTGCGTTTATTTTGTGAATTACTTGTCTCTGTGACTATTCCCCTGAATTTACAATCTTGCACTAGTTTGATAATTTACTTGAAGTCATACACTTTGATGTATGGACACATGCTATATAGATCGATATGCCACCGTACACATGGGAGCTTTGCTGCAAAGTAAGGTTAAGAGCCGATGGTGTAAACAAAGAAGGGACATAATTTTTTTTTCTGAAACGCAAGGCAGAAGCTTTGTCATGGTCCATAAATTAAGAAGATTATTGCCTAGTTAATTACGGAAAACCTGGCGGAAACAAATACAAACAAGGCCAAGCCCACTCAAACAACGACATCACGGGGCCATGCCCACTCGAAGCCTGAGTGCCTGACACAACCCCACTCTCACCGATGGCCAGGGGCGGATCCAGACTTCAAATTACCCGGTGTCCACATAGAAGAACACATGCCTACATATCAAACAATTGAATGGCCTACACACTAAACCAATAAGTAAGTGCAAATTGCACCCGGTGCCAGTGACACCGGCTAGCTGTACGTAGCTCCGCCCCTGCCGATGGCACGTCGAAGATCACAAAAGCACTCCAAAAACATGTGCACAAACCAACGGTGATAGCTTGCCTCCCACCATTGCCGAAGAGAAGCCACAACTGCTATGGGAGGAGCAGACCTGGGACATTCCCGCAGATGTGAATATGCCTGCACTCCATATGACCATGCGCCAAATGTGACGTCCAACATATCGCTGACCACCTCGTCGCCCACACGACCGAGGGCAACATCCATGGCGCCTCCAAGCTTTCGGGGTCGCTGCCCCAACTTCCAAACGCTTCGCCGTGCCCTGCGCAGTCCACCTGCACCACCTTTCAGGGTTGCTGCCCCGACGTACCACCGCTCACCCTCGAGGTGCAATACCGTCACATGATAGACAGCCTGCAGCCCGCAGCCAGAGCTGCACAAGGCAAATGCCTGCAGAACACAACCGCCACACCATGTAGGGACCGCCCCAGACATACTGTCCAACTGTCCTTACCAGGACATGTGACCAAGTCACCAAGTTGACTACCTTGCAGCCCTGCGCACAAGGTCACCATCGAAACTGGGCTCACTAGAAGCCCTGCCCAATAAGCTGCCGCGACACTGTTGGCCGCCGCCTCGACACACAAGCCATTCGGGCCGCTGCCGCGACATCCACCAACCCCATGCAACCGCCTCAAGCCGATACTCCAAAGTGATTAGGCTGCTTATAGCTATAAACCATTTGGCAAAGTATATACACGGCTAAGGCATTTTTGAATATCTGATTGATAAATACAAAACCCGACCAATGTCTTTTCACATGATTGCCTTGTCTCTGATTAGTACTGTCAGGGAAGCAGTTCATCTCTAATCCCAACCATCCTGGTTAAAATCTTTAGCCTTTAAGTTGCTTGTTCACTCATTATTGAAGTTGCTTCTTTTTGTGTGCATGCCATTCCATTGATGTGGTTCTATATGAGGCACTGAGCCTAGTCCTTTTTGGCTGGGGGAGTGGATATGCAACCCCATCATCTGGGTTTATGTCCTCATGGACACGAATTTGTGTTCTACTGTATGGATCTCCCTTACAGTTTTCTTTCGAAAAGGATGCCGTTCTGCATGTTCCATTCCCTTTCTGAGGTGCACTGCAATCCATTACAGGCTGCTTAGAATCTTACGACTTCATTTTTCTGTTGTTTAGGGTAACTGCATCTGTTACTAGCAGCACACATGAAGTAAAAAGCAAGACAGTGATTTGCATGGACAAAGAGAAAATTTATCTACATCTGAATCAGTTCACTAAGCCGGTATGCAACTGATGCACTGTTGTCCCATTAAAAAGTCCTTCCATTTCATAGTAGTAGACCGTTCTACTTGACCCTTGTTTAACAATATAGGATCCACACATTTAACGAGTTCTTCAACTTCTACGTTAATTCTTTTCAAATACTTAATGGTCATGGCTTGGTGGTTGGTAATATGGTTCATTGATGGATATGCCATTTTCTCCTACGATTATAGACATGGTGAAAAAGAGTTATAGGTGTGGGACCGTACATGTTTTCTATGAGGCAGCTAGGTGTGCAGCTCCTTTTAAGAGATCAATCATCTCCTCTAATAGGAATAGCATGGTCTGAGTAGTCTTCTCTTCCCTGATATCACACTTGATGTATCCTTAACGATTGCGAACATGCAAGGCCTTACGTTTCTTACCGATAATTATTACGTTGATCATAACTGTAGTTTCCGAGCATTGAAACTTCTGCAGATTCCTATAATTGTGGTTATGAAAGCTATGGGAATTGAAACTGACCAAGAGGTTGTACAAATGGTTGGAAGAGATCCAAGATATGGTGACCTCCTATATTTGTCTATTCAGGTAACTTGTTATTTTTACTTTGTTGCTTTACTTTTGTGGCTATATTATAACGATGATCCTCTCACCGTATTATTATTTGATCTTTTAGACTGTCAATTGTTAAATCTTTCAGGCCGTCTGAATTTTGTTGTTTTTGCTCTATTAGGAATGTGCCACAGAGAGAATATATACACAACAGCAAGCTTTGCAGTACATGGATGACAAGGTGAAACTTCATGTTGTATTATTAAATAGCGATGAAGCAATCTAAGCTTTGGAAGAGTACATCCCTTGTTTCTAACTCATGCATTTTCTTCTGCGTCTGTTGAAAGAGTGTTAGGCATTTGACCAGAAATGTCTAATACTTCCCCAAGAGTAGTCTGTGACACTTCTGATCTCTTTATTACTTCTACAGTCGCAGTATATAGTTCTTTTGAAACCGCCTCAGTCTTCTTATTACGTGATTATTTAATTACCCTACATCATCTATACTCAATTTGAGGAGTGTGTTTGTGGTGGTGGGGGTGGGGGGGGGGGGGGGAGGGGATAGAGAGTTTCTTTCACTTTTTACTATTATACTAAGGTATTTGCTGATTACCAAACTATTAAAAACCACCAGGATCTGTAGCATCCATGGGCTCTTGTCCATAGAACAACTGAAAGAATGTATTTGATGATTTTTCATTTTGTTGAAACATGAAGTTGATGGTTTACCTAGCATAAAAAAAACTAAATTTCTTATGTAGTTGCATGTGTGTATTGAATGTTGGATCTTTTCTGAACATATACTGTCTGCTATATTTGCAGGTGACATATGCTGGTGCAGGAAATATTAAGGTAATTATTAGTTGCAGATCATATGTTGCTTTCTTTGAAAAGTTGATGGTAATAAAAATAATATAATACAGTTATAGAATCCCATATTCTGTTGCTAAACTGATTGTTATGGATTATTGGATTAGTAATAAAAAGCTTAAGTTACTGCATTTGCTCCACATGTCAATCTATGCTTTCAGAATGGTATATATACTGACTTCAGTTTAAATCATCTGATGACTGCTCTCTCTCGCTCTCACTTTCAGGACGGTCGGTCAAAATTAATCCTCCGTGATGTTTTTGTTGCGCATGTACCGGTGAGATAGATGTTTCACCTAGATTCTTCAGCCAGAATATTTTATTCTTTCTCACATGCATGCCGTCTCTCCTGTAGGTTAACAATGGGAACTTTCAACCAAAGTGCATATACACTGCTGTAATGTTAAGGCGAATGTTGGATGCGATCTTGAATTCTGACACCTTCGATGACAAGGCAAGTCCAGAGCTGGTCGCTGTATCATTTTAGTGAATAACTCCTAAGATCTACCAAAAACACATTCCTTTTTTGCTTCACTATTGCTTCGGTGGAATGAAAATAAGAATCCATGTAAGTTTCAGCCTGGGCCTAAAGAAGAATTAACTTGTTCTTTTTTTCTGGAAAATTAAGAACTTCTATTCACACCGTCGCAAGATTTCTATGGAAATCAGCTAATCGCAAGTTTACAGAGTGTTTATGGTGACATATGTTTTTATGATGTACACTTGAGTACTGTTCACAGTAAGTTCAGTAAATTAGACTAGTTTGATCTTAGAAAACCAAGGAGTAACTTATCTTATTTATTTCTTGGACATTATTCAATTTTGAATTCCAGTCTGCTTTTACTTTTTATGCATGATTGCAAGCATGAAAGCATGCAATCTGCTGATAATCTAGGAACCAAAGATATTTCTACATGAGAAGTTGAGAACTAAGCATGGCCTATTCTCACTATTCTCTGTTTAGACATGTTTGAATTATCTTATACATCAAATTTACCTGTTTGCCGCCCTGTTGATATTTCATGTTCGATTTTTTTTCAGGATTATGTGGGAAACAAGAGGCTTGAGCTGTCTGGTCAATTAGTATCCCTGCTTTTTGAGGTATTTATTTTTCTTACCATTTCATTAGATGTTGTGCATTATGTGATTGTGTCTCTTACTGTGCTACTACTTTGTGAAGGATTTGTTCAAAACGATGAATACCTATGCTGTAGACCGTATGAACAAAAACAGTGACATGGCCCGTTCCAGTCCTTTGGATTTTAGCCAGGTAATGAAAATCAGGTGCATATTATTGATGCTCATCTGGTTATCCCTTTTGCCTTTTACCGCAATATAATGTTACTGTAGCTTCACACTTCGACGTTGCACACAGTTCCTGTTTCACTATTTCCTTTGAGTTGCAGTCTCTAGTAATATAGCTGTTGCTGCTAGCTTATGTTACCTTGCTGAGTTTACTAAGTGGAGTCATTTTTCGTTGTTTGGTAATTTTGCTACTTCTTAATTCCACATATTGAAATGTCTTCAAAACCACAAGCTTGTTCACCAGATCTGTAAAATATTTTCTCATTTATAAAAATACGAAATGAATTTCTTGTCTGCTCTTGCAATAGGAATTGGGAGGTTGTTAAGCTCTTAAGGACTTTGGTTGTTTTTGCATGTCCTGAAAGTACAAATTCTGTTGGTTAAACATATATTAATATAATAGGTAAATTAGCAACTCACAAGCAAAGACAAATTTAACTCTGCAAGTGGTCGCTCTTTACCAAAGCCGCAAATTCACTCTTAACATGTGGGTGGCAGTGCAATTTACTCGTTCCATAACAATGTGCAGCTTAAAAGTAACCATCTCTTTGCATGAACTTTTTCTCTTATACGTTACAAGTTACGTTTGGATGCTGAAAATGCCACTTTCTGTATCATGAGGCTCCATAACAAACTTGATAAACGGTAACTCAGTATATGAATTCATTACCATTTTGGTCTTGCTCTGCACATTATATTGGAATGCATCTTATTTGGAGTGTTGCACCAGGAATCAGGAACCCAGTAGAATAGTGAATGAGGTGATGGTGTATGAAATGATTCAGTGTAGTTCCTTTGTTCTGAAACAAACAGTGTAGTTTGGAGAAATTTACTCGAAGTCATTTGGGATGCCCCGATGTGGTATCTTAGATATGTAATTCCCTTCCTTTGCGCAGTTGATAATGCAGCAGGATGTAATAACCTCTGGTTTGGAGAGAGCTATTTCCACGGGAAATTGGGACATTAAACGATTTAAGATGCATAGAAAGGGTGTTTCACAGGTATCTACTCGTTCAACCTATAGAGTCCCAATTCTCTGTTCACTGAGTTTGAGGCGTTTTAATTTTTTCTTCTACTTCTATGCAGGTTCTGTCTAGGTTATCCTATATGGCGTCTTTAGGCTATATGACACGCATAACACCACAGTTTGAGAAGACCCGGAAAACAAGCGGTCCACGTGCTTTGCAGCCCAGTCAGGTGAGGACAAAGTTTAGTATGTTTGTACTTCATAAAGGTACATAAATATGCCTTTTTTTCTGTAACAGTGGGGTATGCTTTGTCCTTGTGATACACCCGAAGGGGAAGCTTGTGGATTGACGAAAAATCTAGCTTTAATGACTCATGTTACAACAGATCAGGAGGAGGGCCCACTGAGGAATCTGGTTTGTTTTCTCTAATTCAGCTATTTTTATTTCCTTGGCTTTAATGCTCTGTATCTTCGTCCCAGTGCATTTTTTAGCATGCTCATGTGTGTATGAGCTATTGACGAGCCGATAGTCAAACTTTTGGTTGGTTGGTGGAATTTGGGAGTATTCACATACTCCCTCCGTCCCAAAATAAGTGTCTTAACCTTAGTATAACTTTGTACTAAAGTTAGTACAAAGTTGAGACACTTATTTTGGGACAGAGGGAGTACCATGTTTTGGCACCTCAGTGGGTAAGCGTGTAATCTGTGATGTGAAGCTGCAGCATTTGCTGCTTCCAGATCAATCACGCCGTGAGCATCACCGACGAGTTGCGTCTTTTAGATCTCGGTGGGGTGGAATTGGTGGCATGTTGCCACTAGTCCAGTAAGTCCTGAAAACCGGAGGCTGGGAAGTTGATCTGATAAGGACAGCCTGAGCAGGTGGGTCATGGTTTCTTCTGATTGGCCACGCAAGAGACAAGCCGGTGCATGCTGCAGCCCTTGCACAGTGAGCCTCTTGCCGTCAAGCAGTGGTCTTGACATGCCAATCAAATGAAGAACTTCACCCGCTTCCAGGACCTTGTTAAGCTTCAGGCCAAGCTTAGACCTTGAGATGATGCTCCCTGTAAGAGGAGGTCGTAACAAAGACTTGGACCTTGAGATGATGTTAAACACCAGGTTAGCTTGTGCAGCAGTGTTGTGAGCTGCAGCACACAGACCATGAGCCACACTTGGACGTATTGCCACAGGGCGAGTGAGCTGAGTGCCCCCTGATGTTAATGATCCATCGCCTGCCCTCCAGCGCCTCCTGCACAATAAGGCACACGACGCTTCCTAGTGCGTCTTGAGCTGAGCTTCTATAGCTCAGGAGCAATCTTGATTCTGCCGTTCGACCATCGATCCTCCCAGAAGAGCGTTGTTGTTCTGTCACCAACAACAGTCTTCGAGGAGACAGCTAACATACTCCGCTTCACCTCTAGGAGATTGCATATCGAACCCCCACCAAGGAGATAGCGGGACTGTGCACAACATGAGGCTAGTCGCAGTCCTTGGATACCAAGGCCACCATACTTCATTGGCCGGCACACCTTTTCCCAGTTAGATGTGCCACCCACCCTGGGTGTCCACTCTGCCTGTCCAATGGAATCCCTGAAGGATCTTCACTGCTTTTGAAACTTATTAGACAAACCGAACATCAGAAGCTGATGAACTGATGAAGCAGGATTGCTGCAAGCACCACCTTGACAAGGGTAAGCCGTTCGCCTTCATCATCATAGGCGCCTTCCACGTAGGTACCCGCTTTACAATCCGGTCTCCAAGGGGTTTGAAGGCTTTGCTAGAGTGTTTTTAAATCGGGAGTGGGATCATGGGGTATTTGAAGGCTTCGCTGGAGTGTTTTCGAAGGCTTCGCTAGCACACTCCATCACCGTCCCAGCATCCCCGCCTTTCTCCTCGGAGCAACGTATGGGGGTTACCAAACACTTGGCAAAGTTGGTGTGCGGCCATCTTCTCTGTCTCTCGTCGAATCCGATCTCTACCGCCACCGAGGAGCCGCAAGGGAGAAGACAGACAGGCTGCTTGCTCGCCCAACCTCGGAGGAAGCCACATCACACATTGTTGCTTTGTGGACCTCCCCGCGAATGGCAGAGCACTTGCCATTGTGGATCTTTTGGTGGGGGGAAATTCCCCAACTTCTCTGATCCCAACTCTTCTGCCTCCAATCTACTCCGTTGTTGAAGCACGTCGTGGCAGATGCTGCCACCATCCTTTAGCTTGCTCCATGCCACCTGCTATTGGAGAAACATCGGTGTCTCTTCGCTGATGAGCTCCTTAGAAAATCTATTGGTCCTTGGACTGGAGAATAAAACCACCAAGCATGGTCTTAGTGGTACCCAACTCATCTGTGAATCTGTATGGTCCAGGTGCTTTGCTTCACAGCATCCCACGTCTCCACACCAAATGGGGTGTCAAGGTTCACTTAGTCTTCTGCGCGTGCACCTAGAAAGTCTAGGTTAAGTGGGAATTCCTGTTGCTCTGCCGTACCAGAGTGAGTTGAAGTGATCAAAAGTTACATTTGCCACAGCCTTGTGGTTCGAGACTATGAATGTTTTGAGTCAATATATGCGTTGCAATATTTTGTTTATTATTTTTCTCTCGTTTGTCTTGCATCCATTGACATATAATTCTATGTTTTGTTCATTCTTTCTTGTAGTGTTTTAGCCTAGGTGTGGAAGATTTGTCACTTCTGTCCGGAGAAGAAATCCATGCACCGGGTTCGTTTCTGGTCATGTTCAATGGATTAATACTAGGGAAGCACAGGCAGCCTCAGGTCTAGTTTCATATAAACAGTACATATATCTCAAATTATTTCCCTTATTTATTCTCATAAAGTTACATATGATGCTTTCCAGAGATTTGCTAATAATATGAGAACATTCCGCCGATCAGGCAAAATTGGAGAGTTTGTAAGCGTTTTTGTAAATGAGAAACAGGTATTATTTCTTCTCTTGATTACTACTAGCTTAAAATGGATCTTATCGCCATGCTAATAAATATTTTGGTCCTATCTGCTGATAACAGAAAAAGGTTTTTGAGAACCTCAAAACTCTGCCTAGGATGGTACTAATCGAAACTTTGTTACTAGCTTTCACTGGTGGATTTAATGGTCACCGTGGGCTCGTGGCGGCATCAACTGACCCAGAGCTTTTCGGAAACAGCTTTAGAGTTTGGATTAGCTTATTTTACATGTAATATTAATCTAGTTATGTATGAAGGATTGACCAAATAGGTATTAGTTCCTGCGGCCATCACTGCTTACACCTGCAACTAACTAAATCTGCCAGACTGATTATGCAAAGGTGATACCCCCAGATTGTGTCCTGTATCCAACTGGATGATAACCGTTGTGGTTCAGCATCCTCATATCATACACAAAGAGCTCTCAACTTTTTGTAGTGAGGGTCACTCTTCCGCCCTCTTCTTGTTTGCAAATCTATCGTACCTGAATTTTGCAATGCAAGTTGGTGTAAAGATTGTCTAATGCAGCCAGTTCAGTAAATCCTTGCTAGGACCATATTGCGACATGCCAGCCAGAAGTAGGGTTTTGCTGTGCAGTTCTGCTAGTCTGAAGCTATAACATAATATTGGCATTTGCTGTCAATGCGGGTTTATGTACCAACTACCGATTAATTAATTGCTATGGCAAGCTTAGTTTCAATGCCATAAGGCTTGGAGGCCAAACATTTTAGTATTCTTGAAGATTTAAGTCAAAAGCCTATGCAGTATTCAGGATGTATTGCTCTCTCTCCATGGATGCACCTTATGAAGTTGCACTGTGTAACAAAACTCATTGATCTGCCTTTTCTTTCTTTATTAAGAATGCTTTTGAGATACTAACCTTGTTTGTCATTATAGCATTGCATTCATATTGCCTCTGATGGTGGCCGCGTTTGTCGTCCACTTATAATTGCTGACAAGGGCAGATCAAGGGTTAAAGAGCATCATATGAAAGAACTGAGGGTTAGCAACTTGTTCTTCTTGATCTATTGTCATTTGTTTGATCTTTATCTCACAACTGATTTCACTGTAGGATGGTATTCGTTCATTTGATGATTTTCTGCGTGATGGATTGATTGAATATCTTGACGTCAATGAAGAGAATAATGCATTGGTATATCTTGATTCTTTTGTGTTTTCGTGCATGCTTCATTTATAGTCTGATCAAGTGATTAAGATGATTCAAACAGATTGCGTTGTATGAGCATGTGGATCAAGATGGTGTTCAAAGAAGCAGCATCACTCACATTGAAATAGAGCCAATGACCATATTAGGTGTTGTAGCTGGACTTATTCCATATCCGCACCATAACCAATCTCCACGTAACACTTATCAGGCAAGGATGCGGATTATTGATATACATCTCTATAGTTTTTGGAATATTCTTACTTGATGTGTTCTTGTCTGCAGTGTGCAATGGGTAAGCAAGCGATGGGAAATATTGCGTATAATCAGGTAAGAAGCAGCTGGAGTTCCTTTTTCTCAGTTTAATCCTCCATTTTCTTGCTTTCCATGAATGCTAAATAAAGCGGTCTTGTTGCCGACGGTACATGCATCCAGATCATTCAAAAGCATCTAACCACATTCCTGGATAAAATTAGTTTCATTTGCACCATATTTGACTCTATGATGTTATGATCCTGTGGTCCTTCCTTGCTCAATTCTTCTTTCCCTCTTGGTGTGCACTAATGTGTATTTGGAATTTTCTGTAGTTGTTTCGAGCAGATTCTCTACTTTATTTACTGGTGTACGCGCAACGTCCCCTGCTTACAACAAAAACAATTGAGTTGGTTTGTCCCCCCCACCCCCCCTCCTCTTATCCCCGTGCAGACACAAACACACACACCCTCTCATAGTTCACGTGACTAATACTTTATGGCAAATCTTTCAGGTGGGATACGATAAACTTGGCGCTGGGCAGAATGCGACTGTTGCTGTAATGAGTTATAGTGGATATGATATTGAAGATGCAATTGTGATGAACAAATCATCTCTTGATCGTGGTTTTGGTCGTTGCATAGCAATGAAAAAGTATGATACACTTCAAATAAAGATGCTGTTTCATTTGCTCTGACTGAAGGGCTTGGGGAGCATGTCCTTAATGCTGTTGTTTATGTTTTTATAATTGTATTTTTGGTTCTCATCCTACAGGTACACCGTAACATCGGAGAAATATGGAGATGGTATATCAGACAGGATTGCTAAACCCCAGAGAGATAGAGATGGTGTCTTGATAAAGCAGAATATGCGGGTATAAAAATGACTGATCATTGCTATTTATCCTGTACTATTAAATCCTTCACTTTTCTCAGTAGGATGGCTTATTAAGCAATTTTAAAGTGAACAGTACAAAAAGTCATTTTGAAAATCTAGGATAAAAGTAAGAAAATTGTGTAGGCAGTGAATGTCCAACTCATTCCTATTGAGCTATTTGGATTTTCGGAAAAGAAATAAAACAAAAGTCTCCTATTGTCCACATTTGGAGATGTATAAAGAGGCCGTTTCATTCAGTCTGTTGTATCTCAGTCCCATCCGCCTAAATATGTTTATGAAATTTGGATTTCATGAGCTTTCGTCGAGATGATATTTTTGTTGTGTTGCAGCCTTGATAATTTTGACTTTTTAGTATCAAATTTCATTTTTCTTTGAGTGTTTTCTAAGAACTGCATAGAGAATGTATAACAGAGCCACAGTGGTGTCCGCAGTTTATTGTTTGTGTTTAGTTGGTTAGTTATGAGTTGTAGGATCAAAAGGGGTTCATCAGTTCCAAAAACCCGAACTGTCTATATCTTTTTGTATCTATTATCCGTGTATTTAGTTATTCACAAACATTTAAATATAGCTCCTAAAACAAGAAACATTTTTGTAAGGCATTGGATGAAGATGGATTTGTTGCACCTGGTCAAATAATCCGCAATCATGATATCTATGTGAACAAGCAAACACCCAAGGTTACCAATAGAACTCCTGGTACTACGTTAACAGACAGGTGAGTATTGCTATGTTCGTGATTCATTTTGTTACGTTCCATCCTCCACGTATTTGGCTTTTGAAGAATGATAAATGTGCATTATTGTTTAATATTACTTATCCAGGGACTATAGGGACTCACCTGCTGTTTACAAAGGTGTCGATGGTGAGACTACCGTTGTAGATCGTGTAATGCTTTGTTCGGATACAAATGACAAATTGACCATTAAGTGTATTATCCGTCACACTAGGAGGCCGGAGGTAGGTTTATTCGGTAAATTCCCTTGAATTCAGGTGTAGAAATATGAACTTAAATTTGCTATTCATGTTTGTGACTCAGGTTGGTGACAAGTTTAGTAGCAGACATGGACAAAAAGGTGTTTGTGGCACCATTGTTCAGCAGGAAGACTTCCCCTTCTCTGAGAAAGGAATATGCCCTGATTTAATTATGAATCCCCATGGATTTCCAAGGTTTTGTATTGGCTTTGGTTATATTGTACACTCGTTTTGTCTTCTTCTCATATAATCTCTGTTTATGGGCTTCTATTTTTGGCATGTCTCTGACTGGAACCATTTAACTGGGAAATTTTAATTCATGTCTTATACTCTTATTTAACTCTGCTTCAACACACAAACATGCTAGCCATCTCAAGGAATCCATTTCTAGAGGTTTAATTTGAATAATTTGTTATCGCTTCCCCTCCAGTTCAAAAAAGCATTGTTGTACTAGACTTAAGTTTTGCTTTGGGAGTTGTGCTTAGATTCAAAATTTAGGATGAAAAAGTGAAACTGGGTTACCATCACAACTTGTGACTTGTTATTGTGATAACTAATAAAAATAAATAGATTGGATAATTACTCCATCATTGGAGTTGTGATTGTGACACTTAAAATAGAGGTTGATTCCTGTGATCCAGTCCAGCTCATCTATGCCAACCCAGGTTTTATGATGGTCATGTGCATACTAAATAGCAATTACAGTGTTATATTCTGATTGTTTGAAGTTGGTATTTCCTCCATGTCACAAATTCCCAGTACATGTCCTATTAGAATCTGCACCGGTCAAGCATTTCAAAGTTTCACCGTTAATTTAGACTATGTCCATTGTGGAATATACTGAAATTATGTAATGCTTATTTGATTTGAAGAGACATTTTCATGATCAAAATGTAACCTTGACGAACGTGTTAATGTTTTTAAAATATGTATCGTGACAGAGGGAGTACTATTTTGTTTCGTGGTGTTTCTTCAGCCTGACTGACTCTTATTCTGCTCACCAGTCGTATGACAATTGGTAAAATGATTGAACTTCTTGGGGGAAAGGCTGGTGTTTCTTGTGGCCGATTCCATTATGGCAGTATATTTGGTGAACCAAGTGGTAATGCTGATAAAGTTGAAGACATAAGGTATGCTGGTACCATGTAATACCATAGTTTGCTGACAACAAATCATAATTAGAAGACATTTACAATGATTCATCAACATTGCTTTTCTTTTGCATACCAGCCATACGCTTGTCAAGCACGGCTTCAGCTATAGTGGAAAAGATTTCTTGTACTCAGGTGTGTTTTCAGTATGAAGTTACTTTGGCAAGAAACTTTGATTATGTTATTACAAGTCAGTATTGAGTATTGACTGAATTCACTGAATCTGAAAGTAGTAGTGCCACAGCTAATATCCTAATAAACTAAGAAAACAGATTCTTGAACCTCCTTTACTCTCATGTCCAAGGTTATTAAGGCGGTAAGGCGTTTAAAGGAGATCAATCCCTGCCTTACCACCTAATGGACGGTTAAGCACAACAACAACAACAACAAAGCCTTTAGTCCCAAACAAGTTGGGGTAGGCTAGAGGTGAAACCCATAAGATCTCGCGACCAACTCATGGTTCGGGCACATGGATAGCAAGCTTCCACGCACCCCTGTCCATAGCTAGTTCTTTGGTGATACTCCAATCCTTCAGATCTCTCTTTACAGACTCCTCCCATGTCAAATTCGGTCTACCCCGACCTCTCTTGACATTCTCCGCACGCTTTAGCCGTCCGCTATGCACTGGAGCTTTTGGAGGCCTGCGTTAAATATGCCCAAACCATCTCAGACGATGTTGAACAAGCTTCTCTTCAATTGGTGCTAACCCCAACTCGATCTCGTATATCATCATTCCGGATTCGATCCTTCCTCGTGTGGCCACACATCCATCTCAACATACGCATCTCCGCCACACGTGACTTGTTGAACATGTTGCCTTTTAGTCGGCCAACACTCAGCGCCATATAACATTGCGGGTCGAACCGCCGTCCTGTAGAACTTGCCTTTTAGCTTTTGTGGCACTCTCTTATCACAGAGAATGCCAGAAGCTTGGCGCCACTTCATCCATCCGGCTTTGATTCGATGGTTCACATCTTCATCAATACCCCCATCCTTCTGCAGCATTGACCCCAAATATCGAAAGGTGTCCTTCTGAGGCACCACATGCCCATCAAGGCTAACCTCCTCGCGCCTAGTAGCTATGTTTTCAAGGCGTCCAGGCGCTGGGGGGGGGGGGGGGGGGGGGCTCAACGCCTAGGCGCTCAAAGCGCGAGGCGAGGTGACGCCTTAGACACTTTTTATTAGGCGCTAGGGGAACTAATATGGCAGCATCAGCACCATCAGAAAACATGGGCAGGTGAGGGGAAAAGAGAGGCAGAGAGGAGCCTTACCTTGGGAGAGGGCTGCCGGCGGCGGAGGAGCTTGGCCGGAGAGGGGGAGGGCCGGCGGAGATGGATCTTGGCCGGAGAGCGGAAGGGCCTGCGGAGGAGGAGCTTGGCCGGAGAGGGGGAGGCCGGCGGTGGAGGAGCGGATCTGGGCCGGTGGAGGAGCTCCTCTCTCTTTTCCCCTTGATTTGGAGTCACGGGTGTGTTTCCCTCTCTCCTGCCTCTGTTTACCCCATCTTTCCCGCCCAATTCCTGAGTCTGGCGCGGGCCAGCTGCTGTTTCCCGCTCAAACCTGGCCACGCATGTCCAGGGCGTCCGAAATCGACCAAAGCGGCGCCTTACCCGCCTAGGCGACGCCCTGGACGCCTCAAGAGCACAAGGCGGACGCCTTAGAGAGGAAACTAAGGTGACGACGACGCCTTGACGTCCCCGAGCGCTCTGACGCCTAAGCGTCGCCTAGGCGACGCCTTGAAAACATAGCCTAGTAGTACTGAAATCGCACATCATGTACTCGGTTTTAGTTCTACTAAGCCTAAACCCTTTCGATTCCAAGGTTTGTCTCCATAACTCTTAACTTCCTATTTACCCCCGCCCGACTATCGTCAACTAGCACCACATCATCCGCAAAGAGCATACACTATGGGATATCTCCTTGTATATCCCTTGTGACCTCATCCATCACCAAGGCAAAAAGATAAGGGCTTAATGCTGACCCCTGATGCAGTCCTATCTTAATCGGGAAGTCATCAGTGTCGACATCACTTATTCGAACACTTGTCACAACATCATCGTACATGTCCTTGATGAGGGTAATGTACTTCGCTGGGACTTTGTGTTTCTCCAAGGCCCACCACATGACATTTCGCGGTATCTTATCATAGGCCTTCTCCAAGTCAATGAACACCATATGCAAGTCTTTTTGCTCCCTGTATCTCTCCATAAGTTGTCGTACCAAGAAAATGGCCTTCATGGTCGACCTCCCAGGCATGAAACCAAACTGATTTTTGGTCACGCTTGTCATTCTTCTTAAGCGGTGCTCAATGACTCTCTCCCATAGCTTCATTGTATGGCTCATCAACTTAATTCCACGGTAATTAGCACAACTCTGAACATCCCCCTTGTTCTTGAAGATTGGTACTAATATGTTCCGTCTCCATTCTTCTGGCATCTTGTTTGCCCGAAAAATGAGGTTGAAGAGCATGGTTAGCCATACTATCGCTACGTCCCCGAGGCCTTTCCACACCTCAATGGGGATACAATTAGGGCCCATCGCCTTGCCTCCTTTCATCCTTTTTAAAGCCTCCTTGACCTCATACTCCTGGATTCGCTGCACAAAACGCACACTGGTCTCATCAAAGGAGTCGTCCAGTTCAATGGTAGAACTCTCATTCTCCCCATTGAACAGATTGTCGAAGTACTCCCGCCATCTATGCTTAATCTCCTCGTCCTTCACCAGGAGTTGGTCTGCTCCGCCCTTGATGCATTTGACTTGGCCAACATCCCTCGTCTCCTTTCGCGGATCTTGGCCATCTTGTAGATGTCCCTTTCGCCTTCCTTCGTGCCTAGCCGTTGGTAGAGGCCCTCATACACCCGACCCCTTGCTTCACTGACAGCTCGCTTTGCGGCCTTCTTCGCCATCTTGTATTTCTCTATGTTGTCTGCAGTCCTATCCAGGTATAGGCATCTGAAACAATCTTTCTTCTCCTTAATCGCCTTTTGGACATCATCATTCCACCACCAGGTATCCTTAGCTTCGCTTCTCCTTCCCTTGGACACTCCAAACTCCTTCGAGGCCACCTTACGAATGCAAGTCGCCATCTTCATCCACACATTGTTCGCATCCCCTCCTTCCTCCCAAGGGCCCTCCTTAATGACCCTCTCCTTGAACGCCTGAGCTACCTCCCCCTTGAGCTTCCACCACTCGTTCTAGCGACTTTGGCACGCTTATCCCGCTGGACATGGACCCGAAAGCGGAAGTCAGCAACCACTAGCTTATGCTGAGGGACAACACTCTCTCCAGGTATCACCTTACAATCTAGGCACGCACGCCTATCTTCTCTTCTCGAGAGGATGAAATCAATCTGGCTAGAGTGTTGGCCACTACTATAAGTCACCAGATGTGATTCTCTCTTTTTAAAGAGGGTGTTAGCTACGATCATGTCGTAGGCTAGAGCAAAGCTCAAGACATCTTCTCCTTCTTGATTCCTGGTGCCATAGCCAAAGCCCCCATGCACCCCTTCAAAACCTGTGTTAGATGTACCCACGTGGCCATTGAGGTCTCCTCCTATGAAGAGCTTCTCGCCAATCGGTACACTCCTAACCATGTCCTCCAGGCCTTCCCAGAACTCCCTCTTGGTGTTCTCATTGTGGCCTACTTGCGGGGCATACACGCTGATAACATTGAGAACTAAGTCCCCAACCACCAGCTTGACCAGGATAATCCGGTCCCCACGTCTCTTGACGTCTACCACTCCATCCTTGAGGCTCTTGTTGATCAAGATGCCTACGCCATTTCTGTTTGTAGCCGTCCCCGTGTACCACAGCTTGAAGCCGGTATCCTCCACCTCCTTCGCCTTCTGACCCCTCCATTTGGTTTCTTGGACGCAAAGGATATCAACACTTCTCCTCACCGCTGCATCAACTAGCTCCCGAAGCTTACCTTGTCAGAGACCCTACGTTCCAGCTACCTAAGCGAATCCTCCTAGGCTCGGCTAGCTTCCTTACCCTTCGCACTCGTCGAGTCAAATGCGAAGACCCTTGCTCATTTTCCACTACATCCGGGCGCCGATGTAGCGCGCCACTAAGGATGCGCCGACCCGATCCTCGTTCACTTGACACCGTATCCAGATCAAGACACGGCGCGCCACCGGGGGGGTGACGGCCCGGCCCTTGCCCATTTGACACCACACCCGGGTTCCGATGTGGCGCGTCGTTGAGAGGGTTACGCCCCAACGAAAATCTTTTGGGTTTCATCTCCATAAGAGTGGCTGGGTTTTTACGTTGGCTCGCCAAGCCTATCACAACCCTCCTCCTTTACCCGGGCTTGGGACCGGCTATGTTGAGACAACATAGGCGGAGTTAATGGACGGTTAAGCACCTAAGGTGAAAAAGTGCCAGGGCATCTTACTGCTTAAATGTCGCCTTATGGAGGCTTTAAATACCATGCTCATGTCACGTTGAGGCACTGCAGAAAAAAGAACTGCAAAATCCAATCCAATTTTTCGTAAACATATGAGGACTTCATTCAATCTCGTTCAGTTGTTGTGAACTGCTCCATGAATATTTTCAGTGTAATTTATAGAAGTGCAGACTGTAAGTTCAATCTCAGTAAAGATAGCAATAGGGATGTCTTGGTACAAGCAACCTTTATCTGTCAGCTTTTGCCCGTTTTGGTCAAACTGGTCACCATTGTTCTGATCGAGGCAAGATCTATTCCAAGGACCTTAGGCCAATATATGTACAAGTACAGGTATGGAGATAAAGTAGGAATCCAAATACGGAAGCAAATACATAGGGCTCCTAGTACAATATATTTCTCTAATAATCATCAGTCTCCTGAAGAAGTGTACATGCTATGTACCTAAGAGTCATAGTACAATACATCTCTCTAACAACCATCAGCTTCCTAAAACCCTATATTATTACCTATTAGATGTATCCGAAGCTTCAAATGATATTTACTGTTTGAAAACCCGCTGCTTTTTTTTTCTCCAGTCGTGACAAATCGGGTTAAGTAATGCTTTTTGTGTGGAAAACATATTTCTGGACCCTCCTAAGTCATAACCACAAATGAAGTTTATCATCCACATTTTGCCATGTCTAACCCATTCCCCGCTTGTCTGTGATTACAGGCATGCTGGTACAAGTGTTTATAAATTCCATACAAATACAAACACAAATAGTTAACTATTATCACTCTTAATCACATAGAAACTTAAGAAATATAGATACTCTGTGCAATCTTCCAATTTCTTGACTACACATTCTGTTATCTTCTGGTAATCCGAATTTATGTGGCACTAGATATGCCGTTTTAGATTTTGATAATGCAAATTCGGTATTGTCTTATTTGTGAGATGTTCTTTCTTCATGGAGTGGGCCTTGAAAGCTGATGTTTTTCTCCATTTCAGGCATTTTAGGCCATCCTCTGCAGGCATATGTCTTCATGGGGCCAATCTATTACCAGAAACTGAAGCACATGGTAGGCATGTTTTGTTTGTCTGGTTCTCTTTTGTTTGGTCTTTTTGGGGCTTTGTTTTCTGTACGATTGGTGATGAATGTTGACAGGACTGACCAATGCTTTTTCAAACTTCAAACTGTACATGGAAAGTTCTGAAATGTTTTGGCAAGTACATACTTGTTGCTTATTGGTTTATCCAAATTAACTGGTTCCTATGATGTCTTCTTCTCAGCTTGCTTGAGATGTCATTGTAGTTTTTTTTTTGGTATAATTTTGTAAAATATTTGCTTGCGTATGGATTCCCCAGGTTCTTGATAAGATGCATGCTCGGGCTAGTGGACCACGAGTACTACTGACCAGGCAACCTACTGAAGGGCGAAGTCGTGATGGAGGTTTACATCTTATATATAATTTTGTAAAATATGTGGCTTTGGAGGCTAGCCCTTTTCCTTGTTGACTCTTTGTTCACCATCTTTAATATGTTCTTTGATAGGTCTGCGTCTTGGTGAGATGGAGCGTGATTGTTTAATTGCATACGGTGCCAGCATGCTAATCTTTGAACGTCTCCTACTATCCAGTGATCCATATCAAGTCCAGGTAATTTTCGAAGTAGTTTGTGATTCTTTCAGCGGTTGTGATCATGCATGGAGCATAAGTACGCATGTTGTTGATTCTTTCATAAGTAGTGTGATGGAAACCTGTCAGCCTTCATTGCACAATTCATGCTCATGTTTCAATGGTTAAACATCCCACATAGCTAGATATTGCATCTAGTTGAACTGTAAAAGAACTAAGGTGTCCAGTTGAACTCTACCATGGGCCCGTTGGTCATTTTATGTCCTGGTAATTCGTGGAGGCCCCTTCTTATTCACTGTTCATGTTCCACAGGTTTGCAGGAAATGCGGTCTGTTAGGCTACTACAATTACAAGCTGAAGACTTCCTTCTGCTCGATGTGCAAAAACGGAGAAAACATGGCCAAGATGAGGATGCCGTATGCTTGCAAGCTTTTGTTTCAGGTACTGCGTATGGTCAAAGCACTACCAGCGCTGGATGTCCCTGCACAACACGGCTAACCTGGCCCCCCTCGTACTGTTTGGTGCTCTTTTCAGGAACTGCAGTCGATGAACGTCGTCCCACGCTTGACGCTGACAGAAGGATAAATACAGAACTCGACGAAGCAATGACCCAATATTAGGACCGCCGGAGGCGAATCAATCTCCATTTTCCTGGCAGAAATCTGTAGCAGCAACGCGGTCGCTTCGTCGTGCCGTAACCTGTGGACGACAGCAGCATCGGCACGCGGTGATTGATGAGTTTTTTTTATGGTTTTATAGATCATCTCAAGCTCTCGGCGTAGTTTCTGCGTGCATAGAAGAGATATATGAGTAGGTTTTGTTGTCCTCTTGGTATATCACAGAGGGAGAGATTATCAGAGGAATCTTGAAAGAATAGTTGGAAAATTCATGTGGTGTTTTTCTGTGCGCTTCTTATGTGTTGTGATTCCTTGTTCATGAAAGGATAGTTCTGTGGGACGAGCTAGTGCGATAGCTAAAGTCTAATCGGTGTAGAAAGAGGATATGCTCTTCTGATCCGCGAGCTTCTCACGACGGCGACGCGTACGGTAGTGTTGACCGACCGGCCGGTATACGTATTCGTCGTGTGAGGTCATTTGATGTTGACACCTTGATGTATATCTCTGTGTCTTCAGAACAGTCCTAGTCTGGCTGTCTTACTCAAAGGTCTCGAGCCGTATAGCCAACGTAACAATATTTCAAAACGGGAGGAATTTTCCGGCGGCTATCGTGGTTAAGATAATATTTCAAATGGATAAATACTGTTTTGACTGTCCTTACCAAATTCCAAAGTTGCCATGACGACGTTCTCACCTTTGTCAGTTTCTGGGAATCTTTGATATCCACCCCCACTTTAGATAATAATACTCTCCCGGTTCCCTTTTATACAAGGTGTAGTCTCCCTTTCACCAGTTCTTCGCATGTGCCCCTCCAGAAAGTGGCTATCTCCCACACACACAGAAAAAAAAAACAGTTCGTGATCCCCTAATTGTTTGTACGTATCTCTATGCAGATTTGCATGCGCCTACGTATCCCTCTGCCAATTGCATGCGCCTACGCATATCTCTCTCTCTCTCTCCCTTTTCGTGCAAAAAAAAATATCTCTCTCTCCCAGCCTGTCGTATCCGAGCAACACGCTGGATGTAGGCCACTGATTGATTTTATTCCAGGATTCGGAGCTCCGTATTGGGTAGCTTGGCTATTATAGCACGATGGATCATCAGAACGGGGATCATGAGAAGGCAAGAAGAAGAGAATCACATGCAAGACGGAAGAACACAGTTTGTCAACAAAATGATTGTCCTTTTCTTTCCACCGCCGTGTTTTGTTCTTGCGGTACTACTAAGAAGTCGTCGTACCACCAAACCAGCAAGCAAGCAGACATGACATCATTGATAGACAGGGAAAGAAAAACCAGACGAGAACACCTAAGGGCAACTTCAACGCGGTCCATCAAAATAGGCATCACCAAATATTTGGACGTGTTCGTGGACAGAAACAAGGGCGGCCTCCGTTTAATTGGAGTCAACAAATGTTCACTTTCAGCTATTTTTCTATATCCGGGCTACTTAAAACAATCAAAAATAAAATAGCACAATTCTTAAGCAACTGTAAGATAAATATTCCAATGCAACAATATTACAATTCATACATAAAGTTTTGAAATAAAATTGTTCAAGTTTGAATTCAACTTAGTCAGATACATGTACACTGGGTAGGCTCTCAAAGCTAATTGCTTTCTTCATCTCATTACCAAGAACCAAGGATAATTACGTCCTCTGAGTGTGTTCTCCTCTCAGTACATCCATGCTCTGCATTTGCCACGACCATAGCACGCGGTTACAAATTGTAGTAGTCTGGATGAGTATAATACTATTGAACGACCAGCTCATCCTTTAGTATGTTAACACCATAGCTACTAATCTTTTGCACTCTACTGTTTTACTTGTCCTTATGAAACGTTTAAAGATGCTCAACCAGATCATCATGAAGTTGCTCATGAGTTTCTCGATGTCGAGTTTGATAATGAATTTGGATAAAATTCTCAAATGTCACTAGATTCTGCTCTAGAAGCTCGATAGGATCACCCACATTTTGAAAATTCAGATCATGGCGAACTCCATCACCCTCATCCTCCATAATCATGTTGTGCATGATCACACAACCTGTCATCACCTCCCATAATCTCTGTGGATCTCATAGTTTAGCAGGTCCGTGAGCAACTACAAAGTGGGCTTGGAGCACTCCATATGCCCTCTCCACATCCTTTCTACCATATTCTTGTTTTTTTAGTGATAATATTTTGTTACCCCTTGGTTTGGAGATGGTCTTGACAAAAGTCATGCACGGAGGACAAATACCATCACAAAGATAGTACCCCATGTTGTATTTATGACCATTGATGGTATAGTTGCAGTCAGGATCTTGGACTGCACACAATCTTGCAAACAATGTAGAGCGTTCTAGCACGTTTATGTCATTGCGAGGCTCAGGCATACCAAAGAAAGAGTTCCAAATCCAGAGGTAATGTGATGAAACTACTTCAAGAATGATGTTATTTGTTTACAATGACCTTGTGCCAAATCCCTTGTTAAGCATATGGGAGCTTCTCCCATTTCCATTGCGTGCACTCCAGGGATCTGAGAATACCTACAAACCCTCTTGCTTCTCCATTTGCCATTAGCCTTGTTGTGTCTGCGGGAGTTTGTTCTCTCAAATACTCCGGTCCAAACACCTTCACCTTTGCAGTAGCAAATTTGACCATGGCTTCAAGGCATGTGTTTTCAGACATCCGGAGGTACTCGTCCTGTGAATCTGCGGTCGTGCCTGTAACACCCCAAAAATATTTCTTTTGGATTTTCAAAATCTTTCCCTTAAAATAAAATATTTCTGAATTATTCTTGTCATTATTCTCTTTATAGTTCTTTTCCATTTTAATGGGATTTCAAATTTTCTTTAGTAGTTCTGTTTTGTGAGGTTTAAAAATTATTTGGGTAATTAATTTGGAGGTTTCGAATAGTTTCATTTAGAAAAGTTTATGGGAGTGATTTAAAATTCTTTTCAAAGGAAATGGCCCTTTTTATTTCTCTCTCTAACCCTTCTAAAATCCATCCAAAAAATTTCCTCCACTCCAAATTCATCCCACAAGTCACTCACAACTTCTAGGGCAGTATCCAACTCCTTTCCACCTCACTAAAATATTCTCTCAATATTTTATAAATTCCAAGGTTGGGATTTATATTATCCATCATTCCTATGGTTTACAAAGGAACCACCATTTCTACAAGGATTCCAACTCCACCAAAATTATCGCAACAAATACAAGATACCCACAACCCATTTCTCCAAAAACATGGGGTGCCACAGTTCAGATTTTTCAAAATTCACATAGTTCAAATTTGGACCAGAAACCAATTTCTTGCTCAAAACCAAATCTAAATTTCTCCAAAAATTCTGAAACTTTGTCAAACTCATTTTTGGGCATCAACACATCACCACAAAAATTTATAGAAATTCCTAAAATGCCTAGCACCTCCTGGCATTCTATCATACACCTTATATGCATACTGTAGCACTGTCGGAGAAATTCAGTTAACTGAATTTGTCTTCAGTGGCAGAGGCGATCGCCGCCGTGCACTCCACTCCACCTCATTCCCTCCTCGTCCACGCCTCCTCGTCCATAAATGTGCAGCCGCGGGGCCTCCTCGTCAGCCCCTCGCCGTCAACGAGCCGGAGGCTGGCCGGTGCAACGGCCACCACGCTCGGCCACGGCAGGCCGAGCGGATCAGCTCGACCACCGGCCACCATCACTGCCGTCAACGCCCTCTCCATCTACCAGCTCCACGCGTCGCTCCTCTCTGCGCCATCGCCGCACCGCCCAAGCCCTGGACCCCTCCTGGCAGTCGCCGGAGTTTGTCCTCGCCGCCGCACCCGTACGGGACTCGTCCCGTGGATGAGGCCGAAACGCTCGACCTCGATCGCGCTGGCGTCTCCAGAAGACTCCGCCGCCCTCATTAACCCTCACCGTCCCTGACCACCGCCCCAAACCTACCTCGTCGACCGCCGTAACTCCGGCGTGATCCGAACCTCGCCAGACCGCCTCAGACCGCCTATAAAAGGCCCTCCCGAGCTCCACTCGCTCCATCCATTGCCTCCACCACCTCCCAATCACCCTCCCATGCACTCACCCGACCTCGGGGAGGTCTTCTTCTACCCCTCCGGCCACCACTCCGCCGCCTCTGTCACCGATTAGTTCGACGCCACTACGCCACCACCTTCACCCAAACCTTGCCAGTAGCCATCTTATCCACCAAATCATCAATCTTGCGCTTCAATTTCGTTACCCGAGCCCTCTCCGGCGAGTTCCAAAGTCACCCGAGCCACCGTCCGCCACCGTCGACCTCGCCGGCGTTCAGGTGCTCCCCGGCGACCACCACCACCACCCACCGACGCGCCACTCCACCTGGATCACGTTCCGACCATCGTCGCCCTCTGGGACGCCGGCGATTGTCGCCGGTGACCACCGCCATCTCTCTGTCTTTGCGCGCGAGCGCAGTTTAAACCCGACGGGTGGACCCCACCCGTCAGCTCTCTCTCTCTCTCGTTTCTGTGTTAAGCGAAGGCGTATTCTGCGCTTTTACGTCTTCTCCACTGGAAGGCGTATTCGCTACCGAAACGTTTTCTGTTTAAATTGTGCAGGGACTGCTGTTTTACAGAAAAGCCCCTGGTTTTGAAAGTTTAATAACTTTTAAACCACAATTCTGTTTGAGTTGAACTTTTTTTTGAAATTCTTTTTTTTCTCTCTAGGTTTTTTAGTATTTATTTAAAAATGTTTTGACACAACTTTTTGTACTGTTGTCAAAAATTTTAATTTAAGTTGAATTTGAATTTTCAGAAAAAGAAGAGGGATACTTTGCCGAGAATTTTGAAGGGTTTTCACTTGGCTACTTTGGACAAGGCAAGCATTATTGAACTTGGGATATGGTGATTGCATTTGCATGTTTGCATCCGTTGGTATTGCACCGCATATATCACAAGTGCATGCATGTTCGGTCATATCACTTTCTTGCTCATGTCTTGCACTTCACTCAAGTAACGAATCTTTCTAACATGGTAAAGCTGTGAGTATCCAGGGGAGTGTCTCCTGCCTTGGACGTGCCGGTGGGCACGGGCCATTATTGTTGACACGGTGGTGTCACGTGACTATTCCAGTGATGATAATTAACACCTCCTGAGTCGGCCTAGATCGAGTCTTGTTCCGTTACACCTAGCTGGATACTGTGCTGCCACGGGTCCTTCCGCAAGGAATGTGCGGCTGAGTAAGTTGTTAACCCCTGTCCAGGTACACACCGTACAGAGGGCCACGATGAGGGTTTCCAAAGGCCTTGGACTAAATCCTATCATCGGGTCAGGGGGCATGGGTGTTCCGGTTGTGACTGAGAGGGGGGCACCCCTTGGAATCCGCGCGTATTAATAGTGATCCCATGCAGGACGTTGGTCTCTCCGTCTCAGAGTTTTCTTGAACGATGCTTTGGGTGATTCCTGGCATCCGGAAAGTTAATCTGGTGTGTGCTGGTCAGGTGTGTTTTCAACCCAAAGACCGTAGTGGGAATTAGCCAGTGCCACGGTGCTGACTAAAGGAACCCCATGCACGTGGGTAAAGAGTACACCCTCTGCAGAGTTTAAGCCTATTCGAATAGCCATGTCCACGGTTAAGAGCTACAGTCTGGCTTGATCAAGTGTCGGTTTTAGTGTCGGTCTTCGGAGGAAAATAATTAAATTGAGTCTATATTATTTTGCAGGATAATTGTTGTCACCCTGTTGCTACCATGGATATTTTATGCTTATTAAATATTATTATGATTATGCATAATATTGAGGACTAACCCGTTTCTCTTATTTTGAATTTTTCCTGAGTGTCTCAGGGGCTGGCTAGACTACCCCGGGCACTCGATTTTATTTTCAAGACCTCTCGTAGCGTCTCTCGAGTTAACAGGCGGTTTATCTCGCCACTACTCTTGTAGACACCCGATTGGCATTTCTCTTCAAGTCCGACCGTGGCGTCACTTGACGCCCGACAGGCATTTCTTTTCAAGACCTCTCGTGGCGTCTCTCGAGTTTACAAGCGGTCCCGCCACTACTCTTGTAGACACCCGATTGGCATTTCTTTTACATTGCGGAATGTCACTTGGGCTGGCTAGACTACCCGTGGCATTCACTTGCTTTTATTTTCAAAAGACTGGTTATGGCTAACATGTTTTATTTACTTCCGCATCATTTTATGATTATGTCATGACCAAGTTTATAGTCAGCATGAGCATGTTATCTTGATCCTACATGAGCATGTGCATTCATTATATCTTTTGTTCATAATGTTTGCGAGTACATTCCAACGTACTCACTGGCTTGTCCCTGGCTATTTACTTGGTCATACCTGGAGGAGGACGAGCCTGTGGAGGAGGATTGCGCTAGTGAGCCCGACGCTTAGAGGAGTCCCAGTCAGTCGACCTGTGAGATAGGAGTCTACCACATGTATCATCCGCTGAGCTTCCACTACACAAATAAAATGGCCAAGCCTCACACTGACGCTTGGCTCTATGTTATTGTACTAGTATTGTATCACCACCACACCACTGTCGTATTCCGCCACTGCCATATATTGGCAAGTTTGTAATAAACCTTGTTGAGCCCTCAGACTCAACCCTGTGTAATATTATCTTGTACTGGTTATCTGTATCAAGGAAGTACACCAGTTGTGTTGATCTTGGGGCTAGTGTGACTTAGGGATATTCTGGGATTTATTCTCAGAAATGGGCCCGACAGTGCCATAGGCAAACATCCTCACTGCAGTGATGTACTTCTAGTAACCAGAGAACCCAATGTTGGAAATATGCCCTAGAGGCAATAATATTAGTATTATTATATTTTCATATTCATAATTAAAGAGTTTATATTCTATGTTATAACTGCTATGATCCTGGAATATGCGATTCAGTGGAAAACTCATATGCATGTGTGGAATGATAAACTGTTAAATGAAAGGTTCCTAGTCTTGCCTCTAGGACTAGCTCAAGTGTTGTTGGTGATCACGTTTTCCGGATCTTAGGATATCCATAAGTGTTAAATGATAGTCCTAAAACAACATCGAGATTGTGACGTTGAAGAACGATCATATTGAATCGACCCAATCTTGTATGTTATGAATTGAGTTAATATCGTTTGTAATCAATTGTAATAACACAGAGTGTTAACGTGTGATTTTGATCCTTAGACCATGAGTATAGTAGTCACTTCTTACCGTACGATAGGCTTTGGGGTTGCTCAAACGTCACCTATAACACGGTGATCATAACGACAACTTACAGGTTCATCGGAAAGTTTGACAAGGGACCAGATATCTCGAGAGTGGAATTTGCTCCTCCGACGATGCAAAGATATTCTTAGGGCCCACTCGGTGTGACGGCATCCATCATCGTCTGGCCATACATGGGTGAATACGTCACGGGGATGCCGGAACACGATAACGAGAAAGAAGAACAAAACTGGCAACGAGGATTTCGGTATAGTGAGCATGTGTTGACTCGGGAGGATACCGATACATCCGCATTTTTGTAAAGTATCGGGAAGCAAAGAAAACATCACATGATAACCGAAGGTTCACTTAAATATCATTCGTGTGCTCATAGGGATCGATATGGACGTCCACGGTTCCGCTATCGGTCATTGAACAAAGGGGTTTCGTTCATGTCTACGAGTTACCGAACCTATAGGGTCACAAGATTAAGGCAATCACGATCTGCTGAGTGTTAGTAGGATGGGAGTGATGAGGATATATTTGTGAAATTCTTTCATTAATATTCAAAATAGTTTCAAGAGGATCCGAAAGAGTTTCGGGGTCGCCGGAAGGGTTTCAGAAAGTATCGGGTAATACCGGGTGAGGGAGTTCTGGACTAGGGGGTCCTCGGGCTGCCGGCCTACCTCTTATGGGCCAGACAGGTGGGCCGCTATATGACTACCACAAGGCTGAGCTATAAGGCGACTCCGTGTCCGGACAGGAAACCCTCGAAGTCTTGGTGTGTCCTCCAAGTCAAGATAGAAGATTCGGCATGTTTATTCCCTTGTTGTAACCGACCATGTGTAACTCTAGTACCCCTGGTGTCTATATAAACTAGAGGGTTTAGTCCGTCAAGGCTAGAACAACAACCATCATCCTACTCGCCTAGGGTTTAGTTCATCTGATCTCGTGGTAGATCGACTCCGTAATCATCCTAGAGGGCCCGAACCTGGGTAAACATCGTGTCCTTCGTCCCTTGTTCCCCATTGATCCAAGATCCACAGCTCGGGACCCCCTACCTGAGATCCGCTGGTTTTGACACTGACATTGGTGCTTTCATTGAGAGTTCCGCTGTTGGATCGCCGAAGGATCGATGGCTCGCCTGATCATCAGAGATGGCATCAACGGCGGGGACATCTTCGTTCTCGGCCAGTTTTTTGCGTTCGGTAGCATCATTCTGCACGCCGACTCGACCGGTCATCTCAACCGGGTCGACAGTTTCGCCCCTGAGCACCGGATCGGGTTCGGTAACCTAGAGTACGTCGCCGACACTCGGGGCGATCTGATCTTCACCGGCTTCTCAGCCTTACCTGAGATGCTCATAGACCCTTAAGCATCGACTTCGGGACCTCTTCCCGATCCGATCTCTGGATCGGCTCTTACCTCGCAACCGGCTTCAAGCCTAGACACGACCACCGTGTCCGAAGACCGGAAGTCAACCCCGGTCGGACTCACCATCCTTACTGCGGATCTGGTTTCGAGCCTTGACGCAAGTTCGGCGCCCGAAGACCGGAAGTCAGCCCTGGCCGGACTCACCCCTCGTATCACCATCACACCGGAGTTCGACTCCGAAGAAATTTTACATGCTAATCCGGCTAGTCTCGCCCTATTAAACGAGGCGCTGGATCAGATCCAGATGATGACTATCTTGGACGGCCCATCCTTGGCCTACGCTCAGCGGGGCCTCGAGACGGGCCACAGGGAATTTTGCGTCCCACCCACCACCCACTTAGTAGCCACTGTCGAAGACTTAACCGACATGCTGGACTACTCCTCTAAGGAGGCCGACGACATGGACGAAGACAACGAAGCCATGGCCCACGCTGACACTACCCCTTCCGTCACCGGCCGATGGACGGCCACCTCCACCTACGATGTTTATATGGTGGACACCCCAAGGACAACAGCGATGGCGCTAATAACGGGGAAGGCACCCCCAGGAGAGATAGCAACAAGCCTGGCGAAGAGCCGCCCAAACGCCGGAGACAACGCCGACGATCCAGGGGGCATCGGGGCAGAGAAAGCAATATGGGCAGAGGAGAAGACGACACCCCAGACAATATGGAGGACCCCGGCGACCCCGCTGCCGCCGAACAACAGCCAGGCAACCCGGAGGAGCGCGAGGATCAGTTTAATCCCGAGGACCTCAATGACTCCAAGGACAGTAACTACCTCCCCCTCTATGAGGAGGAGGTTAGCCTTGGAGACGAGGATTTCATCATCCCCGAGGATCCACTCGACCAAGAGTGGTTTAAACGGCAACTTATTGCCACCGCACGAAGCTTGAAGAAGAAGCAGCAAAAATAAAAGCCGAACAAGACACCCTCAATGATAGATGGACAAAAGTCTTAGCAGCTGAAGAGGGGTACAGCTATGAGCGGCAAAGCAAAAGCTACCCAAAGCGAAAACTGCTGCCGCAATTTGACGATGAGGCCTTTGAGCCCGCACCACCAAGATACACTCAGGCAGATCAGCCAGACCGCCCCCTCGAGGACGGGACAGGCAGGTTGGAGAGGCCGAACACCCACCCGCTCCTCCTCGCCAAAGAGGCAAGGAGCCGGTGCATCTAGAATATGAATACGACTTATGTCACGACTTGGATGCTAGGCAGTCCAGGCAAGATCCATCTACGGATCCAGAGAATACCCTCCCGCTAGACGGGACGGATACCAAGCTTGGCTCGACCGAAATGATAGAGCTCGGGAGCAGCACCGGGCCCGGATGGCAGCCGAACTCCGGCGCGACGTGGCCCGAGCTAGGGCCGCCGCTCACCCGATGTGTTTTACAGATGAGGTGATGCAATATCAATTCCCTGAAGGGTTCAAATCCGTAAACATCAAACAATACAACGGGACTACAGACCCGGCCATGTGGATCAAAGATTTTCTTCTCCACATTCATATGGCTCGAGGAGATGACCTCCACTCCATAAGATACTTGCCATTAAAGCTCAAAGGACCAGCCAGGCATTGGCTGAACAGCCTCCCCGAAAACTCCATAGGGAGTTGGGAGGAGCTCGAGGATGCTTTCCGAGCTAACTTTCAAGGCACTTATATCTGGCCTTCGGATGCCGATGACCTGAGCCATGTGGTCCAACAGCCCGTGAGTCAGCCCGACAATTTTGGAATCGGTTTTTGACCAAAAAGAACCAAATTGTCGGCTGTCCGGACGCCGAAGCCATAGCTGCATTTAAGCATAGTATCCGGGACGAGTGGCTAGCGCGCTAGCTCGGCCAGGATAAGCCGAGGATGATGTCGGCACTTACCTCTCTCATGACCCGCTTTTGCGCGGGGGAAGATAGTTGGTTGGCTCGTAGAAGCACCAACCCAGAAGACCCCGGCACCTCGGAAGTTTGGGACGGAAACGGGAAACCACGGCGCAACAGAAATAAGTGTCGCCACAACGGCGGTGAAGCCGAAGACACGACAGTGAATGCCGGATTCCGCAACCCCAAATTAGGACCGTGGAAAAAGCCCTCCAAAGGCAACCAGGATGGAACCACCAAGTTGGACATAATCTTGGATAGGCCCTGCCGGATCCACGGCACCTCTGACAAGCCCGCCAACCACACCAACCGTAACTGTTGGGTGATCAAACATGCCGACAAACTCACAACCGAGGATTCAGGCAAAACCCCCCACATCAAGGCCGATGAGGAACCTCGCAGGCTGAACAATGGAGGCCAAAAACAATTCCCTCCCGAGGTAAAGATAGTGAATATGATCTACGCCACTCATATACCCAAGAAGAAGAGGAAATGCGCACTTCGGGATGTCTACGCTGTAGAGCTTGTAGCCCCAAAATCTAACCCATGGTCGGCATGTCCGATCACCTTCGACCGCAGGGACCATCCGACCAGTATCCGTCATGGAGGATCGGCGGCCCTGGTTCTTGACCGCATTATCGATGAGTACCAGCTCACCAGAGTCCTCATGGACGGAGTCAACAACCTCAATCTGATTTACGCAGATATAGTGAGGAAAATGGGTATTGACCCGTCAAGGATCAAACCCAGTAACACTACCCTTAAAGGGGTAATCCCAGGCGTGGAGGCCCGCTACTCGGGCACCCTGACCCTGGAAGTGGTGTTCGGCTCGCCAGACAACTTCCACAGTGAAGACTTGATCTTCGACATTGTCCCCTTTCGCAGCGGCTATCACGCACTCCTGGGCCAAACAACGTTTGCTCATTTCAACGCTGTCCCCCACTATGCATACCTAAAGTGAAAGATGCCCGGACCCAAGGGTGCCATCACGCTCAACGGCAATACGGAGCGCTCACTCCGGACCGAGGAACATACAGCAGCTCTGGCTGCCAAAGACCAAACCGGCGTCGAAGGGCCGAAGTACCAGCCCGCCGTCAAGGCACGAGAGGCAAGTAAACGGTCCCGAGCCCTGTTCCCATTCAGGGAGCCTCCCTACGCTCGACGTAAATAGGGATACGCCCCCCACAGCATGCCCACCCCAGTCGCGCACTATGTGCCTCGTCAGCACAACTTCACACTCAAATACCATGGGCAGCTGTGGGGCCTAAACTAAACTAAACACCAAGTGTTCGGCTCAACCGAACTATGGTCACACACGTCTTTGGACGCCAAAAGGTACCATCTAGGACCTATCCGGCATTAAGCTAGAACAGCACGGCGACCTCTCAAGGCTCTTTGTCAAAGGCTCGTCGGCCGATTGTCACCCCTCCCCCTCCATGGAGTTCTTGTTCCCAACAGAACCAAAGGCGCAGACGTGTAGCAGGGCACAGTAGGGGCATCAACCCACGCATCAAGGCCCTGTGTAAACCTTTCATCTGTAAAACTTTTCTCTTTTTCTTATAAAGTACCTGTAACAGATGCTTCGGCAGTTTGAATCGTACGGATAGACGTCATGAGCTCACTGGAAATAAAGACCACCTTTTACGGTCCTTTTGTAGTCACTCATATTGCACCCTTTTTTTCGCTCTTCGACGCCGCCAAAAACTAGTTCAGCACACATTTTCTTTAAGATGCAATCGGCTAATAGACCGGGGGCTCGATCGTAATACTTGCCCTATGCATCAAGTCCAGCACTATCTTCTCTCTACATATTCGGCGTCTCGGATATTGCATTATATGAATCAGTTCCGAATTATGTCTTGGGTCAATAGTTGGGTTGCCCGGCTCTTGTGCTTACCTTCTTACGTTTCGCACGTTCGGCTAAGAAGGTAAAGGGAGAACCACTGCGATTATACTTCTCGCTAGCCTGGTTAAGTACCTCAGTAGCGAAAGCCGAAAACTGATTGTCATAATAAGCAAGAACTGGTCGGCGATCCGATGACAAGTGTCAAACTAAAAATCGATGGCGATTATTCCGTGTTATACGAAGGGTTTGTCTTTGCACAAACCATGTGATAAAGGTATATACCTCGGCTCTCCCGAACATCACAAAACACTGGGGGACTAGCCCCCGCAGTCAAGCTCCTATGCCTAAGTGAAGGTAATAAAACCGCATAGTCCGATTGCCTTGTTTCCCTCACGCACTACCACCTTCGGGCACCGAGACGTCGGCTAAGGGTCACAGTGCGGAGGATGAAACACCCCTCGTAGCATCTACATGGGGGCTGAAGCCGACGACTGGTAACTTTCAGATTAAAAACGGCCGCACAAGAGTCAAAATAAAATAAAAAAAGATACAAGTATGATAAACCATACAAAATAGCCGCATTATGAAGCAAAAGGCCCAATTGTCATTTAACACATGATAGTACATTCATTCAAGGATTACATCTTTGGGACATTGGTCCTCTATCGCCCGAGCACCATCCATCACGATGGGAAAATACTGCTTGGGACGTTGGTGCTCCTTTCCAGCAGGCGGGGGACCGGTGGCCATCTTAACTGGCTTGATCTTGGGCCAGTGCACCATGGTCTTTGCGAAGGCCATCCGAGCTCCCTCAACGCAGACGGAGCGCTTAACAGCGTCAACCCGGGAGGCAGCGTCGCGGAGCTTCTGCACCAGGCCGAAGTAACTGCTCGGTATTGGCTCTGCAGGCCACAGTCCAACACAGAGGTCCTTAATGGCTGGTTCCACCATCCGATGCAGCTCCATCAGCTGCTTCATCTGGTTGCTCAGGAGGGAAGGGTGTTCGGGCGCCTGGAACTGCGCCCAGAACAACTTGTGTTCGGTATCACCCTCCCGAGCTGCATAATGCCTTGCCGCGTCTGCCACACTCCTCGGGAGCTCCGCAAATGCGCCTGAGGAACGCCAGCCTCGTGTGAGCAATGCGAACCTGTGCCCACCAAAGACGCCCTGTAGTAAGTACGACTTATCATCAGCAATTTGCTTCACTTGACGGAGCTCTTCTCGGGCGCCCCGCGTCTCCATCCTCGCCTCCTGGATCTCCTGCTTCACCTTGGACAGCTTGGTGGCATGACCCTTATTCTTCTGCTCAAGGTCCTCACATCTAGTGATGGCATCCTTGAGCTCCTGCTGCACTTCGGCCACTCTGGCGTCGTGCTTCCCACTCACGGTTTTCACCGTCTTGAGTTTGGCGACCGCTGCCTTCTGTTCGGACGCCTCTTTCTTGGCCTTCTTTAGTTCGGCCTTGAGGCCCTCGACCTCCGCAGCGACAGCTGCAATCATAATTAAGCACCTCTTGCTTAGGGATAATCCCGAATACTTTGCTCGACAAGAAAAATGTAAAATTACTAAGTCTCGATCGGACTAACCTTGCGCTTCGTCAAACCGCTTGTGAGAAGGTCGAGCTCCTCATCGGAGCTTTTGAGCTTCCGATTCATCTCATCCAGTGCCGCGGCATTGGCAGCCGCCGCCAAAGACGAGGCCTAAATAACAAAACAATCACATCATTCAAACTCCCGATTCAATGATTTTTTATCCTCCGCCAGGTTTTTCAATCCTGACAGAGTCTCGGGGGCTGCTATATATGAGGACTGCTCAAACTTTGTTCACAAAATCCGCTCTATGGAAAGAATATTACATGGCTTACCTCGAAGCCCGTCAGGAGGCCTCCAAAGGCTTCCTTCAGTCCGCTGTTGACGGGCCGAATACTTTGCAAAACCACGCCCATCAGGGCGCGGTGTTTCGCAACAATGGAGGAGCTATTCATAGCCTCCTCCATCATGTCCGGCCACTCAGCCACAACCTGATCTCCGGTGTTCGGCGCTGGCGGCGGGGCCCCGGCTCCCCCCTCAGTGGAGGGCGGAATTGACGCCTCTGGGGGCCTTGGGGGCTCCGGAGTCGTCTTTCGGGAGGGCACGGATTGACCGAGCTCCCCCCTCATTGTTCACCAGGAGAGATCCCTCCTCCTGGTCTTTGGTGACCGAGGTGTTAACCTCGGCCATGATATCATCACCACCACCTCCCGTGTCCTGGCCGGGAGGGGTCCTTCGGGACAACACCTCTCCGGTCTCCCCGATGACCAAAGGAGGTGTAGAGCGCGACGCGGTCCCACTCTCCGCTAGTTCGGCTGGCGAAGAACTCTCCTCTGAGACTTGATCAGCGGGGAGGTCGCGCGGTGGGCTGTAACATGAAATGCACATATACTATCAGTAATAGACTAATTAAACGAGCGCCTGAGGAATCTTCAAATCCGTACCTTTCGACGGGGGGCTTGACCCTGGGGTTCCTCTTTGGAACCTCCTCGGACGCTGCGGACTCCTCATCGGAATCCGAGCTATCATCAGGCAGGACCAGCTTGGGCCTGCACTGCTTCTTCGGGGCGTGGGGAGGCTGCTCCTCCTTGGCGTTGTCCGACGCTGCCCTCTTCCTTGTACGGGAGGAGTCGCTCTCCTCCTCGTTCTCTTCCTGCTCCCCCTCATGAGCGGAGGGAGCTTGGGTGTCCCCGGACTTGGTGTCCGGATGCACTCTTGGTGGAGGCCTTCCCTGGCCTCCTGCACCTCTTTCTTCTTCTTCTTCTTCTTCTTTTCTTTCTTCTCTGGCGCCTTGTACGGTGCCACGGTCATCATATCCTCCAGCAGAGCCGACCTGGGGTCTTCAGGCAGCGGGGCTGGGTTGTTGATCTGTTCGGCCTTCTCGAGCCAGCCCTGTGGAGGTGAGAGAACAAGAGTTAAATCTTCTGGAATACAAACATCCGAACATAGAACGGATAAAACTTCGTTACCTCCTTAGGGGGGTGCGCGGCGTCGAGGACGATGTCTTCCTCCTTGGCCGGCCACGCCTTCTGGGGCTTGAACAACACCTTCCACAGCTTGTCGTGGGTGGTGCCATAGAAGTGATGCACGGTGGCCGGGTCCTCGAGCTTGTAGGACCACATTGGGGTGGCCCTTTGTTGGCAGGGTAGAAGGCGGTGACAGAGCATCACCTGAACCACATTGGTCAGTTTGGCGCCCGCCTTTATCATGTTGAAGATGCGCTTCTGCAGCAGCTCCACCTCTGTACACGACCCCCAGTCAAGGCTCTTCTTGGTTCACGAGGTTAGCCTTGTGGGGGTCCGGATCTGAATTCGGGAACCACCGACCAGCTGTCTTCACGTGGCTCTGTTATGTAGTACCACTCCTTTTTCCAGACCTTGACGGTCTCTATGAAGATGCCCTCCAGCCACTCGACCCGGGCAAGTTTACTGATCATCGCCCCGCCGCAGTTCGCCTGTTGGCCGTCGACTATCTTCGGCTTGACGTTAAAGACCTTCAGCCACAAGCCAAAGTGCGGTTGGACCCGCAAGAAGGCCTCGCAGATGACGATGAAGGCTGAGATATGAAGGAAAGAGTTGGGGCCAGATCGTGAAAATCCAACCCATAGAAGAACATCAGCCCCCTGACGAAGGAGTGGAACGGGAAGCCCAGTCCCTGGATGAAGTGCGGGACGAACACCACCCTCTCGCCTGGTCGAGGCATGGGGACAGCCTGGCCCTCCTCTGGGGCCCGGTGAATGATTTTGGCCGAAGGTAGCCGACGCGCTTCAGGTCCTCGATGTCGTCGTTGGTGACGATGGTGTAGGAGATATGCCCTAGAGGCAATAATAAATGTTATTATTTATCTCCTTGCTCATAATTATGTTTATGTTCCATGCTATAACTGCTGTGGTTCCCGAGCCCGTATATCCATAAAGGCTCTGGGGAAAACCCATGTGCACGTGTGGAATAATAAACGGTAAAAAGTATTCCTAGTCATGCCTCTAAGACTAGCTCAAGTGTTGCATGATGATTATGTTTTCCCAATCATGGGCATGTCTATGCCAGCAGCTTTGAGGGCACAATGTTAGAAGAACATTTGTGTTGAATCGACCCGATTGATGTTATGCTATGAGATTCATTCGTCACAAGTTAATGGTTGATAACACAGAGATGGTTAACGTTTGCATGATTCCTCAGACCATGAGAGTATCGAGTTTCTTCATGCTTGATTCATGAACTTTGGGGTTTGTTAAACGTCATCCATAACTGGATGGCTATTACGGCGGCTTACGGGTTCCTGGAAAAGTGTGTCAAGTAACTTGATAGCTCAAGATTGGGAGTTGCTCCTCCGGTGTTACGGTATCCATCATCGTCTGGCCAGACACTTTGTGATGTGATCACGGGGATGCCGGAACATGGTAACGAGAAAAGAGAACAATACCGTAATGAGGTAACCAGCATAGTGGACAAGTGTTGATCCACGGGAATGCCAACATGTCTCACCTCGGGTATTTGTAACATATCACGAAGCAACAGGAATAGCACATGGCAACTGGAGGTTCACTCGAATATTCATTCGTGTGGGTATAGGGGTCAATATGGGTGTCCACGGCTCCGATGTTGATCATTGATCGGAAGGGGTTCCGTGTCATGTCTATACTTCACCAAACCTATAGGGTCACACGCTTAAGGGTCATCTATCTGCTGAATACTAGACAGGGAGTCTGAGAGAAAATCACCGAAAAAGTTTCGGACACCGAAAAGTTTCGGACAGCGGAAAAGTTCCGCAGAGAGAGGTCACCGGATGAGTTCCGGTGAAACTGAAAAGTTGTTTCAGGGGATACCATTAAGTCAAAATGGTTTCGGCACATGCCTGATAATTCTTGGAGGATACCAGAATCATTCTGGAAACTTCTGGGAATTTTCTGGAAGAAAAACCGGAAATGTTCCGGGGCTGCCGGAACCGCTTCAGATGCTTTTCGCAGATGAAATCACTAAACTGGAATTGTTCCAGAACGCATTGAAAATTATTTTAGTGGGTACTGGAAATGTTCTAAGCCCACATAAATATTTTCAGTTCGAACAGACGCTGAAAAATGTCGTCGTGAATAGTGAAAGTGCTTTTTGGGAATTTTATGGAAAGCACCTTTTGGGAATTTCCCAAAAGGCTTCTAGAATGCCTTAGGCACTAAGGAAGCCCCCTTGGGGGGTCCCCCAAGGGTGTGGCCGGCCAAGCATGGTGGAGCTCCTTGGAGCTCCACATGGCACCCCTTTTATCTTTATTCTTTTGTGAAAAGGCATAAAGTGGGGGTACTTTGGGGTTTTTTGTATGACATCTTTACCCCTTGGCTATCCTATAAATAGAGGTGGAGGGGCAGCCCTCCACACTCATCCCTTCTCACATACAAGTGCCATTGCAATGATCTGGCTTCTCTCTCCCTCCCCGCGAAATAGTTTCGTAGAGCCGAAAGGCTGTCTGGGTTCCGGTGGGAACTAGTTCTGGACGGCGAAGCCCTGCCGGATAGATGACACCGTATGTGTGCAACTCTGTAGAGAGGTCGTAGTTTCGATCTTAGTGCCCGAGGGGCTGTTCGTGAGTGCCTCCCGAAGGGCTGTCCAAGTGATGGTCCGAGTTCTGTGAGTCCTCCCGAAGGGCTGTCCGAGTGACCGTTCGAGTTTCGAAGGTCCTCCCGAAGGGCTGTCCGCGACACCGTCCGGGGGGCTGTTCAACCGCCTCCCGGAGGGCTGTCCGAAGGGAAGATGAGGGTATACATCCTCGCGGTTGGGAGGTTGTAAATCCTAGCTGCGGGGATCTGCACCGCCGATCGTCATCGACTCTACTTCCGCTGCGCTACGAGTCGGTAACGAAAATGATCAAACCTTGTATGCAGTCTCCATAGTGGTCCTGGGCTGGTGCGTAGGTCAGAAATTTTTTGTTTTCTGCTGCGTTACCCTACAGATGGAGGCCTACCACTTGCCCTTGGCATCGGATGCGGCCATGGCCGAGTTAAGGGGGTGGCTTGAAGGGCTTTCTTGTGGAAGAATGGCACAGGGCGCTCGAGCTCTGTAGATTGGGAAAGTGATGGCGAGAGGAAGGAGAAGGCATACATCGATAGAGGTGGTCGTTTCCCTTTTATAAGCTACTGTAATACCATAGGTCCTTTTACTGCGCCGCAGGCCTCGCCACTTCCCGATATACTCGTGACATTATGCGCGAGTGGGATAATCGAAATCATTGATCATATCCCTTAGAAAGCGGGGCACGATCCCCACCTTGATGAGACGTGCCAATGGAGGAGCTGCCTCGAACCGCGGATCAAGTACTCACAACGGTTCGGCGTTTGTGACCGGTCGTGACCTTTCGCCGAAAGTCGTCAGGCGAAGGCACTATTCACACTTGAGCGGTTGGCCTTCGAGGCTAAGTAAAATCAATAATCTGGATTCCGGATACAACTTAATTGAGCACATGGCCGAACTTAGCCGAGTAGCTTTAGAGGCTCGGCCAAGGAAGATTACTCCAAACACATAGAGGGAGAAGAACTCGCCCGCAAGCCGGAGACTACAGGCGCGGAAGTTATGAGGTGCTGGCGTTGGAGGCTAGTTCGGGGGCTACTGAGGGAGTTCTAGACTAGGGGGTTCTCGGACTGCCGGCCTACCTCTTATGGGCTGGACAGGTGGGCCGCTATATGACTACCACAAGGCCGAGCTATAAGGCGACTCCGTGTCCGGACATGAAACCCTCGGAGTCTTGGTGTGTCCTCCAAGTCAAGATAGAAGATTCGGCATGTTTATTCCCTTGTTGTAACCGACCATGTGTAACCCTAGTACCACTACTATCTATATAAACCAGAGGGTTTAGTCAGTAGAGGATAGAACAACAACCATCGTCCTACTCGCCTAGGGTTTAGTTCATATGATCTCGTGGTAGATCGACTCTGTAATCATCCTATACACTTCAATATAATCAAGCAGGACGTAGGGTTTTACCTCTTAGAGAGGGCCCGAACCTGGGTAAACATCGTGTCCTTCGTCCCTTGTTCCCCATTGATCCAAGATCCATAGCTCGGGACCCCCTACCCGAGATCCGCCGGTTTTGACACCGACAGGGTATTACCGATAATTAATATATAGGTGGAAAATGTTTCAGGTGATGTTAAATTATATATAAAAGGGTCTTGTAACTATTATAAGGCTTTTATATTAATTTAGATATCAGCGGGCCTTAAAAGGCCAAGAGATGGAAGGCAACTTGGGCCACAAGGGCCCAAGAAGGAAGGCGCCCCCCTTTCCTATAGGGGAGGCCGAATTGGGGTTGGGGAAGGACTCCTCCTCCCCCTCTAGGTCGGCGCAAGGGGGGAGCCCTTTCCCCCTTGTGTGGCGCCCCCCTCTCCCCTCCAACCTATATATACATGAGGTATTGAGCTCTTTTGGACACACAAGTTTTGGAGCCTCCTCTAGTTCATCTAGCCCTAGTTCTAGTTGGTCCTAGTTGACTAATTAGAGCATGGTCTAGTTCTTCTAATTCTCATAATTAGAAGCCCATTGTGGTTCTAATCTACTCCCTCTAATTCTCCGGTGAAGATTAACTCTGAACGGTGAAGCGTTGCCGGATCGTGAAGGTTGCACGCTTGCAACCAAGTAGAGAGGTCGTGCTTTCGGTCTTCGGTTCAAGGGACTGTTCGTGGGCGGTTCACGGGATCGTTCATCGACGGTTCGAGGGACTCCAAGTACGATCTACACCGACACGTTCTTCTTCCGCTGCAACTCGGTGACGGTAACGATTATGATCTCAACCCGTTATGCATCTGCATATTGATCCTAGGTGTGTGTAGGCGTGAAAATTTTGTTTTCTACTACGTTACCCAACACCCAATGGTTCTAATGGCATCCTTCTTCAGGGTGAAGTAATCATCATAGGTCCGGACACCATGGTAGAGGCGCTCAAACACTTGTCACCGCACCCAAAAATGAACATATTTAATGATCAACGTTGGATGGCAAAAAATGTCATGAAAGTTCGATCCCAATATTTAGGAACGATTTGGTGATCATGTAGGAGTTTCCCTAACTATAGAATGTAGATAGATTTTCAGCGAAAAAGTATGGATAACTCTTGACCCAGAATCGGTCGTACATGGTAGTGAGCGACGTTCAAAGTCGGTCAACAATGGCGATGGGCGACTCATGATCCTTGGACCGACTGTAGGCAGTAGAGATCGCTCGGAAACGACGAAAGTGCATGCGGAGTTCACAGAAATGTTCTTTCATTTACCAAGAATGACCACCGGTGAGGCACATATCTTCTACTCTCTCTTGATGTGTTTATAAGTCGGGCACGAGTTTTTAGTCTTTATTTTGACTAGGAAAGCATTAATTATATTGTATAAAATATATATCATTAGATTCGCTGTCAAATGTAGTTTCTAACCATATATCTTCTAGTATGACAAATTGAATATGTTTTATTAGTCAAATCGGAGACCTAAAAACCAGTACCCGACTTATAAACCCATTCGAAGGGAGTAGCTTGCGTTTTTTTGTCTTGGCTCACTGAATCTTGTATATCAGCTTAATAGACTTTTTAAGAAAAATTTAGCAACTCATTTTAATTGCACCGCATGTGTGTAATTAGTTTCATATTGAAAGTTGAGTAAAAGAAACAACTAGTTTTGCACGGCTCTGATGAGGAAGGGGCTATGACGGTGGCGTATCTTCGACTCACTTCAATACTTTTAGTCGTTGCTCTAGATATATTATTCCTTTTATTATTTCTGGTATTTATTATATTGCTATGATTAAAGATGAATAGATAAAAAAATCCGAAGAAAGAGAAGAAACACTAACATATAAGATGAGTTGTTTTACTACTCTTTATAGAATAAGAAAAAAGAGCAACTACCCACACTCACTCGTTCACGCCACACATGTGTCCGCGTGCGTTTTGACAATCGAGTTCGAGCTAATTTTACGTGTCCTGTTGAAAGAACTACTCCATCCCTTTGGAGACTATCTTAGGCCCTCCCCAATGCTCCACCTTGTACAGGTGCTAAGGCTGCTATGTAGGCAAAAAATCTAATGTGGCAAGGTAATAAAGAGGAGAGAGGTGAGTTTGGTGACCCCGGGAAGAACCAATGCCAAGCGCGTGAACCTAGACAAAAGCAATTAAATGAAAGAAACCCATCAATGCATGAAATAGTTTAGTTGCTAAAGCATTAAATGAGGGGAGCTTAGCACCAACAAGTGAAGCACTATGCATTGTGGACATTAGTTGCTAAACTTTTTAATATGCTTAGCACCTTATCTAAGCACCCATGCATTGGAAGTGACCTTAGCTTTTTTTTTTGTTGGTCGCTGCTCAGGTTTCGAGACACATTAAATGCTATACAATGATTAAAAGCAAGGCTAATAAATATAGCCAACGAACTATACTCCCTCTTTTCCGGTTTACATGGCTCAATTCAAAAATATAGCCAAGGAGTAAATGTTATTCGAAGAAAAAGGACTATAAATGTTGTCATGTCATTTATACTTAATCTAATAACCAACATGTATAATACTCCCTCTTTTTCGGTTTACATGGCTCAATTCAAAAATCTCAACAACTAAGGTAGATGATGATTGGTGAAATAGTTTTTGCAGTTTGCGAAAGTAGTACTCAATTAATGTGTCCATTTTTCTCAAAAAATTGTGTTTACCAATACATTGATTGTAACGAATGCATGCATGACCAATAAATAACCAAAAACTTTTGAATCCATTGATGAGTTTTTTCTTGATCCTCACATGCAGTGATTTAATGCACCTTGATATTTGAGCATGTGATGAGAAGCAATAAAAATGAGACTTATAATGAAAAAAACGAGAATTTTGAGATAGGTACTGTAAACTGGAAAGTAGGTACGTAATACTATTTTATTAACAGATGATCCACCTCACACTCACTGGAGACCGTGCTACAACTACGCTCTTAATCTACAGCCCGCTCAGAGCATTGTTAATAGTATAACTGACTGTTGGCTATATATTGTTGCCATGTCATCTATAGTCAATTTTATAAATATATACTACTATTTCAACCATAAAAAATACAACTATGGCCAACCTTACACTCTTGTAAAGATTTTAGGAGTATCTGCTGTAGTTAGTTGTTAATCTATAGTCCGCTTTTTTCTCTTCTTTCTCTCTCCTTCAACTCAACAAAAATATGTCATTTAAATCCTTATAGCTCACTTACAGCACATTATCATACTTGCTATTATCTTCTTTCTCGTCTTTTCTCTTCCGGATCGACAAAAATATAATATTTAAACCTTATAGTCTGCTACACATCATTTTATTGTACTTGCTCTAAGAGAAAACTCACAAATGCAATTAGAAGTTCTTGGTCTCATTAGTGATCACACGTGCATGTACTGTAATTAATGCATTGGTAAACATGATTTTTTAAATTAAAACAAGTGCATTTTTTTAGTACTTCTGCAAACTATAAAATTTATTCCACCACTTACTATCTTCCTTGGTTGGGGAGATTTAGAACTGGACCCTTTAGGCCCTTCTAGTTAAGTGTTCCACGGTGTACATGTACTAATCATGGTGTATAAGGCAAAAAATGACATGACAAAGCAATTAAGAAGGAGAGAGAGCACTTTGATGGCCCCAAAAATGCATGAAAGAATTTATTTGTTAAATAGTTAAGTGAAGAACACTTAGCCACAACAACTTAAGCACCTATGCATTGGGAACTTTAGTTGCTAAACTCTTTAATGCGCTCCACACCTCATCTAAGCACCTGTTTATTGGAAGAGGTCGGACGAAGTAATTTTGTGCTCGGCAGTGCACGACCCAACTTTGCGTGTACGCCTAACACACTCGATCTTGTTTTTGGCACGTTTTCTAGTTCCAGAGATTTCTTGCACCATGGGTCAGTTATATCTCCTCGCCTAGTTACATCATTGGGCATGGTGATGAAGATGAAGCTACACATAATACACACAGTAACAGACCAACACACATACTGATCAAGTCTTTTTCGTTGTGCTGCCTCCACGATGACCCCATCCGTGTGCACGGCCATACGGTAGACCATACCTTTGAAACCGTGTCTTATGAGAACCTGCATTGTAAGAGGCGATAATCTTTTGAGGAAATGTCTAGGTGTGATTATTCGCTCAAGTTCAACTACCTCCTTCACCACACTTCGTCTGTTTCCTCTAGATCGGACCACTACCTAATCTTCACCACCATAAACGACGACACTGCTGCGCCGAAGTTTTCGGCAAACTCGTACTACTCCTTTATGTTCTAAACACCTCTCTCTCTCTCCATCTTGTTATGTGCTTTTGGTCGGTGTGCAAACATGCTAATGTTTCTTGTCTGTCGTATGCGATTTATCATGCTAGTAAATTTGCGATGATGATAATCTAGATTAAGCTTGACCCAAAACTGTTTATAATAACCTAACATTGTGTTCGACTCATGGTTTGCGCGTGGAATCAGTCGGCTGCGCTCGGCGGGCCGTATTCTGTTTATTCACATGTTCGCTTGCCCAGTTTTGCCGTTTGGGCATGTGAAACAGAAGAAGCACCGTGCGCGTGCGCGTACAAAAGCCACCAGAACACGTCCAACGGTGGCGCTAAAAACGGGGCCGTGCCGTGCCGTGCCGTGCCTCCCCCAATTCCCGTTCCCAAAAATATCCTCCCCACCGCCACCGCCACCGGATATTCCACCCCGTCCCGGGAGCCAAACCGAGCCAAAGGCGCCGCGGCGAATGGCTCCGCCTGCCGCCGGCAGGCCCTCGGCCTCCGCCGCGCCGGAGCCTCCCCTGCGGGAGGCCGCCAAGCGCCGACGCACCCCCGCGTGCGCCGGCGCCGGGGCGCGCATCCTTTCCTTGGGGGTGCGGGGCGCCGTGATGGTCGCCGCGCTCGTGCTCTTCCTACTCTTCGCCGCCGCCGCGGTCATCCTCATGCTCGCGCTCCTCGTCGCCGCGCGCGCCTTCCGCCAGCAGGGCCGCCGCCGGCACCGCGCCTCGCCCGACTCCTCCGCTCCGCCGCCGCCCCCCGCCGTCGGCCTCCCGTCCGCCAAAATCCGCCTCCTGCCCTGCTTCGAGCCCTCCCCGTGCGACGGCGACCCCTCCTCGCCGCGGATCTGCCCCGTCTGCCTCGACACCGCGCGCGCCGGGGAGCGGTGGCGCGCGCTGCCCGCCTGCGGCCACGCGTTCCACGCCGCCTGCGTCGACCGGTGGCTCCTCTTGTCGCCCGGGTGCCCCGTCTGCCGCGCCACGGTGTCCGTCCCCGTCAGCTGATGGCGAGCTCCAGGCATGGGACGGCATCAAGAAGTTGCGCCGCGCCCCGTGGTGGCCGTCCGCGACCGCCAGGGCTGTAAAGGTTCGGTTCCCGTCAGCTGTTCGACGAAAAAGCCTCCCCGCCTTGCTCTGTAGTCGTAGCCGTAGGCTTTGTGTGGATCTTTCTGCTGTTGTAAAGCGAGAGGCAGGGAGACGATGCATAAAACAAGTTTCTCCTTAAGGAGAACTTTGCAATGTCAACTTCTTTATCTATTTTCATCTCAGTATCGTGTAGTTCATCCAAGTTGCTCCTGGTGCCAATTGTGAATTGTGATGCGTATGATAGTATGGGGAGTAATAACGAATGAATCGTCAATGCTCATATGCATCACAATTGGCAATGTCAAGTATTTGCTTAACTACAAACCTAGGAAACAAGTTTCATCCAAAGGGAATAAGCTTTGATGTGATGTGATGCTCTTGTGGGACAATGATAGGATAGTGATGTCAAGAGCTCCAGATGAAAATGAGTTTCTAAAACATGCGCCCAACTCCAAACCTAGGAAACAAGTTTGATCCAATCAGTTTGTTGTAAGCCTGTTCTGTTCTTATCAGTGTAGTTCTAGGCATTAAAGAGCAATTCTTGTGGTAGAATTTGCTTATGAGGATAATGTGGCGTGTCATTTATCTTATGCATGGATAGCTTTTCTTGGCAGCAGAGGTATGCGCTTTGCCCCTTCTATAATCACGAAACTCACTTATTCATGGCTTGAACAATAATAGTACAAATTATTTCTGAATTCTCGATACGGAAGAACTTGTTTCCCTCCCCAAAAAAAGACCAGAAGAACTTGCCATGACCACCTTTATGAGCCTTCATTGATTCTGGTTGCTTTGTTATTACGGACCAATAAATAGATTTGAAAGCAGATATCAGGAACTTGAGAGCTTGACATCATTTACAGTTTTACACTCAGCCATGCATCTTGTTCTATATGCAACCATGCATCTTGCTCTTAATATGCAAGCATGCATGTAATAAAACTGGTCATCATTTTTTTGTCAGGATACTTCTATCCACTATCCATTGGTCAATCCAATGGTGAGAGTTGATTTCTGAAAAGAAAAAAAATTAGACTCTGTACCTGATGTGTTAATTTTATTACATGATGAGCTCTACCGTACCTAGTGAACAATTTCGCTTCTCTACCAATTTGGTTGAGCCCAATAATTTGCTCAATTTTTGTCGATGAGTCATAAATATTGTTTCAGGACCGAGTCAGTGATGTGTGATGCCCCCTAAAACCTTATCAGTGATGTGTGATGCCCCCTAAAACCTTATCAGTGATGTGTGATGCCCCCTAAACATAATGGTTGGTTTACACCAGTGTCAAACGAGCTTCATTGGTTGTTCAGTGCCGGTGCCATTATCAGTTTATCATGCTACAGTGATGAGTTCTTATTTCGGAAGGCTGATGATAAGTGTCTGAAGTTCCATGTCCGCAAAACACAGCAGGGTTTGCAATGGTGACATCTTATAACAGTAAGACATGAGGCTATAAAATACCGGAGATCTTCCGTTGTGCTCAGAGGAATGAACAAAGAATTATTCCAGGTTAAGTCATGTTCAAATCATGCAATGATCGAAACCACTCGAGTTGCTTATTCATCAATTAACTGGAAAATTTTCTGTGGATTTTGGGCCGTTGGTCACCATCCAACGGCCATGGTCGCACCGCACTGTTCATCTTCAACCTCTCTTTTTTTCTTCCTCCCCATCCCGCCCTCCCCTTAACGTCTCCACCGTCACTGCTTGTTGTTGTCGGGACCATCCCTCTAAGCCCCGTCGATCTATGGCAACGACAATGACCCCCATATGCCCCCTCCCCGACACCCACTCGCCAACCTCCTTCCTCGCCTTCGCCTAGGGCGTCGTAGCTCGTTGTCGCTCGCTGTCGTCACTGTCTTCGGTGAGGTCTTGGCCCGGTCTCGCCGAGATCGACACTCATCGCTACGCATCTCACATCGCCCCCACCTTCGACCTCACCTGAATTTGATTGACGCCACCAAAAAATTAAGGCACATGACGTTTAGCGAAACCGTGGAATTTCAGCCCTCATAGGTCCAACACATGAGGCGTGAAACAGATGACGAAAATTCAGAGTATGCACAAGGTCAGGTTCCACATCGCTAAGACAAGAAGGTGGAGGCTAAACATAAGATTCGTCTATTGTTGTGTGATAAAATACAAGTAAAACATGAACTCGCATGTTATGAGTTAATAATGGTTGTGGTTAGTGGTGCTTGATTTGATGACAAGTTAAGTTGTTACTAGTAGAGAGTGAAGATGTCCAAGACCATGCATTTTTAGATCCGATCACTCAAGGCGACCAGAGATGTCTCTCTCATTCCAGATAGGGGCAAATGCCATCTCAGCTGACCATATCTCGTAGCATGTTTCTTGACAACAAGAAATCGACCTTTATAACTACCAGTGATAGATAGCGTTTGGCAACCCTAAGTAATTAAGTCACTACACACATGAAGCACATACAATGACAGGTGTGAGAACATAGCATACACATTGTAAGAAACAATTAAAAAGCATTCTTGCTATCTCTCAAGTTGGGTTTGTCCAACACCATGTTCCTAACATGAGTTAACGCTATTGGTTCGACATCTCGATGTCCATGACCACCAAAACATGGTCATCAACCAACACCCATGTTGGTGTAATATTCATATGTGTCCTCACATGAACTCTGACCAAGGACAACTTTAGATTAATGATTTAAGCATATAGTTTCAGAAACAAAGCACATTTTTTGGAATGAACAAATCACATATTTTCCAATAATTAAAATGATATTATTGAAGGAACGTTTCATAATTCATGGATACAACAAAATATAATTATCTATGTTTACCTCTAGGGTATATTTCTAACATGATAATTGTCTTTAATTATTATTATTGTGAAAACTTCCACATGTGTTTTTAGCATCTTATTAATAGGAGAGAAATGACCGAACTTGTGCAGCACAAACACCCACAAACCCTTGGTGTCATCCTAAGCTTGGAAGAAAAACTAGTGAAATGAAGAAGAAGAAGAAGAAAAATCACTTCTCCATGTTCTCTTATGATGACCCACAAGTATAGGGGATCTATTGTAGCCTTTTCAATAAGTAAGAGTGTCGAATCCAACGAGGCGAAGTAATTGACAAGTAGTTTTCAGCAAGGTTTCACTATAAAATGCCATAAAGATAATTTGATAGGTTGTTTGATAGCAAGATAAAGTGTAATAAGATAAATAGTAATAAAAGAAATAGAGTGCATCAAGTGACCCAATCCTTATGTATGATAAGGATGAGCCAGTAGTGTTTCTTATAATAAGTAAAACGCTCTTGAGGACACACGAGAATTTCGTCAGGTTATTTTCATCGTGATTCATTAAGTTACCGTTCATTGATTCGATAAGTGTTGTGTGTGGGAACCGGAGCTAAGGTATTGTTCTTACTTGAACAAATACCTACTTATGATTATACTCTCCATGCAAGCATATGCAAATACAAGAGAAGTAATTAAGATAAACTAACGATAGCATTAAAAAATAGAATTGAAAACAGCCCCTCACGGAACAATTCATAGACACAGGTTTAGATTTCTATCACAAAACAACCACGACAGGAACTGGAACTTCTCATGTGTATGCTCTCGTTCCCATTGGGGTTTGCCTCCTTCCCAGGCGCTCCAGCTACGCCTCCTCGGGCACCCACGGCGGTTGCTTCGGACGCTATAAGTACATCCCCCTTACTATGGCACCTTCGCCCGTATCGATTTGAAACATCGGCTATGGTTCTCTAGGGTAATTGGTTCGACCGTGTCCCAAGGTCTGTGCATTTGATTAGATCCCGACACCGGTTATAGAGCCATATTGTTTTTTATTGCATTTTATTATCGACTGTGAACCGATAACGGTAGTGTAGATTCGGCGATTTACGTGTAGATCGAAGGTTGTATTTCTATTTCGTGTGGAGTCTGGGCTTGGTTTTTGGACAAAGGTGGGTTTTATTCACTCAAAATGAAGCATTAAGAGGATACAAACACAACGAGCACACACGCATCCTCTGCACAGTTAGGATGCACACAACCCATACTAACGCGTGAGCACACACACAAAACAAGTTGGCAAATAGCAAAGTCATATAATATCAAAGCTATGCCTAGGCGATCAAAAAAATGAAGCGATCAAATGCATGATTGACAAACTAACAATCATGTGTCTGGGAAAAGAGCGCTTGTATTGGGTTTGTGTTCATCGATGATCTTCATGAAGGTGTGCTCCACGTAGCACGAAGATCGGTCGTTAGCATCCACATTATTATGATTCTACATGCTTTGGTTCGATTTATGTTGGTACAGTGGTTTATTTAGTCTGTTGTTCTTCGTTGCAGTGGTCTACGGGTGTATTGGTCGTTGATAACGATGTTTCAAACAATTGTTCAAAGGGCAATGCTATAGTGGAAGGAAGCGCCTCCAGGAAGCATCGGGCAAAGCCAACGAATGTTAGGCACCTCCATGAGTGCAAAGGTCTCACTTTTGCAAGGTGGTTTTAGCACCTAAGTTCGAATCTGTTAGGTGCTTTCTGGGAGCACATGGGTACTATTCTATAGGAGATTTTCATAAGAACTAACACTGGTTGTGACTGGAGGGTCAAGCTCCAGGATGTCAATGAGAACCTTTTCATTGATCACGGGTGGGCTAGCTTCGCCATAGACCACGATCTACAGATTGTGTACTTGCTCACCTTCAAGCTCATGACTGAAGTTAGTTTCGGGGTGGTCATCTTCGCCCTTTCTGGTGTTGAGGTGGTGGTCAGATGTGGCGAGCACGACCCATCGTTTTCCATGATTAAGGATCTGCAGTCCTCCTTCTTTTGTTTGTGAACCCTGAATTATTCTGCTTAGATAACAATGTGGTCATGCGCTATGTATTAGTTTAATGACAATGGTTGTATTCACGTTTCAGTGTTGTTCGTTTTTCTTTTGGGTGAGGGGCGCTAATGTTGTAATCATATGATTGTTAATGTGATTATGCAAAGGTGTATGATGCTTATGGAAGGGCGGAAATACGTGATAATCCCCAAGTGCAAGGAATAATCGTAGCAATTTTTAAAGATGGAAGTGGTAAGTATGGAGTGTCAAACTCACAAGGAGCTAAAGGTAAGATAAAATATTCTCTCAAGTCCTATATGCCACTGATACGACTCTAAATATACCGAGCGTTTGCTTTCATATAGAAACAAGAAATAAAACTACGTTGTGGGTACAAAGAGGATAGCTTTGCATGATATCGTAGAACTAAAACATAAAAATAGGTGCTGCCTAAATAAAGTTAGAATATATTAGAAATAGTGAGTGTGGAATAATGATGGTAGGGTGTGCACAATTGTCCTAGGCAATTGATAACATGATCGGTAATCATTATTGCAATTTTATATGAGGGAGAGGCATGAGCTGACATATTTTCCATACTTGGATCATATGAACTTATGATTGGACCTCTAACAAGCATCCGCAACTACTAGAAATCATTAAGGTAAACCCAACCATAGCATTAAGTATCAAGTCCCCTTTACTCCCATACGCAACAACCCCCTTACTCAGGTGTAAGCTTCTGTCACTCTAGCCACCCACTATAAGCGAATCATGAACGTATTGCAAACCCTACAGCGGGAATCCCCCACGTGTGTGTGGCACAGAAGGCACCATAGGACAGCACCAAAATAAAACTTACAACTAAAACCAATCAAGATCATCAATCAACCCAAAGGACAAAATAAATCTACTCAAACATCATAGGATGGCAACACATCATTGGATAATAATATGTGGCATAAAGCACCATGTTTAAGTAGGGGATTACAGTGGGGTGCGGGAGAGTGGACCGCTGAAAAGAGATGAGGGAGGTGATGAAGACGATCACCGCGGCGATGCTTCCCCCGACGGCACTCCGGCGCCACCGAGAGAGGGGAAGAGAGGCTCCCCTCTGGCTTGCCCCTCCATAGCCTCCCACTTGATGGGGAGAGGTTCTCCCTCTAGTCCTTGGCCTCCATGGTGCCTGGAGGGGCGAGAGCCCCTCCGAGATTGGATCTCTCTCTCTGTTCTCTTCTGTTTCTACGCCCCCGTTTCTGGCCGAAAATGATTTCTTATATTCCCGGAGATCCGTAACTTCGATTGGGATGAAATTTTGAGGGGATTTTTATCTGGAAATTATCTTTCTTGCGGAGAAAGAAGGGAATCAACCGACCTACGAGGTGCCCACAAGGCAGGGGGCGCGGCCAGGGGGTAGGTCTCACCCTGGTGCCTTGTGAGGCCCTCAAGCACCGTCTTGCGTTGATTTTTCCTTCCAAAAATCTCATACATTCCATAAAAAATCTCTGATATTTTTATTATCGCGTTTGGACTTCATTTGGTATGGTATTTCTGCGAAACAAAAAACATGCAATAAACATGAACTGGCACTAGGCACTGGACCAATAAGTTAGTCCATAAAAATAATATAAAAGTGCACCAAAACCATATAAAACTCATGTAAATATAGCATGAATACTTCATAAATTATAGATACGTTGGAGATGTATCAGCATCTCCAAGCTTAATTCCTGCTCGTCCTCGAGTAGGTAAATGATAAAAGAAATAATTTATGAAGTGTGAATGCTAGCATAGTGCATAAGTTTGATTAGTGATAATTCGAGAGACTTTTTCTAGAATCATTATATATCATAAACGGTAGCTCATCTCATGAAACTTCTCATGATCAAGTAGCAAGCTATTCAAGTATAGACCATAAATTTTCTTGAAAACCAACAAACTATGTTCTTAGTCATCAAACAATTACAATTCAATTTATTTTCAGGAAGGGTCTATGTAAGAGCTTTGTTTTAGCAAATTCCACATACTCAACTATCATTTAGTCTTCCATGATTGTTGACACACAAAGCATATTTTTAGGACAAATCGTTTCAGTCAACCATATAGGAATATAGGGGCTTAATGTTTCGCCTCCCAATTTGTTTATCTCAGGGATAATGTCAACAATAATAACTCATGATCACCTATATTCAACTGGATATATGTGTCTAGATCATTCCCTACCATATGATGCTTACCCACTAGAGAATAAATAGAGTGGAATAGGGATGAACATTACTGACTCCTGCATAAAAGTAAATACAGAAAAGTAAAAGATAGGCCCTTCGCAGAGGGAGGTAGAGGTTGTCATGTGCTTTTTATTTTTTGGATGTGCAAGCTCTTAATGGAAAGGAACATCACTTTATATTGCCTCTTGTGATAGCAACCTTTATTATGCAGTCCGTCACTTTTATTTCTTCACCATCACAAGTTCGTATAAAGCTTATTTTCCCTTCCAATAAAAGATCATACATATTTAGGAGCATTTTTATTGCTTTTTGCATCAATGACAACTTACTTGAAGGATCTTATTCAATCCATAGGTAGATATGGTGGACTCTCATGACAAGAAACTGGGTTTAAGGGTTTTTGGATGCACAAGTAGTATCTCTACTTAGTACGAATTTTTGGCTAGCAAAAGATCCTAAGCAAGCACCACATGTTAGAGGACCCATGCCAATATAACTTCTATGTGAATATAAACAAACATGACCCATTACATTGTCTTCCTTGTCCAACGCCAACTACTTGATCAAGCTTGAAAATAATTAATGGGGGATCACAATCATAGAATATTTCCAAGATAGTATATTTATATGTGGAATTTCTCTTCATTTAATATTCTTTCATGAATTGCTCAAGTGACCAATGTTGTGTTTGCTAACTTTCAATAAAGTTTACCAATTATACTTCTTATATGTGAAGTAATTACTCCCCATGGGACAAGTATATGAAACATATATAATTTCAACTTTATGACATTCAATTCATTCAACTATTTACTCTTAGGATATAAGTGAAGCATGTGAGTAAATGACAAACTACTCTGAAAGATATAAGTGAAGATCAACGAGTAGTCAAACAATTAAGTAGCTATCTGAAGACTCTCTCAAAATAAATATTTCAGATCCAAGTATTTTATTCAACAGCAAAGAAAACAAAATAAAATGACATTACAAGAATAGCACATCTCATGCGAAGAAGCAAAAACTTAGGCTCAACCAGGACTAACCGATAATTGTTGATGAAGAAAGGTGGGATGCCTACCGGGGCATCCCCAAGCTTTGATGCTTGAGACTTCTTGAAATTAAATTGGGGAGCCTTGGGCATCCCCAATCTTGAGCTTTTGTGTCTCCTTAATTCCTCTCATGTCACGGTTTCTCTAAATCTTAAGAACTTCATCCACACAAAACTCAACAAGAACTCGTGAGATAAGTGAGTATAAATCAATGCAAAACCTTATCGTTCTCTACTGTAACAAATTACTAAAATTATAATTACAAATTGCATACTAAATGCCTCTGCATATTTAATACTCCTATCCATTTATAGAATCTTTAAACAAGCATCCATATGCAAACAATGCAAGTATAACAGCAAACTGTCTAACCAGAACAGTCTGTAAAGGATGAAGAAGAATCCATACTTATTTAACTCAAAAATTTCTGAAAAATTACCACACTGTAGAAAGTTTATCATATCTTATTGTGTCAAAATTTAAAGCTTTTATCACATTCTGACTTTTCTGGAGAATTTACGCAATAACGGACAACTTTCTGTTTCCAAACAGCAACTCATGAACATGCAAACTAAGCATGGTGAAGGCTATCCTTGACACTTTTTATTGAAGCAAAAGATACAAAACCTTATTCTAAATAACATCAAGCAAATCCAATTAAAATAAAATGATGATCCAAGAAAAACACATATCATGTGACGAATAAAAATATAGCTCCAAGTAAGGTTGCCGATAATGTTGAAGAGAAAGAGGGGAAGCCTTCTGGGGCATCCCCAAGCTTGGACGCTTGAGTCTTCCTTGAATATTACCTTGGGGTGCCTTGGGAATCCCCAAGCTTAGGGTCTCGCAACTCCTTATTCTCCTCATATCGATATCTCACACAAAACTTAACAGAAATCTCGTGAGATCCATTAGTATAACAAGTAAACCTTTAACTTTAGGTACTGTTATGAACCCATTCATATTTTATTATTGCATAATACCTATTGTATTCCAACTTCTCCATGACTTATACCCCCTGATATAATCCATAGGTTCATCAAAACAAGCAAATTATGCAACAAAAACAGAAGCTGTCTAAAACAGAACAGTCTGTAAAGATCTAAACAATGACCATACTTATGGATCTCCAAAAATTCTTAAAAATTAGGAAAACGTGGGAAATTTGTATATCAATCATTTGTAAAAACTTTAGATCAAAAGCACGTTCCAGTGAGTTTTAGAATTTTCTGGACTGAGCGCAAAAGTTTCTGTTTTTCACAGAATCAAATCAACTATCAACCAAATCATTCCAAAGGCTTTACTTGGAACATTATTGAAACAAAACCTATAAAACATGATTACTATAGTAGACTAATCATGTGAACACACAAAAACAATAAGGATACATATTGGGTTGTCTCCACACAAGAACTTTTCTTTAAAGCTTTTTAGCTAAGCATTTATATTTTAATGATACTCTTCCAAACCCACTTTCGATGATAATTTTATTCATACTCTAAAAGATATAAGTGAAGTTCATAGAGAATTCTACAATGAATATATATAGACCAATATCCAATCTCAAAATATATAAGTGAAGCACACGAAGCATTCTATAAGACCATACTCAAAAGATTTAAGTGAAGCACAAAGAGCATTCTATAAAGCCGTACGCAAAAGATTTAAGTGAAGCACATGAAGCATTCTATAAATCAACAAGGAACCATAAGAAATCATCCCCAACAAGCATGGTGCATAAAAGAAAAGGAAAAAATAAACACAAGATACGCTCCAAGAATTTACGCATATCATGTGAACAAAACAAAACCGAGGCATACCGATAATTGTTGAAGAAGAAAGATGGGATACCTTCCGGGGCATCCCCAAGCTTACTTGCTTGGGTCTCCTTGAATATTTACTTGGGATGCCTTGGGCATCCCCAAGCTTGAACTCTTGCCTCTCCTTATTCTTCTCATATCGATACCTCCTCGATCTTCGAACACTTCATCCACACAAAACTTAACCAAACTTTTTATTAGGGGGGTTAGTACATATAACATCAAATCCCATCATGTCCTGTTGTAACATTATTGTATAATTATATTAAAACATTTCCCACTGTATGCTATCACAATTATATGGCTCCCAAGTCAATGGGGCTCAACAAGACTTCAAACATAAGCAAATAAAGAAACTATAACATCAATCTGTTAAAACAGGACAGCCTGTAAAGACACAGATGTTACATATACTTCTGTAACTCAAAAAATTCTAAAACATTAGGAAAAAGATAAAAAAATTGCATAGCAATACTATGTAAAAATTTCAGAAACTTTTGACTTTCTAGTAAAAAATAAAAAATCATGCACTACAGCCAACGTTTGTGTTTTTGCACAACACACACCAAACAAGCAATTTAAACATCCTAAAGGCCAATCTTGGCACACTATTTTTATAATACAATGGATTTGTACAAGGGAATAATTATTTTTGTGAGAAACTTCCATGAAAAATTCTACTGTTTTCATGACCATGAACACAAGTGTTCAAGGTCGACCCTCACTTCTCCAATGCATAACTTTCCAATCGCTTCTCTTTTGAAAAAGTTTTTAGGTTCCCCTCTATATTTTGTTTTTATTTTTGAAAATTTAATGAAACACATAATAAAGTTTATATTACACAAAAGGAGGAAAATACTCCCTAAAACTTCCGAGTTGTCTCCCAGACAACGCTTTCTTTAAAGCCATTAAGCTAGGCATAAGAGGCAAGTATATTTTTTTTGGTATTTTGCACTGTTTAATTTTTTTGCTTTTTCACCCACAACTAAATAAAGAAAACAAAAAACAAAAAGAAAAACAAAATCTACTTAGTGAAGAAAGCAAACAAGTATACACGAAAACATTAACCCCATGCTATTGCTCCCCGGCAACGGCGCCAGAAAAGAGCTTGATAATCCCCAAGTGCAAGGAATCATCGTAGCAATTTCCAAAGATGGAAGTGGTAAGTATGGAGTGTCGAAACCACAAGGAGCTAAAGGTAAGATCAATATTCTCTCAAGTCCTATCTGCCACTGATACGACTCTACGTATACCGAGCATTTGCTTTCATCTAGAAACGAGAAATAAAACTACATTGTGGGTACAAAGAGGATAACTTTGCATGATATCAGAGAACTAAAACATAAAAATAGGTGCTGTCTAAATAAAGTTAGAATATATTACAAATAGCGAGTATGGAATAATGATGGTAGGGTGTGCGGAATTGTCTTAGGCAATTGATAACAGGATCGATAATCATTATTGCAATTTTACATGAGGGAGAGGCATGAGCTAACATACTTTCCGTACTTGGATCATATGAACTTATGATTGGACCTCTAGCAAGCATCCGCAACTACTAGAAATCAGTAAGGTAAACCCAATCATAGCATTAAGTATCAAGTCCCCTTTACTCCCATACGCAACAACCCCCTTACTCGGGTGTAAGCTTTTGTCACTCTAGCCACCCACTATAAGCGAATCATGAACGTATTGCAAACCCTACAACGGGAATCCCCCACGTGTGCGCGGCATGGAAGGCACCATAGGACAACACCAAAATAAAACATACAACTCAAACCAATCAAGATCATCAATCAACCCAAAGCACAAAAGAAATCTACTCAAACATCATAGGATGGCAACACATTGCTACTTGTGAGCTACGTTGGGATTTCCTCGAAGAGGAGAGGATGATGCAGTACAATAGAGATAAGTATTTCCCTCAGTCCAGTAGGAGAACCAAGCAACACTATGTAAACAACACGTGCACACAAACAATAAATACTTGCAACCCAACGCGTAAAGGGGTTGGCAATCCCTCAACGATTACGAGCAAGATTAAATTGTATAGGTTTTGATAAATAAATCTAACTAAAACACAAAATAAAATAAATAAAAGAAAATTGCAGCAAGGTATTTTTAGGATTTTTATATGAGACCCGGGAGCCATAGTTTTCATTAGATGCTTCTCTCGAGAAAATAGCATACGGTGGGTTATAAAATTTATTGTTGAGCAATTGATAGAAAATCAAATAATTATGACGATATCCAAGGCAATGATTATACATAGGCATCACATCCAAGATTAGTAGATCGAAATGATTCTGCATCTACTACTATTACTCCACACATCGATCGTTATCCAACATGCATCTAGTGTATTAAGTTCATGAAAAAACAGAATAATGCATTAAGCAAGATGACATGATGTAGACAAGATAAACTCACGTATGAATAAACCCCATCTTTTTACCCTTAATGGCAACGATACATATGTGTCATGTCCCTTTCTGTCACTAGGATTGAGCACCACAAGATCAAACCCATCACAAAGCACCTCTTCCCATGGCAAGATAAATCAATCTAGTTGGCCAAACCAAACCAATAAATCGGAGAAGAAATACGAGGCTATATTAATCATGCATAAAAGAGTTTAGAGAAAACTCAAATGATATTCATGGATAGATCTGATCATAAACTAACAATTCATCAGATCTCAACAAACACATCGCAAAAAAGAATTACATCGGATAGAACTCCAAGAACATCAAGGCACAAGGTGCTCTCAACCCAAAAAATGTGTGCATGCAACAAAACGAGTGCAAGTGCAGATACCCGCGGTCGTTCAATGAAAACACGGCACAAGGCAAGGACTCATACCCAGTTTATCGGCGTAGAGACGATGGTCGGCAGGCTAAGGTTCGGGGTAAAATGTTGGACGACAGATGGGTTGTGCCTTATAACCCTTACCTTCTGCGGATGTTCAATTGCCACATCAATGTTGAGGTCTGCTCCAGCATAAAGGCCGTCAAATACCTTTACAAGTACATATACAAGGGCCATGATAGGGCTTCTTTCAGCATCGACCAGCCCGATGTAGATGGTAACATTGATGAAATCAAAAGATACGTTGACGCAAGGTGGGTTACTCCTCCGGAGGCGATGTGGAGGATATTTGGCTTCCCCCTATGTGCCAACTCCCCGTCTGTCCTACAGTTGCCTCTTCATCTCCCGAATATGCACCGGGTGGCATTCAATGAGCAAGCTGCCTTGAACGACGTTGTTGCCTCTGAGAATGCGCAAAAATCCATGTTGACGGAGTATTTCAAGGCTAACCAGGTCCACCCGTGGGCTAGGAATATATTGTACAAGGATTTTCCTAAAAGCTTCACATGGCAGAAGGGACCGAAGTATTGGAAGCCGCGGGAGGAGCGTACTCAAATAGGCCGAATCGTGTCTGCCAATCCTGCGGAAGGGGAGCGATACTATCTGCGTGTGCTGCTAAACCATGTTACGGGCAAGACATCCTTCGAGGACCTGCTCACCGTGGACGGAAGGCTATGTGGGAGCTTTCGAGAGGCTGCTGAGAGGTTGGGACTCATCGAGGCAGACAACACGCTTGACGATTGTCTTACCGAGGCAGAGCAGTGGGCGATGCCGTGTTCGCTGAGGAGGCTCTTCGCAACAATCTTGGTGCATTGTGAGCCAGGTGACGTGCGTGGTTTATGGGATAGGCATTTTGAGCCTATGTCTGATGACTATCGTCGTTCACACACGTGCCCGAATGAGGTGGAGCAGATGGTGTTGCTTGACATTAGGGGTATGTTGCAGTCCATGGGCAAAGACATAGTTGATTTCGATCTACCGAGCATCGATGATACGTTCGACCCAACCGGGGGCGAGGCTAGAGAGGTTATCGAGGAATCCACCGTCGAGTTTGACATGAACGACACTAAATTGGCATCATCGCTAAACTATGAGCAGAGGGTTGCATACGACGAGATACTAGCGGCAGTTGACCGCGGTGATGGGGGTGTATTCTTTGTTGATGGGCCGGGATGTACAGGGAAGACCTTTTTGTACAGGGCGCTACTCGCCAAGGTTCGGAGCGAGGGCAACATTGCTATCGCTACCGCAACGTCGGGCGTCGCCGCTTCTATCATGCCTGGAGGCAGGACTGCCCACTCGAGGTTCAAGATCCCTTTGAGCTGCGGCGATGGTGCCTCATGCAGCTTCACCAAGCAGAGTGGGACCGCCAAGCTACTAAGGATGACCTCATTAATACTATGGGACGAGGCCACCATGACTAAGCGACAGGCGGTCGAGGCACTGGACAACAGCATGCGCGACATCATGGGAAGACGGGACCGACCCTTTGGAGGAAAGACTGTTGTTTTTGGCGGGGACTTCAGGCAGGTGCTTCCGGTCGTCAAGAGAGGGTCTCGGGGTCAGATAATCGACGCAACCCTCCGAAGTTCTCATCTCTGGAAGGGTATGCGCCAGCTAAGGCTCGTCACTAACATGAGGGCTCACAATGACACGTGGTTTGCGGAATACTTGCTCAAGGTAGGCAATGGCACCGAGGAAGCTGACGATCAAGGCAACATACGACTCCCTGAGGATATTTGTGTGCCGTGTACTGGCGAGGATGATGACCTGGAGAAGCTGATTGACCATGTTTTTCCGAGTCTAGATGACAACATGTCTGATCCGAATTACATGACTTCTCGCGCAATCCTCTCCACAACGAACGACAACGTCGACAAGATAAACATACGCATGATAGAGCGTTTCAAGGGAGAAGAAATGATCTACCATAGTTTTGACAGTGCAGAGGACGACCCATATGGCTACTACGCTCAAGAGTTCCTAAATGGATTGACTCCCAATGGTCTGCCACCAAATGTACTCAAACTCAAGCTGAACTGCCCTGTCATACTTCTGAGGAACATTGATCCGGCCAATGGACTGTGTAACGGTACGAGGCTTGTGGTCCGAGGTTTTGAGAGGAACGCCATTGACGCAGAAATCGTGATAGGACAACACGCGGGTAGGAGGGTCTACCTTCCTCGAATACCCCTATGTCCGTCTGACAACGACATGTTTCCATTCAAGTTCAAGAGGAAGCAATTTCCTATAAGGCTTAGCTTTGCTATGACGATTAACAAGGCTCAAGGTCAGACCATCCCGATTGTTGGCGTGTACCTACCTAATCCGGTGTTCTCTCATGGTCAACTCTACGTCGCGTTGTCTCGAGCCACCGCAAAGAGAAACATAAAGATCCTCATTGAGAAGGAGAAGGAGAAGGAGAAGGGCAAGAAGCAAAACAGTAAATCAAAGAAGAGAAAAAGGCCTACCGTGTTCTTACAGACCTTGATGAAGAACATCGTTTATAAGGAAGTCCTTACAGGCTGAAGTCCGCACTTAAGAAAATTTGCCACTCTTCGGAGTTTTTGTACACATCTTTATCTTTGGTTGTTAGCAATTGAGCTTTAATATGTTTATAAAAAAGTCAAATATTAATAATATTGCCTCAGATTTGTGACTTTGCAAGTTGCCAATTGTAGACGGGCGTGACAAACCTGGTACCTGCATCCTATGTATTTATAAACATACGCGAACACTTTTTTTTTGCACACGTATTGCACACTGTATGGGTCATGATGATGTTGTGAAACTAGACTCAACTTGAGTGTTCTACAATTGGCACGGTAAAACTTATGTTGCGGCCCCAAATCAGGCACGCACAATGTCACTATTTTTTTTTTTTTTGCAGTATAGTTGTTTCTTAGTTCATTTGTGCTGGGTCTGCTTGTTCCTTTTACCTTTTTTTTAGGTAGCTTCAGCTAGACTCCAATCTGGTGAACTCCTAACTAATGTTTAAGAAATGGAAACAGTAGCAGCGTCATCATTGTTGAGGCTTTCTATTTGACGGCCTTGTTTCTGGCATAGGCATGGTCTGTAAGCAGCCGGCCTTCTCTCTCTGTGTATCTCAGGTGGACTCACACACACACACACACGAAGTGCTTTTCAGTTTGTCCTCCACAACGAGTTAACTGAAGCGAGAGAGAAAACAGAGGAACAGAGTATACAGTAGCTTTTCAGGCCACGAATGCCAGATTTTTCATTCACCTCCTCCAGCAACAAATGCTGGTTTATTTATACATGGACACAACCGACTCAGCAGAACTCTCTACAAACTTGCTAAGCTGGCATACAACGTTCTGGAGCAAGTCCAGCACAACGCCCATGTAACACACTCATGACTGTTCCAACAAATGAAACCTGTCACAAGCTAACTAGTTCACTTGTGCAACACATAGTACATCACAAGACCAAAACTAGATTTATACTAACATTCTTCCCCCTAAATCTTGTTGTCGTCATTGACATCCACCATACCTATCTTCTCCCTGAGTTTCAGGAATTTCACTCAGCCGAGAGGTTTGGTTAGGAGGTCTGCTAGTTGTTCTTCAGATGCAACATAGCTCACTGCAATCGTACCATCTTCAACACATTCACGAATAAAATGGTAACGTATATCAATGTGCTTACTTCGATCATGGTGGACTGGATTGTGACATAGTGAGATTGCAGACTTGTTGTCGACAAGCACCTCCACTTGATTTGCTCCAACACCCTTCAGTTCAGCAAGTAGGCGTTCCAGCCACACGCCTTGACAAGCAGCAGCTGCAGCAGCTATATATTCTGCTTCGCAGGAAGAAAAAGCTACAACTTTCTGCTTTTGGGACAGCCATGTAACTGGACTTGCACCAAGGAAATAGAGCACACCAGTGGTGCTTTTTCGATCATCAATGTCACCAGCATGATCACTATCACAATACCCATGTAGACATGGTTCTGCATCTTGCTTACGCACATAGTAACATCCCAAGTTTAAGGTTCCTCGGACATACCTTAAAATTTGCTTTACTGCTGCCATGTGCTGGGTAGTAGGCTTCTCCATATATCGACTGACAATGCCAACTGAGTAGGAGAGATCTGGCCTTGTGTTCACAAGGTATCTCAAGCTTCCAACAATGCTTCTATAAAACATTGGATCAACTTGCTTTCCTTCACCAGCTTTGCTCAGTTTTAACCTTTGCTCCATTGGAGTAGCACAAGGATTACAATCAGCCATACCTGCCTTTTCAAGAATTTTCATTCCATAAGCAGCTTGACTTAATGTAATGCCCTTGTTGGTTTGGACCACTTGAATTCCCAGATAATAAGAGAGCAAACCCAAGTCACTCATGTTGAACAGATCAAGCATGTGTGCCTTGAATTTATTCACTTCCTTCTCATCTGAGCCAGTGATAATTAAATCATCTACATATACGCCAACAATTAACCTTGCACCTCCAGAATTTTGCACGTATACAGCATGTTCCACTGGACTTCTCCTAAATCCCAAAGATAACAAGCTTTTGTCCAGTTTAGTGTTCCATGCCCTTGGAGCTTGTTTTAAACCGTACAAAGCCTTCTTGAGCTTCAGTACCTTGCCTTCACTTTCACCTTCAACAAAACCAGGAGGTTGAGTAACATATACTACCTCCTGCAGTTCACCATTCAGAAAAGCTGATTTAACATCCATATGATGGACACCCCAGCCTTCTTGTGCTGCCAAAGCAATGAGTAATCTCACTGTCTCCAGTCGAGCTACAGGTGCAAACACTTCATCATAATCAATACCATGACGCTGCACATAGCCTTTAGCTACCAGTCGAGCCTTATGGCGCACAACATTCCCTGCAGCATCCTTCTTTAGTTTAAACACCCATTTCAACCCAATTGGCTGCACACCATCTGGAAGAGACACCAAGTCCCATGTGTCATTTTCTTCAATGGATTTCAGTTCTTCTTTCATAGCATTTCTCCATGTTTGATGCTTTAAGGCTTCATCATAACCTGTAGGTTCTTCAGCACCTAACATGCACAATTCCAACTGCTGCATATGGTCAAAATCAATAGGACTCAAATGAGGAGATGTAATATCATATAAATCATCAAGGGAACGCATCCTTAATGGAACAGATGAATCTGGAGTCTCTGCAACAATAGGTGACATAGCCGGCACCATCCCAGGCGTTACAAGTGAAGCTGGTAATACTGCCTGCTTAGGTGTCGCTGGTTCAAGGTTTTCAACAACCTTTTCATTGCCACTCACTTCAATTGTTGTTTCTTGTGGTGGTACACTTGGTTCAGGATCAAAATGAACAATGAACTCATTTGTACCATCACCCTCCATGTAACCATCTCCATTAGACCACTCCCATCCCTTGGTTTCTTCAAATATAACATCTCTTGATACACAAACACGTCCTTTCTTTGGATCAAAAAATCGATATGCTTTTGAGCCCTTTTCATAACCAATAAGCACCATAGGAATACTCTTGTCTGCTAATTTGCCATCAGATGGGCCTGTTACTTTGACATGAGCTAAACACCCAAATGTACGAAGATGATCAACACTGGGTTTATAACCATGCCATACTTCATAAGGAGTTTTACCTGCAACACTTTTTGTTGGAGCACGATTCAACAAATAAATTGCAGTAGCAACAGCTTCCCCCCAAAAGTAGCCTGGCATTCCTTGACTTTTCAACAGACATCTAGCCATAGCAACTACAGTTTGGTTGCGCCTTTCAACGACCCCATTCTGCTGTGGAGTATAAGGAGCAGTGAGCAGGCGTCTAATTCCATGATCTTCACAGAATGAATTAAATTCTTTTGATGTAAATTCACCACCACGATCACTTCTTAGAGCCTTCACCTTTAAATCACTCTCCAGTTCTGCTGCTGCTTTAAACTTTCTGAATACAACTAATGCTTGGTCTTTTGTTTTCAGCAGAGCACCCCACATATAACGGCTACAATCATCTACTATTAGCATGAAGTAGCGATTTCCTCCAGGAGTCGCAGGTGTAATTGGACCACAAAGATCTGTATGCACCAATTCTAGGCACTTCCCCGCCCTGTATATGGCTTTCTTTGGAAAAGGTAAGCGACGCTGCTTTCCGATAAGACAGCCATCACATACTTTATCCTTCTGATTAACCAAAGGAAGTCCATCAACCATGTTATGCTGGGCTAAAGATCTCAATGCATCAAAATTTAAATGCCCATAACGAGCATGCCATAGCCAAGCCGTGTCTTCAATTGATGAAAGCAAACATACAGGAATACCCAGATTAATATTCAGTATATATAATCTGTTTTTCCCTCTTGGTACTTTCACTAGCAGCTTACACCTTGGATCAAAAATTTGTAGATAACCATCTTCTAATATGATTTTGCAACCATGCTCTTCTAACTGACCAAGACTGAGAATATTACTCTTCAACTTAGGAATGTAATAAACATCAGTTAATGCTCGATGAGCCCCATCCTTAGCAGTTATAAGCACAGTTCCTCTGCCTTCTATTTCAACTAATGATCCATCACCAAATTTAACCAGACCACTGATTGAATTGTCAATGCTAGTGAATACTGATTCAGAACCAGTCATATGATTACTAGCTCCTGTGTCAAGATACCATGAACTAGTATCATACCTTTCATCATCACCAAGACGTGGCTTGACCTTCTCTTCATTGAGATACACTTCATCTTTCACTTCTGTTTCAGAATGTGAAATAATATATGCCTCTGATAATAGAAGAGCTGGTTCATCATTCTGCTTCTCAGCAACCATGGCTTTCTCATGCTTCTTCTTCTTTGGCTTTGTACATTCTTTTGAAAAATGGCCTTTTTCACCACAATTATAACATCTAAACTTCTTCTTTGACTTTGATTCAGGCTTTGAACTTGATGGCTGATTAGTAGCTTTTCCATGGACAGTACCACGGTCAGCACCTTCTTTCATACCACCAGCTGAATGTTCTCCAACTCCAACCTTCCTCGCAGCATAATTCTCCCATGGTTTCCTGGTTAGCATGAGATGCTGACTTTCAGTCGAATCACCGAATCGCTGCTTCAGGCGTTCTTCAAATGCCTTGAATCTCCCGAATAAGTCTTCAACAGAAAGTGTCTTCAGATCAAGACACTGCTCCAACGCAGCCACCAGTTGCAAGAGCCGCGCCGGCGCCGCCTGAAGCACCTTCTGCACAACTGTAATCTCCTTGACCTCGTCGCCGAGCGTGCGCATTGACGAGACCAATTTGTTCACACGCATCGCGAACACCTCCGTGGTCTCGCTATCGCCCATCTCCAAACCTTCAAACGCTTTCCGCAGAGACTGGAGGTTGGATTCCCGCACCCGGTCATGGCCGATATGCACCGATTTGATGGCTTCCCATGCTGCTTTCGCCGTGTCCTTGCCGGCGAGGGAGGCAAGCACATCCTCTGGCAACCCCTCATATATGGCGAGGAGTGCGTCACGGTCTTCTTCAAAGGTGACATGCTCCGAGCTCACCGCTGACCAAACTCCGGCGGATTGCATAGCCACCCGCATCTGCATCGCCCAGAGCAGGTAGTTCGAGCGGGTGAGCTGGGGGTAGCGGACGGGACCCCGCGGCCTCACCGGGAGCGCCTGCGCCACCGGAACCACCGCAGCAGGTTTCTCGTCCCCATCCACCTTCTTCCCTTTGAGCGCCGCCAGCTCCGAGCGCGCCGCCTCCGCATCTGCACGCGCCGCCTTTGCCTCGGCGAGCGCCTCCTCTACAGCCTTCTGGAGCCCCTCCGTTGATTTTGCCATCCCCGTCGATCTCTAGACCTAGCTCTGAGGCCAAATGTAAGCAGCCGGCCTTCTCTCTCTGTGTATCTCAGGTGGACTCACACACACACACACGAAGTGCTTTTCAGTTTGTCCTCCACAACGAGTTAACTGAAGCGAGAGAGAAAACAGAGGAACAGAGTATACAGTAGCTTTTCAGGCCACGAATGCCAGATTTTTCATTCACCTCCTCCAGCAACAAATGCTGGTTTATTTATACATGGACACAACCGACTCAGCAGAACTCTCTACAAACTTGCTAAGCTGGCATACAACGTTCTGGAGCAAGTCCAGCACAACGCCCATGTAACACACTCATGACTGTTCCAACAAATGAAACCTGTCACAAGCTAACTAGTTCACTTGTGCAACACATAGTACATCACAAGACCAAAACTAGATTTATACTAACATGGTCGACTCGTGATACAGAGAATTACTTGTAGTCAAGCTTATTTTTCCTTTTGATAGATTGTTTATGTATATTATTTTTTTGACAGTATGCACTAATTTGTGGATAGTTGTTTTGAAATCAATCATGTACTACATCAAAGTAAAATGTTGGGAGTACATGTCACACGCTCCAGCCTTCATGAGGTTGCTGACCATTAGCAGAAGATGTGAAGTAACCAAGCTCACATCACTCTGAATGGATCTATTAGCTATTTCAACAGGAAAGGGACAGACAGAACGAAGCAACAAGTGATTTGCTCATACCAGTGGAGGCAGCGAATGTAGGAGGTTTCTCGCAGCACTTGTGGTCACCAAAGGATGAGCACCCACGCCCGCTCCTTGTTGCCGGCCTCTGCTTCCTCCTCACTTGACACGGGTCTATGCGGGGAGTTGAGCTGGAAAATCCTCCTGTTAGATATAAGTGACAAAATATAATCTGTTGAATCACTAATATAATGTATATGCGGGGAGTTGAGCAGTATACTTTGAAATGTCTAATATGATGTACTAATATAATGGATGGCCTGTAACACTCCTCACATGCACTGAAAACTGTTATTTACAGTTTGATCTGGTGAACCTGATGAAAACACCTATTTAAAAGAGGATGTAATAGATTTTGTAGTTATTCTTTTGTCCGATTGATAATATCTTGCTTCTTATGCGAACTGGTTAATTGATTGTCATCCTTTATATCCCCTTATTATTCTGATAGGTCAAATTTTTGTTTACCAGCAAGTATTCCTTCTCCCTTTTGTTAGGTTAAAGTATTTTCATAAACATAATTTTGAAGATTATTAAGATGTTTTTTTTTACATAATTCCCCAATAATCTGCCCATCTTTTTTTTCTTAATGTTGCATTATTTCAACGCTGTGGTCTAGCTTATCAAGTTTTGTTATTACCTTTCCAGCCAGATACTTTGTTTTCCACTATGATCCAGAGTCTGCCACGAGCAGTGCGAGTGTCTAATATTTGGTTTCCTCGATTCAGCTTGATACACTGTTGGTACATATACTCATGTTGGTTCTGCTGCAAAATAAGGCCTTGCCAGAGAAATGGGCGTGTTAGTACGCGATCCTCACGTGCTTGCGAGTACGCGTACACATATACAATACGTATCATTTTTTGTATGGCGCATACAGGCATACACCTGTGTTGAGCTATCCAGTGTACGTATGCTGTCTACGATCGACCGGCGGCCGGCAAAAGAGAAAGAACATGAAAGAATGACCAACTGGCGCCGTATGTAAGGGCGCAAACACGCACCAGGCATGCATGCATGCACTCGCTAATAAACAAAAGGTCAGCAAACCCAGTCGTTCCCAGGTTTGTCCTTGACTGTTCCGACGCAACCAGTCTACAGAACCAAATAATGAAAGAAATCAAATAATGGGTGTAATCTTATTAACTTAGCTGATGAAATGGAAATGGAAAATAATATAATATAAAGGGAAAAAGGAAATAACTTAATCTGAACATCAGTAAGGTTAAGGAGGAATATCCATAGAGAAGAAAGTCAAATTCCCCTATTTAATATTACGGAAACAAATAAGAAATTGAGATTGTGGACGCATGTGATAAATCCGATGCCTTCTGGCAAGGCAAGTTATCATACGAATCACAGATTATGCTACAACCAAACCAAAACTGGAACCTTTGATTTGTTTCCTTGTTTAATTTCTCTTTAATGGCAACGTCCCAAATATTTCCTTGTGAAAGGGGCAAAACGAATCTGCTCTCTTTCTCTTCAATGACAACGTCCCCAAAATCTCCTTGTGAACAGGAGACATAGATAGGAAAGATGATCCGGCGCTGATTCATTTGGGACGTGGAGTATTGGATAAAAATAAATTATTACCATATTATCTGATATGTTTTGCAATGGAATCATGCGCTTATAGAAGGATATAAGGGGCACCTTCCGATGCCGACAGCATCATATAAACGTGCATGTGCATGTTGTGAGTCCACCCAGCTTTCATTGCCTCCTAGCTCGCATCTCGTCCCTCACGCGCCAATGGAGGCAGTTCCCGATCCAATGGAAGCAGTGCCCAGCTTTGGTGGCGTCAACGATGCAGTCGACTTCATCTTCACTTACATCAAGTTTTGCTCAGACCCTGAGGATTTAGAGTATGCATCTATACAATTCTTGCATCCACTACACCTATGCTTTGAACGTTTCTAGATGTAGGTATAGCCAAGACGACCAATTAGATAACAATGATTTATTTAAATCTATATGTTTCAGTTCGATTAGTATTGCTTAGACAGATTTAATTATTGTGGCCTGTTTGGCTATCATTAATATGTGTGCAAGTATTCCTTCAGAAAACAACAACATATAGTTGTCTTCATCACCGGGAACTTACTTTTGGTGCAGATCGTGATATTACAGTTGTGCAGTGTCGACATGGTACATTTTTTTAGTCATGATTTGTTTATCTTAAGCAGCAGTGCTTCTCTCCTAGAAATGACACTAACCATATAGAAGATGCATACATTTCAGCCATTACTAATGTGACTACCCAGGCTGATAAGTACCATCAGATTATCCCATCTTAAGCAGCAGTGCTTCTCACCTAATAGTTGTTATAAAAACACGTACTATTTGCTTGACGACACATTGAAGCACTAATTTTTTTATTACCCTGTTTTTCTAACAACTTTGCTGCCATGCTGGTTTGCTGCTAAACTGCCAAGGTTTTTAAAACTAGAACTATGGTTTCTAACAAATACTTATGTATTCGTAAAAAAAGTCAAATGTTGTGCTACCCAACGCACACTAAATGTGCACCAATTTGAATGCAGCGAGCGATATGTACTGCTATGAAAATATGTTAAATCATATAAAGGTTTTTGCATGTATATACTATGAAAGTACTGTATATTATAGAGATTTCAAGATCTTGTTTATAATTTGAGTAGAGATCTACTACTGTTGGCAGTGGATTTTTGGTCGCTTCAGTTGACCAGTACTACAGGGATCAGACACACACGAGCAGCCACGGACGCTATGACACTTGTCCCATTTGAATTTTACGTTTATTTTAAATTATGTTTTTTCCTAAACCTTGTTCTGCTTTTGTTTGCAGCACAATATGGATAAGGAGCCCTCGACCATACCTGATCGGCGTTACTCTCCGTATGATCCAAGAGACCATCTGAGGGGATGGACGGGTACATCCAACTTGCTTCAATCTTGCAGTGCGTAAGCTTATTAGCGACGCAGCAGAGAGGAACGCAGGCACTGACTTTGTTGGATCGACACATTTTTTTGATTTGCGATTCCATGGCCTAGCACGGGTGCTGAGTCAGTCCCCGTTAGACCAAGCTAAGCGCACCAAGGCGTTGATCGACACTGTCATGATCCAGCCTTTTCCGAAATATAACGTGTTCACGACCCCGTCCATTGTAAGGGTTCTCATTCTTAAAATTAGTCTTCCAAACTATATGTTTGCCAATAACCTGGGTCTACCCATTGCAGTACCTACTGCCGTTGGCTCCCGTAGATTCCTCTTACGGGCTACTTGTAGTGAATATTGAAGAGAGGAGGGCTCTCCTGATTGATCAGTCCAACGAGTCCTTCCTAGGCTTGGACTTTCATGAAAAAGAATTGAAGAAGGAAGCCCTATTAGTGAAGCAAGAATTTGGAAGTGTGATGCAATGGGAGAGGCCTGGTTTGAATGCCCAAATCGTGGATTGGCCACAAGATGAAACCTATATTACAGCTCCACGGTAATAGTTTAAATTGGTTATCACATTGGAGCCACACCGATATAGCTTCTAACATATGGAGTTTTTTTTGTCACAGCCTGGACTCTGGATTGAAAGTCCTACAGGAGATGGCCCACCAAGATCATACTCTCGGGCATAACATGTCCAGGACTGAGGTGGGTGCATATATAACGAGCTTCCGTCTTCCATATATTTGCTAAATCTATGTTGTGACTTGGGTTTTGCATATTTTAAAGGATCCAGTACAACTCAGAATGCGACTCATGATCCAGATGCTGAATGTCAGGGGCAATCAAGCATGTGATAACATTCCACAGGAAATTAGAGCGGCATTGAGGTTCATTAGCGAGTAAGGTGGACTGCTGCTTGACGATTATCTCATCATGCCCGTGTGTTGCTAATTAAGCTACTCGCTAGGGATATTAAAACTTCTATCTTCTACGTGTGAAGTTTAAATTACTTTATGGTGTTGGCTTGCATTAGCTTTGTATTTGCTGCAATGTCGGTTGCTTGTTCCGTTTCTATCATGTATTTTCTCTTACAAATACATTGTGTTTGCCTGCCATGAACTGCGAGTCCCAATTGAGTTAGAAAAATGGCACGCCCTCCTTGACGCACTATCACCCCTACTAGAAATACGAAGACCATAGAATTCACTAAAAATGGCAGGGGAGGTACTATGGCTGGCGAGTTGTTGCAGTCGTATCATGGATCGCATCATATACTTCCTCATCGTATAACTCCATCCATACACGCACTGTTATATGATATGAGGTTTACTTCGTCGGAAATCATCACACATACAAGCTACGAATTATCCAACTTAAAAAATGTATATGTACTTTACTTGAACCAAGCCATTGACCGAGCATATGATGCTTATAAGGCACATACCTTATACCCAAAGTTGCAATGTGAATGACATTATTCTTCAAGTTCTCCTCGATCTCCTCCTCTCCCAATGTTCGCACGTGTTACTATGGATGTGCAGGTGTGTTTTAGTTATGAAGCATAGAACATCTCGTGTGTTGATAGCCTGTTTAAGCACTTGGCAATTATAAAAGAAAGAGATATTTTTGGTAGTTTCCATGGCAAAAAGGCTTTGTACGGATTTGCCATCAGGAGACCACTATTTGTACATACATTGTAAGGATTTGCCATGGCAAATGATATAAACAGGACTTTTTGCCATGGCAAACTTTAAAAGTCGGTTACGGAAACAAATTTTTGGACCTCGGGGAATTTCCTGCACATCAGCACACATGAAAAACAACGATGTACTCCAGACAGTTATTGACTGAATTACAGTATAATGAGGTGCTAGATTTTGATGTGAAAAACAATGTACTCCAAGAAATTTAACCCAGTACTATTGCAAATTTAACTCCAAAACATGCAGCAAGCTCAGCTCCCCGTTGGCGTACAGTACAACGCTAAAATCTTTGAGTAAAATACAGTACTCATATCACAATTTTGGAGTACAGTAGAATCCTGATGCTCTAAATTTTGGAGTACAGCCCTAAAATCTTCATATGGCATCTCCCAAATTACCATTACTCCCTAAAATCTTGGAGTATATCTGACTGAATTTAGAGCAGCAGCTACTGAATTTTTGAGTACTACAGTAAGTAGATTCAGTCAAGCATGATTCAGTCAAAGCACTAGGGCCAAATTGGCAAACAAGACAGCTACTGAATTTAGAGCAGCAGCAAAATCAGTGCGAAATGAGATGCTTGCTGCTGCCTAGGGCCAAATTACCAGCCATGATTCTTGCTGCTGCTGCCTAGGGCCAAACATAGCAGCTACTGAATTTAGAGCAGCAGCAAAATCAGTAGAAAATGAAAATTGCTTGATGCTGCCTAGCCCCATGGCTGGTAATCATGCCAAAGCACTAGGAGTAATATTCTGAACGTAGAGGGAGGCTTGACCTTGGGTTGCTGCTGCCCCATGGCTGGGTGTTGTTGCTGCCCCATGGTTGACTCCTCCTCGCCATGCATCCCAGCACGAACACCAACAGGGCACAAGGTGATGGGCCAGCTGCAGAGGCAAGAAAGAAAACAGAGGAAACAGGGCATCAGGTATGCACGCAGCAAGAAGAACAGATCGAGTGAGAGCAGCAGCCAGCGGGTGATACCTCTCGACGGCGGCGGTCTGCGCGAGCTGGAGCGGCCTCTCGACGGCGGCGTACACCTCCTCATGCCCCGACCGGAGCAGCGCCTCCACGGGGAAGTAGAGCACCTGCATCCACGCGCGCGCACGAATCAGTCACTAAATCCAGCGAATCTGTTTAATTGGGGCGGATCGAGGTCTCACCTCGGAGCAGAAACCACAGCTCAGGTCAGGTCAGCTCAGCTCAGCTGCCACCAGCATCCAGAGAGCTTGATGTGGGCACCGGAGCCGGCCTCCATGGCGGCGATGGAGGAGCCCCCGAACCGACGCGCGAGGCGCCGTGGTAGCCTCTGAATCCGACGGCGGGGACGCCCTGCTTTTGCTCTTCCCCATCCTTCTTCTTATTCTTCTGTGTGTCTTCGACGCCGACCGCCGCCGCAGTAGCAACGAAGCGAGAGAGAAAACGTGGCGCACAGAACCAGCGCCTCCGCCACCCAGAAGCTCGTCGCCGGCGCCTAAAATATTGATTTTTGGACCTCGGGGGGTGGTGGATTTCTGGCGCAGGCCGTGGGAGAAGACGTGTTGGGAGGAGAGGAGAGGCCTGGTGCCCTGTCGGACGCCGCACTCCCGCAGGGCAACAGCCCGAGTGCCCGCCGGCCGCCGCCCTCCCGCAGGGCAACGACACAACACTCACGCCGCCCGCGCAACGGCACAACCGCCGGGCCGCCTCTCCTTCGGATCCGGCGGCGAGAAGATAAGGTAGTGGGAGTGGAGAGGAGAGGAGATGAGAGACGGTTTTTTTTTTTTACGGGAGAGGAGAGGAGATGAGAGACGGTTTTTTTTTTTACGGGAGAGGAGAGGAGAGGAGAGGAGAGTGGGTGTCGTTGCTGTTAACGTGGGCTTCTTTTATTTTTTTAGTGGGGTTAACGTGGGCTAAGATATTTCTTTTTTTGAGGGGGTAGATTGGATGCTGGTTGGGCCGTGCTGGATAGCTAATTTGGGCCTTGGATCGGCAACGTTTGCCAAAAAAAAGTATATATATACGCCTCAAAAAAATAAAGAGTGTATATATATTAATTAAACATGGTTCATGAAAATAAATATTTTTATACGTATTAGATATATTCAGAGTATCACAAAAAAATCACAATTTTGAGAGAAGAAACAGATATACTTGGTTTACATCACAGTCGTCAGAGACTAAAAATCTGAGGCACGTAGTGAAACTAAAAGGTTTTGCGAGGGAATTCAAAGAAGCACTCGAAATTAAGCTACCCGGTTGGAATTCCGATATATCTAAATGGCAACGTTTATTTCCGTCTGGTATTCCAACGAGCATAGACGGGTAATAAGTTCATAATAAAATATTTATTTTTCTTATCAATTTATTTTTTATATTATTAATTTATAAAATTGCAGGGATGTGTCTGGCTATTTTGTTTTTCATTTTATGCTCTGGTGGAACGGTAAAGAACTGGTCAAGCCATGCGCGGTGAGTATTGTCGGTTACACGTTTTAAGACATTCGACGTGAAATATTCATAATAACTACATATATTATTTGTGCAGGATGGGTATGAGTTGAGGAAGCACTTTCTATTATACTTGCTAAACCATCGTGGGAATGAAGCTAAAGGCAACTTCCCTGATATTGTGCAAGAATTTCTTAAGCGCATCAAGTAGATCTTAATAATTTGTAATAGATGTTTAGTTGGAACATCGCTCAATTTTTTACACGGACATGTCGTCAATTTTTCTTTTTGTTATCAATTTATATTGCAAGTGAAGTTGACTTCAATTATTAATTAATTGTGTACGTGCTATATTTTCTGTATGTGTGAAAGTTAGCATGCATTATCTTTATATAACTCTTGCAACATATCTCAAGAACCCGTGGCAACGCACGGGCATTCTACTAGTTACCACATAGTAATACAATTACCACATATTAGATACTAGTTGCCATTGGCTCGTATCACCATTACCATTACTAGAAGCGGTCATCCTTTATACAAGCAAAAAGGTGGACTGGCTTGGTGGATCCGGGGGAAAAAAATTATATGAGACCAGGTTGTAGGGGATCGTTGCAGAAATTAAAAAAATTCTACGCATCACTAAGATCAATCTATGGAGAGACTAGCAACGAGAGAGAGGGGAGTGCATCTTCATACCCTTGAAGATCGCGATGCGGAAGCGTTACAAGAACGCGGTTGGTGGAGTCGTACACGCAGCGATTCAGATCGCGGTCGATTCCGATCTAAGCGCCGAACAACGGCGCCTCCGCGTTCAACACACGTGCAGCCCGGTGACGTCTCCCGCGCCTTGATCCAGCAAGGAGGAGGGAGAGGTTGGGGAAGACAACTCCAGCAGCAGCACGACGGCGTGGTGGTGTTGGAGCAGCGTGGTTCTCCAGCAGGGCTTCGCCAAGCACTACGAAAGACGAGGAGGTGGAGAGGTAGGGCTGCGCCAAGAGGGAGAGAGATTCGTGTTCTTGGCAGCCCCAAAACCCCCACTATATATAGGAAGAGGGGAGGGGGTTGCGCCCCTTCTAGGGTTCCCACCCTAGGGGGGGCGGCAGCCCTAGATGGGATGGAGGGGGGCGGCCAAGAGAGGGAGAGAGGGGGGGCGCGCCCTAGGGTGGGCCTTAGTCCCATCTGCGCCTAGGGTTTCCTCCTTCTCCTCTTTGCTGCGCCTTGGGCCTTGGTTGGAGGCGCACCAGCCCACTCAGGGGCTGGTCTCTTCCCACTCTTGGCCCATGCAAGCCTCCGGGGCTGGTGGCCCCACCCGGTGGACCCCCGGAACCCTTCCGGTGGTCCCGGTACATTACCGGTGACGCCCGAAACACTTTCGGTGACCAAAACCTCACTTCCTATATATTATTCTTTACCTCCGGACCATTCCGGAACTCCTCGTGACGTCCGGGATCTCATCCGGGACTCCGAACAACATTCGGTAACCACGTACAAACTTTCCCTATAACCCTAGCGTCATCGAACCTTAAGTGTGTAGACCCTACGGGTTCGGGAGGCATGTAGACATGACCGAGACATCTCTCCGGTCAATAACCAACAGCGGGATCTGGATACCCATGTTGGCTCCCACATGTTCCACGATGATCTCATCGGATGAATCACGATGTCGGGGATTCAATCAATCCCGTACACAATTCCCTTTGTCTACCGGTATGATACTTGCCCGAGATTCGATCGTCGGTATCCCTATACCTTGTTCAATCTCGTTACCGGCAAGTCTCTTTACTCGTTCGTAACACATCATCCCGTGATCAACTCCTTGGTCACATTGAGCTCATTATGATGATGTCCTACCGAGTGGGCCCAGAGATACCTCTCCGTCACACGGAGTGACAAATCCCAGTCTCGATTCGTGCCAACCCAACAGACACTTTCGGAGCTACCCGTAGTGTGCCTTTATAGCCATCCAGTTACGTTGTGATGTTTGGCACACCCAAAGCATTCCTACGGTATCCGGGAGTTGCACAATCTCATGGTCTAAGGAAATGATACTTGACATTAGAAAAGCTTTAGCAGACGAACTACACGATCTTGTGCTATGCTTAGGATTGGGTCTTGTCCATCACATCATTCTCCTAATGATGTGATCCCGTTGTCAACGACATCCAATGTCCATGGTCAGGAAACCGTAACCATCTATTGATCAACGAGCTAGTCAACTAGAGGCTTACTAGGGACATGTTGTGGTCTATGTATTCACACATGTATTACGATTTCTGGATAACACAATTATAGCATGAACAATAGACAATTATCATGAACAAGGAAATAACCACTTTATTATTGCCTCTAGGGCATATTTCCAACAGTCTCCCACTTGCACTAGAGTCAATAATCTAGTTACATTGTGATGAATCGAATACCCATAGAGTTCTGGTGTTGATCACGTTTTGCTCGTGGAAGAGGTTTAGTCAACGGATCTGCGACATTCAGGTCCGTATGCACTTTACAAATATCTATGTCTCCATCTTGAACATGTTCACGAATGGAGTTGAAGCGACGCTTGATATGCCTGGTCTTCTTGTGAAACCTGGGCTCCTTGGCAAGGGCAATAGCTCCAGTGTTGTCACAGAAGAGAGTCATTGGGCCCGACGCATTGGGAATAACTCCTAGGTCGGTGATGAACTCCTTCATCCAGACTGCTTCCTGTGCTGCCTCCGAGGCTGCTATGTATTCCGCTTCACATGTAGATCCCGCCACGACACTTTGCTTGCAACTGCACCAGCTGACTGCCCCACCATTCAAAATATACACGTATCCGGTTTGTGACTTGGAGTCATCCAGATCTGTGTCGAAGCTAGCATCGACGTAACCCTTTACGACGAGCTCTTCGTCACTTCCATAAACAAGAAACATATCCTTAGTCCTTTTCAGGTACTTCAGGATGTTCTTGACCGCTGTCCAGTGTTCCATGCCGGGATTATTTTAGTACCTTCCTACCAAACTTACGGCGAGGTTCACATCAGGTCTGGTACACAGCATGGCATACATAATAGACCTTATGGCCAAGGCATAGGGGATGACACTCATCTTTTCTCTATCTTCTGCTGTGGTCGGGCATTGAGCCGTGCTCAATCTCACACCTTGCAATACAGGCAAGAACCCCTTCTTGGACTGATCCATATTGAACTTCTTCAATATCTTGTCAAGGTATGTGCTTTGCGAAAGACCAATGAGGCGTCTCGATCTATCTCTATAGATCTTGATGCCTAATATGTAAGCAGCTTCTCCAAGGTCCTTCATTGAAAAACACTTATTCAAGTAGGCCTTTATGCTTTCCAAAAATTCTATATCATTTCCCATCAATAGTATGTCATCCACATATAATATGAGAAATGCTACAGAGCTCCCACTCACTTTCTTGTAAACACAGGCTTCTTCATAAGTCTGTGTAAACCCAAACGCTTTGATCATCTCATCAAAGCGAATGTTCCAACTCCGAGATGCTTGCACCAGCCCATAGATTGAGCGCTGGAGCTTGCATACCTTGTCAGCATTCATAGGATCGACAAAACCTTCCGGCTGCATCATATACAATTCTTCCTTAAGGAAACCATTAAGGAATGCCGTTTTGACGTCCATTTGCCATATCTCATAATCATAGAATGCGGAAATTGCTAACATGATTCGGACGGACTTCAGCTTCGCTACGGGTGAGAAGGTCTCATCATAGTCAACCCCTTGAACTTGTCGATAACCCTTAGCGACAAGCCGAGCCTTATAGATGGTCACATTACCATCTGCGTCAGTCTTCTTCTTAAAGATCCATTTATTCTCTATGGCTCGCCGATCATCGGGCAAGTCTGTCAAAGTCCATACTTTGTTTTCATACATGGATCCTATCTCGGATTTCATGGCTTCAAGTCATTTGTTGGAATCTGGGCCTGCCATCGCTTCTTCATAGTTCGAAGGTTCACCGTTGTCTAACAACATGATTTCCAGGACAGGGTTGCCGTACCACTCTGGTGCGGAACGTGTCCTTGTGGACCTATGAAGTTCAGTAGTAACTTGATCTGAAGTTCCTTGATCATCATCATTAACTTCCTCTCTAGTCGGTGCAGGCACCACAGAAATATTTTCTTGAGCTGCGCTACTTTCCGGTTCAAGAGGTAGTACTTCATCAAGTTCTACTTTCCTCCCACTTACTTCTTTCGAGAGAAACTCTTTCTCTAGAAATGATCCATTCTTGGCAACAAAGATCTTGCCTTCGGATCTGAGGTAGAAGGTATACCCAATAGTTTCCTTAGGGTATCCTATGAAGACGCATTTTTCCGATTTGGGTTCGAGCTTTTCAGGTTGAAGTTTCTTGACACAAGCATCGCATCCCCAAACTTTCAGAAACGACAGCTTAGGTTTCTTCCCAAACCATAATTCATACGGTGTCATCTCAACGGATTTCGACGGAGCCCTATTTAAAGTGAATGCGGCAGTCTCTAAAGCATAACCCCAAAATGATAGCGGTAGATCGGTAAGAGACATCATAGATCGCACCATATCTAATAGAGTGCGATTACGACGTTCGTACACACCATTACGCTGAGGTGTTCCAGGCGGCGTGAGTTGTGAAACAATTCCACATTTCCTTAAGTGCGTGCCAAATTCGTGACTCAAATATTCCCCTCCATGATCTGATCGTAAGAACTTTATTTTCCTGTCACGTTGATTCTCAACCTCACTCTGAAATTCCTTGAACTTTTCGAAGGTCTCAGACTTGTGTTTCATTAAGTAGACATACGCATATCTACTTAAGTCATCAGTGAGGGTGAGAACATAACGATAACCACCGCGAGCCTCAACGCTCATTGGACCACACACATCAGTATGTATGATTTCCAATAAGTTGGTTGCTCGCTCCATTGTTCCGGAGAACGGAGTCTTGGTCATTTTGCCCATGAGGCATGGTTCGCACGTGTCAAATGATTCATAATCAAGAGACTCCAAAAGTCCATCTGCATGGAGTTTCTTCATGCGTTTGACACCAATGTGACCAAGGCGGCAGTGCCACAAGTATGTGGGACTATCATTATCAACCTTACATCTTTTGGCATTCACACTATGAATATGTGTAACATCACGTTCGAGATTCAATAAGAATAAACCATTGACCAGCGGGGCATGACCATAAAACATATCTCTCATATAAATAGAACAACCATTATTCTCGGATTTAAATGAGTAGCCATCTCGCATCAAACGAGATCCTGATACAATGTTCATGCTTAAAGCTGGTACTAAATAACAATTATTGAGGTTTAAAACTAATCCCGAAGGTAGATGTAGAGGTAGCGTGCCGACGGCGATCACATCGACCTTGGAACCATTCCCGACGCACATCGTCACCTCGTCCTTCGCCAGTCTCCGCTTATTCCGCAGCTCCTGTTTTGAGTTACAAATGTGAGCAACCACACTGGTATCAAATACCCAGGAGCTACTACGAGCGCTGGTAAGGTACACATCAATAACATGTATATCATATATACCTTTGGTATTTTCGGCCTTCTTATCCGCTAAGTACTTGGGGCAGTTCCGCTTCCAGTGACCGTTTCCCTTGCAATAAAAGCATTCATTCTCAGGCTTGGGTCCATGCTTTGGCTTCTTCCCGGCAGCTTGCTTACCGGGCGCGGCAACTCCCTTGCCGTCCTTCTTGAAGTTCTTTTTACCCTTGCCTTTCTTGAACTTAGTGGTTTTATTCACCATCAACACTTGATGTTCCTTTTTGATCTCCACCTTCGCTGATTTCAGCATTGAATATACCTCAGGAATGGTTTTTTCCATCCCCTGCATATTGAAGTTCATCACAAAGCTCTTGTAGCTAGGTGGAAGCGACTGAAGGATTCTGTCAACGACCGCGTCATCCGGGAGATTAACTCCCAGCTGAGACAAGCGGTTGTGCAACCCAGACATTTTGAGTATATGCTCGCTGACAGAACTATTCTCCTCCATCTTACAACTGTAGAACTTGTCGGAAACTTCATATCTCTCGACTCGGGCATGAGCTTGGAAAACCATTTTCAGCTCTTGGAACATCTCATATGCTCCGTGTTGCTCAAAACGCTTTTGGAGCCCCGGTTCTAAGCTGTAAAGCATGCAGCACTGAACCAGGGAGTAATCATCACTATGCGACTTCCAGACGTTCATAACGTCTTGAGTTGCTGGGAAAACAGGTGCGTCACCTAGCGGTGCTTCAAGGACATATGCTTTCTTGGCAGCTATGAGGATGATCCTCAAGTTACGGACCCAGTCCGTGTAGTTGCTACCATCGTCTTTCAGTTTGGTTTTCTCTAGGAACGCGTTGAAGTTGAGGGCAACATTAGCGTGGGCCATTTGATCTACAAGACATATTGCAAAGATTTTAGACTAAGTTCATGATAATTAAGTTCATCTAATCAAATTATTCAATGAACTCCCACTCAGATAGACATCCCTCTAGTCATCTAAGTGATACATGATCCGAATCGACTAGGCCGTGTCCGATCATCACGTGAGACGGACTAGTCATCGACGGTGAACATCTATATGTTGATCGTATCTTCTATACGACTCATGTTCGACCTTTCGGTCTTCCGTGTTCCGAGGCCATGTCTGTACATGCTAGGCTCGTCAAGTCAACCTAAGTGTTTTGCATGTGTAAATCTGGCTTACACCTGTTGTATTCGAACGTTAGAATCTATCACACCCGATCATCACGTGGTGCTTCGAAACAACGAACCTTCGCAACGGTGCACAGTTAGGGGAAACACGTTCTTGAAATTTTAGCGAGGGATCATCTTATTTATGCTACCGTCGTTTTAAGCAAATAAGATATAAACATGATAAACATCACATGCAAATCATAAAGTGACATGATATGGCCAATATCATTTTGCTCCTTTTGATCTCCATCTTCGGGGCACCATGATCATCATCGTCACCGGCATGACACCATGATCTCCATCATCATGATCTTCATCATTGTGTCTTCATGAAGTTGTCTCGCCAACTATTACTTCTACTACTATGGCTAACGGTTAGCAATAAAGTAAAGTAATTACATGGTATTTTCATTGACACGCAGGTCATACAATAAAATAAGACAACTCCTATGGCTCCTGCCGGTTGTCATACTCATCGACATGCAAGTCGTGATTCCTATTACAAGAACATGATCAATCTCATACATCACATATATCATTCATCACATCCTTTTGGCCATATCACATCACACGGCATATGCTGCAAGAACAAGTTAGACGTCCTCTAATTGTTGTTGCAAATTTTTTTACGTGGCTGCTATAGGTTTCTAGCAAGAACGTTTCTTACCTACACCAAAACCACAACGTGATATGCCAATTTCTATTTACCCTTCATAAGGACCCTTTTCATCGAATCCGATCCGACTAAAGTGGGAGAGACAGACACCCGCTAGCCACCTTATGCAACTAGTGCATGTCAGTCGGTGGAACCTGTCTCACGTAAGCATACGTGTAAGGTCGGTCCGGGCCGCTTCATCCCACGATGCGGCCGAATCAAGATAAGACTAGTAACGGCAAGTAAATTGACAAAATCGACGCCCACAACAACTTGTGTTCTACTCGTGCATAGAAACTACGCATAGACCTAGCTCATGATGCCACTGTAGGGGATCGTTGCAGAAATTAAAAAAAAATTACGCATCACCAAGATCAATCTATGGAGAGACTAGCAACGAGAGAGAGGGGAGTGCATCTTCATACCCTTGAAGATCGCGATGCGGAAGCGTTACAAGAACGCGGTTGGTGGAGTCATACACGCAGCGATTCAGATCGCGGTCGATTCCGATCTAAGCGTCGAACAACGGCGCCTCCGCGTTCAACACACGTGCAGCCCGGTGACGTCTCCCGCGCCTTGATCCAGCAAGGAGGAGGGAGAGGTTGGGGAAGACAACTCCAGCAGCAGCACGACGGCGTGGTGGTGTTGGAGCAGCGTGGTTCTCCAGCAGGGCTTCGCCAAGCACTACGAAAGACGAGGAGGTGGAGAGGTAGGGCTGCGCCAAGAGGGAGAGAGATTCGTGTTCTTGGCAGCCCCAAAACCCCCACTATATATAGGAGGAGGGGAGGGGGTTGCGCCCCTTCTAGGGTTCCCACCCTAGGGGGGGCGGCAGCCCTAGATGGGATGGAGGGGGGCGGCCAAGAGGGGGAGAGAGGGGGGGCGCGCCCTAGGGTGGGCCTTAGGCCCATCTGCGCCTAGGGTTTCCCCCTTCTCCTCTTTGCTGCGCCTTGGGCCTTGGTGGGAGGCGCACCAGCCCACTCAGGGGCTGGTCCCTTCCCACTCTTGGCCCATGCAAGCCTTCGGGGCTGGTGGCCCCACCCGGTGGACCCCTGGAACCCTTCCGGTGGTCCCGGTACATTACCGGTGACGCCCGAAACACTTCCGGTGACCAAAACCTCACTTCCTATATATTATTCTTTACCTCTGGACCATTCCGGAACTCCTCGTGACGTCTGGGATCTCATCCGGGACTCCGAACAACATTCGGTAACCACGTACAAACTTTCCCTATAACCCTAGCATCATCGAACCTTAAGTGTGTAGACCCTACGGGTTCGGGAGGCATGTAGACATGACCGAGACATCTCTCCAGTCAATAACCAGCAGCGGGATCTGGATATCCATGTTGGCTCCCACATGTTCCACGATGATCTCATCGGATGAACCACGATGTCGGGGATTCAATCAATCCCGTACACAATTCCCTTTGTCTACCGGTATGATACTTGCCCGAGATTGGATCGTCGGTATCCCTATACCTTGTTCAATCTCGTTACCGGCAAGTCTCTTTACTCGTTCGTAACACATCATCCCGTGATCAACTCCTTGGTCACATTGAGCTCATTATGATGATGTCCTACCGAGTGGGCCCAGAGATACCTCTCCGTCACACGGAGTGACAAATCCCAGTCTCGATTCGTGCCAACCCAACAGACACTTTCGGAGATACCCGTAGTGTGCCTTTATAGCCACCCAGTTACGTTGTGACGTTTGGCACACCCAAAGCATTCCTACGGTATCCGGGAGTTGCACAATCTCATGGTCTAAGGAAATGATACTTGACATTAGAAAAGCTTTAGCAGACGAACTACACGATCTTGTGCTATGCTTAGGATTGGGTCTTGTCCATCACATCATTCTCCTAATGATGTGATCCCGTTATCAACGACATCCAATGTCCATGGTCAGGAAACCGTAACCATCTATTGATCAATGAGCTAGTCAACTAGAGGCTTACTAGGGACATGTTGTGGTCTATGTATTCACACATGTATTACGATTTTCGGATAACACAATTATAGCATGAACAATAGACAATTATCATGAACAAGGAAATAACCACTTTATTATTGCCTCTAGGGCATATTTCCAACACAGGTCTCACGGGCTAGCAGGTGAGACCCACCCTGATGGATGACACTTGGCATTCACAAATCACAAAGCATCTAATATCTCCCCCCCTGATTTCAGGTGGGGATGGGGTAGATGCTTTGTGATTTCAGGTGGGGGGTGGGGTAGATGCTTTGTGATTTGTGAATGCCACGTGTCATCCATCAGGGTGGGTCTCACCTGCTAGCCCGTAAGACCTGGTCTCATAGAATTCTTTTCCAGATCTGGGACTCGTCCATGCATGTAGTAATTAATTTAATTCTATTATTACTACATTCTACCAATGGTTTTACTACCAAGTGAGAAAAAAGTGACTTGATTTGGCGGAGCGAGGACTGGATGCGTGCATATAGTAACCGTTTTAATTCTATTACCATATTTAAAGGGTTTACTAGCCGGTGGAATGAAAATCGCTGGTTAGGCTGAGCGACTCACGCGATCTGGCCGGAGCGCACAATTAGCGTTTTGCGCTCGGGCTCAGTTTAGCGCCACCGTATGTGTGTGTATATATATATATATATGCACGCAGGGTGCAGAATAAGTTATTCTTCACCTGAGTTAATCTTACGATTGCTTCATAAATAAATTACATTTAGAATACAAATAGTTACATTCATATTGATTCACTATATAAATTTTGGTATAAGAAAACAAAAAGAATAGGTTATAAGACCAGAAATATCGCATTTTATGCATGTTTTACACTATATTTTTACGTTCGTAATTTTACGTAACATAAAATATTTTTTACGGCGAGTATATATTTTCTTACGTTCTCTTTTTACGTATGAAATAAGACAAAATTTACTAAACCTAAAAATACGATGCATTGACGTCAAAATAGAGAGGGGGTGAAGAATAACTATTCCTCACCCAGAGTGACGAATAGCGCGACCCTATATATATATATATATATCTTTTTCTTCCGTAAAGCAAAGAAGAGCACCGTAATATTACCTCCTGCATGCCGGTAATTTACATCGTGCATGTGTGCAACCTATATGGCGCATAAAAGTGGCAGTAAAGAAATCAAATGATGTTGCCATAATTTTAGGGAGTGAGTAGCTGATGATGTGTTCTTATTTTATAGGTATGTCTGGCTATTTTATGGATAATAATTTTATGGAACTTTTTTATATGAGCAAGGAGGGGATTGGCATCATGTAGTTGTGGTCATGTATTTTCCAATCTTTGGACACTGAAGATTTTCCAAATATCTTTGTGTGTCTCACGGTCTGCCTCCTCAAACATATTTCTGGACGTCTGTCGACTGCCCAATTGTTGCAATGGCCAACAACAACTCATTGTGGCATCATCCAGCTACGTACACCTCCATGTTAGTACCGTTGTCGGTTCCCAACGCAAGTGCATATATTTATGTTCTTTCTCAACTTTAGTATCTAACATATGTAGCTGAATTCCTATATAGATATAGCTATCGTCATGTAAACAGTGTACATAGAGGAGGGAGGAGGAAAGGGAACATCGACACCGATTGTTCACACAGGTTTGGTGACAACCAGAAAATTCAAATACATAAAAATGCAGTGCAGCAAGTAGAATGGCTGCCAGAATGTCTTTTGCCCAGATTGTGAAGGAAATTGCCAGCTTAACCACACCAAGATTTCGTAGGAAGATTTTTGCACACTTGTCTTCTCCCTGGTGAAAGAACAGAAGATATCATCATCACTATAAAAAGACACAACTGTTTCGTCTTCTACCACAGAGCATTTTCCAAATCGAGAGACATGGCAACCAGAGAGAGCATTTTACAAAGAAAACCATGCACAGACATATTCTCTTATCATGCAAACCAAGCAATACCCAACCATTTTGTTGGTGTGACCAGAATGATGATACATAGTCCAGCAAAAGCATGCGGGAAAAGCACACAAGTCGGTAGAGCCTTGCTAGCTGTCCTTAACCATGGCGGCAGATAAAACACGAGAAAAAGACTCATTTGTACAAATCCGTGGGAAGATATCTAAAAAAATTCTTGCAAATCAGTTTAAGTGTCATACTCTTGTTTTGTGTGGCAATCGTACGTGAAACTACATGTAGTAATAAGATGTATGAAGGATGGATGTATTATGTCGGACGAAGGATGGATGAACTGGCACGTGAGCTAGCTAGAAAAGCATCTATACCCCTACTAATAAAGCAAGGTGCGTTTATTCAATTTTTTCATCCGTTCACCAGCGAAAAAGATCTTTTTACTAGAGGTGGTACTAATTTTTTATGCGTCCATGTACTATAAAAAGAAAAATGGTTTGTCCAGAACTTCGTATATGGGCCACACGCTGTGGCCCAGTAAAGCCAGTCCACTTATTTCTCTGCCCAAGCAGCTAGGAAAATCCTATTTGCCGCATGCTGCGACAGATAGACAGAGTTTCGCACAGATAGCCCTGGACTGGGCCGGCCCGTTTTTCTTTTCCTGTGTTATTTTTCTATTTTTAATTTTATGTTCCTTTATCCTTTTTTTAAGTTTATTTTTGTTTTTTTAAATTTTTCATTAACTAAGTTTTTTATAAAATGTTTAGAATTTCAATTTTTGTTCAAATTTTTTAAGACTGTTCATAATTCCAAAAAAATTCCTGTTTTAAAAATGGGCAGAACTACAAAAAAAATCTCGTTCCGAAATTTGTTCAAAACTCAAAAAATGTTTGTGTTTTACAAAATTGTTCGAGAATTTTTTTTAAAACTAGTATTCTCAAAAATGTTCTTATTGTAGTGAAATGTTCACGAATTCAACGTAAAAATATTTTAAATAGCCCCATATTACTCTTTACATACAGTCGTGCCAATTTATAAACGTGTGTGAAACTACATGTAGTAATAAGATGTATGAATGATGGATATATTATGTCGGACGAAAGATGGATGAATTGGCACGTGAGCTAGCTAGAAAAGCACACTGAATTTTCTAAATGAAATGTAATGTTCCCATTTTTTCAAAAAAAAATTATTTTTCAAAATTGTTCAAGATTCTCAAAAAATAGCATTTTAAAAAATGCTCCATATTTGAAATATATTCTTGTTTTAGAGAAATGTTCAAGTTTTCAAATAATGTTTCATTTAAAAATTACACATTTTCTAAAATTGTTCTGAATGGTCAAAACATGTTCTTGTTTTTTGAAAATTGTTCACAAATTCAAAAAAACTTGTGTTATTATAAAAGGTTCATGTCTTCAAAAAATGTTTGTGAATTTTAGAAAATGTTCCCGTTTCAAATATTGTTTCCGTATGTTCGAAAATGTATGAAACTTTCAAAAAACAAATCGCAGTTTTGAAAACTGTTCGGGATTTAATATTTGGCAATTCATAATAATAATTACTTTTTGAAAAGTTGAAAATATCAAAAGTAATCATAGAATGTATCGAATCTGACGCTGCGGTATGTTCTTAAATATTTAAGTTGGCCATTGGTTAGCAGGACATGTTTGTTCGAGTGAATGACAACACTGTGTCAGGTGTTTGAGATCGTGAGTACGATCCTTCGACTCATCTTTTTATTTTGGATTTTTGCTCGCGCCTTACAAACATAGGTCGATTCGGTGTCTGGGCATTTCACACCCCATGGCCCATGCAATTTAGCCAACCAACAACCTAGAAAATAAGGAAAAAATATTTTCAACAGTCCCATATTGCTCGTTTACATACAGTCGTAACAACTTATATACGTGTGTGAAACTATATGTAGTAAACTGAATGAAGGATGGATGAAGGATGGATGGATTAGTACGTGAGCTTTCTAAAAAAGGAATTAACTCCAGTATGTGAGATAGATGGATGGATTGCTAGCTGAACTGTCTACAAAAGGGCCATAAATTTCTCAAGGATTCCTACTCGAGGCAAAGAGAAGAGAAGACCCGACTATGTGAGCTAGATGCATGGAAAAGAAAAGACCCGACGACCTCCCACATTATGGAACTTCAGCCTTAAATCCCCTCGACCAAGGAGCACAAATATAGTGGAGTACAATTAACTCCGGTTGTACATATAGGTGCTTTGTACATGGAAAAGAGAAGACCCGTCTCATTTCCATACTATTGAACTTCATGCCTTAAAATCCCCTCAAATGAATGGAGAAATAGATTGAATAATTCGCGGACATACTCTGGCGTGCGATGACCTATCCAAACCCTTAAATCCACTCGATCAATGAATGAAAAAAATTATAAATTATGTACACTTTCAGAAAAACGTGAAATTTTTTTGAAACAGGAATATCTTCTAAAATTCACAAACATTTTTTTAAAACACCAATTTTTTTTAATAAAAACATGAACATTATTTGAATTTGTGAACAGTTTTTTTGAACGGGAACATGTGTTGAAAATTCATATTTCTTTCGAAAATGTGTATCTTTAACATTATTTTGAATTTTGAATTGTCCAATCCGTACACGCAGTATATATCGATACCATTGTATTATGAAAGGAGTAACACAATGTTGCACTGTAGTACTGATAGTACCTGTTCAAATTAAGCAGTAGTTGTCGAGTATGCATTATGTAGTTGTTTTACTTGCGCCATATAATATATATATCATGATCCATATAAAATATAAGACCCTAAAATTAAGAGTGAGTGCGAGATATTGGTTTAGAAAGCTTAAAATAAAATCATGTAAGTTGCGAGAAAAATTTAACTGAACAAAACAACAAAGTGATGATGAAAAAAATACAGTCATGATTCTGTGTGAAAGAGATTTGCTCTTTTGGAAATTTGGATCATATATATCAAATAATTGTACCGCCTTGCATTGGTTCGACAACGAGGATGGTTAAATTAAGGTCAGTTGCCTTTGAATCAGATAGAAGCACAACATGGTACAAATAAAAAAATACCAGTGCAAAGCATGAACGAGAAGGCATTTATAACTGACTGTAAATGTGTTTGCGAAGGAGAAAAAAGTAAGATTGATGCATAATATTGCACAGATAAAAAAGGTTTGTCAATTGATGACATGGGTGTCCAAAAATGAAAAACAACTTATGATTATGTACAAGTCATGGATGCATGGCTAAATTTATTCTTAATGATAAAATCATTGAACCAATTGAATGAAAGATGAATAATAAGGGACGAGGTCAAGTAAAAAGAGGGAAAGTCCAAAATTAGTAAAGTTGGTCTATGGTTTCGCATGGCTGTCTTCCACCTAAATAGCACCCGACTTGCGTTGTCACACACCAAAACCGTCATGAAAAACTTAGCACACTTAATAAAAAGTTCTGCCAAAATCAAGACTTATGATGCTTTTGATATACATTTTGGTGGTAATGTAGCAGCCAATTAAGTTACAAAAACGATGACTATGACAAAATCGCCAACAGTGGAAGTAATCCAAATACACTGAAACACGGTAAATCTAGCCGCGCAAATGCGCGGGTCACCTTGCTAGTTTGACAGAAGGTAACAAAATCATACAACCTTTTAGTTGCTTCTGAGCCCATGATGTTCCTCAGGTTAACCTCCGAACATGATATTTGTAGGCTAACTGTTACTTGAAAGGCATGCCATTGTTGTACTTTCTCTTAGTTGGATTATATTTTTTGGATGTTCCAATGTTATTCTATTTGCATATGTGCATATCAGATTTACAAACAAAACCATAAGCAAAGCAATATATGATGTTAGAAACAAAGCAAACATCTTCTGTTTACCAGGGTTGCATTTTTCATAGACGTTGTTAGTTACCCCATGTGCTAGAAGAGGGTTTGTTTGAACAACACATATGTGCGATTTTACCCTGCTTATATATTGGGTTAGGGGCAGGTGGTAATATTTTACTCCCGTTGCAACGCACGGGCATGTTTGCTAGTCTCTTTAAAAATACTATTCATGGGTTGTTGAAAGGTTGCCGGGGCATCACCTTGAATTCAAAAAGCCGGTCCTTCAGGCTGTTTTGTAGATATCCTCTTCCTTTCATTCTTATTTGGTGATAACCAGCCCTCAAATCTATCTTAGTTCACACCTCATCCAAAAGTGCCGGTCTTCTATGATAGGAATGGGGTATTTGGAAAACATAGTTGCTGCATTTAGTTTTCGATAGTCAAAATTCTCCAGGTTCCATCTTTCTTCAACACCGGAGCTGCTTTGGGGCTTGTACTGGGCCTGATTATAGCATTTTGCAACAGCTCCTCTGCTATCCTTTTAATCTCTGTTTTCTGGGTGATAGCATTTCGTCGGAATACAAATGGTGGCCCACGTTTAGAAAACATTTTTAGGGTATTCTATTTCAACAGAATAGATCCAACTTTTTATATATTCTATATCATCTATATAAACTAAATGGCCCACTCAACTTTCTTAATTCATCCAGGAAGTCCTTCCAGGTTTTGGAGGTTACACGGTTTAAGGCCCGGATCACATAGTTGACTTGATCGCGCCTTTTCCCATATAAAATAAGATCTGCTGCCCGGGAGATGTCTTCATCATCATCCAGGCTAATTCCCCGGCTATTTAGAAGCTCCCTGGCTTTAGATTCCAATATATTGTCCCTTTCTTTCGCTGTCTCTATTCTATTGATGGACGGTCGTAACTCTTATATAGGGCTTTGAAGCATAAAAATCAGCTGCAATCTAGTTTTTTCACAAAGGCTGGTTGAGGCTCAAACTCAACCATCTGTGCTTTGCAGATCTTTTTTTTCAGCGGTGGTGATCTGAATTCTATCCAAGAGCTTTTTTTTTGAACAAGATCCAAGAGCTTACTAGTATCATGACTCATTTTAACAGAGTGTCTGGGCTTTCAGTTAATGCCAAAAAAGTAATATCTTCTTCAGTGGTATTTCCTTTTCTTTGAAACAAACTATTTTTAGTGTCTTTAATGAAAGGATTTTACCTGTGAAATACTTATACCCTCCATTCATTTCCTTTTCTTTCCAGGCTAGCTCCCTCTGTAGCCGGTGGTTGATGTAGATGAGTATGGGAAGACAATGGTAGTTTCATTCTAGGTCCCACTAATTGTTGAATAGTTGGTTTGAGTTTTTTTTTATCCATGCAAGCCATTTCCAGTTGAAGTCATAAGGTACTATCTTGTTCGAGCCAGGAAGACAACTCTATCTCACAAGTTAGTTGGATCTTTTATTTAAGCCAAAGGCTAGAAAACCTATTTCAAATGAGTTTGGGCTCCGTTAAGTTATCCTCATTTCCTGAGATAAGCGCAGTTCAACAAAACTAAGAGCTAGATATATCGTTGTAAAGTAGAGCTGGACTGCATGATTGGATTGTATAAAAGGATAAGAAGGATTTTTAAATTCCTTCTTTTTTTCTTAAAACGAAAGAAGAAAGAAAGTGGGATGGGATGAAAGTAAACGCAAAGAGCTGATTCGATCAAAGAACCTCGCAGCTTTAGTGCAACAAGCCGATCGAAAGCACTCATCTTTATTGACTAAATGCTTTTTTGTCTCTTCCTCACTAAACGCTCGCTTCCTGGCTCCTCCCTTTCCTCCCTCTTTGCCTAGCGGTTAAGTAGATAGTAGGTCCCCCTGGCCCTGCAACCAAGAGTCACTCGTCGAAAGCTGACCAGGAAGACAATAACTGCTATTTCAAGAAAGCATGGTTGGAGTTCTTCTATTAACGAAGGGAAGAGGACGGTCTTACTTTTCAGAGATACCCCACTTATTAGTGGACTGGTCATGTCATAGAGGAAGGTGAGGTGGGAAACAAGGAAATAGAGGAAATGCTTACTGGGACATAGCCTTCGGTACGAGTCAAAGGGAAGAGGTTTGATCGCTAATAAAATAAGTGGAAGAGTTGCTCTGTCAAAGGCATTCTCTCAAGTAGCAAAGGTACCAAAAAGATGAGCGGTGAATCAGAGTCCAAGTCCTATACGGCCATCTACCTATTAAAAAAATACGGCTATGTTCCCATACGATGTTAGCCAACCAAAAAGATAAGTTGAGAGTCCAACTACAGTACGACTATGCTAAATACTAAGACACGACCTTATTGCATGCGGCTTCGTGTGGTAGAGAATTTTTTTTATGCTTCGCAAACAAGAAGTCCTTTTTGCAAATATGTGGTGGAATACTATGTCTTTTTTTCTACATAGCCATGCGTGTAGCTTGGAGCATTGGACCACACACTTTTTTTAATAGCAATCCGGTTTGCACATGTACGTGTTGAATGCATAAGTAGTGCAATCCGGTTCGTATGATAGGCAAGCTAAACTACAAACGATGACATCACTATATGTTGCCATTGGTTAATAATTGATCTGCCTCGCTGATTTGCTTTTTTTTTTTGCCTCCATGATTTGCTTCATAGCAATATGGTAACAACTGGATACAATTAATTTACATTAGGAAAATAAAGTACTCCCTCCATTTTTATATACAAGGCCACAAACTCATATTATAGGTACCAAGATAAAATTTAATGTCTTGTCTTGTAAACTCGCTTTTCTTTTAGTTTAGTGAGACCATTAATACACCGCATGCATGCAAGGAGGGATAGAAAGCTGATTGAAGTGTCATTAAATGGGTTGCTAGTTTGAGGAAATATCATTAATTTTTGTCTCGATTATTGTTGGTGGCCTTGTATAGATGCAAAGTGTATTTTCCATAGTAGCCTTGTATAAGTAAATAGAGGGAGTACAGTATTTTTCATAATTAAAAATAAGAACATATAATCTCTATATTTACTTCACAAATTCCAGAAATGGCTAAATTATAGAAGTTCATTGAAATTACCAGACAAACATAGTCTGTGATATTTCAACAATAAAAATAAGAAAATATTCTGTCTATATATGTACTTCAAAATTTTCAAAATAACTAAAGTATAAAAAATCATATTAAAAATTACCATTTCACAAGGACAAAAACAAGCTGGGATATGCCTCAATTATTAGTCGCTTGCATATTTCATGATTGTTAGAAGCCAGGAAAGTACAATGGTAACATTGGAAGAACAAAATTGTCCAATCCGTACACGCAGTATATATCGATACCATTGTATTATGAAAGGAGTAACACAATGTTGCACTGTAGTACTGATAGTACCTGTTCAAATTAAGCAGTAGTTGTCGAGTATGCATTATGTAGTTGTTTTACTTGCGCCATATAATATATATATCATTGTCGGTGTAATAAACAGGGGGGTGTTCACTACCCCTGGACACGCACCGGCAAGTCGCAGCCTCCAGGCGGGAAGGACATGGCAGAGGAGGAATCCACCCAAGAGTACATTCGAAGCCCGGTTCCCGGCAAGGTCTACTTGCCGGGAATGGGTCCACGCAACGCCGGCAAGGCAGAGCTGGCAAGACAAGACTCCAGGCGGATCGACCAGAAGATCAAGTCTACTACTGCCGGCGAGGTCAGGGCCGGCAAGCTCAGGACTCGACAAGACTAAAGATAAGGCCCCGGCAAGGTTCTTGCCGGGATGACCAGCTGAGCCCGGCAAGGTTCCTGCCCGGCAAGGTTATGCCACTATGCTGCTGCTCCAGTGCGGCCGCCAGCATGGCACTCTGGACCCTTCTCCAGGCATGCGTGGCAGAGCACTGTGCCAAGCGGCGCTGATAGGATGGCCCATTTTTCCATCCCCAAGAAGCTAAGGGACACCTAGACAGAGCATTTAATGCGCTTGTCCTGACCCGTCAGTGATAAGCATGTAAATGCTGTAGCAGAGTACTTGCCGCGGCAAGGTACTTGCCCCGGCAAGGTATGGGCTGCGGCAAGGTACTTGCCCCGGCAAGTTACCTTGCGCGGCAAACTATGGGCTGCGGCAAGCGTTACTGTACCACTGTGCTACTGTGCTGCTCCGGTGCCTCTACCAGCGTGGCGCTCTGGGTCCTTCCAAGCGTGTATGGCAGGGCACTGTGTAGACGGCGGTACACTGTAGCTAGCGGTGCAGGAGCAGGTGGGATAGGCTTTTCCCACGTCCAAGACGTCCGGGTACATGTATGTGGACAGCAAAGGCATGGGCATTTAATGCCCTTGTCCCCTGCCGTCAGTGGTAGGTAGGACATGTCATCCTGGTAATAGTGGCCTTACTGTAGCAACTTTCCACCTCTACCTTTACTGTTTGCCACCTGTTGGTGACCCCTTTGTGCGTATAAAAGGAGGCCCATAGGCAACATGAAAAGGGGAGAAGAGGGACAGAGAAAAAGAGGAACTGGGAGATGGAGAACTCCAGTATTGTACGCAGCTACTCGGTACTGTAGCGCTCCTGGAGCTAGAACAATCATACAGATAATAAACCAAAAAGCAGGAGTAGGGTTTTACGCATCCGTGCGGCCCGAACCTGGGTAAATCTCTCTCGTGCACTGTCGTGTTCTTCGCTAGATTTGCTCTTCGTGCGACCGTCTCTCCCTGCCGAACGTAAAGGGGTCCTTCCCTGGGTCCCATAGGTGATCGCGGATTCGTCCCCGACATCTTTGGCGCGCCAGGTAGGGGACAAGGGGCTGCGCGAACCTGATCTGGCGATCAGCGTGGCAGTTTCTTCATCATCTTCACCGCCATAGCGTCCAAGAAGAAGGGCCTGAACCTTCGCAAAAAGCTAAGTTTTAAAGCTTTAATTACTTTCTGCTGTTAAGTCTTATCCTGGACGATATTTTTGTGCATAACCTGTGCGCGAAGGAGCGCTCCTGAAACATTCTGCGCTCCTGGTTGTTTTGGGTCCGCCCAACAATGCAGACGCAGCTGCGATTGTTTCTAAGGCGTTAAGCTCCCGAAGAGGCGGCGTTCTCGATAGGCTGCTGAACAGGACCCGATCCTAAGCGCCATCGACCGGAACGTGCGCATTCGGGGAGTATTCCGGCAAGCGTGGGGGGCTCACTGTGCAAAAATGCAGTCGTTTAAGGAGAAGGACTTAGCGAGTTTTATTCTAAGGTTCCTGCGTAAACCCGTATGCTGAGGAGCCTTCCCGGGGCTAGTCGCGCTCCTAGTTGCCTCGAGTCCGCTCGGCAACCTGAGCAGCTGTGCCAGAGCCGGGAAGGTAAACCTTTTCGGGAGGCGGCGTTCCCGGCATGCTGCTAAGGATCCGTTCCTCAAAGCGCTGCTGACTGGATCGTGCGCACCGGAAAGTGTTCCGGCAAGCAAGGGAATATTCAGCAGGAGTCAAGATTGCAGCGAATCCGACATTAACCAGAAGCTAATCAACTTGTTGTGCTCAAACGCTGTTGTGGCATTTCATGCCCAGTCAGTGTTGCAGGAACACGCATGGAAGGCGAGCTCGGGGGCTGGCAACGCCCCAGAGAGTAACCCCCTGAAGAGCCTCCCCGGCAACAAGCTTGCCGGAAGCTGGCGTTGAGAACGTCAAGGTTCTCCGCCAGAGTCAAGAGCCTCCCCGGCAACAAGCTTGCCGGAAGCTGGCGTTGAGAACGTCAAGGTTCTCCGCCAGAGTCAAGAGCCTTCCCGGCAACCCCTTGCTGGAAGCTGGCGTCGAGAACGTCAAAGTTCTCCGCCAGAGTTAAGAGCCTCCCTTGCCGGGGGCTCCTACAACCACTCTTTGAGCAAGAAACAAGCTCGGGGGCTAGCGGCGCCCTAGCAGAAAAAGCTAAGTTGCACAGATTTTTTGGTAATTGCATTCATTTTACTGTCCTCACTCGCTTCTTACACCTACACGCGAAGGAGCCTTCTCGGGGCTAGTTGCGCTCCTAGTCGCCTCGAGTCCGCTCGGCGATGTGAGCAGCTGCACCAGAACCGGGAAGGTAAACATTTCCGGGAGGCGGCGTTCCCGGCGAGCTGCTAAGGACCCGATCCCCAAGCGCCGCTGCCTGGAGCGTGCGCACCGAAAAGCTTTCCAGCAAGCGTGGGTCGTCTTGATTGATTCCTCGTTCTCGTATATCGACCTGCACGCGAAAGGACCTTGCCGTGGTTAGTCCGCGCTCTGGTTTTGCCTCGAGTCCGCTCGGCAAACTTAGCAGCTGCGTTCTGGCCCGGCAAGTCGCCTTGCCGGCGGCAGCGTTTCCAGCAGGCTGCTAAAGACCCGCACCTAGCGCTCGCGGCAAGCGTGCGCACCGGCAGGGTTTCCAGACAGCGTAGGGTACAAGATACGTGCAAGGACGGAATCAATCAAGGGGGAAGCATGCATTCATTTAGCATGAAGGAATATCTCTTGTGCCATAAAGCTTGGCCTAATCAAGGTAAATTGTTTCTTTATGCGTGCCATTGCAGCAACAGGGTTGCGACCTCCAGGCAGGAGGAACGGCAGGGAACAGATCTACATGTTGCCGGTGTGCGTCGTTGGGCCTAGCCCGGACAACCACTGTGCACGCCTGTCCGGCCCAGGCCCGGGGGCTCCTGTCGGTGTAATAAACAGGGGGGTGTTCACTACCCCTGGACACGCACCGGCAAGTCGCAGCCTCCAGGCGGGAAGGACATGGCAGAGGAGGAATCCACCCAAGAGTACATTCGAAGCCCGGTTCCCAGCAAGGTCTACTTGCCGGGAATGGGTCCACGCAACGCCGGCAAGGCAGAGCTGGCAAGACAAGACTCCAGGCGGATCGACCAGAAGATCAAGTCTACTACTGCCGGCGAGATCAGGGCCGGCAAGCTCAGGACTCGACAAGACTAAAGATAAGGCCCCGGCAAGGTTCTTGCCGGGATGACCAGCTGAACCCGGCAAGGCTTGCCGGGGGACAGCTAGACTGGAGACAAGGCCCCGGCAAGGTTCTTGCCGGGATGACCAGCTGAGCCCGGCAAGGTTCCTGCCTGGCAAGGTTATGCCACTATGCTGCTGCTCCAGTGCGGCCGCCAGCATGGCACTCTGGACCCTTCTCCAGGCATGCGTGGCAGAGCACTGTGCCAAGCGGCGCTGATAGGATGGCCCCTTTTCCCATCCCCAAGAAGCTAAGGGACACCTAGACAGAGCATTTAATGCGCTTGTCCTGACCCGTCAGTGATAAGCATGTAAATGCTGTAGCAGAGTACTTGCCGCGGCAAGGTACTTGCCCCGGCAAGTCATTGGCTGCGGCAAGGTATTGGCTGCGGCAAGATAGCGGCTGCGGCAAGGTACTTGCCCCGGCAAGTTACCTTGCGCGGCAAACTATGGGCTGCGGCAAGCTGTCAGGTGCGGCAAGGTCTTGCCGCGGCAAGCGTTACTGTACCACTGTGCTACTGTGCTGCTCCGGTGCCTCTACCAGCGTGGCGCTCTGGGTCCTTCCAAGCGTGTGTGGCAGGGCACTGTGTAGACGGCGGTACACTGTAGCTAGCGGTGCAGGAGCAGGTGGGATAGGCTTTTCCCACGTCCAAGACGTCCGGGTACATGTATGTGGACAGCAAAGGCATGGGCATTTAATGCCCTTGTCCCCTGCCGTCAGTGGTAGGTAGGACATGTCATCCTGGTAATAGTGGCCTTACTGTAGCAACTTTCCACCTCTACCTTTACTGTTTGCCACCTGTTGGTGACCCCTTTGTGCGTATAAAAGGAGGCCCATAGGCAACGTGAAAAGGGGAGAAGAGGGACAGAGAAAAAGAGGAACTGGGAGATGGAGAACTCCAGTATTGTACGCAGCTACTCGGTACTGTAGCGCTCCTGGAGCTAGAACAATCATACAGATAATAAACCAAAAAGCAGGAGTAGGGTTTTACGCATCCGTGCGGCCCGAACCTGGGTAAATCTCTCTCGTGCACTGTCGTGTTCTTCGCTAGATTTGCTCTTCGTGCGACCGTCTCTCCCTGCCGAACGTAAAGGGGTCCTTCCCTGGGTCCCATAGGTGATCGCGGATTCGTCCCCGACATCTTTAGATAATAAACCAAAAAGCAGGAGTAGGGTTTTACGCATCCGTGCGGCCCGAACCTGGGTAAATCTCTCTCGTGCACTGTCGTGTTCTTCGCTAGATTTGCTCTTCGTGCGACCGTCTCTCCCTGCCGAACGTAAAGGGGTCCTTCCCTGGGTCCCATAGGTGATCGCGGATTCGTCCCCGACATCTTTGGCGCGCCAGGTAGGGGACAAGGGGCTGCGCGAACCTGATCTGGCGATCAGCGTGGCAGTTTCTTCATCATCTTCACCGCCATAGCGTCCAAGAAGAAGGGCCTGAACCTTCGCAAAAAGCTAAGTTTTAAAGCTTTAATTACTTTCTGCTGTTAAGTCTTATCCTGGACGATATTTTTGTGCATAACCTGTGCGCGAAGGAGCGCTCCTGAAACATTCTGCGCTCCTGGTTGTTTTGGGTCCGCCCAACAATGCAGACGCAGCTGCGATTGTTTCTAAGGCGTTAAGCTCCCGAAGAGGCGGCGTTCTCGATAGGCTGCTGAACAGGACCCGATCCTAAGCGCCATCGACCGGAACGTGCGCATTCGGGGAGTATTCCGGCAAGCGTGGGGGGCTCACTGTGCAAAAATGCAGTCGTTTAAGGAGAAGGACTTAGCGAGTTTTATTCTAAGGTTCCTGCGTAAACCCGTATGCTGAGGAGCCTTCCCGGGGCTAGTCGCGCTCCTAGTTGCCTCGAGTCCGCTCGGCAACCTGAGCAGCTGTGCCAGAGCCGGGAAGGTAAACCTTTTCGGGAGGCGGCGTTCCCGGCATGCTGCTAAGGATCCGTTCCTCAAAGCGCTGCTGACTGGATCGTGCGCACCGGAAAGTGTTCCGGCAAGCAAGGGAATATTCAGCAGGAGTCAAGATTGCAGCGAATCCGACATTAACCAGAAGCTAATCAACTTGTTGTGCTCAAACGCTGTTGTGGCATTTCATGCCCAGTCAGTGTTGCAGGAACACGCATGGAAGGCGAGCTCGGGGGCTGGCAACGCCCCAGAGAGTAACCCCCTGAAGAGCCTCCCCGGCAACAAGCTTGCCGGAAGCTGGCGTTGAGAACGTCAAGGTTCTCCGCCAGAGTCAAGAGCCTCCCCGGCAACAAGCTTGCCGGAAGCTGGCGTTGAGAACGTCAAGGTTCTCCGCCAGAGTCAAGAGCCTTCCCGGCAACCCCTTGCTGGAAGCTGGCGTCGAGAACGTCAAAGTTCTCCGCCAGAGTTAAGAGCCTCCCTTGCCGGGGGCTCCTACAACCACTCTTTGAGCAAGAAACAAGCTCGGGGGCTAGCGGCGCCCTAGCAGAAAAAGCTAAGTTGCACAGATTTTTTGGTAATTGCATTCATTTTACTGTCCTCACTCGCTTCTTACACCTACACGCGAAGGAGCCTTCTCGGGGCTAGTTGCGCTCCTAGTCGCCTCGAGTCCGCTCGGCGATGTGAGCAGCTGCACCAGAACCGGGAAGGTAAACATTTCCGGGAGGCGGCGTTCCCGGCGAGCTGCTAAGGACCCGATCCCCAAGCGCCGCTGCCTGGAGCGTGCGCACCGAAAAGCTTTCCAGCAAGCGTGGGTCGTCTTGATTGATTCCTCGTTCTCGTATATCGACCTGCACGCGAAAGGACCTTGCCGTGGTTAGTCCGCGCTCTGGTTTTGCCTCGAGTCCGCTCGGCAAACTTAGCAGCTGCGTTCTGGCCCGGCAAGTCGCCTTGCCGGCGGCAGCGTTTCCAGCAGGCTGCTAAAGACCCGCACCTAGCGCTCGCGGCAAGCGTGCGCACCGGCAGGGTTTCCAGACAGCGTAGGGTACAAGATACGTGCAAGGACGGAATCAATCAAGGGGGAAGCATGCATTCATTTAGCATGAAGGAATATCTCTTGTGCCATAAAGCTTGGCCTAATCAAGGTAAATTGTTTCTTTATGCGTGCCATTGCAGCAACAGGGTTGCGACCTCCAGGCAGGAGGAACGGCAGGGAACAGATCTACATGTTGCCGGTGTGCGTCGTTGGGCCTAGCCCGGACAACCACTGTGCACGCCTGTCCGGCCCAGGCCCGGGGGCTCCTGTCGGTGTAATAAACAGGGGGGGTGTTCACTACCCCTGGACACGCACCGGCAAGTCGTAGCCTCCAGGCGGGAAGGACATGGCAGAGGAGGAATCCACCCAAGAGTACATTCGAAGCCCGGTTCCCGGCAAGGTCTACTTGCCGGGAATGGGTCCACGCAACGCCGGCAAGGCAGAGCTGGCAAGACAAGACTCCAGGCGGATCGACCAGAAGATCAAGTCTACTACTGCCGGCGAGGTCAGGGCCGGCAAGCTCAGGACTCGACAAGACTAAAGATAAGGCCCCGGCAAGGTTCTTGCCGGGATGACCAGCTGAGCCCGGCAAGGTTCCTGCCCGGCAAGGTTATGCCACTATGCTGCTGCTCCAGTGCGGCCGCCAGCATGGCACTCTGGACCCTTCTCCAGGCATGCGTGGCAGAGCACTGTGCCAAGCGGTGCTGATAGGATGGCCCCTTTTCCCATCCCCAAGAAGCTAAGGGACACCTAGACAGAGCATTTAATGCGCTTGTCCTGACCCGTCAGTGATAAGCATGTAAATGCTGTAGCAGAGTACTTGCCGCGGCAAGGTACTTGCCCCGGCAAGTCATTGGCTGCGGCAAGGTATGGGCTGCGGCAAGGTACTTGCCCCGGCAAGTTACCTTGCGCGGCAAACTATGGGCTGCGGCAAGCTGTCAGGTGCGGCAAGGTCTTGCCGCGGCAAGCGTTACTGTACCACTGTGCTACTGTGCTGCTCCGGTGCCTCTACCAGCGTGGCGCTCTGGGTCCTTCCAAGCGTGTGTGGCAGGGCACTGTGTAGACGGCGGTACACTGTAGCTAGCGGTGCAGGAGCAGGTGGGATAGGCTTTTCCCACGTCCAAGACGTCCGGGTACATGTATGTGGACAGCAAAGGCATGGGCATTTAATGCCCTTGTCCCCTGCCGTCAGTGGTAGGTAGGACATGTCATCCTGGTAATAGTGGCCTTACTGTAGCAACTTTCCACCTCTACCTTTACTGTTTGCCACCTGTTGGTGACCCCTTTGTGCGTATAAAAGGAGGCCCATAGGCAACGTGAAAAGGGGAGAAGAGGGACAGAGAAAAAGAGGAACTGGGAGATGGAGAACTCCAGTATTGTACGCAGCTACTCGGTAATGTAGCGCTCCTGGAGCTAGAACAATCATACAGATAATAAACCAAAAAGCAGGAGTAGGGTTTTACGCATCCGTGCGGCCCGAACCTGGGTAAATCTCTCTCGTGCACTGTCGTGTTCTTCGCTAGATTTGCTCTTCGTGCGACCGTCTCTCCCTGCCGAACGTAAAGGGGTCCTTCCCTGGGTCCCATAGGTGATCGCGGATTCGTCCCCGACAATCATGATCCATATAAAATGTAAGACCCTAAAATTAAGAGTGAGTGCGAGATTTTGGTTTAGAAAGCTTAAAATAAAATCATGTAAGTTGCGAGAAAAATTTAACTGAACAAAACAACAAAGTGATGATGAAAAAAATACAGTCACGATTCTGCGTGAAAGAGATTTGTTCTTTTGGAAATTTGGATCATATATATCAAATAATTGTACCGCCTTGCATTGGATTCGACAACGAGGATGGTTAAATTAAGGTCAGTTGCCTTTGAATCAGATAGAAGCACAACATGGTACAAATAAAAATTACCAGTGCAAAGCATGAACGAGAAGGCATTTATAACTGACTGTAAATGTGTTTGCGAAGGAGAAAAAAGTAAGATTGATGCATAATATTGCACAGGTAAAAAAGGTTTGTCAATTGATGACATGGGTGTCCAAGAATGAAAAACAACTTATGATTATGTACAAGTCATGGATGCATGGCTAAATTTATTCTTAATGATAAAATCATTGAACTAATTGAATGAAAGATGAATAATAAGGGACGAGGTCAAGTAAAAAGAGGGAAAGTCCAAAATTAGTAAAGTTGGTCTATGGTTTCGCATGGCTGTCTTCCACCTAAATAGCAATCGACTTGCGTTGTCACACACCAAAACCGTCACGAAAAACTTAGCACACTTAATAAAAAGTTCTACCAAAATCAAGACTTATGATGCTTTTGATATACATTTTGGTGGTAATGTAGCAGCCAATTAAGTTACAAAAAGGATGACTACGAAAAAATCACCAACAGTGGAAGTAATCCAAATACACTGAAACACGGTAAATCTAGCCGCGCAAATGCGCGGGTTACCTTGCTAGTTTTACAGAAGGTAACAAAATCATACAGCCTTTTAGTTGCTTCTAAGCCCATGATGTTCCTCAGGTTAACCTCCAAACATGATATTTGTAGGCTAAGTGTTACTTGAAAGGCATGCCATTGTTGTACTTTCTCTTAGTTGGATTATATTTTTAGATGTTCCAATGTTATACTATTTGCATATGTGCATATCAGATTTACAAACAAAACCACAAGCAAAGCAATATATGATGTTAGAAACAAAGCAAACATCTTCTGTTTACCAGGGTTGCATTTTTCATAGACGTTGTTAGTTACCCGATGTGCTAGAAGAGGATTTGTTTGAACAACACATATGTGCGATTTTACCCGGCTTATATATTGGGTTAGGGGCAGGTGGTAATATTTTACTCCCGTTGCAATGCACGGGCATGTTTGCTAGTCTCTTTAAAGACACTATTCATGAGTTGTTGAAAGGTTGCCGGGGTATCACCTTGAATTCAAAAAGCCGGTCCTTCAGGCTGTTTTGTAGATATCCTCTTCCTTTCATTCTTATTTGGTGATAACCAGCCCTCAAATCTATCTTAGTTCACACCTCATCCAAAAGTGCCGGTCTTCTATGATAGGAATGGGGTATTTGGAAAACATAGTTGCTGCATTTAGTTTTCGATAGTCAAAATTCTCCAGGTTCCATCTTTCTTCAACACCGGAGCTGCTTTGGGGCTTGTACTGGGCCTGATTACAACATTTTGCAACAGCTCCTCTACTATCCTTTCAATCTCTGTTTTCTGGGTGAGAGCATTTCGTCGGAATACAAATGGTGGCCCACGTTTAGAAAACATTTTTAGGGTATTCTATTTCAACAGAATGGATCCAACTTTTTATATATTCTATATCATCTATATAAACTAAATGGCCCACTCAACTTTCTTAATTCATCCAGGAAGTCCTTCCAGGTGTTGGAGGTTACACGGTTTAAGGCCCGGATCACATAGTTGACTTGATCGCGCCTTTTCCCATATAAAATAAGATCTGTTGCCCGGGAGATGTCTTCATCATCATCCAGGCTAATTCCCCGGCTATTTAGAAGCTCCCTGGCTTTAGATTCCAATATATTGTCCCTTTCTTTCGCTGTCTCTATTCTATTGGTGGACGGTCGTAACTCTTATATAGGGCTTTGAAGCATAAAAATCAGCTGCAATCTAGTTTTTACAAAAAGGCTGGTTGAGGCTCAAACTCAACCATCTGTGCTTTGCAGATGATCTTTTTTTTTCAGCGGTGGTGATTTGAATTCTATCCAAGAGCTTACTAGTATCATGACTCATTTTAACAGAGTGTTTAGGCTTTCAGTTAATGCCAAAAAAGTAAGATCTTCTTCAGTGGTATTTCCTTTTCTTTGAAACAAACTATTTTTGAGTGTGTCTTTAATGAAAGGATTTTACCTGTGAAATACTTATACCCTCCATTCATTTCCTTTTCTTTCCAGGCTAGCTCCCTATGTAGCCGGTGGTTGATGTAGATGAGTATGGGAAGACAATGGTAGTTTCATTCTAGGTCCCACTAATTGTTGAATAGTTGGTTTGAGTTTTTTTTGGATCCATGCAAGGCATTTCCAGTTGAAGTCATAAGGTACCATCCTGTTCGAGCCAGGAAGACAACTCTATCTCACAAGTTAGTTGGATATTTTATTTAAGCCAAAGGCTAGAAAACCTATTTCAAATGATTTTGGGCTCCGTTAAGTTATCCTCATTTCCTGAGATAAGCGCAGTTCAACAAAACTAAGAGCTAGATATATCATTGTAAAGTAGAGCTGGACTGCATGATTGGATTGTATAGAAGGATAAGAATGATTTTTAAATTCCTTTTTTTTTCTTAAAACGAAAGAAAAAAGAGAGTGGGATGGGATGAAAGTAAACGCAAAGAGCTGATTCGATCAAAGAACCTCGCAGCTTTAGTGCAACAAGCCGATCGAAATCACTCATCTTTATCGACTAAATGCTTTTTTTGTCTCTTCCTCAGTAAACGCCCGCTTCCTGGCTCCTCCCTCTTTGCCTAGCGGTTAAGTAGATAGTAGGTCCCCCTGGCCCTGCAACCAAGAGTCACTCGTCGAAAGCTGACCAGGAAGACAATAACTGCTATTTCAAGAAAGCATGGTCGGAGTTCTTCTATTAACGAAGGGAAGAGGACGGTCTTACTTTTCAGAGATACCTGACTTATTAGTGGACTAGTGATGTCATAGAGGAAGGTCAGAGGTGGGAAACAAGGAAACAGAGGAAATGCTTACTGGGACATAGCCTTCAGTACGAGTTGAAGGGAAGAGGTTTGATTGCTAATAAAATGAGTGGAAGAGTTGCTCGGTCAAAGGCATTCTCTCAAGTAGCAAAGGCAAGACGGAAAAGCAGGAATGAAGGTTGCTAGGTACCGCTCCGTGGTAACATCTATCGATTCCGCTATCGGGAAAGTCTGGCAAGGGAATATCTGGCTGAGGAATTAGAGGAACTTTGGTAGCACTCGGGGACGGAATCAATCAAAGAACTTAAGAAATTGCCCATACCGACAGCAGCTCCCGCTTTAGAAAAAACCCTATCTCATTAGGCAGGTATACCTGACCCTTTTTTAGCTAGTTTCAGGAAAGCGGTAAGTCAAGTAAGTCAAGCCCTTCTAAGCGAAGAATAGCGGAGAGAAATGGTAACGTAATAAGGGAAAGGGAGCTAGCTGCTTCCATATAGCCCCCAAAAAAGAACCAAAAAGTTCCAGAGGCATCTTCCATTCATTTCAATTTAGGTCTTTCTGCACCATATTTAGATCTTCCCTTTCTACGATCCGGAATTCCCAGCAAATCCTTGACTCCTCGAATACGATGGGATTTCACACCTGGCGAATCTTTCACTCTACCTCCTCTGACTAAGACTATAAAATGTTCCTGCGAATTATGACCTTCGCCTGGAATGTGAGCAAATATATCATGTCGATTGCTCAACCGTACTTTTGCTATCTTACGTAGATCTAAATTAGGTTTTTTCGATGTTCTCGTCGAAACACGCAGGCATACTCCTTGGTTTTGGGGACATTGATCTGAAGCTCGAGTACGGTCCGTGCGCCGTTATTCTTCTCTACCATGACGAATCAATTGATTTTTTGTAGGCATCCCTCTTTCCTATGTCCTTCCCCTCTTTGCCCTTTCAAAAGTGGTTACTACCGATCCGAAGCACCCCTTTTCCATTCATAGAGAGATCCAATCGTCAAAATCAATAAAAAGGCCATCATGGACCAAGATCCAAACAGATCAATCTTGTTAGGAGGTACTGCCCAAGGAAAAGAAAAGGTGACTTCTGGGTCAGGGATAATAAATAAAATAGGAACCGGATAAAATCGTATATCGAAACAACTTCTCGCATCACCGGAGGGATCGGAACCACATTCGTAGGCCGACAATTTTTCTGGATAGGTCGAACTATTGGAAGCAAATGGAAAAGGAACACCGAGTCGAATCAAACAAACTAGCGGGCTGATCACTAAATAGATACAAATAGGTGCAAATTTCGACATCACCAAAGCCCACTTCGTTCTCACGCTCTCCTCGCGGCGCTCCTTGCTCGCGGAGCGGCATACCAAAAAAAAGACGCTCAGATGCGGATTCGAACCACTGAAGGATTTCAAGGGCAATGCCCCTTGCTCTTCCTACTAAAACAAGAAAAAAAAGATTTGCAGTCCAGCAAGAAAACGGATGCGCTAACGCGCAACGGCTTTCGCGCTAGTTGCTCAATCCGTTGCTTGTTTTGCTCTAACCAGCTGAGCTACAAGAGCCACTTGCCTAAAGTCTCTTCATCTATGAGCATCCTACCGGCAGTGGAGGAGCTTGCTCAAGAACCGAGAGCCAGCCAGGGACTGGACGACCCTCGTTCGGGAAGGTCTTCTTCGCTATAGACGCCACCAAGAACAAGAAAGGGGCGCTCTACTCCTAGTCACTAAGCAACTATTCTGTCCGACGGTGGACTCCATCAATCTGAGGTTCTTTCTCTCACGTAATTTCGCCCGCCCATTCTACTTCCGTGCCGGAGGAAATGGGATTCGAACCCATGATACAATCTTCTTGTATGTCGATTTAGCAAACCAATGCCTTAAGCCACTCAGCCATACCTCAAAGTTGTTGATCGGAATTGGATGTGCCGGGTTGGTTGCCTGAAGATGCACTGCGTAAGCCGTAGCGCGTGTACTCTTCTTTACTGAGCGAGAAAGACTCTATCCATATCTATGGATCTCCCCAGCGTCCAAGTGAGACCCCATCCAAACCAAATCCGCCACTCGTTGGGCGAGGCCTTGCTTTCTATGAACACCTCACCACTGAATGAGAAACTTAGCCTCCGACCCGACCAAGAGAGAAGACAGGGTCAAGCTGACGCCGCCCTTCCTCACCTGCCTGAATGGAATGAATATCTCCTTCGTCTAGTCGAGAAGGGAAAAAGCCCGACGGGGAACAGGACCGTGACTCTTCTAAACCATTACATGACGGAGAAGTCCATTCTCGTCATGATCGATCCACGTCCTACCATAGTGCTCGGAGAACCTGCTTTTAGAAGATTCTATAGTGATCCACTGGAATCAGCCTCGGGTGACGCCTCCCTAGTCGTCGAAAGATTTCATCCCTCGCTCGGTCGTTAAGGTGGGGTGAAAACTGCAATTAATGCTCTATCTCCGTCATAGAATATGGGATACTAACTTTCAATGGCCTCGCATCCCCAGAGCCTCAGACTGGCCTACCCTTCCAATCGGGGTTATAACGGGTCTGGTATCAGCAACACCAGCCAATCGTGTTGGTACGGTGGGTTCCCCATACCCACTATTCGGAAAAAAAGCTTGCCATAGCAGCTCAAACCTCCGATTGGGAAATGGGAGTTCCAACCGGTCCTAACCCCAATTCCAAACAAATTGATTGGACCGAGGTTCGTGCAGGGAGAAAATAGAAACTAATAATGATGGAGCAAGAAAACGGATGCGCTAACGCGCAACGGCTTTCGCGCTAGTTGCTCAATCTGTTACTTGTTTGGTTCAAGGTTGAGCTCACCCGCCGCCCTACGTTAGTAGTCTTCCTAATTTCTATTCCCTTTTTTCCTCTAAGGTAAGGTCCTTCAAGAACAGCATTGTGGTCGCAACGGAGCTCTGGTTGAATATTGTCCGCCCGTATGAGCTGGGCTGTGAATATTTATAGGTCGGGGTCTTTACTGAAAAACCACAGTACTACACTACAACCATTTGAAGAAATCCGCAAGTGACTCTAATTTGAATTCACTAGTCATGTTGACTTTTTTATTTCAGCATAACAAATCTGCGAATCCCGATATTCCCACATTTCATTCTGGTCCAGTGTCCATTCCTGAATGAAAGAAATGAGCTTTTTTCTGCGCCCCTTCACTCACTTCTGAATGACTCCTTTAGCACTCTCTTTTTATATAAAAAATATAGAAACAGTTTACCTTTACCGTACCTTCCAAGCAAGAGGGTTTTATTGCAAGATTAAGTTATTACTGAACAAAGAGAAATTCTCATTATAAAGTATGAGATCAATTCGGAAGCACTTTTTTCTTATTCTAGTAGACGAAATTGAATTGGTCTAATTTAGGACTTTCCAATCGATTTTTATCTTACCTAATTCTATCTATGCCCAAGGGGTAGGTAGATCGCAAGCTCTGGACAGCTATCTTATTCCAAAGAATCTCGCTCCCTAAAAGGTTGCCGGTACCATACCTCTATTGAACCCTACTGGATCCAATTGTTTAAGTGTTTAGTCGAGAGGAACCACATTGACACCATGCGTGTGCTAAGCCACAACTCCATCAAACTAATCTGGATTTCTTCTTGTTTACGAATAATGGGGCATCTGCCTAACCCTATCAAACCTCTCTGCAACTACTTCTCTCTGTTCTCAACAGCCCGAAGGATTTTTCTAGTCTTAAAGTCCTATTAGAACTCCCGCGCTTGCTCCTTTGGAGCCAAATGGATCCGAATTTCGGTAAGATAATACAAGAATCGTATTTGGTTGGGTTCTAACTCTGCTGTTCAGTCTGGCGCGGGTGTGATACCGGTGAAGAAGCGAGTAGTTGACATTCAGGGAAGTAGATTCCTTTAAGGAGAGAAATTCATTGGTTTAACCGTTAGGCGGAGCTTCTTTACACGCCGGTAGCGGAACAGCCCAGGCAGCTTAACGTGCTCTTGGCACAAAGGTAATAGAATGGGAGTCTGACGACACCCGGTACTCGGGATCTCCTGCTTGAAGAAGAAAGGAATTTCAATTACTCAGCTGTTGAATAAAATAAACTAGATATTAAAATATTTACTTCTCTTTACTTGCAGGACCTGGCCTAAGCATAAAGTAGATTTGCTGCACAAGCTCAAGTGGAGGAGGAAGCAGGGGTGGCGAACAAAATGTTGGTATGGAAGATCTCTTGCTCCCCCCTAAAGGGTTCTTAGATTACCAATTAAGGGAGGGAGGTAGGTACCATGGTTTCCTTCTTTTATTGAATACCAGTAACACGAGTAAACATTTAAGTGAGAAGTTAGGTAAGCATTGCCAATGGCCAAAGCCTTCACTCTTGACTTCTTGACTATAGTAATAGTAAATAATGTCACTAGATTTCGGCATAAATACTAGCCAGGTACCATTTCCCAAACTTCATTTCCTTTTTATGCACCTATTTATGCACCTGGGTCATTGTTCACGAACTAAGACGGCCTAGCCACCTTTCTTTGGGCCGTATGAAGGAAGTACTTCAACGAATGGGTAGGTTGCCAACCCAACATTATAGGCGGGAAGTTCTCCTTTCTCCAAGTATGCTCATTAGACCGATAGGTGAGTAGCTAGTATAGTAATAGCCAATACTAAAAACCAATAGTAGAAGGGTCGGTGGACGGCCCTTGCGAAAGTGGCCACGCCGCATCCCTTCAGTAGCCAATCCTTTTTCTCAATGATGCAGTTCGCTTGGAACATGGCACAAGGTGTGACGTTCCAAGCGGTGGAGGACAACTTGTTTGTTGTTCCAGTTTTCTGCCTGTAGGAGATATGCCCTAGAGGCAATAATAAATGTTATTGATTATCTCCCTATTCATAATTAGGTTTATGTTCCATGCTATAACTGCTATGGTTCTCGAGTCTACAATAACCACGAGGCTCGGAGGAAGACTCATATGCACGTGTGGAATAATAAACGATAAAATGTATTCCTAGTCTAGCCTCTAAGACTAGCTCAAGTGTTGCATGATGGTCCTGTTTTCCTGATCATGGGCATGTCTATGGCAGCAACTTTGAGGGCACAATGTTAGAAGAACATTTGTGTTGAATCGACCCGAATTGATGTTATGCTATGAGATTCTTTCGTCACAAGTTAATGGTTAATAACACAGAGATGGTTAATGTTTGCATGATTCCTCTGACCATGAGAGTATCGAGTTTCTTCATGCTTGATTCATGAACTTTGGGGTTTGTTAAACGTCATCCGTAACTGGATGGCTATTACGGCGGCTTACGGGTTCATGGGAAAGTATGTCAAGTAACTTGATAGCTCAAGATTGGGATTTGCTCCTCCGACGATGGAGAGATATCTCTGGGCCCTCTCGGTGTTACGGTATCCATCAACGTCTGGCCAGACACAGGGTGATTTGATCACAGGGATGCCGGAACACGGTAACGAGAAAAGAGAACAAAACCGGTAATGAGGTAACTTGCATGGTGGACAAATTGTTGATCCACGGGGATGCAATAAATCTCACCTCGGGTATTTGTAACATATCGCGAAGCAACAGGAATAGCACATGGCAACTAGAGGTTCACTCGAATATTCATTCATGTGGGTATAGGGGTCAATATGGGTGTCCACGGCTCCGATGTTGATCATTGATTGGAAGGGGTTCCGGGTCATGTCTATACTTCACCGAACCTATAGGGTCACACGCTTAAGGGTCATCTATCTGCTGAATACTAGACAGGGAGTCTGAGAGAAAGTTTCCGGAAAAAGTTTTCGGAGGCAGCGGAAAAGTTTCGAAGAAAGAGATCACCGGATGAGTTCCGGTGAAACTGAAAAGTTGTTTCAGAGGATACCATAAAGTCAAATTGGTTTCGGCACATGCCTGATAATTCTTGGAGGGTGCCAGAATCATTCTGAAAACTTCTGGGAATTTTCCGGAAGAAAAACCGGAAATGTTTCGGAGCTGCCGAAACCACTTCAGATGCTTTTCGCAGATGAAAATCACTAATCCAAAATTGTTTCGAAACACGTTGAAAATTATTTTAGTGGGTACTAGAAATGTTCTAAGCCCAGTTAAATATTTTCAGTTCGAACGGACGCTGAAAAATGTTGTCGTGAATAGTGAAAGTGCTTTTTGGGATATTTTTGGAAAACCACCTTTTGGGATATTTTCCAAAAGCCTTCTAGAAGGACTTGGGAGCCAAGGAGCCCCCCTAGGGGTGGCCGGCCACACATGTGGAGTTCCATGGAGCTCCACTTCCCTTCCCTTTATGCCCTTGTGGGAAATCCATGTGATGGGTTTTTTGGGTATTTTTCCATATGGGATTTCCTATAAATAGAGGTGGAGGCGGTGCTCTCCACACTCATCCCTTCTCACATACACATGCGATGACATTTCTGGCTTCTCTCTCCCTCCCAGCGAAATAGTTTCGTAGAGCCGAAAGGCTGTCTGGGTTCCGGTGGGAACTAGTTCTGGACAGCGAAGCCCTGCCGGATAGATGACACTGTATGTGTGCAACTCTGTAGAGAGATCGTAGTTTCGGTCTTAGTTCGAGAGTGCCTCCCGAAGGGCTGTCCGTGTGACCGTCCGAGTTTCGAAGGTCCTCCCGAAGGGCTGTCCGAGTGACCGTCCGAGTTTCGAACGTCCTCCCGAAGGGCTGTCAGCGACACCGTCCGGGGGACTGTCCGACCGCCTCCCGGAGGGCTGTCCGAGGGGCAGATGAGGGTATACATCCTCGCGGTTGGGAGGTTGTAAATCCTAGCTGCGGGGATCTGCACCGCCGATCGTCATCGACTCTACTTCTGCTGCGCTACGAGTCGGTAACGAAAATGATCAAACCTTGTATGCAGTCTCCATAGTGATCGTGGGCTGGTGCGTAGGTCGAATTTTTTTTGTTTTCTGCTGCGTTACCCTACACTGCCTTGGCAACTGGCAGAAGCTCATGGAAGAAGGGCCGTGGCTGTTCCGCAACCATGACGTGTAAAGAAGCCTTACGACGGGATGGCTAACCCATGATCTGTGGTTCTGAACCAGATTCATGTCTGGTCGCAGATTCATAAGATCCCGTAACTGTTCTGCCTGGAAAACCTGGTGTGGGATCTGGCTAATAAGAAGCAACAATAGAGAATCTCGCCTAGCACGAGGTTGTGCCTCAGTGCCCTCTGTAAGTACTTTCTAGTAAAAAGAACTACCTTTCAAAGCACATACCATTATGGCTAGCTAAAATTAAAGAATGGGAGTACAAGGTATGGGTCTACGCTTCCAGCTTGCTCTAGAAAAACTGAAATTGGATCTCTCTCTGGTGGAAGCCTGGCAGCGGGGAAAACGGCACCTATATGGGTCCAGGTCTCCATGATGAACAACCACGACTTTGATCTTAACGAGCTGCTGCCTGAGCATGAGCAGCTCGTTCAGGAGCAGCCACTGTTGAAAATAGCAAGCCTCTAGAGGATGACATTGATACATCATTTGATTTGTTTTGGGATGCAGAAGAACAGCCTGATGAGTACAATTATGATTATGATGACTATGTTGATGAATCCATGTGGGGGGATGAGGACTGGACAGAACAAGAACATGAGAAAGCGGAAGATTATGTGAGCATCTATGCTCACATCTTGTCCACCCCAGTAAGTGAACCTTTTGTATCCTTTTGCTTATATTTTGTTGTTCGTTCTGTAAATGACCTTGAGTTGTTTTTCACATTCTTTCTACAGGTAATTGCAGATATTGACAAAGATGGTGTACATGAAATGGTGATTGCACTTTGACAAAAAAGCACTATTCGATAAGACGCAGTAGAACTGTGCACCTATTTTTGTTTGAGTTTGAGGTGACCTATACTAAACTATAATAGTGAGGAGAGACAGCAGCTGATACCAGATCATACTGCAGTACAGCTAGTGCGTGCTAAAACCCTCCTTGTGTACTAGGCTTATGAATAAACTAAACTATTGAGACGTCTCTAGTGTAGGTGACAGGAAAGCCATGCTCGTTAGAAGGGAAAACAGATGGTTTGAGCAAGCATGGGTTCAAGCTCTAGTGGATGGGTTTGATAGCTGAATGCAAGGATAATTCATCTACGTAGCTAGTTAGTTATGGTAGCGGAGAAGCCCCTCTTTAGCTAGATTGGGCTCCTTTACTACTTTATTTAACCCGGGGTTATGCCTAAAACCGGTATCTTAGGCATGTTCGACTAGTTCCATTTCTGATTCCCCTTCTTTGCTGGGGTCTACATACGAAAGAATGGAACACTCAACAGCTTCTATACTCAAATAACTAGCTCACTATGCTTAGGTTGGGTTAGGAAAACGAAGCTTTCTGGCTTCTCTCTCCCTCCCAGCGAAATAGTTTCGTAGAGCCGAAAGGCTGTCTTGGTTCCGGTGGGAACTAGTTCTGGACCACGAAGCCCTGCCGGATAGATGACACCGTATGTGTGCAACTCTGTAGAGAGATCATAGTTTCGGTCTTAGTTCAAGAGTGCCTCCCGAAGGGCTGTCCGTGTGACCGTCTGAGTTTTGAAGGTCCTCCCGAAGGGCTGTCCGAGTGACCGTCCGAGTTTCGAACGTCCTCCCGAAGGGCTGTCCACGACACCGTCCGGGGGACTGTCCGACCGCCTCCCGGAGGGCTGTCCGAGGGGCAGATGAGGGTATACATCATCGCGGTTGGGAGGTTGTAAATCCTAGCTGTGGGGATCTGCACCGCCGATCGTCATCGACTCTACTTCCGCTGCGCTACGAGTCGGTAACGAAAATGATCAAACCTTGTATGCAGTCTCCATAGTGATCCTGGGCTGGTGCATAGGTCAGAATTTTTTTGTTTTCTGCTGCGTTACCCTACAGTGGCATCATGAGCCGTGCTATGCGTAGATGCAGGTTACGATCTAGAATACATAGAGATGTATGGGTGTTGCACAATATAATTAGGTAGTAGATGAGTTATATTACTGAAATTTTTTTGTGCGGGTAGCAGATGAAATCTGTTACCCGATGTTCATGTTGCTTCGCTGGAATTTGCATATTTCTGATCTTGATAACAGCATGGTGGAGTTTCAATGTTCTGGCAATCCGCGATCCTGATTGATCAACGAAGTGCTAACAGTTCATTGAATTCCACCGTAGTTAAAAAGAAAGATGAAATTTCGCAGATGAAAGGGCAATGCAGATATGATCTGCACGGGGGTCATGCGTATGACGAAGTTCAGTATGGGGCTCGAGATTTTATTATCTCGTGTTTCATACACCCCGCGAAGTTAATCTAGCGATTTGAATTATCATACTTGATGATGGACGTTGGTAGCTTCAGTTTGTTTCGAAACCTTAGAAGCCACGTAAAACAAGTTTTTGCTGAACCGATTAGAGGCGTCTAACTTGGTTTTGCAGGATGGTTTGCATGTGCATGTGATGTGGTATAGCAGTGCTCATAATAATTTGATTATGTATGAGATGACTATATAATGTAAATTGATTAACATGACCTGCGTGTCATGATTCGGCATGATGGCTAGAGCCATATGATTGTCACTTTAATGACCTGCGTGTCAACCTTAAGTAATGCACTTATTTTATTAGCTATAGAGATAGCAATATTATCTGGTGCATCGACAAGGTGGTGGCAATCTTCGCAAAGGTGAACACCGATGCGAATGCCGAAGACGAAGAAATACAAGACTTCTCCGTCAGAAAGGGCTATACCATATCATGCTATTATGAATTGCCTGAGATGTTTATCCCTTATGATGCACCCTTCTTGATTGCGCGGTAGTCGCTTTTATTAGGGTGATCTCTCACAAAAATATCAAGTAGTTAGTGTTCTCCCAAGTGTAGCACCGTCACGGACCTAACTTTTCGGGGTATCACATGGATACATGGGTACGAACGATTAGGGATGTGTGAGGCGGGTGAGTTGAGACCTCACAGCGAGATCACTTGGTTGTCTTGACGTTCAGGCATGAAAGTCATGAGCTCGGAACACACGCATCGAAAGATGAACAAGAGTCACATAGAGATGTGATTGGCAAGTTGGCCTACCGATTGCAATTCTGGTCACTTGAGATGGATACATCCTTGGCGTTGAATTGTAATATGGATCTTGAATCACTCACAATCAATTATGAGAGATATTGATTTGAGTGGGAGCGCACTTTAGAATTAATTCTTTTAATTCTCAGTGCAATTAATTATGAACTATGTCTAAGTGTGATTTGCATAACAGTTGTAGAATCATGGCTCGAGTTTCCACCTTCCCTGTTAATATTGAATAGCTATTAAATATCTGGTTAAAACTTTACGGTTGGTAACGTAATGTGAGGACTGTCCTCAAGAGTGCCGAGAAGGACTTTGTCCTATCGCATGCTTTCGGTATTCTCCCGCTAATGCTATGGATCATATGACTCTCGTCCTTCGATCCAAAAGCTAGAATTCCGTTTCAGTCAAGTGCAATACGTTTGCTTCCATGAGACCCAAACTTTGAAAGTTTTGGGATAGTTAGGTGATATTCATGGAACTGAAAATTAATTTTCAGATACAAACAAAGGCTGAAAGATATGAAATATCCAAAGCAATGTTTGTTTGCAAACTATTAGTAAAGGTGTTTACTATGCAGTAGACTGATAGGAGAGGGATCCAGAAGAACGCCTGTCATATGATGAAAGGTGAATAAAACAACAACTTAAAGAGAAAGGAAGTGTCCGAAGGGTGTTAGTGAAACTTTCACGCCTAGGAAGTCCGGGGCTAACACCACCCTTAAGTTGGGTACTTCTTCTGAGAGTAAGAGAAATGCTAAAAGTTAAACTGTTAGAAGTATAAAGGCAGAAAGAAAGAAGACTGGAATATCCAGCTCATGTATGAATGTCATACAAGTTTTTGATGTATAGAAGGCTGGTCAAAGATATAGTTCTTGGGAATCATGGTTAAACATGTTAATCACTAATTCTTGGGTATTGTGACTTGATCACAAAGATACCCGCTCGATTGCATTCTGTTGCAACTCGATGCAAGAACTACTAAGGCCTAAAAGACTTGCCAGTTATGAGGTTTAGGTATACACAGGGAACATAGTAAATGTTGCTATACCTTCCATCGGTGTATTACCGTCTGTATTTACTTTCATAATTCATTTTAGAGTTTCACACTCTAGCCCATTGCATAAGGTATCTTGCAAGAAGGTTATTCATAAGAGAACTTTTGATGTTCGGTGTTATGAATAACATAAGGGCCATACTTTCATTATGAATGAGCAGTATGTTATGAATTTTGATAATAATACATTACCTCTATATTTACTTTCATAATTCATTTTAGAGTTTTACACTCTAGCCCCTTGCATAAAGTTTTGCAAGAAAGTTGTTCATGATAGAACAATTGTTGTTCGGTGTTATGAATAACATAAGGGCCATACTTCCATCATAGGATGGGATGTATGTTATGAATATTGATAGTAATATGATACATCCATGACACTGATGCTAAATGTCGCAAGACTAAAAGAATACCACACATGTGTGGCACTGCATTTGGTCACATTGGAGAAACTCGCATGGAAAATTCCATTATGATGGATTTTTGAAGTCGTTTGAGTTTGAATCATCTGACACTTGCAACTTTCCTCCGAAAAGTGAAGTGACTGAAATAACGTTCACAGGCCATAAGGAACGAGCAACAAACTTATTGGTGATCATACATTTTGATGTATGTAGTTCAATAAATGTTGTTGCAAGTAGTGGATTGATCTATCTTCAGAAATGACTCAAGTAGATATATGGATATTTACTTGATGAGACGTAAGTCTGGATCTTTTGAAATCATTCGAAAGGTTTTCAAAAATGAAGTAGAAGTTATTGTAACAAGAAAATTATGTTTCTACAATTCGATTGCAGAAAGGAATATTTGAGTTACAAGTTTAGCGAATGTCTGATGAGTTGTGAAAGGGGTTTCATAACTTGCACCTCCCGGAACACCACTGCAAGTGGAAAGTCCGTGAAGATGTAATCGAACCATTCATGACATGGTAAGATCAAAGATGACATAAGTAAATTTGCCATTATCCCTTTTAAAGTGATGCTTTAGAGACTGCGGCTTTTACACTGAAAAGAGCTCCATCGGGTCTGCTGAAATGACGCCATGGTATGGTACGCCCAACCATGTTATATCTTTTCTTAATATTTGGAATATGGGGCTTGTGTAAAAGGTTACAAACCTATTCCAAATCAGACAAGTGCTACTTTGTAGGTTATCCCAAGTAATTGGGTATTCCTCACTCACTATACCGAGGCAAATAGGTTTACCGCAAGGAACGGTATGCTTTTTGAAGGAAATGGTTCTTTCAAAAAGGTGAGTGGGAGAACAGTGCAACTCGACAAGATAACAGTATCTTCGTCATCAGATCAAAGGAAAGAGACCTTGGAAGTAATTCCAGAGTTTCCTACTGCGACTGATACGGAAGTCTCTACAATAAAATGTATGGACTTCGGTCGAACTTGCAGCTGAACCACGTAGGCAAGGCTCGTGCAAACCTCTCAGGTGCGCAAACGAGATATTGTTGTTAGACAACAGTATACCTACGATACACAAGGAAGCGTTGATGGGCCCTGACTCCGGAATTGGCTAAATGCCAATACAATCCGAGATAGTCTCCATATAAATGTTTCAAGATTAAAATCTTGATACACCTTTCGGAAGACTTAGAGTCTGACGAATATTTATGGAACTAAAAACTGATACGGATAAAAATGTTTTATCCATAAAGCTCGACTTGTTGCAATAACAAGTTCAAGGAGTTGACTACGATGAGGTTGTTTCACCGTAGCGATGCTTAAAGTCGGTTCGGGTTGAACTAGCAATTAATACATATTTCAATCATGAGATATGAAACATGGATGACGAAAGGATTTCCATCTGATGGAAATGAAACCAAGGACTTGCATGTGTTACAGTCCAAGGTATTTTGTCATTCCAGAGGATGCTAGTGAGTGTGCAAACTTTAGAGTTCCAGCGATGGACAGAAGAGAGCAAAATGGAGTTGGAATCTTCGTGTTTTGATGAAATGGTCAAAAGGGTTTTTGACTTCATCAATGGGTAACGAAGATGCTTGTGATTCAAGAAAGTAAGTGGGAGCATAATAATATTTCTAAAAATGTTGTGTGCTTGACACATTGTTAATTGGAAATAAATTTCTTGACACGAATTAGGACTTCATTTGAAAATAGTTTTTCGATGAAGTGCTTGGGCTAAATAGCCTTGATATTAGGCATGATGATCTATGGAGATAGATTTACCTGATGGGGTTGAGCAAAGATACATATTGACAAAATGCTAAAACCTTTTAGCATTAAAAACGTCAAGGAGTGATTCTTGCCGAAGTCACATGGAAAGAGTTTTTGCAAGACTCGGTGTCCCAAAACACTGATGAGCAAAATACATGATGGAGATTCCATACACTCTTGTGTTTGGATTAATCATGTATTCCATGGTATGTAAAACAACCAGATATGTCCAATACTCCCAAAGTTGTTGCGAGTATAGATACCAAAGTGATCAAAAGTATTGATCATGGGACAACAGTGAAAAAGGGTCATTGAGTACTATAGTAGCACTGATGACATGTTTTCTCGCAAGCGGAGATCATGAAGAGTTCGTTGTAAAAGGTTACATCGATACAGTCTTCATCCATGCTCCAAGCGATTTTCGATTTAAGTTAAGGGTTTTGTGCAATACACAATATGGTGGCACGGTAGTTGGAAATTGTTCCAAACAGGTTACTGTGGCGAATTCTATGACAAATGGCTAAGTATGTTGGCGCTTTAGAAGCGACAAAGAAGTTGTTGAATCATATAGTTCATTCATGAACTTAGTGTGGTTCCAAGATGGCTTTGGTCAATGGGACACTATTGCAGATAGTTGCTCCATAGCTCAGTCTGAGGAATCAGGTTTAGACCAATGATTCACACATATGCAAAGCCAAGTCCACACAAAATATGAATTTTGTGAAAGCGTGAAAACGTGAGGATATGCAAAGATACACACGGATCTGAAGTTGATCCGTTGGACATCAGGCTATACCACAAGCGAAGCATATTTACACCGTTGTGCCACAGGTGTAAAGTGCATTAGCATTAACTAGATTATTGACTCTAGTGCAAGTGGGAGTCTGTAGGAGATATGCCCTAGAGGCAATAATAAATGTTATTGATTATCTCCCTGTTCATAATTAGGTTTATGTTCCATGCTATAACTGCTATGGTTCTCGAGTCTACAATAACCACGAGGCTCGGAGGAAGACTCATATGCACGTGTGGAATAATAAACGATAAAATGTATTCCTAGTCTAGCCTCTAAGACTAGCTCAAGTGCTGCATGATGGTCCTGTTTTCCTGATCATGGGCATGTCTATGGCAGCAACTTTGAGGGCACAATGTTAGAAGAACATTTGTGTTGAATCGACCCGAATTGATGTTATGCTATGAGATTCTTTCGTCACAAGTTAATGGTTAATAACACAGAGATGGTTAACGTTTGCATGATTCCTCTGACCATGAGAGTATCGAGTTTCTTCATGCTTGATTCATGAACTTTGGGGTTTGTTAAACGTCATCCGTAACTGGATGGCTATTACGGCGGCTTACGGGTTCATGGGAAAGTATGTCAAGTAACTTGATAGCTCAAGATTGGGATTTGCTCCTCCGACGATGGAGAGATATCTCTGGGCCCTCTCGGTGTTACGGTATCCATCATCATCTGGCCAGACACAGGGTGATTTGATCATAGGGATGCCGGAACACGGTAACGAGAAAAGAGAACAAAACCGGTAACGAGGTAACTTGCATGGTGGAAAAATTGTTGATCCACGGGGATGCAATAAATCTCACCTCGGGTATTTGTAACATATCGCGAAGCAACAGGAATAGCACACGGCAACTGGAGGTTCACTCGAATATTCATTCGTGTGGGTATAGGGGTCAATATGGGTGTCCATGGCTCCGATGTTGATCATTGATCGGAAGGGGTTCCGGGTCATGTCTATACTTCACTGAACCTATAGGGTCACACGCTTAAGGGTCATCTATCTGCTGAATACTAGACAGGGAGTCTGAGAGAAAGTTTTCGAAAAAAGTTTTCGGAGACAGCGGAAAAGTTCCGAAGAAAGAGATCACCGGATGAGTTCCGGTGAAACTAAAAAGTTGTTTCAGAGGATACCATAAAGTCAAATTGGTTTCGGCACATGCCTGATAATTCTTGGAGGGTGCCAGAATCATTATGGAAACTTCTGGGAATTTTCCGGAAGAAAAACCGGAAATGTTCCGGAGCTGCCGAAACCACTTCAGATGCTTTTCGCAGATGAAAATCACTAATCCGAAATTGTTTTGAAACGCGTTGAAAATTATTTTAGTGGGTACTGGAAATGTTCTAAACCCACATAAATATTTTTAGTTCGAACGGACGCTGAAAAATGTCGTCGTGAATAGTGAAAGTGCTTTTTGGGATATTTTTGGAAAACCACCTTTTGGGATATTTTCCAAAAGCCTTCTAGAAGGACTTGGGAGCCAAGGAGGCCCCCTAGGGGTGGCCGGCCACACATGTGGAGCTCCATGGAGCTCCACTTCCCTTCCCTTTATGCCCTTGTGGGAAATCCATGTGATGGGTTTTTTGGGTATTTTTCCATATGGGATTTCCTATAAATAGAGGTGGAGGGGGTGCTCTCCACACTCATCCCTTCTCACATACACATGCCATGACATTTCTGGCTTCTCTCTCCCTCCCAGCAAAATAGTTTCGTAGAGCCGAAATGCTGTCTGGGTTCCGGTGGGAACTAGTTCTGGACGGCGAAGCCCTGCCGGATAGATGACACCGTATGTGTGCAACTCTGTAGAGAGATCGTAGTTTCGGTCTTAGTTCGAGAGTGCCTTCCGAAGGGCTGTCCGTGTGACCGCCCGAGTTTCGAAGGTCCTCCCGAAGGGCTGTCCGAGTGATCGTCCGAGTTTCGAACATCCTCCCGAAGGGCTGACCGCGACACCGTCCGGGGGACTGTCCGACCGCCTCCCCTAGGGTTGTCCGAGGGGCAGATGAGGGTATACATCCTCGCAGTTGGGAGGTTGTAAATCCTAGCTGCGGGGATCTGCATCGTCGATCGTCATCGACTCTACTTCTGCTGCGCTACGAGTCGGTAACGAAAATGATCAAACCTTGTATGCAGTCTCCATAGTGATCCTGGGCTGGTGCGTAGGTCGGAAATTTTTTGTTTTCTGCTGCGTTACCCGACACTGCCTTGGCGACTGGCAGAAGCTCATGGAAGAAGGGCCGTGGCTGTTCCGCAACCATGACGTGTAAAGAAGCCTTACGACGGGATGGCTAACCCATGATCTGTGGTTCTGAACCAGATTCATGTCTGGTCGCAGATTCATAAGATCCCGTAACTGTTCTGCCTGGAAAACCCGGTGTGGGATCTGGCTAATAAGAAGCAACAATAGAGAATCTCGCCTAGCTCGAGGTTGTGCCTCAGTGCCCTCTGTAAGTACTTTCTAGTAAAAAGAACTACCTTTCAAAGCACATACCATTATGGCTAGCTAAAACGAAAGAATGGGAGTACAAGGTATGGGTCTACGCTTCCAGCTTGCTCTAGAAAAACTGAAATTGGATCTCTCTCTGGTGGGAGCCTGGCAGCGGGGAAAACGGCACCTATATGAGTCCAGGTCTCCATGATGAACAACCACGACTTTGATCTTAACGAGCTGCTGCCTGAGCATGAGCAGCTCGTTCAGGAGCAGCCACTGTTGAAAATAGCAAGCCTCTAGAGGATGACGTTGATACATCATTTGATTTGTTTTGGGATGCAGAAGAACAGCCTGATGAGTACAATTATGATTATGATGACTATGTTGATGAATCCATGTGGGGGGATGAGGACTGGACAGAACAAGAACATGAGAAAGTGGAAGATTACGTGAGCATCTATGCTCACATCTTGTCCACCCCAGTAAGTGAACCTTTTGTATCCTTTTGCTTATATTTTGTTGTTCGTTCTGTAAATGACCTTGAGCTGTTTTTCACATTCTTTCTACAGGTAATTGCAGATATTGACAAAGATGGTGTACATGAAATGGTGATTGCACTTTGACAAAAAAGCACTATTCGATAAGACGCAGTAGAACTGTGCACCTGTTTTTGTTTGAGTTTGAGGTGACCTATACTAAACTATAATAGCGAGGAGAGACAACAGCTGATACCAGATCATACTGCAGTACAGCTAGTGCGTGCTAAAACCCTCCTTGTGTACTAGGCTTATGAATAAACTAAACTGTTGAGACGTCTCTAGTGTAGGTGACAGGGAAGCCATGCTCGTTAGAAGAGAAAATAGATGGTTTGAGCAAGCATGGGTTCAAGCTCTAGTGGATGGGTTTGATAGCTGAATGCAAGGATAATTCATCTATGTAGCTAGTTAGTTATGGTAGTGGAGAAGCCCCTCTTTAGCTAGATTGGGCTCCTTTACTACTTTATTTAACCCGGGGTTATGCCTAAAACCGGTATCTTATGCGTGTTCGACTAGTTCCATTTCTGATTCCCCTTCTTTGCTGGGGTCTACATACGAAAGAATGGAACACTCAACAACAGCTTCTATACTCAAATAACTAGCTCACTATGCTTAGGTTGGGTTAGGAAAACAAAGCTTTCCAAGGGACTAGTTCTTTCGCACATCTGTTTCTCCATCCGTTCTCTTCACATAAGAAGCCAGCCGCCTACTCCTATTATTGGGTCGGTTGGTCGGTCAAGTGAACCACACCCAGCAGGTGGGTATGCCGATAAGATTCCTTTGTTCGATGTACGTCCATATGAAGCGAGCGCTTCAAAACGAGGCTATTATGCTGAAACTAGGGCTCCCTCTGGGTAATTCTACCTATCCGTTTGGACCACGTACCTAGATCAAGTCAATCATTTCAATCTAAGTTGTCCTCAGCTACAACAAAAATAGAAGAAAGCAACAAATTCTCCGTTCCCTATTCCCAAAGGATGTGAATGGAATCAATAATTATATATATAGAAAGTTGACGCAAGCTGTATGCATTCGGTGCCCTCAAGTAGGTACGACTATGGATCATTCTATTCCTTTCCTTTATGTAGTCCTAAAAAGCAAAACGTAATGGTAGAGGATGAAGGAAACAAATAATGAAGTTTGCACCTTTGACTACTGATGAACCACCATTTCATTCTTTTCTTCTTTTTTCGGCTTTCACAAGCAAGATACCTTGAAGCAGGTGACAGTCTATAGCCTAGGAGAGTACCATTGCTGACATGATACAATTGGCCTTCCTCTTCATATATATTTAGAACTTCAAGCGTTCAAGGCAAGGTTGTGCAATCTCTCGTACCTGCGAGAAAAGGGCTTATTTACTACTTTTTATCGATCAATGGTCCAGTGGTCCCATCCAATGAGTGGTATCTGAGTATCATAGTATCATAAGAAAGTTCATTTGTACACCCGTTTATCTTTCTATAGAAACTTATCTCTAAATGATTTTTAGATAGGATGTTTCTGGAATTACCCCTACTACGTAGAATGGGATAGTGTCAATGTCCTTCATTATAGTACCGAAGATGCTCGTAGGCTGGTCGATGGAAAGTGTTGGGGATATAACCCCACGGTATAATCCGCCCTAATAGGGTTGGGTCAGATCATTGGCGACTTATGAAGCTGGGCCTCAGATAAACCAAGACGATCAGGATACAGGACCAAGAAGGGCGGCTCATAAGATGGGCCGGCTTAGAGTCCAAAGTCAGAAGGCGGCCCGAAGGTGTAAGCCGCCATGTGATGACTTGTCTTATAAGGCAAGGTGACTTAGAGTAGGGCTCAGTCACGGATCGTAACCCGACCCGGACTCTTGTAAGCTGGGGGTCTCGACCTGTATATAAAGGCGAGTCCCTGGCACAGAATAGGGCAAGTTACAATCAATCGAAAGCTAGGTCAAGCGAATCCGCTCCCTTGTAATTGATACTCAAGCAATAAGCAACAAGAGCAGGAGTAGGCTTTTACCTCCACCGTGAGGGGCCAAACCTGGGTAAAGTCGTGTCTCTCGTCCCGCTCAACCCTGACAAGTTAATCACCGTTGCGATGGCCTCGTGTCTAAGTCCTTTCGCTAGGACATCTGCCATGACAAAACCACGACAGTTGGCACCCACCGTGGGGCCAGTGCACAGTGGTTTTGAGTTATTGAAGGGCTCTTTCCCAGGGATCGAGGGATACGCCATTGGCAGGATGACCAAGAGTCACCGCGGCAAGCTCTACATCGACGATGCTGGCTGGGGCCTCGAGGCCGACTCAATCGAGTACGGGTACCGGGTCCCCTTCGGCAGAATCCACGTCTTCATCGGCAAGATCGGCGGATCTGAGCCTGAGCTGGACATCTGCACCGACCTCGTCGAGCCGGCTCGGCGCGCACAACCCGCCCAGATCCAAGCCGGCCGGAAACACACTTTCATGGGCTTCACGCAAGGGGTGGAACTTGCGGAAAATTCTGCATCTGGAGGAGAGACTCTCATCTACTCAGAAGATGAGTCCTCGACTAGAGAGACGGAGTCCATCTACCAGCTTCAAAACGGCGGGCTTGGGGGCTGTTCCGATGGCGACAGTATTCCAGACCCCTACAAGCCGCCGTGCCGAGCCGCCATCTTCATGGCAGGCACGGTGCCTGCTCTCACCAACACGACGACCGGAGCGACATTAGCTACTGACCCCTCAGGGTCCGGCTCAGTCAGGCTGCCAGCTCAAGTCTTATCTGAGTTGATGAATGAGTTGACGACCTTAATGGGGACTGAGGTCACGACGGAGAACCAAGCGGAGCGTAACACAGAGATCGCGAAGCTTAGGGAGCAGATGACCAAGGCCCACAAAGATATCAACGCAGAAAACACCCGGATGGCGACGATGCAGGCTCAGATTAATGCTGAGTCGAAGCGCTTGAAAGCAGAAGCTTGGCATTTAAGTCTAGGTCAAAATGCCTCCAACGCAGTCCTTTGGAGGAGGCACCGGACCCGTTTGCCTTTAAATTATGAACCCATGAATCTGTTCAACACACCGGGGGCAGGACCAAGTACTCCACCGGTTATACCCCCGACTGCTGAGGCGCCTGGGAACAGGGCGGTGGCTCAGCCTCGTCAGTCAGAGCTGGCTCATAGGGGTCAGACCCCGCCTCAATGTTTTGCAACATCACCGGGTCATTTTTCTAACCCGGTGGATAACATGGTAGCAGCGGCTACCCGGCTCAATGCGCTTCCTATTACTGGTGAGTCGCCCATTGCAGTGGAAGCACGGAACGCTATTGAGCTTCTTCAAACAGCGATTGCACAGCAGGAAAAGTACTCATACAGTCATGATCGTGTGCACTCAACTCTCCTCCCAAGTCGTAGTTACAGTCGGCATGTTGAGTCGCCCGCGGTCTCCAGCAGTGAGCAACGCCATAACCCACCCCGTGATAGCCCGCCCCTTAACCCGAGGACTGATGCTCAAGTAATTGTGGATGAGGCCAGAGCCCGCCGTGAGGCGGCGGCGGCTAACCAGGGGACTTACCAGCAGCCTCCAGTGACCCCTTCAGCCTCGGTGGGAGCCAGGTCAAATTCCAGGACCATTGGGGTTCCGTGTCTAGTGTCGGCTTTGCGTAACGAGCGCCTGCCCAAAGATTTTAAGGGCCCTCGCAAGGTGCCCAATTACACAGCAGATCTCCCTCCTCAGGCTTGGATTGAGAGTTACGAGCTAGCCATGGGGATGTTGGACGTCAATGATGCAGACTATGCCAAATATTTCACTATGATGTTGGAAGGACTGGCTCGTACATGGTTAAAGAACCTGCCCCCAACTCTATCAATACTTGGGCAGAATTGAAGGACAACTTTATCAAGAACTTTCAAGGAACTTGTAAGCAGCCAATGACAATTGTTGATTTGGAGCACTGTGTGCAGCGAGAAGATGAGTCGGCTCATCATTGGGCTCGCAGGGTTGCGACCATCATTCATTCTTCAGAAAGTATTGGGGCGGCTCAAGCTGTGCCGCTCTTGGAGAAAAACTGTCACTTTGACCCCCTTAAACAGAAGTTAGGGCGGCTCAAGCGTAAGTGTACAAATATGGGCAAGCTTATGGATGTACTTACCAGGTATGGCGACTCTGATACTACCAAGGATCTGAGCTCTGATGGTGATAAATCTGGTAAGGGTAAGAAAAACGGCGGTGGCAAGGGCCAGCAACAGCATGCCTCGGCTCAGCATGGTAATCAGAATAACCAAAGCAATGGGGGGAAGCGCAAATACTTCAATGGCGGGTCAGATTTTGTGGCTAACACCAACGCCGGGTTTAAAAACTAGCGTCGCAATGGTAATGGCAAGCCGCCTTTCAGTGGAGGAAAGCTTTTCAATCTTGAGGCAATGCTCAATGACCCCTGCCCAAAACACAGTTATCCTAACAAGCCGTCTACTCATGCCTGGAAGGATTGTTATATCATGCGGGAGTTCAGGAATCAGAACCTTCACCAGCATCATGGTAATAATAATGGCCCGCCCAGCGGGTCAGGATCTGGTTTTCAGGGTTCCGGTTTTGGTGGTGGCGGCTCAAATTCTGGCTATCCCGGTCAAGGTAACCATGGTGGTCATAATCAATAGTCTGGTCAGGGTAATCAGCAGCAAAATAATCAATCAGGATATCAGAGTAATCCAAAGCAGCTTAATGGGGGCCAGTATCACGTCTTCACTATGAACACATGCAAGTGTGACCGGAAGGTCCATAAGCGAGCAGTCAACACGGTTGAGCCGGCAGTGCCTCAGTATTTAAGGTGGCCAGAACAGATGATAACATGGAGTCGGGCGGATCACCCACCCCGGGTTGATGATCCGGGTCATCTAGCCCTGGTGGTAGCTCCTCAAGTGGGCGGTTATAAATTTACAAAGGTGCTTATGGATGGCGGTAGCAGCATCAACATATTGTATTATGATACTTTCCGTCGAATGAGTTTGACTGACAAGGACCTCAAGCAATCCTCCACAGTGTTTCATGGAGTGGTGCCTGGCAAGTCGGCTTACCCTGTTGGAAAGATATCACTGGAAGTGGCCTTGGTGATGAGCATAATTACAGAGCAGAGACGCTGTGGTTTGAGGTGGTCAAGATCAAAATTCCTTATCATGCTTTATTTGGACGACCGGCTTATGCCAGGTTCATGGCTCGCCCTTGTTATGTATATTTGCAGCTCAAGATGCCAGGGCCAGAGGGGACAATCAGTTCATGGGAATCGCAAACTCGCCATGGAGTGCGAGGAAGGAGATGCGGCTTATGCAAAGTCGGCCTGTGCCACGGAGGAGCTCAAGTATTATAAAGATAATGTTGACCCGGCTGATATGACCCCTCTGAAGAAGCCCACCACAGAGACAGACCCGCCACTTAAGTTTAAGTCGACGAAGGATATACAACAAGTTGATTTTGTCCCTGGTGATTCTTCTCAACAGTTCACCATTGGGACAGGGATGGATCCCAAATAGGAAAGCACGCCCATCGAATTCATCTGTGAGAATCGGGACATCTTTGCATGGAAGCCTTCTGACATGCCAGGTGTACCGAGAGAGTTCGCTGAGCACCGACTTAATGTTGATCCTAAGATGAAACCAGTTCACCAATTCCTTCGTCGTTTTAATGAGGAGAGGCGTAAGGCTATTGGAGAAGAAGTGCCCCGGCTTCTAGCTGTCGGGTTCATAATTGAGGTGTTCCACCCTCAATGGCTGGCTAACCCGGTACTTGTGCTTAAGAAGAACGGCACTTGGCGTATGTGTGTAGATTATACAGATCTTAACAAGGCGTGTCCGGCTGATCCATTTTCTCTCCCTCGCATTGACCAAATCATTGATGCCATGGCGGGTTGTGAAAGTTTATGCTTTCTAGATGTGTACTCTGGTTATCATCAGTTCAAGATGGTAGTGGAAGACCAGGAGAAAACAGCCTTCATCACACCTTTTGGAGCTTTTTGTTATGTGTCTATGCCTTTTGGGCTCAAGAGTGCTCAGGCGACTTACTAGCATTGTGTTCAGAATTGCTCTCATAAGCAGATTGGATGTAATGTTCATGCCTATGTGGATGACATTGTGGTTAAATCTAGGAATAAAGAAACCTTGCTTGATGATCTGAAGGAGACCTTTGACAATCTCTGGGTGTACAAGATGATGCTTAACCTGGCCAAGTGTGTTTTTGGTGTACCAGCAGGCAAATTGCTAGGTTTTCTGGTCTCAGAGCGAGGCATCGAAGCTAACCCAGAGAAGATTGAGGCTATTACCTCTCTTTCTAAGCCGGCATGTATCAATGACGTTCAGCGCCTGGCGGGTCGTATTGCAGCCCTGAGCCGATTCATAAGCCACCTTGGAGAGAAGGCAATCCCCTTGTATCAGATGATGAAAAAGACTGATCACTTCGTCTAGAGCGATGCTGCTAATGAGGCATTTGAGGCGCTTAAGAAACAGTTGGCTGAACCGCCCATCTTGGCTGCTCCCATAGACAAAGAGCCTTTGCTCCTATACGTGGCAGCTAATAATAAAGCTGTTAGTGTGGCAGTTGTCGTGGAGCGCAAGGAGGCGGGTAAAGAGTATCCAGTGCAGCGGCCGGCTTATTATGTCAGTGAAGTCCTTACGGAGTCCAAGCAAAGATACCCACATTGGCAGAAGCTGGTGTTTGGAGTATTCATGGCTAGTCGCAAGCTTAAGCATTATTTCCTTGGACATCCAATCATAGTGGTTAGTTCTGCTCCACTTGGCGACATAATTCAAAACAGAGAGGCTACTGACCGGGTTGGTAAGTGGGCAATTGAGCTTGGGCCGCATCATCTGAAGTATGTGCCCAGAACAGCCATCAAGTCTCAAGCTTTGGTGGACTTTATAAATGATTGGACGGAGCTGCAAACACCTGAGGAGAAGCCTGATAATACATATTGGATGATACATTTTGATGGGTCCAGGCAATTGGAAGGCTTGGGGGCTGGAGTTATTCTAGAATCTCCGCGAAATGATAAGTTTTGTTATGTTTTAAGGCTCATGTTCCCTTGTACTAACAATGCAGCTGAGTATGAAGCTTTACTCCATGGGCTTCGTATGGCTAAGGAGATGAACCTAAGCCTGGTTAGATGCCTGGGTGACTCAGACTTGGTGGCACGACAAGTTTCAGGAAAGTGGGATTCTAAAGACCCGCTCATGGCGGCTTATCATCGAGCAATGAATAATATTGCTGGTCACTTTAAGGGTTATCAGGTGGATCACATAGACTAGAGGAAAAATGAGGTGGCTGATGCACTGTCTCGGCTTGGGTCTCAGCGTAAGCCGGTGCCCCCCAATGTGTTCCTCGATGTGTTGCACAATCCTTCGGTTAAGTTGCCTTCGGAAGAAGATCTTGCTATACCTGACCCGGAAGGATAGTTGGTGGCGGCTCTTCGCGCTATCTCGGACTGGACGATGCCTTATCTGGCTTACCTGACTGGCGGTGAGTTGCCTGAAGATGAAAATTTGGCGCGACAGATTACAAGGCGGTCTAAATCCATGACTATTGTCAATGGCGAGTTACACAGATGTAGCGTGACCGGCGTGTTCCAATGATGTGTTTCCCCTGAAGAAGGCCGTGAGATCCTACAAGAAATTCATGCAGGTGATTATGGTCATCATGCCGGGTCACGATCTTTGGTGGCTAAAGCTTTTCGTCACGGGTTTTTCTAGTTGACGGCTCATGCTGATGTAGAGGACACTGTTAGCAAGTGCGATGGGTGTCAGAAATTTGCAAGGCAAGCTCATGTGCCGGCTCAAGAATTGTGGATGATACCAATCACTTGGCCGTTTGCGGTCTGGGGGCTTGATATGGTCGGGCCGTTCAAGCGATCTAAGGACAAGAAGACCCACCTTTTGGTGGCAGTTGATAAGTTTACCAAGTGGGTTGAAGCAGAGCCAGTTAGCAATTGTGAAGCAGCGACTGCAGTTCAGTTTGTTAAAAAGCTGATCATCCGCTTTGGTTATCCTCATAGTATCATCACTGATAATGGGACAAATCTGTCTAAATGTGCTATGAAGGAGTTCTGTCAAAGAGAACACATCCGTCTTGATGTATCCTTGGTGGCTCATCCACGGTTCAATGGTCAGGCAGAGCGTGCTAACCAGGAGATATTGTGAGGAATCAAACCCCGGCTCATGGTTCCTTTGGAACGAACGTCGGGTTGTTGGGTTGAAGAGCTTCCTGCAGTGCTTTGGAGTATCAGGACCACCCCCAATAGATCACCAGGCTATACGTCCTTCTTCATGGTCTATGGTGCAGAGGCGGTTCTCCCAAGTGATATTCATCATGACTCGCCCAGGGTGGTGGCTTACGTTGAAGCAGACAACGAGACGGCGTGTCAGAATGCTCTGGATGCCTTGGATGAAGAACGTGATCTTGCAACAGCTCGATCGGCGATTTATCAACAAGACCTGCATCGCTATCATAGCCGTAGAGTTCGAAGCCGGACGTTCCAGGAGGGCGGCTTAGTGCTCTGTTTGATTCAAGATCAGACAGGCATGCATAAGCTGTCACCGCCTTGGGAAGGACCCTTTGTGGTCAGCAAAAACCTCAATAACGGGTCATATTATCTCATCGACATACGTGAGCCCAATAAGTCACGTACCTCTGAGGAGGAGACCAACAGGCCTTGGAACATTGATCATCTTCGGCCTTACTATACTTGAGCCACCGGCTCTTGTCATTGCACATAGTTTTGTCGTTGTATCTATCTTTTTATGATCAACGTAATAAAGCCGGCATCCCCCAAAATTTGGGGCCTCTGTCGTTTCATCTCATATTTACTGTGCATGAGTCTTTATTAATTGATCATAAGGTCACTTGGAGGCTTCCAACTCACCGAGTTTAGCTTTCTTACCCTCTTGACCGGCAAAATAAATGCCATTATATAGGTTAAACCTGCCTATATGATTGATGCTACTCCAATAGGTGACCCGCTGTACTCTTGACAGTCAATCTTCTATGACCCTGAACTTGTCAAGGTTTAAACGGCGGCTTATGTCACGAGAGGGCCGGCTTACAGAGAGCAAGGATAAACCTACCTGTTTTGTTTGTTGCTTCTTCAAATATGTGACCCGCCGTACTCTTGATAGTCAATCTCTTATGACCCTGAACTAGTGAAGGTTAAAATGGCAGATTATGTCACGAGAGAGCCGGCTTACAGGATAAATCAAGGCTATTACGCCAAGCTTCTTTGAAGCAATACTCAGGCTTCAAAAGCTAGTCTTTTTATTGAGCCTAATAGGCTGACTTGCAAAAACTGTAATTGTCAGATTCAGGGTTCCGCAGACCCAAGAAAGGTTCGAACTCTGGGGCGTGTACGAAGAACTCAACCTATCCAGCCTACCAGCTCGTCGCCCCACAGCCTAGCTCGATTCACACGAACAAGGAAGAAGATGGACACGGCAGTTTACCCAGGTTCGGGCCACCTTGCGGTGTAAGACCCTACTCCTACTTTGTGGTGGATTGGCCTCACGAGGGGCTGAGGATGAACTAGTACAAGGGGTGAACAACTTCACGAGGTTGTTCGGAGGTGAGGGAATGAGTCAACCGGGGATCGGATCCCTTCTACGGTGGTGGCTAACCTATATTTATAGTGGCCTTAGTCCTCTTCCCCCAAAACGTAGGCAAGAAGGGATCCCACAGTGGCCAATTTGAAAGGGGACAAGTAGTACATCTTATCCTGACGAAAGGTGGTCTTCACCTGCAAAGCTTCTGGTCGTGACGCAGTGGTGGGCTCGGCGATGACATCTGTCCTGCCACGCTGGCGGTCCTGGTCTCGTTGCGCCGGAATGGAAACCTTTGCCAGATTCCTCGGGAACCCACGCCTGTCCTTGCCTCCTTAGCACCAAAGAGGAAACTGCCTTCTCTGCGCCCGCTGGCGCCCGCCTGCCTTGGTCGTCATGGCTTGCGTCATGGTAGCCTCATGAGGCTGGGTACCTGCATAGAAATCTCCGCTCCTGGGGAGGCCGCTCCCTTGGGAGGTCTTGGTGTCATCCGCCTCGCGAGGCTTGGCCCCTCGCGAGGGTCTTGCCTTGGCGGTCTTGTAGATGGGCCGTACCAGGCCATCGATGGAGCCACGCCGTGGGCCGCAGGCAGGCAAGTCTGGGTACCCTGGTTCCCAGAACGCCGACAGTAGCCCTCGGGCCCAAGGCGCACTCGGACTTGGCTTTGAGGTGAAGCCAAGGGGCAAGGGCGAAGCGCCGCGGACCCCAATCACCTGCGGGCCAGGTTGACGCGTGGCGCTTGATGGGACATGGGCATCTCCGCTTCCCCACGCCGCCTCGGCAACTGCCCAGGCTGACAAAAGACTGGCGCCCGCTACCATGCCATCATTGCTTCCCTTTCGCCTTGCTCCAGATCCCCTTTCTCCTAGCCGAGAACATCTCCAGATCCAATCGAGCTCGCCCCTCATCCTTCTACAACTCCAGCGCCTGTCGGGGATATCGTGCGACATATGCCAGGGGGTGGCTTATCATAGATGGGGACAAGAGTACATCGCCGGGCTCTAGAAGCGGGAGTGAGCGAGACCGCATACGCCTGCGAATCTTACCCAGGTTCGGGGCTCTCCTTGGAGATAACACCCCTAGTCCTACTCTGCGGGGTCTCCGCATTATGACTATGATCAACCAAGTAGCTACAAGCTTGCTCCTTGAGCTGTTTCGGCTAGAGGAGGGAGAAGGGCACGGCTAGCTCTACTCCTCGCTCTTCATGTGTGTGGATGGCGTGGGTGCTGAACCGAACCGCGAACCCTTTGCATGGGTGAGCCTGGGGGGTTTATATAGGCCTACCCCCCAGGGGTACTATGGTAATCCGGCCGGGTGTAGGACCCGGCCGTCAGCGTCTCTGGCCGCCGGCTTCTTCGCCGACCGCTGGGGCCCGCCGCTTGGTGGGCCATGTTGACTGCTCTATGCTGTAGCCTCGCCCTCGATGACGAAGGCTTGACCGAGGGGAACGTGGTTACAGTCCCGCCGCCTGACGGGTACTCGCTATAGCCATACCCCGTCTCGTCTGGTTAATGGTGCACAGACTCCAAGGAGGAGGAGGGCCGCCTGCTAGGGGTCGGTCCTCCCTTGTTGCCGCCTGCTGGAGGTTTGCCGCCTTCTGGTGGCTCGCGGACACGTAGGGCCCCCCGTCTGCGGGCCGTACCGACCACCCGTCGTGGGAGGGTGGCTTCCTCTGGCGCTAATGATGTCACAGACTGTGTGGCAATAGTGCCGCGCTGGCCGGGCGGTGTCCGCCCAGTGCATAGCTCTGTGGCCACGTCCCATCCTGGATTCGGGGGTGGCAGGCTGCACTGCAGCCATGCCTTGTCTTGTCATGGTGATGTGGTGCTGACTTCGAGGGCACAATGGGCCGTCTGCCAGGAGTCGGCTCCCTCGCGGCCGCCTTCCATGGCCCTGCCGCCTTATAGTAGCCGGCCTCTTGGACCAGCCGGCCCAAGAAGGCGGTCGTGCTCCCGGACGGTGTGAGGGGCGCAGCTAGCCCCGATGTCTTGAAATACCATGGGGGACTGACGAGGCTACCCGTGGTCATTTACTCCGACAGTAGTCCCCGAAGCTGGTGAGGCACCGTGGCTGAAATAACAAGGAGCCTCAACAGCTTCCTACTCTGAGTGGTCTGGTAGTTGGGCTTCGTCCGTCTTCTGGAGAGGCCGGTTGCCAGGAGCCGGCCAAGGCCAGGCCAGCTGCCCCGCGAATTCGAATCATCGTGCGGAGGCCGGGTAGAGTGCCAGTGGGACGATAGGCTTGCCGCCCGTTGCTCATTCGCCACGCGGCGGCAGCAGGCCAGGCCGGCCTGCCAGCCCGCGTGCGTGACAGGACGTCGCCGCAGGCCTGGGCCCGCCATTACAGGGCCTTGGCGCGCGTGCGGATCTGCTGCGGCCGAGGCGGATGGTTGCGCTTTCCAGGTGCGGTAAATGCACGCTGTTATGGCGTGGTAACTGCGGGGTCGTGGGGAGAGTGGGCGCAATTAATCTCACGCCCCCCCACGTCTCGCCCCCTCGGCTTCGCCGCCAGAGGGCTATAAGTAGGGGGAGGAGGGGGGCGGTAGAACGCACGCGCGCCCTCCTCTCCCTTCTCTTTGCTTCTCTCCTTCGTCTTCTTCTTGCCGTTGCCGCGGCCTCTCCTCTCGCCGGAGTGCTGCTGCAGCCCGCCGTTGCCGGACCTCCTCGCACCGCAGCCACCTCACGCCGCTGCCAAGCACGGAGCCCATGGCCCAAAGCGGCCGTGCGGGCGCCTGGGACGGCTCCAATGTCCACGACGGGCACTTGGAGTTCCTCCGCCAGACGCGGCGGCTTCTCCATGCATCGAACGTTAAGGTGCGTGTCCCCCCCGAGAGGGAGATCTCGCCGGCGCCGGAAGGCGGCGAGCGCGTCGTCTTCCGGTCGCATTTCCTCCGCGGCTTCGGCCTTCCGGCGAGAGGATTCCTTCGCTCTTTCTTGGATTTCTATGGAGTGCAGCCCCACCACCTCACTCCGAATACGGTGGTGCTGCTCTCCGCCTTCATCACCCTGTGCGAGGGCTACCTCGGCACGCTCCCCACACTTGAGCTGTGGGGAGAACTCTTCTACCTCAAGCTTGGCACCGCCGCCAAGAATGAGGCGGCCCAGTGCGGAGCCTGCATCGTGGTGCGGCGCACGGGATCCGGGGTTCGCTTCCCAGCTCTCGCCCTGCTGTAGTCGACCAAACTATGGCAGAAGTCGTACTTCTACGTCGAGAATATCCACTCGACGCGGGACTACGTCAACCTGCCGGCCTACGCAGCCGGCCCACCTGTTGGGCCTCGCACCAATTGGAAGTTCCGGCCGAAGACCCTGTCGGCCGCGTGCTCCACCGCGCTCCTCCGGCTCCAGGAGATGACGGCGTCGGAGGGCCTCAAGGCCTCGGACCTGCTGGCCGCGTTCGTGAAGCGCCGAGTGCTGCCCCCCCAAGCCCGGCCTCACTTGATCAGCGTCATGAGTGGGCGCCAGGACCCGTGCCGGCTGTCCACCATGGTGATGCCGGACGTGGAGATGGTTCGCATGGTGAACTTCTTCTCCGACTGCAAGTTGTCGGAGATGGAGTGGCAGTTCGGCAAGCCGCCATACAGCCGGGCCAACCCGCCGCCTCCGGTACATCTCCTTATTCTTTTTTTCCTTTGTTCGTCCAGGTTCTTTCTTTTTGCCTGACCAGTTGGACTTGGCGTAGTGCTTCCCGGGCCAGACGGCCACTGACACGCCGGCCCCAGGTCACCAGTACATGGCGGACTGGTCGGTGAGTGACGTGGACGACCCTAACTTGGGGGCGACCGCGCAAGAGGAGGACGACGCCACCGGTGGTGGCGGCGAGGGAGCAGGCGGCTCCTTAGGAGGCGGCCTTGGGGATTGGCCGGAGGACGACGAGGAGGACGAAGAGCCGCGCCACGCCCATGGCACCGACAGGGCGGGCGCCAGTTCCTCGGCCGCGCTGACTACAGCAGTCGGCGCGCCGAAGCGCTGGGCTGACGCCGGGTTGTTCGGCAGCCGGCCCAAGAAGGCCAAGACCTCGACCGCCGCGACCAAGCGGCAAGAGGCTACCGTGAAGGCGGCCCTCTTCCAGAAAGCCCCAAAGCGGCTCCCGCTGGTGTCCGCGTAAGTGCCTTACCCTTTCTTGCATCTTGCTTTGTGTTTGCTTTTCTTCTATCTTTGCGATCTTTTTATTCTCTTCCTCCCTTGGCGTGCAGCGCCCCACTTTCCTTGTCGCGAGCCCCGTCCGGCTCGATGATCGGGGCGGTAGACGACATCGCGGGCCCCCACCGCGTGGACCCGCTCGCCGCCCTCCAGGAGGCGACGGAGAAGAACGCGCGGGAGGCGCGAGAGGAGCGGGAAGCTGCGGCCCGGGAGAAGGCGGAGGCCGACGCGGCGGCCAAGGTCCAAGCCGACGTCGCGGCCAAGGAGCAGGCGGACGCGGCCGCCAAGGTGCAGGCGGAGGAGGCGTCCCGCAGCCGGGCTCCGGAGTCCACCGGTCCGCAATCTGCCGAGCCTGTGGTGCTGGAGGTCCAGGCTCCGACCGGAGGGGCCGGCGATGACCAGCCGATCCAAGAGAGGGGAGGGGACCCTGTTATCCCGGAGTCGGAGGTGCCCCCACGCACGCCAGCTGCCGATGCCCAGGGCGGTCGTCCCGACGCGTCGCTGGTGCCGCCAGCCAGCGGCGAGTTGGTGGTGGGTCCAACTCCGGCCACCCGTATCCCGGTGCATCGGCGAGCAGGGAGGGCGGCCTCAGCACTGCGGCCGTTGCAGGTCGGGGCCGCTAGCTCGTCGCCCCCCAACGCCGAGGCTACCAGCGCCGCCCCATCGGGTTGGACGTCTGGGGGTGGTACGGGTGTTTTGAACGCGGCCTCGCAGGAAGTCCTTGCCCGATTCAACGCCCAAGGCGCCGCTCTCCAGCAGTACACGCAGGAGTTCCTGGCGACACGGGCGGCCGTTCGGGTACGTTTCTTGTCTTCGTTTCTTTGTAATCTTCTGTGGGGGCGCGCCAGCGCACCCACTGGGTGTAGCCCCCGAGTTCCGGGCAGGCTGCTGAGCAGGCGGCTCGGAACTTCAGGTCGAGCTCCGAGTACTGACTCGTTACCTTCTTCTGTTGTCTTTGTTGCAGGATTACCACAACATCCGTGCGGCCGCCTATAACTCTCAGCTCCAGGAGCTGACCAAGTGGACCGCCGATCTGATGGAGAGCCGAAGTAAGTACTTGGTCTTCTTCCTTGCGGGGGCGCGTCAGCGCACCCGCTGGGTGTAGTCCCCGAGATTCGGGCCGACTGCTGAGCAGTCGGGCCGGATCTCCCAGCAACTACTCTTCATTGGTGTTGATGGTTTCCTTTTTTCTTCGTTTTGGCAGAGGCCGCCGCAGATCTGCGGCAACGCCTGGTCGAGGCCGAGTCCACGCTCCACACCAAGGAGCAGGAGCGCAACCAGGCGGTCCAGGAATGCGACCGCCTGGCCAAGGAGCTGGCGGACCAGGCGGAGCGGCACAAGGCGGAGCTCCAGAAGTTGAAGGAGGAGGAAGACTCCCTCAAGGCCGAGTTCGAGGCTCAACACTCGAACTAGGCCGAGAAGGAGAGACTCCTGACCGACGGCTACGGCGAGATCGAGGACATGATTGATGGTAAGTTACTTCTTCTTTTGAACAGCCGCCGACTGCTATAGGAGTCGGCTTCTGGCTTCTAATCTTTGATCTTCTTCTTGTGCAGAATACTTTCCCAGTCACTCCGTCGCCGTCAGCCCCGGAATCTCGACGAGCAGCTTCTGGCCGTCAAGACGCGCCTGCAGCCGGCTCACAGGATGCTTCGCCGCCTGCAGCGCGCTGGGGCTCAGGTGTTGGCCGCCTTCTGGCCCGACGCTCAAATTCCGCGCACCCCCAGTCGGACTGCCGACTGGCTGGAGGTAGCGGTCGGCCGCTTCGAGGCTTGTAAGGGCGCCGCGGCTCGGGCGGGTGCGCGGACGGCCTTGGAGTTTGCCAAGGTGTGGTATCCTGGGCTGGACCTGGCCCAGCTGGCCACCTTCCGGCAGGAGGCCGGACCGGAGCTGGCGGTGGTGGGCCCTGCGCTTACTCAACGCGCGGCGGCGATCGCCGAGTATGCCGACACCACCGTTTTCATCCCCGAGCTGGACAAGGAAGGCGCTGAGGTGCCGCCCAGCTGGTTCGGGCTGAACCCGCGGGATGCGGGGGACTCGGCGGAAGAGATCGCCTCCAGCGGCGAGGGCGAGGATGAAGAGGACGAGGATGACGAAGACGACGCACCGGACGACGGAGCGGACAGCCGGCCTCAGCCCGACCAAGCCTCGACCAACGAGCCGCGTGCTACCGCACCGACTGCTGCCGGGGGCGATCAGGCCGAGACCCTTCAGTCGGCCGCTCCACCATCCGGCACCGCTGCCTCTGCCAACCCGTCGGACCCGCCTACTGCTTCCCTGGCCTAGATGGCCACGTCATCTTATCTTTTCCTGTTCTTGTAATCTTTTGAACAAGTATGTTAAATTCGCGCAATTCCACCCACTGGGGGTGTATTCAAACTCTGTTGAATGCTGGCTAAGAGCTTTTGCTATGTAAATTAACTTTATTCGCACAAGCTGTGCTCTGCCGGGTTCTGACTTTGTCTTGCTTTTCTGTTCTTTTTTGGCTTTTTCCTTTGCCGCCTTTCTTTGGCTACCACCCTGCCAGCCGGACAGCTGCTCTGCGGTCTGTGGCTGGGTCCGGTATTTGGCCGTTTAGGAAGACAAGTACTTTGGCCGTTTAGAACGTAGCAAGTCAAGTGAGAAGCCGGCCGGCCGGCTGCTCAGTAGCCGGATGGAGGGGCGAGGATCCGGCTTGGCCTATGTTGATGCTTTTTCCTTAGTCATTTTTTGTGTGGACACCGTTTCCTGCCTTTAGCTCTTGCCAGCCGGACAGTCGCTCTGCGAGCTGCGGCTTAAGGCAAGAGAGGGCTTAGATGTCGGCACACTACTTGTCCTACTGCAGGCGGCACCAACGTAGGGCAAGGCGGCGAGCCCCCGGGCCGACTGGTCGGACCCGGTGCCAGGCGGAGGAATGAAATAACACATTCTCACGCATAAACTTATCATACAGATAAAAAGGGGAGCCCCCAAGTGCTCCTCGAGGGACCCGATGCCTTTGCTCTTAATACAAAAGGTGGCGTGGTACATACTGCGTTAACTGTAAAATCTTCGGAGGAGGTTTGTGTTCCATGGGCGCTCTGTTTCCTTGCCGGAATCGTCCCTCTTGCGTGTCCTGGGCTTCTGCGCGTCGATGAGGTAGTAGGAGTCATTGCCCAAGGCTTTGCTGATGATGAAGGGCCCTTCCCAAGGGGCCGAGAGCTTGTGCTGGCCGGCTGTTCGCTGGATCAGCTGGAGCACAAGGTCCTCCTCTTGGAAGGATCGTGGCTTGACCTTCCGGCTGTGGTAGCGGCACAGGCCCTGCTGGTAGATAGCGGACCGGCTGAGTGCCAGCAGCCGGCCCTCTTCCAGCAGGTCGACGCCGTCTTCTCGCGCCTCCTTTGCTTCCGCCTCCGTGTACATGGTGACGCGAGGCGAGTCAAACTCGATGTCAGTTGGGATGACGGCCTCGGCCCCGTACACGAGGAAGAAGGGGGTGAAGCCGGTCGATTTGTTCGGCGTGGTCCGGAGACTCCATAGGACGGCCGGTAGCTCCTCGATCCAGCACCCGGCCGAGCGCTCCAGCGGCTCAACCAGTCGGGGCTTGATGCAAGACAAGATGAGGCCGTTTGCCCGCTCGACTTGGCCGTTTGACTGCGGATGGGCGACGGACGCTAAGTCCAGTCGGATGCACTGCATCGCGCGGAAGCGGGCCAAGGCGCCTTTGGCAAAGTTTGTGCCATTGTTGGTGATGATGCTATGCGGTATGCCGTACCGGACGGTGATATCTGTGATGAAGGTCACCGCAGTCGGACCGTTCAGCTTCTTAATTGGCTTTGCTTCAATCCACTTGGTGAATTTATCCACGGCGACCAGCAGATGAGTCATGCCGTCGCGTGCTGTTTTGAACGGGCCCACCATGTCCAGCCCCCAGACGGTAAATGGCCAAGTGAGGGGGATGGTCTTGAGTGCAGAAGCCGGCAGATGTTGCTTGGAGCCGAATTTTTGGCACCCTTTGCACTTCTTGACCAAGTCCTTGGCGTCGTCCAAACCAGTCGGCCAGAAGAATCCATGGCGGAAAGCTTTGGCGACGAGGGATCTGGAGGCCGCGTGGTGGCCGCATTCACCTTGATGGATGTCTTTGAGGATTGCCTTGCCTTTTTCTGGCTCAACGCAGCGCTGGAAAACGCCAGTCACGCTGCGTCTGACAAGCTCTCTGTTCACTATCGTGTATACTACTGCCCGGCGTTGCACTTGCCGTGCCAAGGTCTCGTCGGTTGGTAGCTCTCCGCTTACCAGGAAGTTGAGGATGGGCTGCGCCCACGACGGTGCTTCGACCACTGTCATCACGGCCACTGGGACCAGGGCGGTTGGGTTGGGAGGAGGCAGGTTGGAGTCGGCCACCACTTGTTGTGTCGTTGAAGTCCCCGGGCCGACTGCTGCAGCCCCCTGGCCGGGTTCTGAAGTCCCCGGGCCGGGTGCGACTGCTGCAGTCCCCGAGCCGCCTGCCATCATCCCCGGGCCAACTGTCGCAGTCCCCGGGCCGGGTTCTGAAGTTCCCGGGCCGGGTGCGACTGCAGCAGGCCCCGAGCCGCCTGCCGAAGTCCCCCGGCCGGCTGTTGCAACCCCCGAGTCGGATCCGACTGCTCCGGGAGCAGCCGGCATGAAGATGGACTCTGATTCCGGCGAAGAATTGATAGACGGCTTGCGGAGGCATTGGAGGGAGACGCCGGCTGGTATCGCTTGGCGGGTGGAGCCAATCTGTGCCAGGGCATCAGCTTGCTCGTTGTCGGCTCGTGGCACGTGAAGGAACTCGCACCTGTCAAAGTATCCACTGATCTGCTGGACGAGGAAGCGGTAGCTCGCCATGTTTGCATCCTTGGCGTCCTAGTCCCCAGACGACTGTTGGACTACCAAGTCCAAGTCATCGTAGCACATAATCCGGCGGATGTCAATCTCTTTGGCCAGTCGGAGCCCGTGGACGAGTGCCTCGTACTCGGCCACGTTGTTGGAGGCGGCAAAGTGGATTTACAATGTGTACTTGAGCTTGTCGCCTTTGGGAGAGGTGAGGACGATGCCGGCTCCCAGACCGGTGCACATCTTTGAGCCATCAAAGTTCATCCGCCAATGGGTAGAATCCAGCGCCGGCGGCAGGTACTGGGTCTCGGCCCAGTCGACGAGGAAGTCGGCCAGCGCTTGGGACTTAATGGCAGTGCGGGGCTGGTAGAGGATGGTGTGGGGAGCTAGCTCGATGGCCCACTTGGCCACCCGGCCTGATGCGTCTCTGTTACCCATGATCTCGGCGAGTGGGGCAGTGCAGACAACCGTGATAGAGTGCTCTTGAAAGTACTGCTTGAGCTTCTTGGCGGCAAAGTACACGCCGTAGCACATCTTCTGGTAGTGGGGGTAATTCTGCTTGGAGGCCGACAGCACTTCACTCAGGTAGTAGACGGGCCTCTGGACCGGCTGCGCCTTGTCGTCTTTCGGGCGCTCGACCACGATGACAGTGCTGACCACCCGGCTGGTGGCGGCGATGTAGAGGAACATGGGCTCCTTAGCGGCCGGAGCCGCCAGGACAGGCGGTGTAGTCAGCATCTTCTTGAGCTGGAGGAAGGCCTCGTCCGCCTTGTCGTTCCACTCGAAGTGAGTGGTTTTCTTCGTTAGCTGGTACAGGGAAAGAGCCTTCTCGCCCAGCCGACTGATGAAACGAATGAGGGATGCCAAGCACCCGGTGAACTTCTGGACGTCTCGCAGCCGGGTGGGCCTCTCCATCCGCTCAATGGCCTTGATCTTCATAGGGTTGCACTCGATGCCGCGTTCTGAGACAAGGAAACCAAGGAGCTGGCCGGCTGGGACTCCGAAGACACACTTTTCTGGGTTTAGCTTGATTTGAAAACGGCGCAGGTTATCGAAGGTCTCCTTGAGATCCTCCAGGAGGGTGCCACGCTTCTTCGTCTTCACCACAATGTCGTCTACATAGACGTGGGCATTTCTGCCGAGTTGCTTGAGGAGGCACTTCTGCATGCAACGCTGAAACGTGGCACTGGCATTTCTCAGGCCGAATGTCATGGTCAGGTAGCAGAAGGCTCCGAATGGTGTGATGAAGGCGGTCTTCAGCCGATCGGCCGGGTTCAGCTTGATCTGGTGGTAGCCAGAGTAGGCATCCAAAAAACTCAACAGCTCGCATTCGGCTGTGGAGTCAATCACTTGGTCTATCCGAGGCAGGGCAAATGGATCTTTGGGGCAAGCTTTGTTGAGGCTGGTGTAATCAATGCACATGCGCCACTTGTTGTTCTTCTTCAGTACAAGGACTGGGTTGGCAAGCCATTCTGGAAAGAACACTTCCATGATGAAGCCGGCTGCCAGGAGCCGGGCGATCTCTTCACCAACAATTCTTCTCTTCTCTTCCGACAAGCGACAGAGGGGTTGCTTGACTGGTTTTGCATCTGATCTAACGTGTAGCTTGTGCTCGGCGAAATCCATCGGAACACCCGGCATGTCCTTGGGAGACCATGCGAAGATGTCCTGATTCTCATGGAGGAAATCGACGAGCTCGCTTTCCTATTTACTATCGAGGTGGGCCCCCACGACAGCGAACCTCTCCGGGTGCTCAGGGTCCAAGGGAATCTTCTTGGTTTCTTTGGCCGGCTAGAAAGAGCCTTGGGTCTCCGACTCCTTGGGATGTGATAGGTCCGGCTGCTTGCCGGCCATGGCCACAACCCGGTCGAGGAGCCGCCTTTCTACAGCGATGACAAGGGACTCGGCCAGCCGACTGCTGGCAGCAGCACACAGGGCCGACTTCTGGTAGTCGTCGGCTATGGTGATAATGCCCTTGGTGCCCGGCATCTTCATCTTGAGGTAGGCGTAGTGCGGTACCGCCATGAACTTGGCCAGAGCAGGCCGGCCAAGGAGCGCATGGTAGGGGCTCTCCAGATCCACCACCTCGAACCAGATTGGCTCGCGGCAGAAGTGATCTTTGTCTCCGAAGAGGACATCTATCTTGATCTTGCCGATTGGAGAGCAGGAAAGGCCAGGTACAATGCCATGGAAGACAGTTCGGCTGGGCTGGAGCTGCTTCTCCTTGACGCACAGCTTCTCCAGGGTGTCACGGTAGAGGATGTTGATGCTGCTACCGCTGTCTATCAGAACTCGGGAGAAGCGACAGGCTCGTCGCTCCGTTGAAAAGGTGGCATCCAGCACCAGGGCGTAGGAACCCGGAGAAGGCATCACCTCCAGGTGGTCAGCGCGACTCCAGCTGATGGGCCTCTCGGACCAGTGCATGAACTCTGGGACCTCAGAAGTGACCATGTCCACCTCGCGGTGCTGCTGACGCTGGCTGTGCCTGTCATCGGCCACACTGGTGAAGGCGACGTAGGCTCCGTGTTCTTCGGGGAATTCATCTTGAATTGCGTCGACGGGGCGGGCCGCCGGCTGCTGAGGAGGCGGAGCCGGCGGGCGGAGGGGGTAGTCCTTCGCCTTTGGCAATGCGGGTGAGCCAGTGGCACTTCCGGGTGGTGTGGTTGGAGTGCTTCGCGCCGCTGTGGAACTTGCAGGGAGTATCAAGGGTTTGCTCGAAGGAGAAAGCGGGCAACCAAGCAGGCTTGCCGCCTTTTTTACGCTTGGGGCCGGGCTGCCCTTCCGGCTGTTGGTCTTCAACTGCCGCCACCTGCCAGCTGGTGGAAGCCGGCTGCTGGGCCTTGCGCTTGTTGTCGTTCGACTGCTGGCGCCGACTGGAGTCGCCAGCAGGCGTCTGATGGTCCGGAGGGAGCATCTTTCCAGACGTGTCCACTCGGAGCTCCGACTTCATGGAGGAGTCGGCGGTGGCGTACTTGTGCGCTATGATTAGCAGCTCGTCGAGTGTGGCCGGCTCGTCACAGAGGATTCGGTGTTTGAGTAAGGTGCCCTCTTGGCACCCGGTAGTGAAGTATTCTATGGCTTGCACCTCATGCACCCCTTCGCAGGAGTTGCGCAGTTCGGCCCACCGCGTCAAGTATTCGCGGGTGGACTCGGTTGGCCCTTGGACGCACAAGGAGAGCTGGCGGGGCTTGGGCGGCCGCTTCTAGGTGCTGGTGAAGTTGCGGATGAAAACTTCGGTAAAGTCCAACCAGCTGTTGACGCTGTAGGGCTTGAGGCTATTCAGCCATGTCCGAGCCATGCCCTGGAGCATGAGCGGAACGTACTTCACGGCAACGCGCTTGTTGCCGTTTGCTATGCTGACGGCGGTGGAGTAGTCAACCAGCCAATCCTCCAGCTTCACGGAACCGTTGTACTTAGGAGTGTCTCGAGGAAGCGAGAACCCTTTGGGGAAGGGCTCGTCGCGAATGCGGGGGCCGAAACAAGGCGGGCCGATCGCATCTTCTTCTTCTAACGCCAGGGATCGAGCCAAGCGGTTAATCCGGTAGCGGGCGTCGCTTTCTCCGACTCCTTCACGGGGGCCCAGCCGGCCTCCGAGAGTCGGGTGCTCAACGGGCGGAGGGGAGGCGCGCCTCTCCCTGCGCGGGGGAGGCGGACGATCGTCCTGCTGTTCTACAGCTCGTGGGCGGCCGTCTTGGTTGTGCTCGATGGTGATGCATGTGCGGCTGCGGCTAACAGCCGGCTCTTGGTCTCCTCGGTCGCGGGCGCCGCCTGTCGGCGTCCGGGAGGTCGCGCCGTGCTCTCGGCGAGGGGGAAGGTTCCCGGCCTGCACGCCGGGTTCCACCACGCGGCGGCCGGCTTCTTGCTGCGCGGCGGCCGCGTCGATGAGCTGCTGGACGTGCTCCGTCATGCAGCGACGCTCGTCGCCCTCCAGGCGGTCCAGCTTGTCTGCTGCCGCCTGGGCGGCGCGTAAGTTCTCCATTGGCGTGGCGTAGACTGGGCGGTCGGCCCCCAGCATGCTGGCGATGGCCGCGCCGTGCTGCCGAATCGTGCCTGCATGGCTGGGCTCGTCGGCAGCCGGCGTGCCGCAAATGGCGCGGTCGATCTCACGCTGGTAGGCCTTGGTGAGGCATCTCATGACTGCCAACTTGTTGGCGCTGTCGAGGAGTGCAACGCCGCACGCTTCCAGCGTTTCGCCGTTCGCACCGGGCGCTACGAGCGTGGACAGGTCTTGCATTGCCGCCCACAACGGATCCCGGCCGGCCTCGTCGGAGGCTCCATCATGGATGATGACCAGCACCTCGGCGACGGTGCTGGTGCCGGTGCTGCCGTTAGCAGCAGGGAGCGGGTCGTCGAAGATCACTACGTCACCGGGGAACGCATCAGAAGGCACGGCGTCGGTGTCGATGACCATGTCGACGGGCGGGTCGGTGGAGCCAACGGACTCCAGATCCGAGGCCTGCTCGCGGGTGACGTGAAGCTTGCCGAGGGGGTCGACAAGGCAGCTCTCGGAGCTGGCGGCGCCCGCGTTGGGTGCGGGCTCGTTGGAGAGGCGGATCCCGCCGATGAGGTATGCAAGGCAGACCGCGGCGCAGGCGGCCTCCACGCCACGCAGCGTGTCGGCGCAAACGCCGTCGGGCGTGCCGGGCTGGCTGCGCTCGCCAGGAAGGAAGAGGGTTCCCGTCCAGAACGTGTTTCCGGACGACGGTGCACCTTGCCCCACGGTGGGCACCAAATGTCGGGGATATCATGCGACATATGCCAAGGGGTGGCTTATCATGGATGGGGACATGAGTACGTTGCCGGGCTCTAGAAGTGGGAGTGAGCGAGACTGCATACGCCTGCGAATCTTACCTAGGTTCGGGGCTCTCCTCGGAGATAACACCACTAGTCCTGCTCTGCGGGGTCTCCGCATGATGACTATGATCAACCAAGTAGCTACAAGCTTGCTCCTTGAGCTGTTTCAGCTAGAGGAGGGAGAAGGGCACGGCTAGCTCTACTCCTCGCTCTTCGTGTGTGTGGATGGCGTGGGTGCTGAACCGAACCGCGAACCCTTTGCATGGGTGAGCCTGGGGGGTTTATATAGGCCTACCCCCTAGGGGTACTATGGTAATCCGACCGGGTGTAGGACCCGGCCGTCAGCGTCTCCGCCGACCGCTGGGGCCCGCCGCCTGGTGGGCCATGTTGACTGCTCTATGCTGTAGCCTCGCCCTCGATGACGAAGGCTTGACCGAGGGGAACGTGGTTATAGTCCCACCGCCTGACGGGTACTCGCTGTAGCCATACCCCGTCTCGTCTGGTTAATGGTGCACAGACTCCAAGGAGGAGGAGGGCCGCCTGCTAGGGGTCGGTCCTCCCTTGTTGCCACCTGCTGGAGGTTTGCCGCCTTCTGGTGGCTCGCGGACAGGTAGGGCCCGCCGTCTGCGGGCCATACCGACCGCCCGTCGTGGGAGCGTGGCTTCCTCTGGCGCTAATGACATCACAGATTGTGCGGCAATAGTGCCCTGCTGGGCTTGGGGTGTCCGCCCAGTGCACAGCTCTGTGGCCACGTCCCATCCTGGATTCGGGGGTGGCAGGCTGCACTGCAGCCATGCCTTGTCTTGTCATGGTGATGTGGTGCTGACTTTGAGGGGACGAGAGGCCGTCTGCCAGGAGTCGGCTCCCTCGCGGCCGCCTTCCATGGCCCTGTTGCCTTATAGCAGCCGGCCTCTTGGACCAGCCGGCCCAAGAAGGCGGTCGTGCTCCCGGACAGTGTGAGGGGCGCAGCTAGTCCTGATGTCTTGAAATACCATGGGGGACTGACGAGGCTACCCGTGGTCATTTACTCCGACAGCGCCGGTGACCTCGCCGATGGCTCCCAAGAAGCCGCAGCCTGCGGCGCACGCAGCAAGCTCTTCCTCCTCTCCTGCACCTGCACTCAACGCGTCCTCCATCACCGAGGAGGGGCACCTTGCCCTCGTGCTCCCGTATACGGCGAGCGAGGAGAACGAGTGGAAGGTGACCATAGTCTGGGCTGGCTCCGCCGAGCAGTAGACCCTGGCGCGGACAGTTTACCCCTTCTTCCTCCATAGCATCTTCGCGGGGCTCATGCCCCCTCTCTCCGGTTTCTTCACCGCCGTCCTCGACCATTACCAGGTTCAGGCCCTGCACTTCCAACCTCTCTCCATCCTCCTCATGTCCATCTTTGCCTTCTACTGTGAGGCGTTCGTGGGCGTGAAGCCCTCAGTGCCACTTCTCCGGCACTTCTTCTCCCTGCGACTGCACGATCCGACCCAGCGCTCCGGCTGCGTGTCCTTCATCGCGGTCCACAAGAACAAGCTGCTCATGAGGACCGGAAAAAAGGTGGAGAACTTCCGGCGCCGGTGGGTCTTCATGGATGCCAAGGGCCTCAACGCGCGGCTGGAACTGCCAACCCAGTTGCCGGAGAAGCTCGATAGGTGGGGTCACGAGAAGTTCTCCGATCCCTGGGAGGCGCCTGTCTTGAGGAAGATGACCGCAGATATGGACGCCAGGGCGCTGACGGGGGGCATGCTCGTGAAGGAGTTCCTGAGGCAGCTCTTGGCTCCGCTCCAGTCGCACACGCGCCCTATGTGGGAGCTCCAGGGCGCAGAGGACGACATCAAGCTGTGCCCGGGAAGCCTGACGGGCGAGGAGCTGGACAAGGCCATGAGCATCCTGCTCGAGGGTGAGCCAGGGGACCTCGTGGAGGCCTACGTCCCGCTGTACTGTCGTGCCGACAGGGAGGCGCTGGTCGCCGCCATGCCCGTCTTTAATGAACTGGGGCTCGCGTCGCCTAAGCACCCCAATGCCCTGGTGTTGGTGTCCTCTAGCGACAACGTCGACGAAGAGGGCAAGGAGGACTCGGAGGCGACCGAGGATGACGTAGCGGAGATCTCTCCCCCGTCATGAGGCGAACTCCTCCATGCCTTCACCAACGATGACGACGCCGACGAGCCCCCGGCCGCGAAATCCCTGCACTCCACCGGGGTCCTCACGAGGTTGGGGGCCACCCCTTGGGCCCTCCGCAGGCCGAGCCAGGCGACGCCAAAGAAGAGCGGGGCGGCACCCCCTCAGGGCGACGTCTCTGCCGCGCCAAGCGGCGGCACCGTGCCGAGGCCAGCCGCGGAACGCCCCGCTCACTCCCCGGGCGCAACGAAAGCCACGCCCAGGAAGAGCGGGGGTGCCCCAGCCTCAGTCAGGAAGAGGGCGTACATCGACCCCAACGAGTAAGTACCTTACCTTGTTTTTGTTTAGCATACATTTGCGCAGTGCTCACAGCGCTCCCGCCCTGATGACCAGGGTGAGCGTCGTGGTGAAGAAGAAGAAGGAAGGAGATCGGACTCTGGAGGCGCCTCCTCTTGCTGCATCCACAGCGGCTCTGGCACAGGCGGGGGAGGCCGTCCCCCATCTCCTTGCGGCAGAGCAGGCCCCTCGGGATGTGGTGGTGCCGCCTCGGGAGGAGCCGGTCCCTGCGGGCCAGCAGGCCGCGGAGCTGTCTGCGCTCGTTGCGCCCGGGCAAGGTTCTAGGCCCGCGGCAACCCAAGTCGACCTTGTCAGCACCTCCGGAGCCACGGAGCACCCCACTGCGCTCACGCTGCCTTCTCCTCCAACCCTTGCGCTTGCGAACTGCGGCCCCTTGGTCAGGCCCGGGGCCCTGGACGAGGCCTACATTGTGCTTGGTCGTCTCCGGGCCGACCTTCAAGATGCCGACAGATGCTTTGTGAGGGAGCGCCTAGGGCTTATCTCGGGGTGGGCCCAGGCCAACTCTGCCATTGAGAAGGCCTGGAGCCAGGCTGAAGCCGCCAACACCGAGAGCAGGAAGGAGGCCGCCGACGCCAGGGCATCTCGTGACGCGGCGCAGGCTGAGGCTGCGTCCGCCGCGAAGCGCTGCAGGGAGGCGGAGGAGAGCTCGAAGGCCCTTCAGGAGGAGCAAGCCGTGGCTACATCGCGGCTCCGCCAACAGGAGGAGGGCCTCAAGGCTCGTGAGGTGAAGCTCGCCGATCGAGATGCCAAGCTGGCCCAGGTGACCACCGACCAGGCGATGGAGCGTGACCGCCTGGCCAAACTAAAGGCGGAGGCGGACGAGGCCCAGGCGTCCCACGCCCGGCATGTCTCCGAAGCAACAACCAAGCTGGAGGCCAGGGAGAAGGCCCTCATCACCGCCAAGCAGAAGGCGGCCACGGACCGCGAGACCTTCCTTGCCCATGAGCTCGGGTCCCGCGAGGCGTTGCGTTCCATCTGCGGGGGAGCATACAAAGAGCCACTGGCGACCCCTGAAGACGGCCTTGCAGGTCTCCTCCCCAAGCTTGCCGAAGTGCTCAAGGGTGCCGCCGCTGTGGTGGACTCCTTCCTGGAGGTGGAGTGCCGCTCACTTTTCACCGCGGCCGCGACGCGCGTCTTCAGCCATCTCTACCTCCAGGACCCAAGCTTCAACCTCGGCGCGCTGATCCACTCGGTAGCTCTTGAGTCCCGCGCCGCTGCTGCGGAGGCCGTGAAGGATCACGTAGACGCCCTGCTCAAGAAGTTCCTCTGCGTCCCCGACCCTGAGGCTCCAGCAGTGGAGGTTGGGGGTGGAGGTGACGACGGTGGCAGCGACATTGATGACGGGCTTCCATCGATCAGGGCGAGCGATGGCGATGGCCAAGGCGGTGGTGGCGCTTCCTCCTGACTTTATTCCTGCAATCATTTACCGTGCCTCGTGGAGGCGTAAACCTTCTACTTGAATTTGTGAAACACTGCGTGTTTTGTAATAACTACTAGAACTCCGCGATTTCCTTTTCGTGCTTGGTTTCCTTCGTGTTTGCCTTAGCGTTCTGCGTCGATAGGGCCCAGCCCCGCGCATACCTCGACCGCCATTGGGGCGTCCGGATCACCAGGACGAGACCAAGGGGCGAGGGGCTATGTGACTAGTGAGGCCTCTGAGTCGTAATGCTCAGGGGTCCCCCTTGACGTACGAACAGCCTCAATGTTCTGCGTCGGCAGGGCCCAGCCCCGCGCATACCTCGACCGCCGTTGGGGCGTCCGGATCACCAGGACGAGACCAAGGGGTGAGGGGCTACATGACTAGTGAGGCCCCTGAGTTGTGATGCTCAGGGGTCCCCCTTGACGTACGAACGGCCCTCATGAAGGAAAAGCGAGCAGTCGTCGAAGCTAATCCGGAGTCCTCCATACCTTTGCTCACCAGCCTTTACCTGGGGGGAACGCGAGAAGACAAGGTGCCTGTACCTGGTAGGGTGGCGTATGCCAGGCGTGGCCTGAGCACAGCCCCCGTGTCCAGCCCCCTCGCGCGATCCTCCCGAGGGGAAAGCTATGGGGTGTTACCAGACGAAGAGCCGAGAGGCTGTCCTGAGGTTGGTGCGGCCACGAAGGCGCCCTCAGTTGTTTATTCACCAGCGCGGAGCATGGTGCTTCCACTTTGGCATGGGCATAGCCGCTCCTCGACCGTATCATCCGCCAACGCGGAGCATGGGGCTTCCACTGGTGCGTGGGCATAGTCGCTCCTCGACCGTGTCGTCCGCCAGCGCGGAGCATGGGGCTTCCACTGGTGCGTGGGTGGGAGTTCCCTCTGGGGGAGACTCCGGGGCGTGTACAGCCCCGTTCGTACGCGTGGCTAGCACGGCAGAACTGGAGGAGGTGTATCTAGGCACTCGCGATCCAGCGCGGGACTCACGAGGCCCTACCTCAAGGCGGGTTGCGCCTGATTTTTGCGGCGTGGGGCGCACGTAAGACACCTGTGGGGCGATGGGGGGTTCTGCGCCAAATGCCCCTCGGAAGGTTATCGTATGAGAAGGCCGGACACCAATGACCCCGGGAGGTGACATGTACGGGGCTGGCCCGCTAGACAGAGCTCAGCCATTGGTTTTATCAATGCTGCAGGGAAGGACCCGAGCACAGACGCCGTGCCAAGTCTTCTCATGCAACGGTCCCACGGAAAAACAGCCGGCGCATGACTCCTGCTGCGGCAAAGCGCCGAACCGCGGTTGCACGAACCGGGCCGCGCCCTTACTTGCCCACACGCGATTAGCTCATGCAAGAACAAGGCACCAAGGACCACGGGAGGTGACGCGCACGGGAGCTAGCCCGCGGGACAGAGCTCGGTTGCTAGGATTTATCAACGCTGCAGGGACGAACCCGAGCACAGACGCCGTGCTAGTCCTTAATCATGAGGCGGTCATGGGAGGGTTTGCAAGGACGCGGCGACATCATAGTGACGAAGCACCGGACATGCAGTTGAAATACTTAGAAAATTCATGAAGGCAAGGCCAGCTCTGATACATGCACAAAAATGATACAGCTGCAGGGCCAGGCCCTAGCAGCCTGAGGATAATGCAGCCCGAGGGGCGCCCTCAGTTGAACAAACCAAAAAGTCACCTGGCACCATCGTTGTAGAGGCGTTGGAGTAGCTGAAGATGCCCGCTGCAGAGATCGCTCCTCATGAGCCGGCTGGCTCCTGAGTCCCGGGAGGCTCTGGAGCTCCAGGGGGCTCGCGAGGGTCTGGCACCTCCTCCGTCAGGACTGCCTGGCGCCTTGCCTCGCGGGCCGCCAAGGCTCCCTGCATGAAGCGCCGGTACGAGGTGGCCACGTTGAGCAGGCCGAACGGCATGCGGACATAGCTGTAGGGGTAGCCCCCGCTCCGGCCGACACGGGACGGCCAGAAGAGGCCCTGCGAAGCAGCCCTATTGAGACCTGGGATGTTGACACAGACGCGCAGCTCGCCGCCCATGTCAGGGGCCGCGGCTGCACCCGGTGGTGTGGGGCGACGCTCGCCACGCATGGCTCGCGCCTCCTGAAGCTCCTCGATTGCCTCGGTGATGAACTCCTGAGCGCCTGGCGCCTCGCGCCTTGCTCACGGAGGCGCGCGTCGAAGCACGCCTCCACATGGTGCCCGAACGCCTCCCTCGTCATGCTGGTCAAGTCAGAGGCCCTCTAGATGAGAGTCCCCGAGCCCGTCCTGAGGGGGGTGCCGGGCGCGCCTTCGTATGCAAGAGGGAACGGTGCCCCAGCAGTGGGCGCGGGGCCTGAGGCACGGTCGGCAGGCGCCCCAGCCTCCTGACGGCCCTTGAGGAAGAGCTATTGCTTCTTCTTGGGGATGGCCTCGGGAGGCAGGATGGCGCCCTCGTCGTCAGAGTTCTCAACCGCAGCGGCTTGGTAGGCGCGCTCGAGGGAGCAAACCACATCCTTTTCGTCGCAGGCGACCGTGATGGTACCGCCACTCCCTGGCATCTTGAGGACGTTGTGGCCGTGGTGAGTTGCTGCCATGAACTTGGTGAGGGCCGGATACCCGAGGATGGCATTGTATGGGAGGCCGATGTGGGCGACGTCGAAGTTGATGAGCTCAGTGTGGTAGTTGTCGCGCTTGCCGAAGGTGACAGGGAGGCGGATCTGCCCTATGGGAACGATGGAGCCGTCGGTCACTCCTGAGAAGGGCTTGGTGGGGAGGAGCTGGTCATAGGGCACCTGGAGCGTCTCAAATGTTTCGACGGAGAGAACATTGAGCCCCGCGCCGCCATCGATGAGGGTTTTGGTGATGAGGACGTTGCTGATGGTTGGTGTGCAGAGCATCGGGAGCACGCCAGTGGCGGCTGAGCACTTGAGTTGCTCCATGGAGTCGAATGTGATGGCGTGCTTGGACCACCTGAGGGGACGCGATGCCTCAAGCTTGGGAAGGGCCGCATTCACCTCCCGAGCGAACTGCTTGAAGATGCGATGAGAGGCGGGAGCCTGAGCGCCACCTAGGATGCAGGCGATCGCACGAGGCTCTTGGAAGCCCCAGCCCCATCATCTTGCCGGTTGTCGTCGTTTCTTCTTGGCGGCGGCTGCAGCGGAGGGAGGCCGGCGTTGCCCTGAGGACGGTCCTCACGAGGCTGGTCTCGCCAGGGGCCATCACGAGGCTGGCCCTGCCAGCGGTCCTCGCGGGGCTAGTCGCGCTAGTCCTGGCGGGGGTTGCGGTTGTCCCAGCGGCCTCCACCGCGGCCTCCTCCATGGCCGTAGCGGCTACCGCTGTGCTCGGGGGAGGGGGGGGGGGGCGGCCAAGGCGACCGTCTCGGATTGCCCTGAGCTCCTGGCAGTCATTGGTGTTGTGGCTGTGGACGTTGTGGAAGATGCAGAACGGGCGGTTGCCCCTGGGGGGCTCGTCGTGGTCACGGCCACGCTTCATCTCGGGCTCTGCAGCCAGCACGGCGGGGCCCTTACACTTCACTTCCTTAGCCTTGGCCTTCTTGTCTTCGGGATTGACCTCCCGAAGCTCCAGGAGGGAGAGGCGACCTTCCTCTGCCCTCGCGCACCTGGCCGCCATGTTGAACATCTCCAGAGCCGAACACAAGTCCTCATGTATGGCGAGCTCCTCCTTCATCTTGGCATCCCGGACGCCATCAGAGAATGCTGAGATAATGGCCTCGTCCGACACATTTGGGATCTTGAGAAGAACGTTCGTGAAGCGCTGTATGTACTTGTGCAAGGTCTCGCCCGGCTGCTGCTTTACGCACCGCAGGTCGCCTGCTGCAGGAGCGCGGTCGCGAGTGCCCTGGAAGTTAGCGATGAAGTGCTCGCGTAGCTCGTCCCAGGAGGAGATCGACCCCACCGGGAGGTTCAGGAGCCAAGAACATGCGCCATCCTTGAGGGCCATGGGGAACCATTTCGCCATGACCTTGTCGTTGCCACTCGCCGCTTCGATGCTCAGCTCGTAGAGCAGGAGAAATTCCGCGGGGTCAGGGGTGCCGTCGTAGCGCAGAGGCAGATCCGGCTTGAACTTGCCGGGCCAAACAACGCGACACAGCTCCGGGGTGAAAGCACGGCAACCTGCCGCACTCACAGGGGTGTGACGACCCCGGCTTAATCGTGCACTAACCATACATGCAAATGCACACGATCAAGCCTAAGGACTCACTTGAAGATATCACAACACAACTCTAAAACATAAATAAATTCATACAAGCTTTATATTACAAGCCAGGGCCTCGAGAGCTCAATGGCATACAAGTGTCAGCGGAAGCATTAGATATCTGGGTACAGATATGTTACAGAAAGAGAGATAAGCCTTCACAGAGGCGGGGCAAAATAAAAGCTACGATCGAAAGGCGTAGGCCTCCTGCCCTGGACCCTCCGATCCTACTCCTGGTCGTCAGTCGGCTCCTCGTAGTAGTAGTACTCGCCGGGCGGGTAGTAGAAGTGATCGTCGACTGGGGCGTCGGATTCAGGGGCTCCGTCGTCTGGTGGCATCAATTGGATATGGGGAAAAAGAAAGTAAAGCAAACGTGAGTACTCATCCGAAGTACTCAGCAAGCAAGGATCTACACTACATATGCATCATTGTCAAAAGGAGGCTGTAAAGGTGGACTGGGCTGCAGAAATGCCAGAATAGAGGGGAAAAGCCTAGTCCTATCGAAGACTAGCATCTTCAGCTTCTTCAACAGTCTTGCAACATTAGAAGAGAGCAGAATAACATAATGTAAAGTATAGCAGTGTCATCAACCTCGGCCAGAGATTCTTCCTCGACTCCCTGCGAGAAAGCAATCCTAGAGCCGTACTATCCAGTTCTCATCTCAAGTCATGTTCTAGTTGTACCGATCGGGATACAACTCCGAGTGTCCGTTACCGTAGGACAGGCTATCGATAGAAGTTTCTTCCCTGCAGGGGTGCACCAACTTACCCACCACGCTCGCTTAACTCCGGCCGGACACACTTTACTGGGTCATGCCCGACCTCGGCTAAGCAACATGCCGCAACCCGACCTGGGCTCTAAAGAGAGGTCAGCACGCCGGACTAACCTATGCCCCCAGGGGTCATGGGCCTTCACCTTGGGAACCCTGCACGTTGCGAGGACGTTTCAGAAGTAGACCTAGCAACCCCTTATACAAGCGCAGTTGCGTTCCCAGTCCAATCCAAAACGGGCCGCTCCTCACTGACGTCAATAGAGCTTTGGCTGATGTATACGACGCAGAACGCCCATACTATGCCCACGTGATGGTTAGTGCTATCAGGCCAGAGGCCACTCGGATCAAATATCCAAACCGTTTAGTGGTTTAGGAGCACACGGAAACGAGCAGAGACTCACGATCGATGTGACCCCGTCGCCCCGTCTCGAGGACTTGTGGCAAGGGCTAAGAATGCCCGGCCACGCCTCGTAGTTATCTCGCGGGCACCTCTCAGGTCAACCCGACTCCACATCACTTCGCATTCATGCTCGCGCGGGTACCCCTCAGGGCCGACCCGTCTTTAGTATCATGTTTCAGTACAAGTCACAGTAACAACGATAACCGTGTGTCTAACACCAAGGGAACCCTGAGGAATCACCCTCGATGGAGTTCCCGCTCGATGCTATCGTCAAGGTGAACGAATGAGGAATCACCCTCGAGGTCCACACTTGAGAAGTTGCACGATGACGTCGTTATCGGGGGTGGTGTAGGAGGAATCACCCTCGCTTACCACGACCGAATAACTAACCTACAAGGTTATCATCAGAAGTGCTGACGAGGTATCACCCTCGGCACTCGATAGTAACCCAGTAGTGTCGCGCAATTTAAGGGGGAAGTGACGTGCGGTGCCCGGGTCTGATCTTCGATCCCGATAATCGGGTCTTCTGATTATCCAGCAGGGCAGTCGGGACAAGTGGGTCTCTGATAAGGCTCTACCCATCCTATGCTATACAGTTTAGGATAACAGGCAGGTATCAACAGTAGGTTACAAGTAATCAGGCTATGCAACAGATATAGGATAGTAACAGCAGCAGTAACATCTAATGCAAGCATAAGAGAGAAGAGAATAGGTGATATCGGAATGTTCAAAATGGGGGTGCTTGCCTGTCTGCTCGACGGCAAGGGCAGGGTCGTCGGGGACGTAGTCGTACTCCGGAGCTGCATCTGCCTCGGGAGCTACGTCAACGTCGGGGTCTACCGAGAGAGAAGAGGGGGAAGAAACAGGTAAACATAATGCAAACAAACGCAACACGGTGCATGTTAGGCTACGATGCAGTGCAGGGTTGCCTGACGTATGCCTAAGCCATTTTATTTATTTTAGGATTAGTGTTGGATTTATTAACCGGTGATTAGGCACTATTCATCTACCGGAATCCGGCTCGGAGTTACGAGTTCTCCTACGTAGGAGGTTCCGACAAAGAAACAGACGGCACGATCAGACTCGTCTCGTCGTTCTGAGCAAGTTTCATATTTTAAGTTTTTCGATCCGAGCTACGGTTTAAAAGTTATTAATTTTCGAAGTTTAAATGATTTTCTGGAATTTATTTATTTTATCAGAAAAAGGAATTATGACGTCAGCATGAGGTAATGCTGACATCAGCAAGTCAACAGGTCGGTTGACCAGTCAAACCTGACATGTGGGTCCAGTGGGACCCACATGTCAGCCTCTGTTATCCTAACACTGAATTAAGTTAATTAACAGGGTTAATTAGGGGTGTGGGCCCACATGTCAGTGAGTGATTAGTATAACTAATTTGTTTTATTTATTAAAACATTTTAATTAGACTAAATGTGGTGGGGCCCGCGTGTCAGTGACACTGGGCTGCCCAGTCAGCAGTTGACTGGGTTAACCCAGTCAACTGGGACCCGCGGGGCCCACGGTCAGTGACCCAGGGCTGGGCCCCACCGAGCCACGTCGGCGGCCGGCGTCGGAGACGCGCCGGCGACCGTTTTCGCGGCGGAAGATCGCCGGAGTGGCTCGGATTCGCTCATCAGTGGACCATTTTGCGCGCGCTCGGGCTCGTTCGAACGGGCACAACGAGCTGCATCCATCTAGGGCGGCGGCAGCAGCGGAGGAGGCCTAGAACGACGGCGGTGACTAGCGTGGCGGCGACCGGAGTTCGGCCAATAGCGGTTTGGGCGATGCAGGGCACGGTAGGAGCCGTGGATGGTCGTGTTCGACTCGCGGAAGTACGGTGAGTGCAGCGGTGAGCTCAAACACGATCTTGCGCGGCCGTAGCCACGGTGGTGACATGGCCGGCGACGGGGAGTTCTCGGGCTCGACGGCCACTAAAGCTATGGGGATGGAATTGAGCAAGGCAGAGAGGGGAACGGCGCGCACGCTCACCTAGGAGGCACACGGGGGCCCGTTGGAGGCTTAGTAGCAGCAGGGGCGTGGATCAACGTGACGGAGCTCCGGTGGCCGTAGTTGGGGAAGACGGGGATGGCGGCGAACTTAGGGGCTCCCGGCTCCATCTTGAGGACGAAGAAGACGTGGAGGAGCACGGCGGAGCTTCCGGGCAACTCCACGCTGCTCGGGGAAGCTCCTGTCCACGGCGGCTGCGGCGGCGCCCAGGGTGGCGCTCGGTTCCGATTCAGAGCGAGAGGGAGACGAAGGAGGAGGCGATGGGGAGCGAGGAGGAGTGGGGCTAGGGTTTACTGGGAGAGAGCGAGGGGGCTCGGGGTAGCTCTTATCCACCGGAGAGGGCGGTGGATCGACGACGCGTGCGGCAGTGGCGATCAGAGCGGCTACGGCGTCGACATGGCGACAGAGGAGGGAGACGAGTCGGGGAGTGGGCTGGGCCGGCGCTGGGCCTTGACAGGTAAGTGGCCTCCTGGCCTTTTCCTTTTTCTCCGTTTTCCTGTTTTCTTTTTTGTTTAGCAACAGAGAGAGGGATGGAATGATTTGGGTAAGCAAAAAGTGTAGGAAAAATATGGGACTAGGCCCAATAAATCCATCACAAATTTAGACAGTGCCACAAATAATTTTGGAGGCCAGTGAACTTCGTTTGGAATTTTCATAAATAAATTAGCATTTAAAAATGCTGGAATGGTGCTGCTTTAATTGCTAATGCTCATCTGTGTTCAAGGGTGATGTTGTGTTCCTTAGCACATAATTGTTTTGGATTATTTGCAAGATGATGAACATTTTCTCAGCAACTTTTGGGCAACTTTATTTTGCACTTGTGATTTGAATTTGAATTAAGTGGTGGAATTTTGAAATGAGATATTAAGCAATGATGATCAAGCATAGTTAACCATGGTGACTTGGCATGATCAGAGAGTGATCACTATGGTGTGAGGCTGGGGATGTTACAAGGGGCCGGTCTCATGGGTGGAGCTTGGTCTTGGCGCCCACGCGCCACCGCCTTTGGTGGCACGCGGTCTTGACGCGGCGGAGCTGGAAGCGCGCACGCTTCTCCTTGGGGCCGCTGTACCACCTGGCAGCTTTCTTCATCGCGCGCCGGCACCCTGCACGGCGGGTCGCACTGGGGTGCCTCACGCCTGGGCTCGGGGTCCGCGCCGTGCAGAGGAGGAGGAGGGGGCGCGCCATTAGCCACGTCGCCCCCAGGGACGGCGGGGGACGGGGCGAACGGGACGGTGCAGGGGCTTCACCGGCGGCATTGACGAGCTCGGCGATGCGGCCGAGCCAGTCGTCGTAGAGGTCGTTGGCCGGACGGTAACGCAAAAGCTCACACGCCATGAGCAGCGCAGCCTACGCGTTTGCCGGCCCGCGACGAGCATGGGAAAACGACGCCGTGGCTGGAGTGGGTGATGGAGTTGCGGTACAGCCGTCGCGCCGCACGGACGGTGGCAGCGATGAATCCTACTGTTCGCGAGCAGCAGGGTCAGTGGCGGCGTTAGCCACCGGGGAGGTGAAGCGGCGAGGAGCGCCATTGCCCATGGGTGCTGTCTGAGTGACACGAGTGGCCCGGCGCTCGGCACGAACACGACGAGCGGCGGCCATAGGGGCGACGGAATGGCGGCGGAGCAAACGGTGGAAGAGAGGCTTCGACACACCCCTACCTGGCGCGCCAAATGTCGGATTCAGGGCTCCGCAGACCCAAGAAAGGTTCGAACTCTGGGGCGTGTGCGAAGAACACAACCTATCCAGCCTACCAGCTCGTCACCCCACAGCCTAGCTCGATTCACACGAACAAGGAAGAAGATGGACACGGCAGTTTACCCAGGTTCGGGCCACCTTGCGGTGTAAGACCCTACTCCTGCTTTGTGGTGGATTGGCCTCATGAGGGGCTGAGGATGAACTAGTACAAGGGATGAACAACCTCACGAGGTTGTTCGGAGGTGAGGGAATGAGTCGACCGGGGATCGGATCCCTTCTACGGTGGTGGCTAACCTATATTTATAGTGGCCTTGGTCCTCTTCCCCCAAAATGTAGGCGGGAAGGGATCCCATAGTGGCCAATTTGAAAGGGGACAAGTAGTACATCTTATCCTGCTGAAAGGTGGTCTTCGCCTGCAAAGATTTTGGTCGTGACGCAGCGGTGGGCTCGGCGATGACATCCGTCCTGCCGCGCTGCCGGTCCTGGTCTCGTTGCGCTGGAATGGAAACCTTTGCGAGATTCCTCGCGAACCCACGCCTGTCCTTGCCTCCTTAGCACCAAAGAGGAAACTGCCTTCTCTGTGCCCGCTGGCGCCAGCCTGCCTTGGTCGTCATGGCTTGCATCATGGTAGCCTCATGAGGCTGGGTACCTGCATAGAAATCTCCGCTCCTTGGGAGGCCGCCTGGGGAGGCCGCTCCCTTGGGAGGTCTTGGTGTCGTCCGCCTCGCGAGGCTTGGCCCCTCGAGAGGGTCTTGCCTTGGCGGTCTTGTAGATGGGTCGTACCAGGCCGTCGATGGAACCACGCCGTGAGCCGCAGGCAGGCATGTCTGGGTACCCTGGTTCCCAGAACGCCGACAGTAATATACATGTTTATTTTCTGTTTTTACAGGAATTTTAATGCTCTTGAGCATATTTAAACTTCCCAGGTCAGAGGAAGTCCGGGTTAGTATTGATCACTATGGAGTTTATTCAGGCCATGAGCCACCAACTTGTTAAGTCAAAGATGGTCATAACAAGGAGTCATTGGGTTCTTAACCCGCCATGGATTCTAAGCAATCAAATATTGTGACTCTAAGTCACCAGTATGGGCAATGTTGAGTTACATTACAACTCCATGCAGTTTATATGTCAAGATATCCGATGAGCAGCTCTCTTCAAAGGGTGGTGCAAAGAAAGGGTGAATAATTAAGCCCAATCAAACATCCAAAGAGGATCGGTGCAACAGTACTGGATAACATAGTTACAACATGCACGAAGGCACGATAAGGCATTCAATTGCTTTTAACTAAGCCTATTACAGGGCTTTCGTTCATCCCAAAAGGATTCTGGCAAAGTTTTTTTGAAGTTATAATACTCCTTTGACCCGGCCTCTGTATTGTCCGGGTTAGTGCTCTCCGGGTTAACACATTGTTGCTGCCCTGTAGTAGAGGTTCCTAGGTCATCCTGAGCCGGCTCTTCTTTGCTTCTTATCTGAAGAGTGTCAATTAAGGCTTCAAAGATTGCTTCATTGTTGATGATAGAGGAAGGGTCGATATCAGAGGCGAAAATATGCTTGCGCCTTTATGGAGTCAGGTCTACCATGTTAAAGGAAGGCGCCTTGATTCGAGTATTGTTGTGGTCGTAAGCCGGCTGGTACTTCGTTAGATCTGCTTCTTGCGCAAGTTGGCATGCCAATGGCCGCATTTCCTTGACACATTTGGCAAAGTCTGCTTCGCTGAATATAGACCCGTCATCATTATACTCCGGGAACCCACCGGCCATTTCTTTTGGATCCAACTCTGATTGATAAGATTTTTCCCGGCTTAGCAAAATTATCGCTCCCACACGAGCGGCTGACAGTTTTAGCTCTTTGATTTGCTTGGGCATGGTTGAGAGCTGATCCAGTACATCCTTGATAAGCTGTGGTGGTTTCTTACCGGAAGATGCAGCTACCAATGTGCGAAGACGTCCAGCATAGAGTTTTTCCATCAAGGAATAAATGGCTTTCAGCTTCACAAGCATATTCTGCCCTAGACTGGAACTCCTTGCACCTGCCATACATTCCAAACAAGAGTTGTCAGGCGAGTTATAGTTAAACAAGTTAAGTCGCCCAGCGGGTTGTTTCAAAATTAATCTCAAAAGTTTGCTTACCAAAGATGGCATCGGTCATCAGGGAAATATGGCATTTTAAGCCGCTGAACTCTTCAACCACTGGCTTAAGCTGATTTTTTGGCGTCTTCCGCACGTTTCAATAAAGCGGCCTTCTCAGCTTCAAAGGCAGATCGCTCATTATCAAAGTCTATTTTGATTTTTTCTAAATCTTCCAACGAAGATTTTAAGGTTGACTCGGTGTCGGTGTACTAAGTATTGGGCCACTAGTACCCCTTACTTGTGCACGGGCAGTTGTAGCCGTCCTCGCGGCAAGGCTTGCCGGGATCAGCTCGAGGTCGATTTAAGTCATCAAGGAAATCATCAAGTCAGAGATCTGAGAATCAGCAAATAAGCAAAGCTGGAAATCGAAGGCTGGGCTCAAGAACATCAATAAGAACACAAAGCAAGAGTAGGGTTTTACGCTGATCAGCGGCCCGAACCTGGGTAAAAACCTCACGCGTCGATCACCGGTTCTGCTCTTTGCGTGTACCTCTCCCCCCGCCGAATCATAAAGGGGTCTCTCGGGATCCCATAGGTGTCGTGCCCCGACATCTTTGGCGCGCCAAGTAGGGGGATCGAAGGTTGCGTGAACCTGATCTGGTGGTCGACGCCCTAGTTCCTTCATCATGCCGCCCAAGAAGAAGAACATCGCGATAGCACAACCGTCCGGGTCCGTTTTGCCCGCGCCTTCACAGACAGGCGATGGTGTGGGTGCAGAAGGAAGAGGACTGGAACCCCCGCGGCGTTCTGGTGATCCAAGCCAAGCGAGCGGTATCGTTCGCAGTGGCAGTGGTAACTTGCGCGCGCTGGATCTAGAGATGGTGTTGTGTTGCCTACGGGTGGCACAACAAACTCTAGGGATCAAAGAGCGCCTGCTGGAGCTCCCGCGCCGCCGCGAGCCTCGCAACCTACCCAGGTTGTGCGAGACGAGCGACATCATGGCGCTGGTGGTTCGGGGCATCCCTACGAAAAGGTTTCTGCGCATAGATCCCAAGATGCGCGGGACCAGCATGCACACCGAGCTGCCGGCGAAGGTGGCGCGCGGTCCCGTGACCGTGGCGGTGCTCCTTCTAACTTGGTTAGGAGTCAGAGCACCTCACGTACTTCGCACCTGTCGCCGCCACCTATGCCAGCGGAAGCCTTGGCACGTGCACAGCTACTCCTCGATTTTCCTCCCGCCCCGGAGAAGATGGAGGAGTGGCGAGCTACTATCCAGAGCCTTATCGGCTTCGCTAATAAGGATGGACCACAAGAGGCAGGGCCCTCTCAGCGGAAGCCCATCGATCCGATGCGAGCCGGTGGAGAGAAAACCGAAGGTGGTGCAACTACAGTGCACTCTCCTCCGCGACATCAGCGGCGGCCGACGACTCAGCAAGTCGACCGCCATGAAGAAGTTTCCACGGCGTAGTCCGATCCGCGGATGCGCCGTGATCAGCGTCTGGTTCTCCAGGAACGAGGCAAGGAGGACGCTCGAACAACCATCGAGCGGCGACGGGAAGCGCGCTATCAGTCTAATAAGCGCGCGGGGCCAGTTGTCGACGAGCCCGCGCCAGGGAACGTAGGAGACTTGCCTTACGAGGTGGGACCTCCAGCGTTTACCCGTGAGCTGCGGCAAGTCCAGTGGCCCAATCTCCGAACCTTCAAGCCAGAGGTCCCGGAGAAATATGACGGCAAGACCCATCCCTCGGAGTTCCTGAGCATCTACACCATTGCGGTGCAAGCTGCCGGGGGCCGAGATGACAAGATACTCGCCAACTACTTCCCGTTGGTGCTCAAACCCAACGTCAGGTCGTGGTTGATGCATCTTCCGGAGGATTCTATTTCTTGCTGGTCAGATCTGTGCCATCAGTTTGTTGGCGCCTTTGTTGGAGGCCACCAAGCTCCTGGCCAAGAAAGTGATTTGCACATCATCCCTCAGAGGGAGGGCGAGTCCCTGCGCAAGTTTATGCAGAGATTCAGCCGGGTGCAATACAATATTCCTGATGTTCATCCTGCCGCTGTCATTAGCGCGTTCCATCAGAACGTGCGTAACCGCAGGATGTGGGAAGAGCTAGCAATGAACAAAGTCAGGAGTATTGCCGAGCTTTACACTTTGGCCGAAAAGTGTGCTCGAGCTGAAGAGGGGAGAAAACTCCCCGATGAAGCTGTTGGTGCGACATGCGACTCAGAAGAAGAAGATGCCGCGGCTCCGTCAAGGAAAGGCCGGCGGCAGAATAGGAAGCGCGGAGGCAAGGCCGTGCTTGCCGTCGAGGAATCCGGCAACCCCGGCGCCGCCAAGAAGGCCAAGGTTAGCGCCCCCAGCAAGGATCTTGCCGGGTGCCCTTCCTGTCAGGCCTTGGCGGCTGCCGACAAGTCGGAGAACTCCGGCAAGCAATACTGCAAGATCCATCGCACTAAGGGCCACGATCTCCAGGACTGCTGGCAAGTTGAGCAGCTTGCCGAGAAGCAGAAGGCCGAATACGAGAGGCGAGACAAGGAGAAGGCCCAAGATGGTGCTGAGGGGTCCGGCAAGAAACGCGGTGGCCGAGGGGGTCGCCGCGGCAAGGCCAAACAGCAGAAGGATTGGCCCGCTCGGGGCCGAGATAAAGAAAGAGATGATGACGAAGAAGATGACGAATCCAGTGAGCAGGAATTCCAGAAGGCTACGGAGGCTATGTGCATTGATGGGGGTGCCTCGCTGCATTTTTCCCACCGCCAACTTAAACAGTGGGTGCAGGAGGTTAATGCGGCAGAGCCATCCCCCGATGCTTGTAGGCCTCTGAAGTGGTCCAACACGCCTATCATCTTTGACGCCGAGGATCACCCTGATCGCACAACTGCGGTCGGGTGTTTGCCATTGTTGGTTTCCCCGACAATTCGCAACCTCAAGGTGACGAAGATGTTAGTTGATGGCGGGGCCGGCCTAAACTTAATATCACCAGACGTGCTCACAAAGCTTCAGATTCCCGACGAAGACCTCGAGGAAACGGGTACGTTTCAAGGGGTCAACCCGGGAAGAACCCAGCCTAAGGGCAAGATCACGCTGCCAGTAACATTTGGCAGCGAGCTTAACTTCAGGACCGAAAAGGTGGTGTTTGATGTCGCCAAGATCCCCATGTCATACAATGGGATCCTTGGTCAGCCAGCGCTGGCTAAGTTCATGGCGGCATCACATACGCATACAACGTCTTGAAGATGCCTGGGCCGTTGAGCGTCATCACTATCCATTCCGACAAGAAGGATGCGCTCATCTGTGCCGACCAACTTTACCGGGAAGCAGTTGCAGCACCTGCCATCAAGGCATCTGCTCCTGCCGCTGGGACTCCCGGGGGGAAGAAGAAGACCGGCAGGAACCTTGGCGCCAACTCCGGCAAGCGCACCCCCTCGGAGTGCTGCGCTTCCGTCGAGGACGCACCAGAGAGTTCCACCGGCAAGAACAAGAAGTCCAAGGCTGCCCCGCCGGAAACTAAGAAGGTGCCTGCCAGGGAGGACGGAATGGGGGGAACTTTCACCATAAGTTCCACCCTAGATGACAAATAGGAAAGCGCGCTCGTTGCTTTCCTGCGGGCGAATGTCGACGTGTTTGCATGGCAACCGTCTGACATCCCCGGCGTTCCCAGGAAAGTAATTGAGCACCACCTTGCTGTCTGTCCTCATGCGCGGCCCGTCAAGCAAAGGGTGAGGAAACAGGCCTTGGAGCGGCAAGAATTCATTGCCGAAGAAATTAAGAAGCTGGAGGCGGCAGGACTGGTCAAAGGAGTGCTTCATCCAACCTGGCTGGCCAATCCGGTTGTAGTGCGGAAAGCGAACGGGAAATGGAGGCTTTGTATCGATTACACAGATATCAATAAAGCTTGTCCAAAAGATCCTTTTCCCTTGCCGCGCATCGACCAGATTGTGGATGCCACCGCTGGTTGTGATCTCCTGTCCTTCCTTGATGCCTATTCAGGGTATCATCAGATTTTTATGGCAAAGGAAGATGAAGAGAAGACCGCCTTTATCACCCCATGTGGTACGTATTGTTTTATACGAATGCCTTTCGGGTTGAAAAGTGCTGGTTCAACATTTGCCAGAGCAATCCAGATTGGTTTTGAGCCACAACTCCATAGAAATATGGAGGCGTATATGGATGATATAGTGGTCAAAACTAAGGATAAAGCAACGCTCATTCAAGACTTAGAAGAAACATTTGCGAACTTGCGCAAGATCAACTTGAAGCTCAACCCTGAGAAGTGCGTGTTCGGTGTTCCTTCCGGCAAGCTCCTCGGGTTCTTTGTATCTTGCCGGGGAATTGAAGCGAACCCCGACAAGATCAAAGCCATTGAGCAAATTGAAGCGCTGAGACGCGTCAAGGATGTGCGTTGTCTTGCCGGCTGTGTTGCTGCTCTAAGCAGGTTTATTTCCAAATCTGCTGAGCGCGCCCTGCCCTTCTTCAAAATTTTGAAGAAGGCAGGTCCAATGAAATGGACTCCGGAAGCGGAGGCGGCGCTGCAAGGTTTGAAGAAATACCTTTCTTCTCCGCCGACGCTAGTCGCACCTAAACCACAAGAGCCGTTGCTGCTGTATCTGGCGGCAACAAATCAAGTGGTTAGTGCTGCGCTGGTGGCGCAGAGGGAAGCTGATGAGGAGGCAACATCAGCGGCAGGACCGCCAAGTGACGCGGCAAGATCTTCCCCGGCGAGGGATGATCCCGGCAAGATAGGATCTGCGCAAACAGAAGAGCCCGTGCAGAAGAAAAAGGTGGTGCAGCGCCCAGTTTATTTTGTTAGCTCCCTCTTACAAGGGGCTAGATCAAGATATTCTGGTGTGCAGAAGTTGCTTTTCGGCCTCCTTATGGCCTCAAGAAAGCCGCGCCATTATTTTCAAGCACATGAGATCACCGTCGTCACTCGCTTTCCGTTGCAACGGATTTTGCAAAATCCGGAGGCAACCGGCAGGATCGTGGAGTGGGCGTTGGAGCTGTCCAGCTTTGGTCTTAAGTTTGAAAGTACTTCCACAATTCAGAGCAGGGCCTTGGCGGAGTTCATTGTAGAATGGACCCCGACGCCGGACGAAGAAGTTCAAGAAACAAGTCTCCCCGAAAAAAAAATCGATCAGCAATGGGTTATGTACTTTGACGGGGCTTTTTCGCTGCAAGGCGCTGGTGCTGGTGTGCTGCTTGTCGCACCCACCGGAGAGCACCTCAAGTACGTAGTCCAAATGCATTTTCCCCGGGAGAGTTCAACCAACAACACTGCAGAGTACGAAGGTTTGCTTGCCGGTCTTAGGATCGCGGCAGACCTTGGTATCAGAAAGCTCATTATCAAAGGTGATTCACATCTTGTCGTCAGGCAGGTCAACAAGAACTATCAAAGTCCGTTGATGCAAGCCTACGTAGATGAAGTGAGGAAATTGGAAGAGCGCTTTGATGGTCTGCAGATGGAGCACATTCCTCGTGCCGAGAACAGTGTTGCTGATGACCTGTCAAAGCGTGCTGCCCTCAAGTTGCCTGTGGAACCAGGAACTTTTGTGCTCCAATTGACTCAACCATCCGTGGCGCCATCGCGGCAAGAAAAGAGAAGAAAGTTGAACTCTGGCCAGTACTTCCCGGCAGAGCTCCCCGGAGCCGCCGGCAAGGAAGTTGCCGGGATCGACATGCCTGCTGGGGAACAACAGGCTCCGGCAGGGCCTCATGCCCTTGCTGTCGAGACAAACGTCCCCCCGGCGGAGGAGATGCCTTTAGTCCTAGCCGTCGAGCCTCAGGCTCCAGCATGGGCGCAGCACATTGTCCATTTCCTTCAGACAGGTGAACTCCCTGAGGAACAAGAAGAAGCGGAGAGAGTAGCCCGTCGGTCTGTTATGTACAAGTTCGTCGATGATGTCATGTATAGAAAGAGACCAAACGGTGTGAAATTGAAGTGCATTCCTCGGGAGGATGGACTAGAGCTGTTGGCAGAGATACATGGGGGCATGTGTGGCTCTCACATAGGGTCAAGAGCGCTTGCCGGGAAAGCATTCCGGCAAGGTTTCTTTTGGCCCACCGCCCTCCAGGATGCGACTGCACTAGTAACCAGGTGTGAAGCGTGCTAGTTTCATTCGAAGAAATTACATCAGCCAGCTCAAGCTCTTCAAACAATCCCTCTCTCCTGGCCATTTTCGGTCTGGGGGCTCGACATACTGGGCCCCTTCCCCCGTGCTGCCGGAGGCTTTGAGTACTTGTACGTTGCTATCGACAAGTTCACAAAGTGGCCGGAGGTGGAAGCATTGAGGAAGGTGACAGCGCAGTCGGCTGTCAAGTTCTTCAAAGGAATTATTTGTCGTTTCGGTGTGCCTAACAGGATCATCACCGACAACGGCACGCAGTTCACAAGTCACACCTTCATGCACTATGTCCAAGACCTTGGCGGCAAGATTTGTTTTGCCTCTGTTGCTCACCCGAGAAGCAACGGCCAAGCGGAGAGGGCCAATGCTGAAGTGCTGCGCGGTCTCAGGACCAGAACTTTTGACAGGCTGAAAAAGTGCGGAAGACGCTGGATTGATGAGTTGCCGGCGGTTCTTTGGTCAATCAGAACGACACCAAATCGAGCCACCGGCCAGACGCCCTTCACTCTAGTGTATGGAGAGGAAGCAGTTCTCCCCACGGAACTCATATACGGATCTCCTCGAGTGCTCGCTTATGATGAGCTCGAGCAAGAGCAACTGCGGCAAGATAACGCTGTGCTCCTTGAGGAGAATCGTCTTCAGGCTGCTGTGCGAGCTGCACGCTACCAGCAAGCTTTGCGCCGCTATCATAGCCGCAAAGTTCATGCCCAAAGCCTTGAGGAAGGCGACCTTGTTCTTCGACGGATTCAGTCCGCCAAGAATTCAAACAAGTTGACGCCAAAGTGGGAAGGCCCTTATCGGGTAGTACGAGTCACCAGGCCTGGCGCTGTCCGCCTGGAGACCGAGGACGGCGTTACAGTGAGTAATTCCTGGAATATCGAACATCTTCGCAAGTTCTATCCATAAGGCGCGGTTGCCGGGGGCTCCCGGCAACCACCTTTTTGTACAAGTCTTGCCGGCAAGGCATGTGATCCTTTGTACAAAGCCAGGCGCAGACCCTGAGCACAGATGAATAAATTTAAGTGTTGTACATTTCCTTATTGATTCTCATGTTCACATTCATATATGCATGTTTGTCTAAGATGTTGTATAACACCTGATCCCGGTAAGTTCTAACGAACCGCCAAGGTTTCATCTCTTTATTTTCTCTTCTTTCTTTTTCTTAAAGACAGAAGGATTCCTCGCACGCACATTTGCCGGGGGAGGAAGGGAGACATGAATACCAGTTGGTGACGTTCGGAATCGTATGCTTGCCGGAGGAAGGACAAAGACAGAAAGCTAAGTCCTAAAAACTCAGAGCAAGTTTTTTTTATTACCAAGTTAGTTCCTTGGACGATTCCAACCCTTGTATGGAAAATCTGCACGCGAAGGAACCCTTGTTGTAATCAGTTGCGCCCTTATTTTGTTTCGAGTCCGCTCAACGATTTAAGTGGCTGCACTGAGAGCGCCAAGGAGTCTTGCCGGCCGCTGCGCCTCCAGCAGGCTGCTGAAGTCCCGCACCCAGCGCTCGCGGCAGGTTGCGCGCCGGCAAGTTTTTCAGTAAGCGTAGGATGAACTCCATACATAAAGGAATCAGACAAGGAAAGTAGCTAGCATGAGCCTAAACATAGTTAAATTATATTACATCTATGAGTTGCCGCAGTCCTAACTCGAGACTTAACTGTCTTTTACATGAGATGGTGGCGGCAAGAATAAAAGGGAAGCACTCAATCCCTGCGCTGGCCTTCGATCCTTTTGATGGAGTCCACCTTCTCAAGGATCGGCGTGATGCACTTCTCAAGCGCCTCAACATTTGCATCCTTTGGCAGGTGGCCGAGTGCGCTGGAGAGATCGATGCCGGGATTGCTGTGCACCACCTTGAGGAGCACCTTGCGAAGGACGGCCCGGCAAAGCCGGCGAGTCTCGTTCGCCAGTTGGGTCGCCCGGCTGGACTGGAGCACCCTCAACGCGTTGATGATGCTTTCAAAGAACATCGTCAACCTGGCGCTTGCAGATATTCTTTCCTCGGAAGAATATCTGAAGTTCGACAAGCCCATGGTTGACAGTTCTGCGGTAAGCTTCTCCGCGGTGGCGATGAGACGGCCAGTCCATATCTCCACTCCCTTTTCATAATCAGCCTGGGCAACGGCAGCGCTCTTGAGCAGGTTCCTCTCTCCTTGGAGATCCTTGAGTAGAGCCTTCTCACGGGCCCTGCCGGCCTCGAGGGATTTCTGCAGCGTGGTCAGCTTCAACTCCAGAACCGCAATATCATCAGCCGCAGAGGAGAGCTGCTTGGTCTTGCCGGACAGGGCGACTTGCATCTCCACCAAGGAGTGGAGGGTTTTTTCCCTGTCCCCCTTGAGCGTCGAGAGCTCCTTGCCATGCTCGTCGAGATCCATCTCCATCCTCTTCACTTTGTCGCTCAGCTCGTTCTTGCCGGCCTCTGCAACTTCGGCAGCATCGACGGCCTCCTTGAGCTTGCCGGCGTGACTTGTAGTTAGAGCTTCGAGCGCCTCCTTGTGCTTCTGCTCCAGCTCCTGGGTCCGCCGCGCGACAAGATTTTCAATGTCTTCATCCTTGCTATGAAGCTTGGCGGCGAGCGCCTGCTCACGTGCGGTGAGATCTTCTTCGAAAGCGTCAAGAGCAACGCGGCGCCCCGTCAGGAGAGCATCTTCGGCATTGATCCTTTGAACAGCTTCATCATGGGCCTTCTCCATGTCTGATTGCTTCAGGAGGACCTCATTCCATTGCTGGCTCACTTGTTCTCGACCGGCAACCAGCTCTTGAAGGGCCTCGGCATGCCAGATTTGCATTTGTGCGACGCGCCTTTGAAAATCCGCTTCGGCTGCCTCGACAACTGCCATTCTGGAGTCCGCCTTCTCTTTTCGGGCACGATGGAGAGCCTGGAGTTTGCGGAAGTTTTCGCCCATGGCCTGAAGGAGCCGATCCTCTTCAGACTTGCCACTGGTAGCACTGGGATCGTCAACAACTTCGAGCCCGGCAGCGGCAATAATTTCCTAAAAAATTTCTCCTTCAGCTGGTGCTTCGGTGCTTGCCGTCCCTGGCATGTTGATGAATAGGTTTTCGCCAACTTTGAGATACTTGCTGGATGAGGGCTCGTCAGATGTTGATGGCTGGTCTTCAGTGGCCGCCTCACCAGTGACAGGGGGCTCCGCGGTCGATGCAGCGCCTGGCGCTCCTGCGGCAGGAATGCCGTCAGTATGGTCCCCAGCCTCCCTGTCGCCCTCTTCAGCAGGTTCTTCCGTGATTTCCTTTCGTGCTGTCTTGGCGGCCTCCCCGTCAAGAGCATCACCGGCCCCCGCAATATCATCCTTGGTGGCCTCGCTGGCAGTGATCCTGTCCGCTTCGGCAGCAGCATCCCTGGAGGTCTCCTCGATGACGGCGTCGACGTCCATATGTTCCATCTCAGAGAACTCTGAAGGGAGAAGGAGAAGGTCAGAATAAGATCGAGTTTTTAAATTTTGAAGTGATCAAAGATAAAGAAGTAAGGGGAAAAGAATAACTAGCACTTTGAGGCGATCGAGTACCTGCGTCGGGCTGTCGAGAGGTAGCTTCGCCTCTCCCGGCAACTCCGGTTGCCGGGGGTGGGTTGCCGGAGTCCGTGCTTGTCGGCTCCTCCTCAATCTGGACGGGCTCGTCGGCAGGATCTCTTGCCGGAGATGTGCTTGTGGGCGGAGCGGTCGATGAAGGAGGCACAATGGGGCAATCCTCTCCTTGTTGCCGTTCTTCTCCTGCGAACCCGAAGATATCAGCGACAAGAATGGAAGCCTCGGCACCAGCCAACAGAAAAAGGGACAATGAACTTACGCTGGGGGCTGCGTTGAGGACTAGGCTCCGGGCTCACGATGACGGTCTCTGGCACGCTAGTGGAGCCTGCCGGGGGCTCGTCGCCCGTAGAAGTCCTTGACCTCTTCGCCATCCTCTCCAGCAAGGTTTCTGTGTCACTGCAGAAGCAATACAAGCAAGTCAGTAAAGATTGATGCAAGATTGGAAGGTAAAAGCTGTGGCAAAGTACTTACTCTTCTTCCTCTCGCTCCGGACTAAAGCCGGAGATGTCAAAGTCGACCTCCATTGCGGTGTCTGAGTGGGGAGGCGGAGGAGGAGTCCTAGGCCGCTTGGCTGTGGCAGGCGCCGGGGCAGCTTCCGGTGTGGTGGTGCGAGACCCTCCTGCCGCCCCAGCAGTGGCCGCTGGTGCGGGCCTCGCATGCCGTGCAGGCTGTTGACGAGCCCCCTGCCGCGGTCCGGTCTTGCCGGCCACTTTCTTGCCGGGGGCTTCGCCGCTCGAAGAGGGCTGGCTTGCCGGGATGTCAGACGCAGCCTTCCGAAGAACACGCTTCGCCTTCTTCTTCGGGGGAGGGGGCTCTTCCCCCGTCTCTTCTTCTTCGACTGAGTCCTCACCGGACGAGATTTCAGCGGCTGCGCCGCTCTCCTCCCCGGCAACCTCGTCCTCCCCGGCAGGCTTTGCCTCCACTACAACCTCTGCCTCGCTGGCTTCCCACTCTGTGAAGCCAACGCTGCCGGCCTCCGCGGCAAGATTCGCTTCCTCCACTCTGGTAGCGATGTATGCTACCTCCTGATCCGTGGTGGCGCGAATAAGATCTGGCTCTTGCCGGACAGGCTTTTTCGTCAGATTGTCGAAGAATTTTTGCGCTTCTTCCTCGCTTGGCTCGACCCAGGTCGGGTCAAGGCCGTGGGTGTTGAACATCGGCAAGAAAGCAATGATTGACCCCAGCGCAGAGTTGTTGCACAAGGGGACGATCCTTGCCGGCAGCCGGTGCTTGTCTTCGCGCTGGAATAACTTCTGGCGGAGAGCGCCAAGCTGCATAACAGTCAAGTTGTTGTTCAGCCCGGGGCGCAGCCTGATGACATCCGCTGCGTTCTTATACTCCCAGGCTGGCCTTCCCCTATTCTACAGAGGGGCGATGCGGCGGCGGAGGAAGTCGAAGCCGATCATCTCCATTGTCAGCCCGGCAGCCTTCAAGCGGAGGATTCTGGTAGTGGCGATTGTGAGCTTCTCGTCTTCTGCGGCGAGATCGCCCCAATCCTTGCCGCGGACCACCTTCTGTCGCCGGGGATGGCAAAAAGGATGAGGATCTGCTTCCTGGATCCAGCACCATTCGGCCCGCCACTCGTCCCACTTTTTGCGGTAAACTCCATCTGGGTATATCTCTTTGTTCCAGGCCCTTGGAATCCAAGCAATAGATCCAGAGAGAGCCTCTCCTTTTTGGATTCGAGGATAGAAATAGTGGCGGAAAAGAGCAGAATTGGGGATCACGCCGGCAAAATTCTCACAAAGATGGGCAAAGATCAACATGCAAAATACGGCATTCGGCGTGAAGTCAAGAAGGCGGAAGCCGTATGTATACATGATGTCGTTGAAGAAATCGGAAAAAGGTGGATAGAGCCCGCAATAAAAGTACGCAGTGAAGAAGGGGTATCTGTCCGATCCGCCTTTGGAACTAGCACCTGGGATGACGCATGTGGCGGGGTGGGCTTGTGTTCCCTTCGCCCACATGCATTGGTATCGTCCCTTCAAGGTTTCGGCGTCAAGCGTCGGAGGGAAGACGACGAGCCTCTTCCGCATCTTCACCAGCTCGCTTTCCGGAACTTCGGCTTTCGCCTCCTTGTCCGTGCCCTTGCCTTTGCTGGTCTTGGGCGGCATGGCGGCTGTGGAGATGGAAGCCGGAGGACGGAACGAGCGCGGGAGCAGCGAGCAGAAGAGAAGGAAGGTTTCGCTCTGAGCTCGAGCAGAGGAAGGCGATGGCGATAGCCAGATTGGGAAGAAGAGGGGGGTGAATGGGTTTGCGCCTCCACGACTTCTCCTTTTTATGGAAGGAGCGGGGCCACCTTGTTTATCCCCCAATATGAATGCGCCTCTGTGGGCGCGAAACAGTTTGCAGCCTTTCTGGCACACTTCTCACATCACGCGCTCCGTGCGCGTAGTGGGGGCACAGTAAAACAAGATCTTTACGAGCAGTTAATTCCCCGCCACGCGTGCCCGTGCACTGTTTGGGCCTAGCCCAACAACGCCTCGCACTCGTGTATGGCCCAGGCCCGGGGGCTCCTGTCGGTGTACTAAGTATTGGGCCACTAGTACCCCTTACTTGTGCACGGGCAGTTGTAGCCGTCCTCGCGGCAAGGCTTGCCGGGATCAGCTCGAGGTCGATTTAAGTCATCAAGGAAATCATCAAGTCAGAGATCTGAGAATCAGCAAATAAGCAAAGCTGGAAATCGAAGGCCAGCCTCCCCGGCAAGATCCTTGCCGGGGTGGCCTGAGGAGCCCGGCAAGGATCGGCGCCCGGCAAGGCTTGGCGCCCGGCAAGGCTCGGCGTCCGGCAAGGCTTGGCGCCCAGCAAATTTCGGCGCCTGGCGAGATTCTGCCACTGTGCCACCGCTTCGGCACAGTGACGAGTCTGACATTCTGGCTCCTTCCATGGATGCGTGGCGGTGCGCCAGTGGAGGAGAGCTTAAGCGGTGCTGATGGGATGGCCCCTTTTTCCATCCCCAAGAAAGTGAGGACACCTAAACGGACACCTCACGGTGCATTAAATGCGCCTGTCCTAATCCGTCAGGGGTTAGGTATGATACCCTGTAACTACTTTACACCTCAATGTATGTACATTTTGCCACTGTGGAGACCCCTTTGAGCATATAAAAGGAGGCCCAAGGCAACTGCTACAGAGGAGGAGAACTTCTGGCCCATTCTGCATGCGTAGCTGCTCTTTGAACGTACTGTTCATTGCGAGCGCTCCTAAAGGCTGGGCTCAAGAACATCAATAAGAACACAAAGCAGGAGTAGGGTTTTACGCTGATCAGCGGCCCGAACCTGGGTAAAAACCTCACGCGTCGATCACCGGTTCTGCTCTTTGCGTGTACCTCTCCCCCCGCCGAATCATAAAGGGGTCTCTCGGGATCCCATAGGTGTCGTGCCCCGACACTCGGCCTTGGTACGTTCAACATGTTCAGACTCCGCGGTCTTCTTTAAGGTGGCTATATTTAACTCGCCTAAGCTTAAAGCTTCCTGCAAAAGTTAAAGAGAGCCATATAAGTCGGCAAGATTGATTAAGTCGGCATTGGACAGATTATGGCAAATCTATTCAAGTCCCAAACACATTGCAAGCAATGTCCTTGGCACTTGGGGGCTAATGTACATTGTTCTTTTCAATTTATAATGAAAAAGACCCGGCTCATCTCATGAAGTTAAGCCGGCCCTTGGGGGCTACAGATAATTATTCAAAGTGGTAATATTGAAAGACCCGGCTCATTTCAGGAAGATAAGCCGGCCCTTGGCGGCTATATGATGTTTTCTCTTCAAAGAATATTAAAGAACCGGCTTATCATTTGCATGATAACCTGGTCCTTGGGGGCTACACTTTGGATTCTATGGATTTTTCTATAAGTCTTAACCATACTCAAAGATTTTCCTATGCTCAAGACTTGGGAGCTATATAAGGATATATAATAGGAGAAAATAGAGCATACCTCATATTTCTTCTTCATTAAGTTTACTAAACCGACCTCCATGTCTCGGCTTGTAGCCAGGCGGCTTAGGTAGCCTGCATGCACCTCTTCTGCGTTGAGTTTTTCATAATTCGGCAGTTCAAGCTTTCTTTTACCCTTTTCCAGCAAGGGCGCCTCTTCTTTGGCCGTGTGCTTAGTTAGCACGTTGGAGATCTCAGGTGTTTTCTGACTCGCCCCAATGATAGAAATATCGTCATTGTTCTTCTCAGGAGGAGTTTCTTCAGTCGGCTTGGTAGGAGTTGAAGGAATAGGACTTGGCGGGTCAAGGTTGTCCGCCGGGTTAGCTTCAGCATCCTTTGCATCAGAGGCCGCTACTTCAGTTTGCGGAGGCGGGTCATCTTCGCCATTATGATGATCTTCAGGCTTTTCACTGTTTGCCTCAGGAGTTATTAAGACTTGCTCAACGGACTTAGCAATCTCGGGGGCGTTTGAAGAGTCGCCCACTTTCTTCTTGTTGTTTTTAGCTTGGGCCCTGTGATCAAGATAATAGGTTCAGAAACACATGGTAGCAATTTAAGCTATCAACAATTAAGGTGCAGTTACTTACCTTGGGTTGATTACAAAAGTAGGCATCTGTGTTGAAGAAGAGCCGCCTGAAGACGGTGGCGACTCCTGGTAATTGGAGTTAGAGGGGTTAAGAGGATTCTTATAAGACCAGCTTTGGGTAAAGGAGTCGGACTGTGTGGCACCTCAGCAGGCCGTTTATGAGCAGAAGGTTCATGAGTTAACCCGGCCACCAGGTCTCCAGAGCCGCCACTCCGAGTTTGGCGCCTTAACTCATGTTGTGCTTTCTTCAAAATAAAATACGGGTCTAAATGAGCATCTGGATGAGAAAAGCTTACTTTTCGGACAACTCGCCTTATCTTCTTTGCAGGCAAGGAGTCTGAGCCGGAAAAGATAGAGATTACCTCAGCATCATCAGCCCGGCTTGTTGCCACCTCATCCTGAGAATAAGAGGCATCAGCTAAGTCGATAAAGAGATGGCCAAGAGAGTCGAGTTCTACCTCTAATTGGTCATCAGCATCTGCTAACTCGCCCACAGCAGCCGGGTCAGTCACGGTAGCGGATTTCTTCTTCATTAGAACAGGAGCAGTCTTGGTTTTGGTTGCAGCCTTCTTTATTTTCTTATTCCAGAAAGCAGAGCCGGCCTGCACAAAAGACGGAGTTTTAAATGAAGAACAGAGAAAGATACGGATGTATAAGACGGATATAAAAGAATACTTACAGGTGGGGCCGGGTTGAGCTTGAAAAATGGTAACAACCCCGTTTTGTTACAATTTTCTTGAGACTCCCCAAGCAGGCTCTTTACGGTCTGATTGGCTTCATCAGCAGTAAAATTTTCAGAACTATATCGCTGAGGATCATCCGACTCGCCTGAGTATTCCCACATTAAGCCGGGACGGCGGTGGCGGCTTAAGGGGAGAATTCTCCATGAAACCCAGCATCGGGCTAGATCAACTCCAGTTAACCCATTGGCTAGTAAGGCCCTTACTTTTGAGTAAGCCTAGAGCGCTTCGGTAAGTTCTTCTGGCATGATCTTGCTTAGCGGGATAAAATCCATAGGAAGGTGGTCTGCTCTATAACCAGGCAAGGGGTTTTCATTAGCTAGGGCGGTGTTTTTGCAATAAAACCAGGTCTTTACCCATCCTTTAGGATGGCTTGGCAGGGTGGCTGAAGGAAAGCCGCCATCTCTACGTCTTTGGATGGAGATCCCACCAAGTGTTAAGTTCGGGCCGTCTGTGCATTCGGTTTGACGATTCATGTAGAAGAATTCTTTGAAAAGAGCGACAGTGTGCTCCATTTGTAGATATGCTTCACAGAAAATTTGGAAGTGGCAGAGGTTTTATATAGAATTTGGGCCCAAGTCTTGACGATGAAGGCTGAAGTAATGCAAGACGTCCCGAAAGAATTTTGACCCGGGCGGTGTGAAGCCTCTAAGGATATGATTAGTGAAAACCACTACTTCACCTTCGCCGGGTTTAGGCACCTCCTCCCCTTGGCTGACTTGCCAGCCAATTTCTTCTTGTGTCGCCAAGAGACATTGGGCTTGAAAGTCTTTGAGGACGGTCTCGGTGACTAGGGAAGGCACCCAATCGCAAATGGTGGTTTTCGACATATTGAGCCGCCTTAATGCAATGGAAGACTGCAGAAATGTAAAAGGCGGGTTACTTAAGAGGTGATGGTTCATTATCAACAGTTAAAAGAATAAGACAACATAATGGTAGGTCGCCTTAAAACATTGAAGCAATTTAGCTACAGATACAGTTGTTGAAGCTTGGCGAGTTACAAATAAATGGGCAAGCCGCCCAAGTTGCATGGACGAGTTAATTGAGTTTGGGATTGGCAAATTTTTGCTAAGTATTGAACAAAAAAGTTTCAGACTGGAACAGCTACATTTATGGATCTACAAGCAGTTCAAAAAAGAAAAATAATGGCTAAACCTAATAGTGGCCGCTGAAGCTACTAAGGAACTGTTTGCAGATTCTGAATGAAGCAGGGTCTATTCAGATGCAAAGGTTGGTGCTAAAGCTATTCCGCAATACTTCTATGGCCATCTTAGAACCAGTATGAAATCTACTCAAGATATTATAATGAAGAGCGGATGAACACCGATGAACTCTATGAACTCCGATGAGGAAATGTGAATCTAAGGGGGAAAGGTTTTCGTACCTCGTTGTGGTGGCCGGAAGCGGAGGCGCGCCGCCGAACTCCGGTGAAGGCGGAGTGGTGTTGCAGTTCTGAGCAAGACGGCTGGCAAAGGTTGACGAGCGCGGCAGAGCTTCGGTTACGGAGGGTTTCACGAGGAAGAAGAAGAAGTGGAGAAGACGAGGTCAAGAATGAAAGGAGGGGCCCTCGTGCCTATTTATAAGGGAAAGGTAATAGTAAATGGAAGGTGCAAGAATCGAGAAGGCGTAGTAAATGTGGGAACAAACTGACGCCTTGATATAAACAAAAAGATGCCTCAGTTTTCGGGATCAGTGGATTTGCACAAGATTCGTTATGATGTCATGAAGGTTTTCCTGAAATTGTGGAGATGACATCATCTTTTTATATGGCGGGTTATGAAGGTTCTTTAGAACTGAGATTGCAAAGACTCAAAGAGAAGACTCGCCAGACTGAAGAATTGAAGATTGACATGAACAAGTTCAAATCAATCTGGGGCCTAATGTTGGGGATATAACCCCACGGTATAACACGCCCTAATAGGGCCGGGTCAGATCATTGGCAACTTATGAAGTTGGGCCTCAGACAGGCCAAGACAATCAGGATGCAGGACCAAGAAGGGCAGACAGGCCAAGACAATCAGGATGCAGGACCAAGAAGGGCGGCTCACAAGATGGGCTGGCTTAGAGTGCAAAGTCAGAGGGCGGCCCGGAGGTGTAAGCCGCCATGTGATGACTTGTCTTATAAGGCAAGGCGACTTAGAGTAGGGCTCGGTCACGGATCGTAACCCGACCCGGACTCCTGTAAGCTGGGGGTCTCGACCTATATATAAAGGCGAGTCCCTGGCACAGAATAGGGCAAGTTACAATCAATCGAAAGCTAGGTCAAGCGAATCCGCTCCCTTATAATCGATACTCAAGCAATAAGCAACAAGAGCAGGAGTAGGCTTTTACCTCCACCGTGAGGGGCCAAACATGAGTAAACTCGTGTCTCTCGTCCCGCTCAACCCCGACAAGTTAATCACCGTTGCGATGGCCTTGCGTCTAAGTCCTTTCGCTAGGACATCTGCCGTGACAAAACCACGACATAAAGGATGGCTTTTATTCAAAGAGATGGAGATCCTGGTTTAGCAGCGGTTGCCCGTCCTTGGGTTTATGTCGAGATTTTTGTATTAAGCACTAGGAGCAGAGAAATCCTAGGGTTGATTTGTCTTCCTCTTCTGTTCTTAAATATAACTGAAAAGCATCATGTTTCTTTAGTTGCCTCAAAGCTCAGGATCTCCCCATGTTTCTTCTGGAGATGTGTCAGTGGCTTTGCAATGATGCCGAAATGGAGAACAAAGCGCCCGTAATAGCCGGCCAAATCTAAGAAGCTGCGGACTTCTTTGACTGATTGCGGAGAAGACCACTTGGCAATGTTCTTAATTTTTTGGGTTTCAGTGGCAACCCCATGCTGGCTGATAGTATGGCCCAAATAGGATAACTGGCGTTGAGCGAAAGAGCACTTTGAGCGTTTGACTTGCCATTGATCCCTTCGTAACAACTCAGGCACTGATTGCAAGTGGATTGTGTGATCTTCAAGAGAGGCACTGTAGACTAAAATGTCGTCAAATAACACCAGGGCGCATTTGCGCAGAAGGGGTTTGTTTGAGAGTGGCGTTCATGGCTCCCAAGAAGGTGGCTGGTGCTCCCGCGAGGCCAAAGGACATGACCTTGTACTCGTAGTGCCCTTCTAGAGTCTGGAAGGCTGTTCTGAATTCATCGCCAGCTACCATACGAATCTGGTGATAACCAGCTCTGAGATCGAGTTTAGAAAACCATGAGGCACCAGACATCCAGGAGTTCTTCGACTATGGCACTGGATACTTACTGACGATAGTCATCGCATTTAGACAACGATAATAAATACATAAATGCCAGGAGGAAAAAATATATAAGATTTTTGGTCATAGAACCCCTGGTACCAATGTTTATAGAACTGCCCAGAATTGATAAAGAGAAGCATCTTTGAAGTCATGGAGAACAAAAATAGGACCCTGGCTCGAGCCCATCTAGTGATTAAAGGTAAAGTGCTTCGGTACATTGGTGCAGGGGAATGCGTACCTACGCCTTTTAACTACCTTGGGGAGAGCGGACTCGCTGATGACCCTCCTTGGGAAACAAATGAAGTGGGTGGATTGGAGTTCGTCTCTGCCAATTAGAGATACGGTGCTGACCCAAGATGAGTGAGTGAAGGCTCCGACTTGACCTACTACCTGTTTGCTATCAATAAATAACTAGCTGACAATATGCTATGCTTACTCTCCAAGCACTAAAGCTACCGAGAAGTGATGCAACAAAGGTTGTTGAAGGTCAGGCTCTCCGTCAAACAGAGATATCTTAATCGTCAGAACAACGCTGAACCTAACTTGTACAAGAGTTAGTAAGAAAGTGCAAACGTTGAGTAAGAAATCGCCATAGGGCGGCACAAACAGAAAGAAAGGCTTCTGCCAATTGGAATAGGAATGCGAAATCCCAGTAAAAGTGTGTTCATTCGAAGATAGGAGGATTCCTTTGATCCATACCATCATCTGACGGACTTCCTGCTGACTTCGTCAATTGCTCTTTATCGCTTAATAGATGGTGGCTTCGGCATGGGTGGTGGTGGTGGCGACTTCGACATTGGTGGTGGTGGTGGCTTCGGCATGGGTGGTGGTGGTGGTGATGGTGGCTTCGGCATGGGTGGTGGTGCTTCGGCAAACCATGTGAATTGAAAGTGCATTTAATTCCCGGGTGGTTTTGGTAATTAATAACAACATATATGTCATTGATCTAATGCACATTGATGATAGATTTCAGAAAAGATCAATGATTGGCATGGCAAGGACTAGTGGATGTGGACCCCTCAAAATACAAAGGATAAAGATTGGCAAAGCTTCAAGACTCTACATCTTTGGTTTAGTGATCCAAGATCACATTGAGTCCATAGGAAAAGCTAATACTATTAAAAGGGGATGAGGTTTTGATCATGACTCAATTGCTCAAGTGTTTAGTGATATTGCTCCAAAACCCTCAAATATTTCTCCACTTCCATCTTATCCAAAACCCTAAATATCCATCTCGGTCCCACCGAAACAGTCCTATTCGGACCCACCGAGATGATCCTATACACTGCCATATGCCAAACCCTAATACTTCGGTGCAACCAAAACAGACCTCGGTCTCATGAGATGGCCTGACCAAGTTTCTGTGATGAAGTCGCTTCATTTCAGAATCACCGAGATGAACCGATCAAAATTTCCGAAACGAGGTTTTGCCCTAGCCATCGTACTTTGGTCCCATCGAGTTGGTATGATCGGTCTCACCAAAAAGCCTAATGGTCAAGTCTTTTGCACTAGTCGGCCTCACCAAGATTTCCATGTCGGTGTCACCGAGTTGGGTCAAGGACTTGTAACGGTTGGATTTTTGGTGCTGCCTATTTATACCCCTCCACCACCACCTACTCTCTAAGAGAGCCATCAGAACGAAACATAACTTCCACCATTCATTTTCTGAGAAGAGAACCACCTACTCATGTGTTGAGATCAAGAGATTCCAATCCAACCATTTGAACCTTGATTTCTAGCCTTCCCCAAGTTGCTTTCCATTCAATCCCCTCTCCTACCAAAACCAAATCTGCGAGAGAGTGTTTGAGTGTTGGGGAGATTAACATTCGAAGCACAAGAGCAAGGAGTTCATCATCAACAACACCGTCTATTACCTTTTGGAGAGTGTTGTCTCCTAGATTTGTTAGGTGTCATTTGGGAGCCTCCAAGATGTGGAGTTGCAAGGAGTTTGTAAGGCAAGAAGATCGCCTACTTCGTGAAGATCTACCCGAGTGAGGCTAGTCCTTCGTGGACGTAAGCCACGGTGGAATAGGCAAGGTTGCTTCTTCGTGGACCCTTCGTGGGTGGAGCCCTTTGTGGACTCGTGCAACCGTTACCCTTCGTGGGTTGAAGTCTCCATCAACGTGGATGTACGATAGTACCACCTATTGGAACCACGCCAAAAATCATTGTGTCTTCATTGCATTTGAAATCTCCAATCCCTCCTTTACGTTCATATGCAAAGTCTTTACTTTTCGCTACACAACTCTTAGACTTGCATGTGTAGGGTGTACTTGACTTGGTAGAATTTCTAAAACTTGCCTACAACTAAATTTAGGAAAATGATAAGTTTTTAGTTGGTCAAGTGGTCTAATCACCCCTCTCTAAACATACTTTCGATCCTACATAAATGGTGGTGGTGGTGCTTTGGCAAACCATGTGAATGGTGGTGGTGGTGGTGGTGGTGCTCACTCTCCAGTCCAAGTTCGTGAGGATGGTGGTGATCACTCTCCAGTTCAAGTTCGTGAAGATGGTGGTGCAACTCTCCGGTAAATGTGGATGATGGCAATGGAGGTGCTAGGGGTGGTGTTGGTGGCGACGTTCTTCGCAACAATGAGGATGTTGCTTGATTGCTCTATGTCATTTGAGCATCTTTTGTCTTATTTTATTGATTAAATTGATACCTCGTATGTTGCGCATGATTTTGGATGTGATGAACTAGTATGATGATCAATTAATGATGTATATATATGATGATGAACTACATATGCATTAACGATGATGAACTTGTCAATATTTGGCCTATGATTGTATTTGCGGGACCGTGAGCCCTCCGGCGTGGAACAAATCCCGCAAACGCGTCCTACAACGGGTTTATGAAAAATGTTTCGTCGAAGGGCTCATGGTCTCGTAAAAAAAATTGTTGGAGCCCTCAAACGGAGTAAATTGCTCAAAACCACCACATTTGTGGCTAGGGTACTCCAAAACTATCATCTTTGCCGAAAGTAACGAAAGACCACCACTTCCATGGCAAGTGAATAACAAAATGCACTAAATGAGGTGTGACCCGCGACTAACTGGAAAACTGACATATCGACCCCACCTGTCGGAACCACGTGGCCAAGGCTGACGACTGAGGCTAGACGGCCGATACCACCACTCGTTAAGTCTGTTGCCTCGCCCTCTTCACTTTCCCTCGCTCTCATTCCCCTCCCTTTCCTCTGTTGCGCGTGAAACAATGGCGTCCGCTCCAAACACCGGCGATGTGGAGGGTGGTGGCGACGGCGGTTCCAGATCCGGCCGGGTTCGCGGGTGGAACCTTCTTGGCATCGACTTAGCGTCGTCTTCGTCAGATGATGATGGCCCTCCCTCACCGTGCCGCGTGCGCAGGGCCTGTTCGGACGCAGCGGCGGTGGCGGCGCCCGCTGCAACGGGTGGCTACAGATCCAGATTCATGGACGACGAAGGCGCCGAAGTCCAATCCGACGGGGAAGAGCCGCCATCTCCGTGCCGTGTGCAGAAGGCGTTTGCGCAGGTGGCGGCGCGGGCTGATTCACCAGTCCTCCGTACTAATGTCGGTGACGAGTACGACCTCTCTGTGATTATTGTCTTTGATTTACTTCCTAGCGTATTAGGTTGATTTAGGGTTTCATTTAGCCTCACAATGTAGTTCTGATTATTGTTTGTCTGTCTATTAGGTCATTTTCCTTTTATTTGTAGAACGTAGCTCATTCATCTTTTTTAGTTCTACAAGCTGGAACTTAGTTCCTGTGTTTGTTTTTGCCCTCTCATAAATATAGGCTATATTTACATGTACTTTTAATTGGTATTGTAGGTTGAACTATGAGTAGTGGGACATTCACATTGAGTTTCAAGCAAGGAAATTTATCAGGACTAAGATGTTTAGGAAAGACATAAGATATTTCTATCTTATGTCTTTGCTGATTGAGAATGGCTACAGTTTTTCAGATTGCATGTATTACATGAGTAGTGATGGCATAGGATTGGATTGTTTTAAACTTCTGGACAATCAGATTAAGGTGGATGAAATGTTGAGGCAATACCAGGATAACAAGAGAATCAGATTGTCAGTTACTAAGGGCAAGAGGCAGCAGGCAATTGTTGTCCATCCAGCAGCAGCACCAGCATCAGCACCAGTAGAGATATCTAATGAAGAATATAGCATTTGATCCTCATGTACTGTTTGCAGTCAATGAAGAAGGTGTGGCACATAAGGAATTAGGTGATAATATTGGCTCAAGTTTGTCAGACACAGATGAGTGCTTACTGTTGGGCACACAACAAAGTGTAAACTATGAGCCCATCCAAACAATGCCACCTCCCCAGCTAGAAGCTTTTGATGAGTACTATAACTTTCAGAAAGAAGATAGTGGCAATTATTCAGACATGGAACTGGATTCAGAAAGTGCAGATAGTGGAGAGAATGTAGCTGGTATAGAAATTACAGATGATAGCTCTTGTGAAGATAGAGCTGATTTGCAGTCAACTCTAGCAGATATGAAGAAGGCAACAGCAGTGCACTGTGAGGGTGACACTGAACCATAGGACATTTTTTATGTTCCAGATGATGAAGAGGAAGACCACACTGAACAAGCTGCAAGTGAAGATGAACAACAACATTTGAGTGAAGTGGTACATGTTCTGAATATTGCAAAGAGAGTAGGACCAACATCAAGATCACACTCATCAGCAAATGATCCAATTGAGCCTGACTGGTTTCCTTTAGATGATGAAGATGCAAATGTTGGTTTTTTGGATTCAGAGGATGATGATGGTAATGAGTCTATGTCCTTCATTATTCCCTCGGGAAGGAAAACAAGAGCAGAGAGGAAAAAGGAAAGAATTTGGTATGATGAAAGCACACTCAATCCAGAGCAACAATTCTATTTGAAGCTTTGTTTCAAAGATGTCTTGCTACCACTTTAGGAGTGCTCTTGTTAACTTTCATATCAAGCAGAGCTGAGGTCTTTCAGATATCATAGGAACTGCAAAGACAGGGTTATTGCCTGGTGTGATCACAAGGAAAATGGATGTCCTTTTTTAATTGTTGCTTCTCAGATGAGGCATGAGAAACCGTTTTGTATTAAGAAGTTTAGAGCAGAACATACGTGTCCAACCAGTGACAGTCATACTAAAGTAAGTTCAAAGTGGCTAGGAAACAATTTCCTAGACACAATTAGATCAGACCCAAACACAACTGTGCCAGCATTGGTAGACAAGGCAAAGAGGAAATTTGGAATTGAAGTTCCCAAGATGATGGCATGGAGAGCTAAGAAGAAAGCAAAGGAGATTGTTTTAGGAGATCATAAGAAACAGTATCATAGGTTGTCTGATTACATTCAAACTGTTAAGTTATGTAATCTAGGCTCTAGATGCATTGTGACAAATGTCACTCCAAAAAGAACAAGTGAAAACTCACATCCAGGTCTAAGATTCCATGGTCTTTTCTTTTGTCTCAATGCACCTAGGGAGAGTTTTCTAAATGGATGTAGGCCTTTCATTGGTTTGGATGGTTGCTTCATTAAGCTCACAACTGGAGCACAAATCCTAGCAGCTACTAGTAGGGATGCCAACAACAACATGTATCCTATTTCCTTTGGAATTCTAGGAGTGAAGGACACACCAAATTGGAGCTGGTTTCTCACCCAACTAAAGTATGCTCTAGGAGGCACAGAAGAGGGCAAATTTGGTAAATACACCATCATGTCAGATAGGTAGAAGGTCAGTGATATGCTCTCTTTGATGTTGTTTACTATTGTGCACATAACAATGTCAAATGAGTATTGTGTTGCTTTGCTCTGGTAGAAAACTACTGTGTTGCTTTGCTCTGGTAGAAAACTTACTGTGTTGCTTTGCTCTGGTAGAAAACTTACCGTGTTGCTTTGCTCTGGTAGTAAGATTTAGGTTTACTGTGTAAGCGGGGACTACTTAATGCTATCAATGATGTATTTCCAAACTGCCCACAAAGATTTTGTTTAAGACACATTTATGCAAATTTCCAAAGAGCTAGATTTAGAGGTGAAGATCTCAAAAAATGCATGGACAGTGCTAGTTATTCATACACAAAACATGGTTTTGATGTTGCCATGGCCAATTTGAAGAATGAGTGTGAGGATGCTTGGAGGTGGTTATCTGGTATTCCAGTACACACATGGGCTAGTCATGAAATGGACACAAACTGCAGAACAGACCTAGTGGTTAACAACATAAGTGAGGTTTTCAATAAATATATCCTAGATGTTAGAAACAAACCAATTGTGACAATGATAAATGGAATCAAAGGCAAGTTCCTAGTCAGGTTTGATGGAAAGAGAGAAGGTGGAGAAAATTCCAGATGGGAAACAGCTCCAACTTATGCAGAGATGCTGGAGCTCAGCAAGAGATATGCTAGAGATTGCAAAGCAATTAGGGCAGCCCAAACTTGTGGCAAGTCAACAGTGGCCCAAACACATATGTTGTCAACCTTCTGGAGCACACTTGTGGATGCAGGAAGTGGGACATGTCAGGGTTGCCATGCAACCATTCTTGCAGTGCTATTTACAAAGCCAAGATGCAACTTGAGGATTTTGTCAGTCCATTCTTGAAGAAAGCAATGTACTTGGAGTCATACAAACCTATAGTGTATCCAGTTCCAGGAGAAGATGCTTGGGTCAAGACAGGGCAACCTGATATTGATCCTCCTATTTTCCACAAAGAGGACTAGAGTGGAAGAAAAGAAGAAAAAAGGAAGAAGGACAGGTTTGAAGTGCCTAAACCAAAAGATTCTTCTAGGATGGCTACAATCAAATGTGGCAACTGCAAGTTCATCGGCCATAGGTTTACTAACTGTAAACAACCTTTGAGGCATGATCTCCAATTGAGGAAGAATAGAAACATGGTAACATCATCAGCTTTGTCATTATTTTAACTAAATTTGCCACCCATGTTTTAATGTGTCTTTGTTTGTTTCTTAAACTGCAGGAAAAGAGAAGGCAGAAGCCTACATTCCACCTGATGCTACAGCAGCAGATGCTGCTCCTAGGGCACCAACTGCTGCTACTAGGTCAGCTAGGGCTGCTATCACAACATCAAGGCCAGCACCAAGGCCTCCAGCTGGAGAAGGTAGTTCTTTTGCTTCTAGTACTTCTATATCTACATCTACTTCTACTTTTGCTACAAAAATGAGATCAGTGAGAGGTGGAAGAGTTGGAGGAGCAGCAACTGCTGGAACAGGTACAAGGAAGAAAGCTCAGAAATATGCAAGACTGAAGAGCTACTTCACAGCTAGTGGAAATGTGAAATTTGATGCCTGGAAAAGGTTGAAACTTTTGGGATTGCCACCCATGTATCTGTCATATGAACCTGTGTTTCATTTGAGTCATGTGAACCTATGTACAATTTCAGTCATGTGAACATGTGTTCCATTTGAGTATTGTGAACCTATGTAGAATTTGAGTCATGTGAACCTCTATTCCATTTGAGTCCTATGAACCTATGTGAACCTGTGTTTCATTTGATTATGTGAACCTGTGTGTCATTTGTGATCTAGCCTATTTGTTGTCATTTTTTAGTCATTGTTTAGCCATATAAACCCTACCCCGAAATAGGGGTCCTCGACCCCTCGACAACAACACAACCATATAGACCCTACCCCAAAATAGGGGTCATCGACCCCTCGACAACTACCCAACCTAGCCTACCCTAAAATAGTGGTCATCGACCCCTCGACAACAACCCAACCTAGCCTACCCTAAAATAGTGGTCCTCGACCCCTCGACAACAACACAACCATATAGACCCTACCCCAAAATAGGGGTCATCGACCCCTCGACAACTACCCAACCTAGCCTACCCTAAAATAGTGGTCATCGACCCCTCAACAACGACCCAACCATATAAACCCTACCCCAAAATAGGGGTCATCGACCCCTCGACAACAACCCAACCATATAAACCCTACCCAAAATAGGGGTCATTGACCCCTCGACAACAACCCAACCATATAAACCCTACCCCAAAATAGGTGTCCTCGAACCCTCGACAACAACCCAATCATATAAACCCTACCCCAAAATAGGGGTCATCGACCCCTCGACAACAATCCAACCATATAAACCCTACCCCAAAATAGGGGTCCTCGACCCCTCGACAACTACCCAACCATATAGAGCCTACCCTAAAATAGTGGTCATCGACCCCTAGACAACAACCCAACCCACCCTACCCTAAAATAGGGGTCATCGACCCCTCGACAACAACCCAACCTACCCTACCCCAAATAATGGTCATCGAACCCTCGACAACAACCCAACCATCTAAACCCTATGAATAGCATAATTCTATTACTCACAACATGTCTCATATGTCAAAAATATGACACTTTCATCAAACACAAAATAGGCAGAAATAAGGCACTAATAGCATAATCCAGTAACAGAATTAAATTCAGCAGAAGCACAAATTTCAGTACAAATGCCTTGCAATTTTTAGTAATACAAATAGAAGATAGTAGTACAACAACACTAAATCATTCATCAACTATCTCCTTGATCTTCCTGATCTTCCCCTTGGTGGCTCCTTCTCTTTGAACAGATCACCTATGGTGTACTCCAGGTGCCTTTTCTCTTGCTTGAACTTCTCCCTCTCCTCCAACAAATTATCCCTCTCCTGCTTGATCTGGTCCATCTCCTGCAGCAGCTTCACCTTCTCTAGCTTCTCTTGGTCTCTCTCTTTCTCCGCTGTGGCCCTTAGCACCTGATGGATGTTAGTGTCTGCTTTGACAACCAACTTCTTTTTCTCAAGCTCTTCCTTCAGGTCACTAAGAGCTATTTGTGCATTGCCTAACTGGGCAATTGCATCCTCCTTGTCAGCCACCATTTTAGCAAAGTCAACTTTAAAGAACCTCAGGTCATTTTCCATCTTCCTCTTATCTTCCAGTACCTTGCAGACTTCTTCAACATTAACTACATTCTGTCTCAACCTCTCGGTCACCTCCTTCTCATACATAGTCCAGATCCTAACTAAAGCTTGCTTCAATGGGATTGGCCACCCATAATCAATCCATTCCACATACTTGCACTTGGGTCCATCCTATGAATGTGTGAAAAAAGGAAATAACATTAAAACCAATGCAAAACCAATTTAGTGAAAACAATGCAAAACCTTGTAGAAATATAAGATAGAGCTAAAATATAAGACTTATGGCAGACTTGTAATTTTATATCAAGACTAATGGCCAGACCATAAAAAACTGCCTGTAATGCCTACTTATGTCAAGAATTATGAACAGAACATTACACTTTTAACATCGTAATTGCAGACCTAATTCTATCAGTCAACTAAGAAAATAACAATTCACCGATTTCACAAAATCACTAAAACAGCTAAGCAATAAAATTTGTACACTTTAACACCTAATTGCACTGCTAGCTTACCTTTTTTGCACAACCTAGAAACCTCCCGCCGCTATCAGTGGATTCAAACGCCACCAACTTTTCACAGGGGGCTCGATGCTCACAACGTGCAGGATGATTCAGAGCCAGGCCGCTCCATTTCATGCACTCCATGGTCGCAGGTGGCTAAACATAAGGAAGATGAGTTCAATTTCTATCGGGAACAGAAAATCCCCTTTCTCCCTAGAACCCTAACCCTAGATGCACATGAGCAGAAGCTAACCTGGGTCACACGATCATCGTCAGACGATGAGGACGAGTCAGAACCATCAGACCAAGAAACCATGTCTCTCTCCCGTCGGCGGTGCAAAGCTGGTCGCGGCGGCGGATGGCGGCGGCAGGTGCGGCGCGAGAGGGGAACAAGCAGAGAAGAGAGCGGTTGGATGAAATGCCCTACCGCTCGCGAGGAGGCAGCAGACTTAACGAGCGGTGGTAACGGCCGTCTGGCCTCGGCCATCAGCCCTAGCCACGTGGTTCCGACAGGTGGGGTCGATATGTCAGTTTTTCAGTTAGTCGCGGGTCACAACTCGTTTAGTGTGTTTTGTTATTCACATGCCACAGAAGTGATGCTCTTTCGTTACTTGCGGCAAAAATGGTAGTTTTGAAATACCCTAACCATAAATGTGGTGGTTTTGAGCCATTTACTCCCCTCAAACGCATTTTGCCGGTCGGCCAGTTGCGGGATCTATGCTCTCGTTAGAAAATTCGGAGAAAGCTTGGATCTGACGTGGTGCCGTACTGACCAATTTGAAAAAAGGCAGATTTGAATTACTGCTTGCCGTTTGATTTCCCCAACGTTTATCAACCCGTCTTCCCCAGATCTCCGCCGCACACGCTCCTCCTCCGCTCCCCTCCCCTCCGCTCCTCTCTCAAATTTCAAATTCGCCCACGCTCCCCTCCCCTCCCATTCCACTCACCTCCTCGCCGAAACCCTAACCGCCGCCGCTGCCATGGGGGGCTCGCACAGCCGGGAGGACCTCGACCTCTCCGACTCCGACTCCGACGACACCTCCTCCCGCGCCTCCGACGCCTCCTCCGACTTCTCCACCCCTCCCCCCGCCTCCGCCTCCGCCTCCAAAGCCGCCAGGGGGGCGACCCCGGCCTCCGTCGTCGACGACATCGACCACCACCTCCGCAACCTCCAACTCAAGTACTCCGAGCCCATCTCCCCGAACCCTAGCCCCACCCCCAACCCCGGCGCCTCCGCCTCCGCCTCGGCCGTCAATGCGGTCAAGCTGTACCTCCACATAGGCGGCTCCACGGCCGCCGCCCGCTGGGTGAACTCCGACCGCCTCGCTGCCGTGTCTTTCGTCCGCTCAGGTGAGGGCGTCTCCGACCCCGACGACGACGACGAGCCCACCGGGCCGTGGTTCCTCGTCGTGGGCTCCAAGATCCGGACCAAGGTCGGGCCCGAGCTGCAGCTCAAGACGTTCCCCGTGCAGCGACGCGTCGACTTCGTCGCCGACGGCGTCTGGGCGCTCAAGTTCCTGCACGCTGACGGCTACGGCGACTTCAACGCCAAGTACCAGAGCTGCCTGTTCGAGAACAGCTACGGCGTCGAGGCCACCGACGAGGGCCGCGCCAAGGTGTTTGGGAAGGACTTTGCTGCGTGGGCGCGCCCAGAGTGTGGCGATGAGTCCATCTGGGAGGACGCCAGTGATGCTTTCTCGCCAGGCCCCAAGGGCAGCCCAACGCCTGCACGGAGCCCGATGTTGAGACCTCTGATGGAGGATTTCAGGGAATTTGAGGAGCCTGTGGAGGAGGGTGATGGTAACATACAGAGCCTTGCGCTGGGTGCTCTTGACAACAGCTTCCTTGTTGGTGATTCAGGCATTCACGTGGTCAAGAACTTTGAGCACGGCATACACGGGAAGGGTGTCTCTGTGAAGATCTCTGGAGGGGGAACAAACTTCACCACACCAAAGAAAGCACTTCTGATGCGTGCCGAGACTAACATGCTCCTGATGAGCCCAGCAACTGATGGGAAGCCACATGCCAAGGGGGTGCATCAGCTTGACATTGAGACAGGGAAGGTGGTCTCACAATGGAAGTTCGGGAAGGATGGAACTGACATTAACATGAGGGATATCACTAACGATAGCAAGGGCGCACAGATGGATGCATCTGAATCCACATTCCTGGGACTAGATGACAACCGATTGTGCCGGTGGGATATGAGGGATAGACATGGAATTGTGCAGAACTTGGCTTGTTCGATGGAGTCCCCAGTGTTGGAATGGACCCAGGGGCATCAGTTCTCCAGGGGGACAAACTTCCAGTGCTTTGCATCAACTGGTGATGGGTCCATCGTGGTAGGCTCGTTGGACGGGAAAATTCGTTTGTACTCAAAGAGCTCTATGAGAATGGCGAAGACGGCCTTCCCAGGGCTGGGTTCACCAATTACTCATGTGGATGTGACGTACGATGGCAAGTGGATACTGGGAACCACTGATACCTATCTGATACTCATATGCACCATTTTCATTGACAAGGATGGGAAGGAGAAGACAGGGTTTGGTGGAAGAATGGGGAACCGAATTGCTGCACCAAGACTGCTCAAGCTCAGCCCACTCCACTCTCATCTTGCAGGGGACAACAGCAAGTTCCGTGAGGGCAGGTTTTCATGGGTCAGTACATCTTACCACTTCTCCTACTGTGAATTCCTGCTCAAATTTACTTATTGTTGCATTACATGAAGACTTGATCAAATTTACTTATTTGTGGTCTGGTATATAGATGCTATGTTGCATTTAAGTTGGGACGGATCAGTGATTAGATGACTGAAAGTGACATTTCTTGGTATCTTGAATATTAGCAACCACCAATTTATGAGGTCTACTCCACATCTTATGGGCATAGTAATTCTGTAGAAGGTTTTCGGTCACACACGGTGCTAGATTCTATTTTGTGGCTTCTGCTCATCACGTTTTGGATTTCTACCTTTATGTTTACTTATTTTTTACTTTTATAGGTCATGTATGCTATATGATTGTATATTGTGCAGGTCATTTATTTGTTGATATTGCCATATTGGCTATGAAATAATTGATGTATCGATTACATGGCAAGGCATATGCTAGTGTGTACTCTTGAGTCATATCACCTCCATTTTCGTCACTAGCATATAGGACCAGCAAGCCGGTTTGACTTTTTGTAGAAATTGAAATTTTGTCACTCTCAAATTTTTTTTACATACATGGCAGAATATTTGTAGCTACTGCAAATACCATTGTACCTTCGCTGTCTAATATGTTAATATTTTGTGTTAACTATAGAGTGTCTAGGTTTCAATGTTTGAGCTTCTTTTGCATGTTTACACATGGTACACATTTGTGGTCTTTATGCATGGTTAGGAAATCTGGCTGCATGTTCTGTTGCTTCATTGGCTGCAGTTCTGTGGTTCTATGTTTGAGCTTCATTATCTTCGTTGATGGGTAATGGTTGACTGTGCTGCATTTAAATCACCTAATATTCTTGCGCTATAAACAAAATGGCAACGAAGCCATTCTTCTAGCTATCACAATAACCTGAACAATCCTCTTTTGCAATGAGAAAATTTTCTGCCTGCACTGAACAATGTGTCTGCATTTACTATCTGGTATCAAGCACTCATTCTAGTAATTACGCAGGTCACGGATAACGGCAAGCAGGAGAGGCATCTCGTGACGACCGTGGGGAGGTACAGCGTGGTGTGGAACTTCCTCCAGGTGAAGAACAGCCACCACGAGTGCTACCAGAACCAGGAGGGGCTCAAGAGCTGCTACTGCTACAAGGTGATCCCCAAGGACGAGTCCATCGTCGCGAGCCGCTTCATGCACGAGAAGTACGACGTGAGCGACTGCCCCGAGGCGCCTCTGGTCGTCGCGACGCCCATGAAGGTCACCTCCTTCAGCGTGTCTAGCCAGCGCTAGCTCTGCGCTGCCGCCTCTCAGAGTGCTTTTTTTCAGTTTGGTTGTTGGTCTCCGTGCTGTCATGTAACTTCTTGACCTGCGGATCTGGACTTCCAAGTGTGATTGACGATTGACGACTATCTATATCTAGTCATGGCTTGTTACAGGATTTATGATCATGTGGATTGCTAGCAAAACTATCTTACGGAGTAATGACTTGTACTGGCTGGATTGATTCTGAACTTCTTTGAACGAAGGAATGAATTTCAACTCTGCAAACATGATGTATTCATCTGTCCATGTGTCATGGTTTGATTCCTTTGGCCCTATGGCAATGCAAGTGCCCATTTTTGTTGAAGTTAAACTGTTTCCTGCGCAATCTCCACAAAATCATAGATTGCTGCTGCTTTACAGTATCTAAGCATGGCAAAATTTGCTCTTTAATTAACAAATCTATACTACTTGTTTTTTAACTTAACAAAGTACTACTCCCTCCGTTCCGATTTACTCGTCGTGGTTTTAGTTCAAATTTGAACTAAAACCACGACGAGTAAATCGGAACGGAGGGAGTACTTGTTTTTGAACTTATAAAGGCCTCCTTTGGTTCAGAGGAATTTTGTAGAAGAAATTCCTTTGGAGCCCTTTGATTTGTAGATTGGATTCCTATTCCTATGTAGGATAGAAACCAATTCTTCACATTTCAAAGGAAAAAAATATTAGTCTAGACTCAATGAAAAGATCCTATTCTATGAATCAAGTGACATCTATTTCCCTATAGGAATTGAGATACATGTCATCTCACTTCCTATAGTTTTCCTGTTCCTATCCTATGAACCAAAGGAGGCCAAAAAGTCTACATACTAATATCTGTGGTGGTGACATACTAACATGTGGTTTTTGGTTTTTAATTTTATGGAGGACTGATTCTGATGACTGGTTTGTAGGAATTCTATAGGATGGAATTCCTATAGGCAATTTTCCTTCAGAGCCCTTCGGTTTAAAGGAATGGTTTCTTATTCTTATGTAGGATTGGTTCCTATCCTCTCAAACGAAGAAAAACATTAGCTCACACCTAATGATTTTTTTTTAATCCTTTGAACCAAATGGCATCTCTTTTCCTATAGGTCATCCAATGCACCATCGTTCCTATGATTTTCCTATTCCTGGTTCATAGGATAGGACATAGGAACATGAAAATTATAGGGAGTGAGATAACATGTAGGAGTATGAGATGTCATTTGATGCATAGGATAAGAATTTTTCCACTGAGGCTAATGTTTTTTTTTTTTTGAAATGTAAAATATTGGTTCCTATCCTATACATAGGAATAGAAATCCGTTCCAACAAACCAAAGGGCTCAAAAGGATTTTTTTCCCCTTTGAAAATCCTATCATATAGAATTCCTACAAAAAAAAACCTGCAAACCAAAGGAGGCCTGCACTTTTTTGAGCGAAGGATTGACTTTTGTCCGTGTGTCTTTGTTCGATTTCTCAGGCCCTTTCTTTGGCAATGCAAGCAACATTTTTGTTGAAGTTAAACCGTTTCATCTGCAATCCCCACTAAATCACAGATTGCTGCTGCTTCACAGTTCTAAGCATGGCAGTGTGAACCAATCGTATTTGTTCATCAACATACAACCAAATCGACGAATAAATCTAATATCGCTTGATCCATTTATCAGCGGTCCTCAAATCTAATTTAAAATGTTTAAGTAATATTTCAACTGTCTCGGGCTCCTGGCTAGTATATGCTATGACATACACATGGCAATTTCCTTTTGGATAATTAGGCATAGAGCTTGATGAAAGTATGAAGGTCAAGGCATCATAGCAAAATGCACCTGAGAGGAAATGATAGGGTTTCAATTCTTGTCATTCACTGCTTGATATTACGGTCTAGCCTGTATCAGGTTCAAAACTGCTCCAGGTCTACCAATACAACTGTTTCAAATGAAAACACAAGGGAACTGTCCTCTACAATGAAGTCCTAAATGAATTGCTTTAAGGTACGAGGATAAGAAAACCAGCGCCGCCTCCATGAATGGACACCATCCTCTCGTCCTGCGGCCCCTCACCTGTGGAAAGAGCAACAGAAAACCTTAGACCGGTCACGATGTCAATATAGCAAAATAATTCACCAGGAGCAGAAGGAAAAAACATGTGCTAGCAGGTGTGACTAGGGGTTGCAGCAGACACATCAGGCCAATGATATTACTTGTGTGACGCACAACAATGATGCCAAGATTGTAATGATATGCACATGGATCGCCATTTCATTAAGCAATATTGCATACAGAATATGAACTCCACATGTCGTCAGAATTAAACATACCATACCAATTGATCAAATACAAAGCTGGGTAATATGTTTAATGTTTGAGGACGAGTCATTGCAATTTCGTAATTGGTGAAAGCAGCCCTCTTGGAATAGCAAGCAAAATGCAATGAAGCCTAACCAACTTGAATGGTTGACAACCATCTTCTATCATGAAATGTTGGGCTCGTGACTAACTTGTCTTAGCGCTGGTTAAGGGTTATAATCCAGGATTCAAGGTTTAGAATATATTTGCTATAAGTTCGACTTAAATAATTTGCAGGTTATCAAACAAAAATATTTGGCATATTTCAGTCTTATATACCATCAGAAGTATGTAGTTCAACAATGTATGATCACATGTTTTCCGAATCCTGAATCAGACACTCACAAATTAAAATGCAAATATAAGGAGGCACATGGTTTTCTGATATATCAGATGGATGTCGTTGACTGTGACCACATTAATACTTGAAAATATTAGCATACGGTTATTTAGAAGGACCTGGTGCATAAAATACTGCTTCCACATGCGGGCACACAAGCCTAACTTATCATCACCATGGTTCTACCTTTGCAATTTCATATAGGGTAGAGCAGGTCACTGAATGAAACATTGTCAAGATGATCAACACAGCGTAAATAATGAAAACCACAGTAAGCCTCTAAAGCAGATCAAACCAACTGTTCAAAGGATATAGCTTGGAAGTTTGCACTTCTAAACGCAGGCGAACAAAAAAAAGGCGCAAATAGAAGCATTTAATTTCATCAAGAATTGAGTATATAGAATAAAGAAAATAACTACCAGTGTATGGATAGTTAAATATAAGCACACATTGTTCAAGTTTGCACTGGCTGTTACAATGAAACATTTGACACAGAAGGGGCTGATGCATATACTACTTATAGTGGCTCCCTTAGGGCATCTACAGCCAGGCTCCTCAAATGCCCCCCTATACGTCCGGGCAGATGACCCGGTCAATGACCGGTTACGAAATCATGACCCAGACAGGCTCCTCAAACCAAGTAAGTCGCACCTCTAGGCTTCAATGCTGGATAAGGTAAACGTTGTAACTTGTGAGAGGCTAAGAGCACGAGAATACCCGGGCACCCGGCCAGAGCCCAAAAACCGGCTCCAAACCAAAACACTACTCCAGCACACAAAAAATGGAAATCACGTAAGCCACTAGAGTCAATTCAGCGAGCACTCATCTCAAAACTATGGCACCCTGGTGAAAACGAACCAAAATGACAATTCTCATCCAAACATAGCACCACGGGATCAATCACACTACCGAATAGAGACGAACAGAACAAACATATTTGTTCAGTTCTGCCAAGTAACCCATTCGATCTCACAGATCCACGATGCCATACCACAAGGGAGAATTTCACGACGGCGAATCGCACGCACAACGTCCACAGACACACGTATATCCGGATAACGGGCGCACAGAATTGCAGACGAAGAAACTAGATCCCAGATCGGAGGGAGGTGCGGGGAGCGAAGAAGTACCTGCGGAGGACCAAATCAGCCGGACCCGACGATGATGTTGTTGATGGGGATGAAGATGAGCTTGACGAAGAACCCGACGAAGCCCATGACGACGAACCCGATGGCCGTCCGAATGGCCACCTTGGTGAACTCTGCACACGCCAGCAAACGGTACGGCGTCAGATCTGGGCTGGAACTAAGACCGCCGCCGCGGCGGATCCGACGCGCCGGAGGAGATCGCCGGGTCCTTACCCTTTCGGTCGGGCTTGTGGCAGCGCTTGACGAGGCGGACGCTGTCCTTGGCGAACTCCCGGAGCGGGTCGACCACGGAGTCCACGGCGTCCATGGCTGCCTGCGGCGCGGGGAGGAGGGAGATCTCGCCGGAGAGGTGGGAGGCAGAAGGTGGAGGTGGGTTTGCTCGTGTCTGACGATGTGGATGGACGATGCGTGTTTAATGAGACATAAGTCTGCTGCTTTCTTAGATGGGCCTCCTGGGCTTGCAGACTGAAGAAAATGGACCAATTCGGGCTTCAGTGAGCCCAATTGCTTGCAGACTGAAGAAAATGGACCAACTTTCGAGTATCGTATTGCTGTTTGGGCTTCAGTGAGCCCAATTTTATTGTGTATATATATCTGGGTTCCTGTCCCTAAAAAAAAAAACTGGGTTCCCTTGGAAACGACGATATTCCAGGGAGCCCAAGCACTTCTCACGTACTGGCGCGTTAACAAACGTAGCAGTTGGAAGCCGTATGAGAAGAAGAGAGGCGATGGCTACTAGGGTTTTGACCGGCGGTTGCCTTCTCGCTGGTACCCTCGCGCTTCGCCGCGGCGAGGTTGGGGGGGGGGGGGGGGGGGGGGGGGCTCAGGTCCTTCCAGGGCATGTTTATAAGTTTTCAAGTATTGGTCTTTATGTTCTTGCGGAGGGTGCAATGCCGGTCAGAATAAAGTTACTTTGGTTCTTCTACTATTGTGATGATGATCATGTAGCATCACAAAGCCAGAGATGTCTTGTGTACGCAGGTCTGATCTTACGGAAGTTGGATTTTTGTCATTGCAGATGCGTTCATGCGGATATGATGAGTTTGTGTTAGTGTCTGGTGCTTTTGTTGGTATGATCTCTTGTGGTTTGGTGCGTTATCTGACATCTTGGTGAAGATTTTGTGGTTCGAGGACCTACACTACTAGGGATCGTCCCCGGCCCAAGCATGTTCCACGCTCACAACTTCCCATGTTTTTATATGTAGGGCCGCTCATAGAGCTTCAAAAACCTTTCAAGGTAGTCAAGTTCATGCAGGTATACGGATGGCGGTGCCACGACTTCAGACTGACCGCATTATCGTTATGGAAGCCTGGGTAATAATTCATGTTGCAAGGATTGTCACCACAAAGAATAATCCTTCAAGATTCTGTAATTTCTTGGGTCTATGGTCCAAAGCATTTGTACCGCAATGGTTGCCGAGTTTGAATAAAATTACACGTGACTCTAAAAAAGGTCATGCGCTTATTGGGCCGGTCCATGCTTTATTTTTTTATTTTCTTCAGGATTTTCTAATTTTAGAGAAAACATTACATATATTTATTTTCTAATAAAAGTTTAACATTTTCTGAAAAATCTGGAAATTTCTATATTTTTTTAAAATGTGAATATTTTCTGAAAAAACCCAAAAAAATTCGATTTTTTGAAATTTCTAAATTCCAACATTTTTATTTTTTTGTAAAAATAATGAATAAACCTTTTTTACAGTCAAATAATAAATAAATCTAAAAGGCAGTAACGGAAAAATAGAACGAAGAAAACCAAAGAATAACCCAGGCCAAGACCTCTAAAAGGTTCCTCGTGAAAATCCTGGCTAAATAGGCCGCCCCGTTCAATAGCTTGGTCTTTAGCTCTGTGCGATTGGCTAAATGGGTCGGCCACTTAGTTGCTTGCTCTTTAGCTCTATGCAATTGGCTAACAAAAATGCTACACCTATGAAAGCTTTGTACGTAACCTACGTAATTACCTTCCTCCCATAACTAAACTGCCCCCCTGATTTTAGGGTGGGCCCGTGCGCCCAATTAAAACCAATAAAAACCTACCAACTAATTACGTAGGCCTTTCCTTCATAAGTCGCTACGTAGGTGTAGCAAAGCCCATTGGCTAAATGGGCCGGTCACTCAGTTGCTTGGTCTTTAGCGAAGCCCGAGTGGGTCGGGCTAACCCTTTCGCTGTCTACTAAAAAATATTCTTGAAAATAACCTTTTTAGTAGACAAGTTGAACACGTTTCATTTTTCTCAAAAAAGTCGAACATGTTTCATATACACATTAAACATTTTCCAAATACACAACGAATGTTTGTCCGAATACATGTCGAACATTTTTTAAATAGACACTGGCCATTTTTTTAAAACACAATGAATATTTTAAACACACAATGAATATTTTTTGTGAGATGTGTGGACATTTCGTAAATGTGTATGAACATTTGATTTAAATGTAACAATTTTGTTATGTGTTATGAACATTTTTCAAACGCAATTTTTTGTCGCAAACAATTGCTTGGATGGTGCAAATATTTTCGACGAATTATGTGAGCAATGTTTTACATTTTCATGAACATACTTAGAACATGTCAAGACCATATTTCTAAACGGGCGGATAGTTTAAAATGACACGAGCACTCTTTTGAATGGTATGAGTTTTTTAAGAAAATTGCACGAAGAAATTTTAACATTTCAAGAATATTTTTTAGTAGACAGCGAAAGTTATTTTTTAGTAGATAGGGAAAATACATCCTACTACCGGGTGTAGTCACACCCATATCTCATATACTACCATGTGGTAGTATATACACTAATTTATTATTTTTAGTATGTTCATATACTATATCTAAGATACTTCAAAGCGAGTTGTATGAAAATATTGCAAGTGAGCCCATAGTTTTATTGTATTTGTGAAATACATACATATTTGTACGTAAAATGGAGTATGCTCAAAATATGGTACATACTACCAAAAAAGTAGTATATATACTACCTAAACATTCTTATATACTACATACTACACGTACATACACTCCAATATGATAAATACTACCTAGAACGTATGAAACAAAAGTGGGTGTAACTACACCCGGTAGTAGGAAAAATATGTTCTATATATATATATGTGTGCATATAATATTTGTAAATATAAATAAAAAAAGAAAAAGGATAAAACACACACGAACAAAGCAAGCGTAATTTTTTAGTGAGCGTAACTAATAATGGGCCGGCCTGGCACACATGATCCTTAAGGCGGCGGCCAACACTACGTTGCACAGAGCGACAAATAGGAAATGTCGATATTATCGGTGTTTCCCATTTTTGTTGATGTTGTTGTTGTTGTATGAAATAAATTGGCCCTGGGTGCGAACCAACCTGTGATTGGATGGTTAGAGGGGCAGTGGTATCCCCAGCCCAGCAGGGTTCAAGTCCTAATGCTTGCATTATTCCTGGATTTATTTCAGGATTTTCGGCGATGCGCTTTCAGTGGGAGGAGACGTTCCCGTCGACGATGAGACGCCTACGATGACTTCGTAAATCTCAAGATGATATGCTGGCTCAGTCTCTCGAAGGTGCTCATAGGGATGGGGTGTGCGTTCATAGGGGTGAGTGTATGCGCGTGTGTATGAGCGCTTGCGTCTGTACCGTGTTCAAAATAAATTGGCCCTGGGGATTTCTTGCAAAAATAAATCAAATAATGAATAAATTAGCCCGAGGGCTTTCCCAAAAAAATAATCTATGTTTGACTTTATCGTTGCTGCAACCTGCTTATTACCCCATGTTAGCAATGTGGACTCAGTTGGATATTTTTGATTCGTAATGGCTTGATCTTGGTATCAAACATTGGGTGCAATTTGTTGGAGGTAGAATCAGACTCCTTATTTGCTGCTGAAGCATTCCAGAAAGATGAGAAGTCCTACATATATAGTCGATCACGCGTGCAATTACCGCAAGGCTATGCAGTAGGGAGACGATCATGCATGCAATTACAGTTACAGAAATGCTTATGCTTTTAACTTGTCAAAAATTTGAGGAGTTTAAATTGGGAGCGACTAAATCTAAAGTGTTTGAGAAAATGATTCATGTTAGTTAGTTCTTTTACTGTTGCTAGACCTGCATCCAACGGTTCGCAGGTAGTTTTCTTGCTCGCAACCAACTTCTTCATGAAGCCACGATCCGATCCAGCCCTTGAATAACCTTCGACTCACTTGCCCCATCCGCCTGCCCACACAGAGCACCGCTCCACCCTCTCCTTGAACCTGTCAACCCCCACCGGCACCCCCCCCCCAGCAACACCCCAAACACACCCCACCCCCCCCCTACCCTCCCGGACGAGAAGCGGGCAGAGCGCGACGCCTCCATCGTCCAAGGCCAACACTCTAAACTCTCTGACCTCATGTTCCACGCGCCGATAGCCTCCACACCCGCACCAGTCAATCTGCTTCCTCGCCTCTACCTCGGACATCATAGCTCGCTACTGGTCCCAGCGCTTTCCTCGTTTTCGGCGAGATCCTGGCTCGGCCTCGTCAGAGTTGACTCACGTCATTGTGTTCCTCACGCCGCCCTCACCTTCGGCCTCGGGTGACACAGAAAATCGACTGACATGCGAAAATGTTTCAGGTACATGCATATTAGCAAATTCGGTTAAAATCTGAGGGAAAGGGCTGGAGAAAATGTAAGCAGTTCCATTAGGTACGTGCACTATGCAATTTTGGCTACCACGAGCACCGCACGTCAATCATTGCACTTTTCTGAAAGATCTAAAAATAATCTGTTTGAAAGATCTCAATTATTGCAGTTTGGATTGTACTGTAACGATGAGCACAGTACGCCACCTTTCATGGTCTGCTGGTGATACACTACGGTACACCACCAGCTAACAGAAAAATGGGTGACATCCCATCGACTCATGCAACCACCTAAACTTTCTACCACTGTTTATCACAGTGGGCGGAGTGTCTGATCTGACAGATAATGCGCATAAAAGAGCCAATGCAACGGAAGAAGGTATGCATGCGTGATCGGAGCCAAGATCGAGCAATCCACCGCGCGACTTCCCGAGAATCGACATGGTCTGCGACGAGAGCATGCCATTGGAACGCAAGAAGGTATGCGTGATCGGAGCCGGGATGGCCGGGCTGGCGTCAGCCCGCGAGCTGCGGCGAGAGGGCCACGACGTGACGGTGCTGGAGCAGAACGCCGACGTGGGCGGGCAGTGGCTGTATGACCCGAGGGGCGACGGCGCCGACGACCCGCTCGGCGCCGCGGAGCCGGTGAAGGTGCACAGCAGCTTGTACGCGTCCCTCCGCGTCATCAGCGCCAGGGAGAACATGGGCTTCACTGACTTCCACTTCGCGCCTAAGGATGGCCGCGACGGCCGCCGCTTCCCGGGTCACCGCGAGGTGCAGCTCTACCTCAAGGACTTCTGCGACGCGTCCGGGCTCATGGAGGCGGTCCGGCTCAACACGCGTGTCCTGCGCGTCGCCATGGCGGTGGCGCCGACGCGGCAGTGGACGGTGAGGTCCATACACGAGGGCACGGAGGAGGAGGAGGAGGAGGTCTTCGACGCCGTCGTCGTGGCGAACGGCCACTACTCGCAGCCGAGGCTGCCAAGCATACAGGGCATGGAGGCGTGGAGGGGGAGGCAGATGCACTGCCACTCGTACAGGGTGCCGGAGCCGTTCCGCGGCGACGTGGTGGTGGTGGTCGGGTGCGGGGCGAGCGGCAAGGACATCGCCATGGAGGTCCGCGGGGTCGCCAAGGAGGTGCACCTCGTGGCCAAGTCCATGGAGGAGATCACCCCCGGGCTCGCCAAAGTGCTCGCCAAGCATAGCGCCAACCTGCACCTGCAACTGCACGTACGTACTTACGTCTATTCCGTGCTCCAGTCAGTCACGTCGGTCGGTCTCCGCATGCAAAACGAAACGATTAATCCGTACAGGTGGAGCGTCTGTGCGAGGACGGGCGGGTGGTGTTCGGCGGCGGCGGCTCCGGCGTCCACGCCGACACCATCATCTACTGCACAGGGTACAATTACTCTTTCCCGTTCCTGGACACGGCGGGGGCGGTCACCGTCGACGACAACCGCGTCGGCCCGCTGTTCGAGCACGTGTTCCCGCGTCGCTGGCGCCGTCGCTCTCCTTCGTCGGCATACCCATAAAGGTTCGTGAAAGCATAGGCATTACAAAAGATCTTGATGATACTCCTCGTGGCGGAGCAGACATCTTGGGTTCTTTCTGACACGTACCAAAACAAATTGATGAATGCGTCTGGTTCGCAGGTATTTGCGCCCTGGTTCTTCGAGGCTCAGGCGAAATGGGTGGCGCAGGTGCTGTCGGGGAGGAGGACGTTGCCGCCGGAGCAGGAGATGATGCGGTCCGTGGAGGAGTATTACCGCGCCAGGGAGATCGCCGGCGTTCCCAAGAAGTACACGCACGACGTCTGCTTGTCCGAGACCATGCCCACGGTACGAACAACAAATTTAGCAGACTCCCTAAAAAGAATGGGGACCGACTATGCATCCTACCTGAAAAAAAAAACTTCTACCAGTCACTTCTATTCTAGACCGCCTGATCTTCATCCAAGGTTGTAAACAGACCTGGCACTGTTCGTATTCAACCTCTGGTTTCTTCTTCCTCCCGTGTAGCCTCCGGCCAGCCCAGGCCTAAGCGCTGCCTCCGCCCCCCGCGGCCGGCGGCTAGCACCACCTCGCCGCCCCGCTCTCCCCTCTACCTCTCCTCACCGCCGTGTTGGCCGCCGCCCCGGCCATTCCTCTAACCCCCGCCGCACCGGAAACAACTCCGATGATCCCCTGCACCCCACCACCCCCTAATATAAATAATTGGGCCATGGCTCCCCCTAAGATAGCTTCGCCGACGAGTTCTTCGGCGAGCTCCGGCATGAAGGAAGGAAGGAAAGAAGAAAGCGATTGATGCGAGCAAAAAATTTCGGTACCTGAGAATTAGCAAAACCAAAAAAGAAATTTTGGATTTGCTAATTCTCAGCCGACTCTCAGTCGACACATAGTTCCAATTCATCTGACGTTGAGGTCCATGTAAGTTTTTTTTTTTGGATCCCGATTACACCGGGACGTTCGTTTTTTGACCATGGCAAATCGAACGATTTTTATGGCAGTTTTTTTTTAAACTAGTTTTTTATGGCAGTTTTAGGATGACAAGTTTAGTTAGCAAGCATAAGAAATCCATGCTCAGTGTATTTTTTGCCAGAAAATTACCGTGTGTGTCAACTAAACTTGCTATCCTCGCATCACTAAAATTGCCGTCGAAAAAGTTTGATTTGCCATGGTCAAATCCCGATCGTTCGGGATTTATCATTTTGTTTTTCTAAGCAGAAACTACAAATTCTTTTGCACTAGTCTAGATGAACAATTTTTAATAACACATTGAACTTCTTTCCATATGTGTATTAAATTTTTTGTAAAATCTCGGTTGACTGACCACTAGTCGCGTCCAAAATTGTTTTAAAAACTTTAAAGCAAGTGTGTAAAGTCAGACTCAGTAAAACTACAACATTTATAATTTTTACCACCATGTGGAGCCTACTTGTCGATGTGATACACATTTTTTTTTACTTTTTTTTGTTTAACCTGCATTCTTCCCCCAACTACGTCGCAACAGTATCTTTGTCGTCTACCACTTTCCACACCACCGGCAAGCTCATGCCGAGGCACCGGTCGTAGGGAGTGCGGTGTGAAGCCCCTGGGCATCACAAGTGGGGAACAAAGCGGCGGCAGAAGGTGCACGATGGGCGACGACACACTCAACAACTTGGTGGAGCAAGGACGAGATGACCTCGTCATCGCTGGCCATGGCGGGATTCATACCGGCCGCCGACCTATCACTAGGTGGCGACGAGGGTGGGTGGTAGCGAAAACCAGTCAATGGTACCGGATGGTGGTAGTTGGGGCTAGTTCAGTGGCGTTGTGACGAACCCTCCCTCCATACCCCCAACACACACACACACACACACACACACAATCAATAGCGAGATCGTCTTCCTCAATCTCCGGCTCATCTTCCTCATCTGACCACCTTGCGTTCCACCGGCCGGCCCGCTTGCTCCCTCCCACCCCCTGCGGCTGGCGGCACTCCGGTGACCGCCTCGCCGGATCGCCCTCCCCCGAACCGCCCCTATCGCCGGTCTTGTCGCCGCCCCGGCCATCCCTGTAGCCCTGGGCAATGACCGGTTGTTCTCCGGAGTCCGGAGAACTTGCACCGCCGCCGTGCCCCCCCCCCCCCCCCCCCCACCACCGTTGTGCTCCCTCCCCCAAGAATAAATGATGGGGTAGCCTGCCAACGAGCTTCTTCCTCCCCTCCGGCAGTTTCGTCCTTATAGCGAAATTGACTGACCCAAAATCAAAACTCAGGCGACTGACATGTAGCTATTGTGGACATTTATACCTCCCCTCCCTCCCTACCCCCTATCCCCAACACACACACAAACTGTAGTTATAAAGTGATATTTATACCACCACCGCCTCCCCCAAATATAAATGCCAGACGACGGGTTTTAGAATAAATGGAGACGGTTTAGAGACTCTACCATCATAGATTTTTTGACCCCCTAACCTTTATATTAATCGTTTCTTAAAAGGTGGATAATTTAGTGACTCCATTAGAGTTGCTCAAGCAACGCTTGTATACCTAGCTAGCTGATCAAGATATTTACCTTCGGAGTATTTGTTTGTTCCTTTGATCTGCAGTACATGGATGATTTCGGGAGCAAGTACTGCGACTTCCCTCGCGTGGAGAGATGGCATCACGAGCTGGTCGTGTCGTTGTTTGCCAACATGAATGACAATCTCGAGACCTTCCGCGACGACTACCAAGACAGCGACTCCATCCGCAAGGGTGTGGAGGAGTGGCACTTGTCTGCACAACAGGCCCAAGCTGCTCCTGCTGCCAAAAAGATGCCGCTTGGTCTTTCGTGAACAAGCACAGTGGTCTGTGCACACCCTTCATGACATGGCGGGCCTTCCAGGCTTCCACAGTAATCATCGATATGTTTTATTCGTTTTCGTACTTATATAAATTGTACGATCTGGAAATGTCACAGATATAAATGCATTTGTGTGATTTATGATCTGTAGTAAATTAAGTTGCACACATACTCGGTGCAGGGGACGAGAGAGGTTTTTTCCGCCATTTTCAAAACAAAATATTTCTCAAACTGCTGAACACTTGAGTTAGTGATCAGACCTTATAAGTCACTCCCTCTTTAGTGATCTAAACGCTCTTATATTTCTTTACAGAGGGAGTACAAGATAGTTTCTTAGCCATCTTTGATGATTAAGTGGATTATATTATAATAAGTCTAGGAATGGAGGCCGAAGTGACATAATACCAAATCCCAAGTTTATGAATTATATACGAGGAATGAATATGGACCCCATATTTTAATGTTATGGTTAGATGTATATCTTAATTGTTCATAGCAGTTGTGGATGCTTGCTAAGTGTATACTCATAAGTATGTGAGTCAACGGTTTTGTAGCACATAAGCTTAGGCTCTATCCACACAACAACGATAAACAACAAAAGGTAATGCAATGGATTAAGGGTAATAACAACTACTCCCTCCGTCCCATAATATAAGAGCGTCTACATAAGCAAAACACATCAAACTTGCCCTCAACACAATTAATGTTTGAGCCACTTGTTGCACTTCTTTTCTTTTATTGATACTTCAATTCTTGCAACCTTACAATTAATCAAACAAACAACAACAACTCTTTCTAGCACTTGTAGTGATTCCTGGCTAATTTCCACGCATCAGATCCTTTTGCCACTCGCTGGGCTCGACACTTTCACTTATTGGAAAGATCTACAATTGACCCCCTATGCTTGTGGTGTATCAAGCCTCTTTTCTGGCGGCGTTTCTAGGGAGTGTGACGCTCTTGGTATGTGGACACCAGTCATGTGTGAATTTTACAGTCATAGTTTCTCTCGTCCAAAGTGGATATTCTTACATATTTTCTACTTTGTCACTTCAACCTCCCTGTAATCGATACAATTACAAATATGCATTCTTTAATTGTACCCTCCCAGAAATGGACATATTTAGGAGGGAGGGAATAAGGACATACACGCCAAGTACAAGAGGAGAGGATCATATCCATATAAAATGGGCTGCCATTGGAATCTCCATAAGTCAAGACGACCAACATTACGAGCGCAGAGGTGGCACCGCCTGCCATTGTCTCTATGATGTCAGCACAAGACTCCTTGATATTGGGCTCGAGGTTCAATTCACAAGTAGTCATCCTCAAAATGCCATTCCATCCTTAGACACTATATGAAGGAGAAAGAGAATACCCTAACGACTACTCAACCCTTCACCAGTCCCATCGTCATCGCTGCCACCATGTGTTGGGAAACATAGTGTAACATCCCCATGTTACCCCACTCTGGTTAAGCTACTTAACCTGCCATGTCATCATGTGTTGGGGAACGTAGTGTAACATCCCCATGTTACCCCATTCTGGTTAAGCTACTTAACCTGCCATGTCATCATGATCACTCTAATAAAATTTCATTAGAAAATATTTCTGTTGGAAATATGCCCTAGAGGCAATAATAAAATGGTTATTATTATATTTCCTTGTTCATAATAATTGTCTGTTATTCATGCTATAATTGTGTTATCCGGAAATCGTAATACATGTGTGAATACATAGACCACAACATGTCCCTAGTAAGCCTCTAGTTGACTAGCTCATTGATCAATAGATGGTTACGGTTTCCTGACCATGGACATTGGATGTCATTGATAACGGGATCACATCATTAGGAGAATGATTTGATGGACAAGACCCAACCCTAAGCCTAGCACTAGATCGTGTAGTTCGTTTGCTAAAGCTTTTCCAATGTCAAGTAACTTTTCCTTAGACCATGAGATTGTGCAACTCCCGGATACCGTAGGAGTGCTTTGGGTGTACCAAACGTCACAACGTAACTGGGTGGCTATAAAGGTGCACTACGGGTATCTCCGAAAGTGTCTGTTGGGTTGGCACGAATCGAGACTGGGATTTGTCACTCCGTGTGACGGAGAGGTACCTCTGGGCCCACTCGGTAGGACATCATCATAATGAGCTCAATGTGATCAAGGAGTTGTTCACAGGATGATGTGTTACGGAAACGAGTAAAGAGACTTGCCGGTAACGAGATTGAACAAGGTATCGGTATACCGACGATCGAATCTCGGGCAAGTATCGTACCGATAGACAAAGGGAATTGCGTACGGGATTGATTGAATCCTCGACATCGTGGTTCATCCGATGAGATCATCGAGGAGCATGTGGGAGCCAACATGGGTATCCAGATCCCGCTGTTGGTTATTGACTGGAGAGTCGTCTCGGTCATGTCTACGTGTCTCCCGAACCCGTAGGGTCTACACACTTAAGGTTCGATGACGCTAGGGTTGTAGGGAAAGTTTGTACGTGGTTACCGAATGTTGTTCGGAGTCCCGGATGAGATCCCGGACGTCACGAGGAGTTCCGGAATGATCCGGAGGTGAAGATTTATATATGGGAAGTTGTCATACAGTCACCGGAATAGTTTCGGGGGTTATCGGTATTGTACCGGGACCACCGAAAGGTGTCCGGAGGTCCACCGGGTGGGGCTGATTTACCCGGGAGGCCTAATGGGCTGTATATGGGAGGAAACCAGCCCCCTAGTGGGCTGGTGCGCCCCCCCAAGGGCCCATGGCGCCTAGGGTTGGGAAACCCTAGGGGAGGGAGCCTTCCACCTTGCTTGGGGGGCAAGTTTCCCTCCCCTGGCCGCCTCCCCTCCCCTCAGATTGGATCTGAGGGGGCCGGCCCCCTCTCCTCTTCCCCCTATAAATAGTGGAGGGGTGGGAGGGAGGCCATACCTCATCCCTGGCGCAGCCCCTCCCCTCTCCAACACCTCCTCCTCCTCCCGCGGTGCTTGGCGAAGCCCTGCAGGAATACCACGCAGCTCCAACTCCACCACGCCGTCGTGCTGCTGCTGGAGCTGTCCTCCCCAACCTCTCCTCCCCCCTTGCTGGATCAAGAAGGAGGAGACGTCTCCGCTCCGTACGTGTGTTGAACACGGAGGTGCCGTCCGTTCGGCGCTCGGTCATCAGTGATTTGGATCACGCGAGTACGACTCCATCAACCTCGTTCTCTTGAACGCTTCCGCTCGCGATCTACAAGGGTATGTAGATGCACTCCCCTCTCTCTCGTTGCTAGATGACTCCATAGATTGATCTTGGTGATGCGTAGAAAATTTTAAAATTCTGCTACGATCCCCATCAGTGGCATCATGAGCTAGGTCTATGCGTAGTATCTTGCACGAGTAGAACACAAAGTAGTTGTGGGCGTCGATTTGTCAATCTTCTTGCCGTTACTAGTCTTATCTTGATTCGGCGGCACTATGGGATGAAGCGGCCCGGACCGACCTTACACGTACGCTTACGTGAGACAGGTTCCACCGACTGACATGCACTAGTTGCATAAGGTGGCTAGCGGGTGTCTGTCTCTCCCACTTTAGTCGGATCGGATTCGATGAACAGGGTCCTTATGAAGGGTAAATAGAAATTGGCATATCACGTTGTGGTTTTGGCGTAGGTAAGAAATGTTCTTGCTAGAAACCTATAGCAGCCACATAAAAAAACTTGCAACAACAATTAGAGGACGTCTAACTTGTTTTTGCAGCAAGTGCTTTGTGATGTGATATGGCCAAAGGATGTGATGAATGATATATGTGATGTATGAGATGATCATGTTCTTGTAATAGGAATCACGACTTGCATGTCGATGAGTATGACAACCGGCAGGAGCCATAGGAGTTGTCTTAATTTATTATATGACCTGCGTGTCATTGAAATTCGCCATGTAATTACTTTACTTTATTGCTAACCGTTAGCCGTAGTAGTAGAAGTAATAGTTGGCGAGACAACTTCATGAAGACATGATGATGGAGATCATGGTGTCATGCCGGTGACGATGATGATCATGGAGCCCCGAAGATGGAGATCAAAAGGAGCGAAGTGATAATGGCCATATCATATCACTATTTTGATTGCATGAGATGTTTATCATGTTTTTGCATCTTATTTGCTTAGAACGACGGTAGCATATAAGATGATCCCTTACTAAAATTTCAAGAAAGTGTTCCCCCTAACTGTGCACCGTTGCGAAGGTTCGTTGTTTCGAAGCACTATGTGTTGATCGGGTGTGATAGATTCTAACGTTCGAATACAACGGGTGTAAGCCAGATTTACACAGCAATACACTTAGGTTGACTTGACGAGCCTAGCATGTACAGACATGGCCTCGGAACACAAGAGACCGAAAGGTCGAACATGAGTCGTATAGAAGATACGATCAACATGGAGATGTTCACCATTGATGACTAGTCCGTCTCACGTGATGATCGGACACGGCCTAGTCGATTCGGATCATGTATCACTTAGATGACGCGAGGGATGTCTATCTGAGTGGGAGTTCATTACATAATTTGATTAGATGAACTTAATTGTCATGAACTTAGTCTAAATGTTACATATCTATCTTGTAGATCAAATGGCCAACGCTAATGTTACCCTCAACTTCAACGCGTTCCTAGAGAAAAACAAGCTGAAAGACGATGGTAGCAACTATGCGGACTGGGTCCGTAACCTGAGGATTATCCTCATAGCTGCCAAGAAATCATATGTCCTTGAAGCACCGTTAGGTGACCCACCTACTCTCCCAGCACTGCCAGACGATTTGAACGTTTGGCAGACACGCACCGATGATTACTCCTTCGTTCAGTGCGGCATGCTCTTCAGCTTAGAACCGGGGCTCCAAAAGCGTTTTGAGCATCACGGAGCATATGAGATGTTCAAAGAGCTGAAAATGGTTTTCCAAGCTCATGCCCGGATCGAGAGATATGAAGTCTCCGATAAGTTCTACAGCTGTAAGATGGAGGAAAATAGTTCTGTCAGCGAGCACATACTCAAAATGTCTGGGTTGCACAGCCGCTTGTCTCAGCTGGGGATTAATCTCCCGGATGACGCGGTCATTGACAGAATCCTCCAGTCGCTTCCACCTAGCTACAAGAGCTTTGTGATGAACTTCAACATGCAGGGAATGGAAAAGACCATTCCTGAGGTATATGCGATGCTGAAGTCAGCGGAGGCAGAGATCAGAAAGGAACATCAAGTGTTGATGGTGAATAAAACCACTAAGTTCAAGAAGGGCAAGGGTAAGAAGAACTTCAAGAAGGACGGCAAGGGAGTTGCCGCGCCCGGTAAGCCAGCTTCCGGGAAGAAGTCAAAGAATGGACCCAAGCCTGAGACTGAGTGCTTTTATTGCAAGGGAAACGGTCACTGGAAGCGGAATTGCCCCAAGTACTTAGCAGATAAGAAGGCCGGCAATACCAAAGGTATATGTGATATACATGTAATTGATGTGTACCTTACCAGCACTCGTAGTAGTTCCTGGGTATTTGATACCGGTGCGGTTGCTCATATTTGTAACTCAAAGCAGGAACTGCGGAATCAGCGTAGACTGGCAAAGGACGAGGTGACGATGCGCGTCGGGAATGGTTCCAAGGTCGATGTGATCGCCGTCGGCACGCTACCTCTGCATCTACCTACGGGATTAGTTTTAAACCTCAATAATTGTTATTTAGTGCCAGCTTTGAGCATGAACATTGTATCTGGATCTCGCTTAATGCGAGATGGCTACTCATTTAAATCCGAGAATAATGGTTGTTCTATTTATATGAGAGATATGTTTTATGGTCATGCCCCGCTGGTGAATGGTTTATTTTTATTGAATCTCGAACGTGATGTTACACATGTTTATAATGTGAATGCCAAGAAATGCAAGGTTGATAACGATAGTCCCACATACTTGTGGCACTGCCGCCTTGGTCATGTCGGTGTTAAACGCATGAAGAAACTCCATGCAGATGGACTTTTGGAGACTCTTGATTATGAATCATTTGACAGATGCGAACCATGCCTCTTGGGCAAGATGACCAAGACTCCGTTCTCCGGAACAATGGAGCGAGCAACCAACTTATTGGAGATCATACATACTGATGTGTGTGGTCCAATGAGTGTTGAGGCTCGCGGTGGTTATCGTTATGTTCTCACCCTCACCGATGATTTGAGTAGATATGGGTATGTCTACTTGATGAAGCACAAGTCTGAGACCTTTGAAAAGTTCAAGGAATTTCAGAATGAGGTTGAGAATCAACGTGACAAGAAAATAAAGTTCTTACGATCAGATCGTGGAGGAGAATATTTGAGTCATGAATTTGGCACGCACTTAAGGAAATGTGGAATTGTTTCACAACTCACGCCGCCTGGAACACCTCAGCGTAACGGTGTGTCCGAACGTCGTAATCGCACTCTATTGGATATGGTGCGATCTATGATGTCTCTTACTGATCTACCGCTATCTTTTTGGGGTTATGCTTTAGAGACTGCCGCATTCACTTTAAATAGGGCACCGTCAAAATCCGTTGAGACGACACCGTATGAATTATGGTTTGGTAAGAAACCTAAGCTGTCGTTTCTGAAAGTTTGGGGATGCGATGCTTATGTGAAGAAACTTCAACCAGAGAAGCTCGAACCCAAGTCGGAAAAATGCGTATTCATAGGATACCCTAAGGAAACTATTGGGTATACCTTCTACCTAAGATCCGAGGGCAAGATCTTTGTTGCCAGGAATGGATCCTTTCTAGAGAAAGAGTTTCTCTCGAAAGAAGTAAGTGGGAGGAAAGTGGAGCTTGATGAGATGACCCTCGAACCGGAGAGTAGCGCAGCACAGGAAAATGTTTCTGTGGAGCCTGCACCGGCTAGAGAGGAAGTTAATGATAATGATCATGATCAAGCTACCACTGAACTTCGAAGGTCCACAAGGACACGTTCCGCACTAGAGTGGTACGGCAATCCTGTCCTGGAAATCATGTTGTTAGACAACAGTGAACCTTCGAACTATGAAGAAGCGATGGCGGGCCCGGATTCCGACAAATGGCTTGAAGCCATGAAATCCGAGATAGGATCCATGTATGAAAATGAAGTATGGACTTTGACTGACTTGCCCGATGATCGGCAAGCCATAGAAAATAAATGGATCTTTAAGAAGAAGACTAACGCGGATGGTAATGTGACCATCTATAAGGCTCGGCTTGTCGCTAAGGGTTATCGACAAGTTCAAGGGGTTGACTACGATGAGACTTTCTCACCCGTAGCGAAGCTGAAATCCGTCAGAATCATGTTAGCAATTGCCGCATACTATGATTATGAGATATGGCAAATGGACGTCAAAACGGCATTCCTTAATGGTTTTCTTAAGGAAGAGTTGTATATGATGCAATCGGAAGGTTTTGTCGACCCTGAGAATGCTGACAAGGTATGCAAGCTCCAGCGCTCAATCTATGGGCTGGTGCAAGCATCTCGGAGTTGGAACATTCGCTTTGATGAGATGATCAAAGCGTTTGGGTTCACACAGACTTATGGAGAAGCCTGTGTTTACAAGAAAGTAAGTGGGAGCTCTGTAGCATTTCTCATATTATATGTGGATGACATACTGCTGATGGGAAATAATATAGAATTCTTGGAAAGTATAAAGGCCTACTTGAATAAGTGTTTTTCAATGAAGGACCTTGGAGAAGCTGCTTATATATTAGGCATCAAGATCTATAGGGATAGATCGAGACGCCTCATAGGTCTTTCGCAAAGCACATACCTTGATAAGATATTGAAGAAGTTCAATATGGATCAGTCCAAGAAGGGGTTCTTGCCTGTATTGCAAGGTGTGAGATTGAGCACGGCTCAATGCCCGACCACGGCAGAAGATGTAGAAGAGATGAGTGTCATCCCCTATGCCTCAGCCATAGGGTCTATTATGTATGCCATGCTGTGTACCAGACCTGATGTAAACCTTGCAGTAAGTTTGGTAGGTAGGTACCAAAGTAATCCTGGCAAGGAACACTGGACAGCGGTCAAGAACATCCTGAAGTACCTGAAAAGGACTAACGATATGTTTCTCGTATATGGAGGTGACGAAGAGCTCGTCGTAAAGGGTTACGTCGACGCTAGCTTCGACACAGATCCGGATGACTCCAAGTCACAAACCGGATACGTGTATATTTTGAATGGTGGAGCGGTAAGCTGGTGCAGTTGCAAGCAAAGCGTCGTGGCGGGTTCTACATGCGAAGCGGAGTACATAGCAGCCTCGGAGGCAGCACACGAAGCATTATGGATGAAGGAGTTCATCACCGACCTAGGAGTCATTCCAAATGCGTCGGGTCCAATGGCTCTCTTCTGTGACGACACTGGAGCTATTGCCCTTGCCAAGGAGCCCAGGTTTCACAAGAAGACCAGGCATATCAAGCGTCGCTTCAACTCCATACGTGAACATGTTCAAGATGGAGACATAGATATTTGTAAAGTGCACACGGATTTGAATGTAGCAGATCCGTTGACTAAACCTCTTCCACGAGCAAAAATGATCAACACCAGAACTCTATGGGTGTTCGATTCATCACAATGTAACTAGATTATTGACTCTAGTGCAAGTGGGAGACTGTTGGAAATATGCCCTAGAGGCAATAATAAAATGGTTATTATTATATTTCCTTGTTCATGATAATTGTCTGTTATTCATGCTATAATTGTGTTATCCGGAAATCGTAATACATGTGTGAATACATAGACCACAACATGTCCCTAGTAAGCCTCTAGTTGACTAGCTCATTGATCAATAGATGGTTACGGTTTCCTGACCATGGACATTGGATGTCATTGATAACGGGATCACATCATTAGGAGAATGATGTGATGGACAAGACCCAACCCTAAGCCTAGCACTAGATCGTGTAGTTCGTTTGCTAAAGCTTTTCCAATGTCAAGTAACTTTTCCTTAGACCATGAGATTGTGCAACTCCCGGATACCGTAGGAGTGCTTTGGGTGTACCAAACGTCACAACGTAACTGGGTGGCTATAAAGGTGCACTACGGGTATCTCCGAAAGTGTCTGTTGGGTTGGCACGAATCGAGACTGGGATTTGTCACTCCGTGTGACGGAGAGGTACCTCTGGGCCCACTCGGTAGGACATCATCATAATGAGCTCAATGTGATCAAGGAGTTGTTCACAGGATGATGTGTTACGGAAACGAGTAAAGAGACTTGCCGGTAACGAGATTGAACAAGGTATCGGTATACCGATGATCGAATCTCGGGCAAGTATCGTACCGATAGACAAAGGGAATTGCGTACGGGATTGATTGAATCCTCGACATCGTGGTTCATCCGATGAGATCATCGAGGAGCATGTGGGAGCCAACATGGGTATCCAGATCCCGCTGTTGGTTATTGACCGGAGAGTCGTCTCGGTCATGTCTACGTGTCTCCCGAACCCGTAGGGTCTACACACTTAAGGTTCGATGACGCTAGGGTTGTAGGGAAAGTTTGTACGTGGTTACCGAATGTTGTTCGGAGTCCCGGATGAGATCCCGGACGTCACGAGGAGTTCCGGAATGGTCCGGAGGTGAAGATTTATATATGGGAAGTTGTCATACAGTCACCGGAATAGTTTCGGGGGTTATCGGTATTGTACCGGGACCACCGAAAGGTGTCCGGAGGTCCACCGGGTGGGGCTGATTTACCCGGGAGGCCTAATGGGCTGTATATGGGAGGAAACCAGCCCCCTAGTGGGCTGGTGCGCCCCCCCCCCAAGGGCCCATGGCGCCTAGGGTTGGGAAACCCTAGGGGAGGGAGCCTTCCACCTTGCTTGGGGGGCAAGTTTCCCTCCCCTGGCCGCCTCCCCTCCCCTCAGATTGGATCTGAGGGGGCCGGCCCCCTCTCCTCTTCCCCCTATAAATAGTGGAGGGGTGGGAGGGAGGCCATACCTCATCCCTGGTGCAGCCCCTCCCCTCTCCAACACCTCCTCCTCCTCCCGCGGTGCTTGGCGAAGCCCTGCAGGAATACCACGCAGCTCCAACTCCACCACGCCGTCGTGCTGCTGCTGGAGCTGTCCTCCCCAACCTCTCCTCCCCCCTTGCTGGATCAAGAAGGAGGAGACGTCTCCGCTCCGTACGTGTGTTGAACACGGAGGTGCCGTCCGTTCGGCGCTCGGTCATCGGTGATTTGGATCACGACGAGTACGACTCCATCAACCCCGTTCTCTTGAACGCTTCCGCTCGCGATCTACAAGGGTATGTAGATGCACTCCCCTCTCTCTCGTTGCTAGATGACTCCATAGATTGATCTTGGTGATGCGTAGAAAATTTTAAAATTCTGCTATGATCCCCATCAATTTCAACTTCAATTTCAAATTACAAATGGGAGTCAAATAAATATTTCTTCAAATGGCGAAACTAAAATGTCCATAATGCTGCAAATAATCCTAAGGTAATTATAGAATTGAAACCAACTTCAGATAAATTCCCAGAATGCCCCTGGACATTTACAACAGTAGTCCAGCAGCATTTAAATTTGTCTTTTCAATTCCTAATAATACCTAACCTATTCCTTTTGCCTCCAAAATAATTGTGGCACTGCCTAAAATTATGTTGGATTTATTGGGTCTAGTTCCATATTTTCTCAACACCAATTGGATGCCCAATTAATTACTTTTCCCTCTCTGGTAATAAATAAAAAAAGAGAAAAGCAGAAAAATAGAAAAGGGGAGGAGGAACTACCCACTTACCTGGTGCGGCCCAGTCCACCTCCCTCACCTACCCCTCTCTGCATGTCGACGCCGCCATGGTCGAGCGCACCCGCGCCGATCCCAGCTCGCCACGGCGACGCCCGAAGCCGGCTGAGGGGATAAGGGAGACCCCGTTCCTCTCCCCTGGCCACATCTCCCTCGCTCCCACTCACATCGCCCCTCTTTCCCTCTCCACCTCTCCCTCTCCGTCGATTTGGAGAGGGGCCGACGCGTTCGACGCCGTCGCGGCAGCGCCACCGCGGCCACCGTCCTCACCGCGCCTGCAGCTCGTGTCCACGGGCTCCGTCGGTCATCGCCTCGTCGTCCGGTGCCTCAACTGGAGCCGGGGAGCAGCGTGGCGACCGCCCCGACTCGTCCTCTTCTTCGGCTCGTCGTCGTCAGTTTCTTCAACGCCGACGACCGCGGCCTTCCCCTGCGCTACTAAGCACCTCAAGGGCCTCCGTGAGCCGCACTGTAAGCCGCCGCGTCGAGCCCCTCTCTTTCTCCCCTTCTCCGCACTCGTAGCCGTCGATTTTCTTCATAGCCGAACCGCCGCCGCTCGAGCTCATCGCCGGCGAGCTCCCGGTGACCATTTGGTCATACGGCCGTGCCCATTGAGCTCGCCCGCGCGCATAGATGCTCTCTGGCCTATCCATTTGACTCGAACGTGCCCGCATCTCCATTTGCCATCACGCCCGAGCGCCGTCGTCCGCCTTTGTGGTCGCCGCCGTCACTCCGGTGCGTCTCCGGCGACGTCACCACCCCCACTCGACGCGGTGCACTTGACTCGTTCGAACGCAAGTAGCGGCGCTCGATTCCGTGCCCCGTAGCCATTTTCCGAAGATCTCCGGCGAGCACGCCGCCGCGGAGAGCTCGTCGGAGCGATCCCGGCGGCCCCGCCAGCGTGGCAAGGCGTGGGGCCCGCCAACGGTCGCTGCCAGTGGGCCCCTGGCCTTCGGTTGACTTCGTTGACCGGGGTCAACGCCATCACTGTTCACCTCTCTCTCTGACGTGTGGGCCCTCTGCTAATTAGTTTAAATAAAACATTTTTAATAACTAAAATTAATTAGATAAACTTAATTATCCACTGACAGGTCAGGCCCACACCCCTAATTAGTTAGATAGATTAGTTTAACACTCTGTTAAGCCAACAGAGGCTGACATGTGGGTCCCACTGGACCCACATGTCAGGATTGACCTGGTCAGCGTCTCCGTTGACTGCTGACATCATCACGTAGTCATGCTGACGTCATAAATCATTTCTGTTAATAAAAATAATTCCAGAAAATCATTTAAACTTCGAAAATTAATAACTTTTAAACCGCAGCTCAGATCGAAAAAGTTAAATGAAAGTTGCTCAGAACGACGAGGCGAGTCTAATCGTGCCGTCTGTTCCTCTGTCAGAACCTCCTACGTAGGATAACTCGTAACCCCGAGCCCGAGTCCGACAGATGAATAATGCACACACCCCGGTTATTAAATCCCAGAATAATCCTAAACATGATTAAAGTGACTTAGATGCATATTTAGGCAACCCTACACTGCATCATAGCATCGCACGCACTGTGTTGCATCTATTTGCATTATATTTACTTGTTTCCTCCCCCTCTTCTCTTTCGGTAGACCCCGACGTTGCCGTAGCTTCTGAGGCAGACGCCGCTCCGGAGTACGACTATGTCCCCGACGACCCTGCCCTTGCCGTCGAGCAGACAGGCAAGCACCCCCATTTTGAGCATTTCGATATCGCTCACTCTCTTCTCTCTTATGCTTGCATTAGAAGTTACTACTGCTACTGTTGTCCTACATCTGCTGCATAGCCTGTTTTATTGTAGCCTACTTTTGATACCTGCCTGTTCTCCTAAACTGTTTAGTATAGGATGGGTAGAGCCTGATAAGAGACCCACTTGTCCCGACTGCCCCGCTGGACTCTCAGAAGACCCGAGCAACGGGATTGAAGATTAGAACCTGGCACCACACGTCACTTCCCCTAAGATGCTCGACACTACTGGGTTACTATCGAGTGCCGAGGGTGATACCTCGTCAGCACTTATGATGATAACCTTGTAGGTTAGTTAATCGGTCGTGGTAAGCGAGGGTGATTCCTCCTACACCACCCCCGATAACGACATCGTCGTGCAACTGTTCAAGTGTGGACCTCGAGGGTGATACCTCCTTCGTTCACCTTGACGAGAACATCAGGTGGGACTCCATCGAGGGTGATTCCTCAGGGTTCCCCCTTGGTGTCAGACACACAGAGACTTTGGATACTATGACTGATCACTGAACTTTGATACTAAAGACGGGTCGGCCCTGAGGGGTACCCGCGCGAGCATGAATGCGAAGTGATGTGGAGTCGGGTTGACCTGAGAGGTGCCCGCGAGATATCTACGAGGCGTGGCCGGGCATTCCTAGCCCTTGCCGCAAGTCCTTGAGACGGGGCGACGGGGTCACATCGATCGTGAGTCTCTGCTCGTTACCGCGCGCTCCTAATCCACTACGGTTTGGATATTTGATCCGAGGGGCCTCTGGCCCGATAGCACTAACCATCACATGGGCATAGTATGGGCGTTCTGCGTCGTATACTTCAGCCGAAGCTTAATAGACGTCAGCAACTGAGCGGCACACGCTGGGTTGGACTGGGAACGCAACCGCGCTTGTATTAAGGGGTTGCTAGGTCTGCTCACCGGCGGTGTACGCAACGTGCAGGAGCGTCCGGGGCGATGGCCCAAGACCCCTGGGGGCATAGATTAGTCCGGCGTGCTGACCCCTCTGTTAAGTATTTGGTCGGGTTGCGGCGTGTTGCTTAGCCGAGGCCGGGCATGACCCAGAAAAGTGTGTCCAGCCGGAGTTAAGCGAGTGTGGTGGGTAAGTTGGTGCACCCCTGTAGGGAAGAAACTTCTATCGATAGCCTGTCCTACGATAACGGACACTCGGAGTTGTATCCCGATCGGTACAACTAGAACATGACATGAGATGAGAACTGGATAGTACGGCTCTGGGATTGCTTTCTCGCAGGGAGTCGAGGAAGAATCTCTGGCCGAGGTTGATGACATTACTGCTATAATTTACATTATGTTATTCTGCTCTCTTCTAATGCTGCGAGACCGTTGAAGATGCTGAAGATGCTAGTCTTCGATAGGACTAGGCTTTCCCCCTCTATTCTGGCATTTCTGCAGCCCAGTCCACATATACAGCCATCCTTTGAAAATATTGCATATGTAGTGTAGATCCTTGCTTGCTGAGTACTTCAGATGAGTACTCACGTTTGCTTTATTTTCCTTTTTTCCCCTTTATTCCTTTGTCGCATCCAGATGACGGAGCCCCGGAGCAAGTCGCCCCCGTCGACGACCACTTCTACTACCAGCCCGGAGAGTACTACTACTACGAGGAGCCGACTGACGACCAGGAGTAGGATCGGAGGGTCCAGGGCAGGAGGCCTACGCCTTTCGATCGTAGCTTTTTATTTTGCCCCGCCTCTGTGAAGGCTTATCTTCTATTCTGTAATATATCTGTACTCAGATATCTGATGCTTCTGCTGACGCTTGTATGCCATCGAGCTATGTATTCTAGCCCTCGAGGCCTTGGCTTGTAATATAAAGCTTGTATGACTTTATTTATGCTTTAGAGTTGTGTTGTGATATCTTCAAGTGAGTCCTTAGGCTTGATCGTGTGCATTTGCGTGTATGATTAGTGCACAATTAAGCCGGGGTCGTCACAGGTTGGTATCAGAGCCGACTGCCCCTAGGAATTCCCCTTTCCAACTCCTTGGCCGAAGTTGAGTCTAGTGGTCCAAAACTGTTTTACTAACTTGGCTGTGTGGCTTACGGGCCCACGTCGCCAACTGGGTGGTATTATGATCTTTTATTCCTCATCTATACTCTGGGACTCTGATCTCTCTTCTATTCGGGTTAAATGATTTTGCTAACTCTGGCATTAGGATCTCGTAACCCCTTCCTCCCGGAGAGCCCCTTCACCACAGATGGTCGCCTGCTTTATCAGAAGACTCCGACTATACTCCTCGAAGTTCGGAGACCCTGTGCCCACTGCCTTGTAGTTCCCGACCACCGATAAACTCCGACGAATAACTACTTACACTTATCGCACATATATTCATTCCAGTTACTCTTTGGTTCCATCCGACATATCGAAATACTATCCGACATTTCGACAATTCTCTGAACCTCTGCCGGGCAGCTTCTTTCGCTCTACGGTTAGTTACTCACAGTACCGGGGATCCGATCCTCCCCAGTTGTTCCTGTGATTCCTAAAACACTTTGAAATATCGTCTGATCTTCCGAGAATCCTCTACAGCCTATTGCCCTTAAAATTCTTACTTGCTTACCTTATGGTTAGCTTCCTATGTCTAGTAATCTTCGTTGACATTCCTTGTCAATGCCATTTGCGTCCCTTAATACAATCTGCTGCGAACGCTTTCTATCATCCGTCAATTCCTAGAATTTGTCCTTCCGGCTCATTCACCGTTTCGGTCATGAGCTGGTTTTCGGCCAATCAAGTATTGGTTGATTGTCCAACTAAGCATGTATAAATCACTCCTCCCTCTGCCCAGGTGAACTAATTGTCACTCCTGGCTTTGGAAATCGTGAACCCTCTGAATTTTATACTTGGGTTGTTCAAGTGCTTCCTTAATTTGATATGCTTGCCTCCCGTCTTTTCTTGAAGGACTCTCATGCGGAACCAGTCGTTAAAACCTTACCCCGTTAGTTCTCACGGATTACTTGATTCCTTTTGTGGACAGTTATCCGACCGATTCCTTTCTATACTAAGAACCTTATCGGTTCCTTCCCCGATGACATTGCCTTTGGCACTAAAGTATTCTTTACTTCTTGCCGTCTGTATAACCGCCCTGCTTGCATGGCACGGAGAGGTAGTACATTCCTTCTCCTTATTGACTTGGGACTGACTATTGACTAGGACATGTCCCGTAACCATGGGTGGAGATCTCTGCAAGATGGAACGCTAAAGTTGTCCATCTAGTTCTATTCAACCTACTCGTCTTTGATCAGAGCTTTTGCTTCTGATCCTTCGTTTCTGAACCATAACTCCTTTGAACTTAAACGTCGGATTATTCCGATGTTTCTATAATCTGATGCCGTTACATTCTTTCTTCTTCTGGTTGAGTACCGTTACTCACCTCAGATCCTTTGTCGTCTAACTGATCTTTTGGTTGGGTTAATATCCGACAGTATCCTTCTTATTCAAACATCTTGTGAGTTCTACCCTGATACTTAATGCCTTGGTAAATTGTATCATCTGCTTTGACTTCGATACTCTGCTTTCAAACTCGCATCTCTTGCTTTGGCTGATGGTTGTATGGATACGTAGAATTGTCCCGATGGGTTGCATCTATGCTCCTGCCATCAGCGAGAACCCAGAAACTTCTACGAGGTATATTCTTCTGGTGCGTTACCAGATAATTCTCAGCACTACAATTTCTTCGAAAACGAGAAGTGATTGAAAGGTTGTGCATTGAAGAAGTGGGGGTTGACCTTGAACCTTTGTGTTCATGCCCATGGACCCGATGCAGAACTTATCATGGAAGCTGCTCGTAAAAATAAATTGTTCCCTTGGCATAAGTTCATCTCGTATCTATGAATTGATCCCTTGCAAACATGGTTCCGACCATATTTCCTCTTTGAGTTCATTTCCCGGATAAGTTAAAATACGTGTCCTCTGCAGATCATTTTCCCCGTCCAACCTCTGCTCCGACTTACCTTCCGGTGTTACCCCTAGTACTTGTTACTGGGAAGTCTAACACCCCATCACATCATCCCTAGCCTGATCGGCTAATTTTTTATCGTGCCAACTTTCAACTGTGCTACCTGGACCTTATGCCCGGAGCAACTTCCGACGATGAGCGAAGCTTACGTTGGTCCTCCTCATCTTATCATTTTATCTCGAGCAACAAGTTTGATTTCGAGCTTGTGTCGTATCCATGGTTCCAATAAACTTTTCGCCTCATCGTTCCTTACAGTTGATGTCGTCACTGTTCGATGGCATCTTCATAGAGCCTCCCGACAAATGTGATGTGATCATCGCCCATATTTGACTTGTTCCAAGTTATCGATTAAATTCATGGTGAGAATTATCATCCTTGCTCTTCGATGATTTGTGTTATCATCGATGACAACCTTGACCTTCGACCAACACAAACCTGGTTGTGTTTGGTTATTCCTTACGTTCCGAGATACCCTTGTAATTGTTTCTCGGTACCACTTGAGATCTTCGAACCCAATCTTTACTTGACACCATATCATTGCTGCCTCGAAGCATGACTGTGTTATTCCGAACTCTAGCATGAACATTGGAAGCACATTGCCAAATGTGTCTCGATCAATTATCCAAACACCGTTGTATGGGTAATATCATGATTCATCCCTCGCCCCTTTCCCTAAAAGCTTTTGAAATTGCTGTCCCATCATGTATATCTTGCTCCGCTTTTCCTTGGACAGGATATACCCCTAAATCTTGTGTGGAAACACATTTTTCCTTTCCATTGTTTTGTTTAACCTTTCTTGAAATCTAATTTATCTGAGCAGAGATAACTCCCTGCTTATGAAAACACCTCGAGGTACAATTCGGTCAGTACGACCCTGTTACAATTGTTGATGATATACCGGTAACCACCGATGGACGAGAACTTTGCCTATTGGTCCGCCTCGTTTTAACGAGCAGGAAAATGGTTCTTTTCGTCCCTCGCCCTTGGTACCAGCGTTATTGCCAACATAACTGACAGGCTATCCTCTGACATACCTTGTTTAACGGATCATGAAAGACGTCACCGTTTTTCCAAATTTTAGCCCACATGGTGGGCCCATAACCCACAGTTCCACAGGATCGGAACCTGACTCTCCTGTACATCCTTGATTCCGAAGTACCCTCTTACTCTTGACTATGTGTATTAACCCGAGTCACCCCTCGAGAGATGATCTACTTCCGATACCCTGAACCCCTATTCACACTTCGATCAGGTATCGATCGAATGTCCATTTGCTTGATACTTCTTATTGTACCTTCATACTATGCTCTCGATGTTTCCTTAAATTTCAATTCGAGAGATATTTTCCGCCACATCCCCTGAGTTAAACACCAGATAACCGACCTTGCAAATGTCAGTTCCCCCAAAGTTACTTTTCTTCCCCACTTAAATCTCGGGACGAGATTTCTTGTAGTGGAGGAGATTTGTAACATCCCCATGTTACCCCACTCTGGTTAAGCTACTTAACCTGCCATGTCATCATGATCACTCTAATAAAATTTCATTAGAAAATATTTCAACTTCAATTTCAAATTACAAATGGGAGTCAAAAAAATATTTCTTCAAATGGCAAAACTAAAATGTCCATAATGCTGCAAATAATCCTAAGGTAATTATAGAATTGAAACCAACTTCAGATAAATTCCCAGAATGCCCCTGGACATTTACAACAGTAGTCCAGCAGCATTTAAATTTGTCTTTTCAATTCCTAATAATACCTAACCTATTCCTTTTGCCTCCAAAATAATTGTGGCACTGCCTAAAATTGTGTTGGATTTATTGGGTCTAGTTCCATATTTTCCCAACACCAATTGGATGCCCAATTAATTACTTTTCCCTCTCTGGTAATAAATAAAAAAAGAGAAAAGCAGAAAAATAGAAAAGGGGAGGAGGAACTACCCACTTACCTGGCGCGGCCCAGTCCACCTCCCTCACCTACCCCTCTCTGCGTGTCGACGCCGCCATGGTCGAGCGCACCCGCGCCGATCCCAGCTGGCGACGCCCGAGGCCGACTGAGGGGATAAGGGAGACCCCGTTCCTCTCCCCTGGCCACATCTCCCTCGCTCCCACTCACATCGCCCCTCTTTCCCTCTCCACCTCTCCCTCTCCGTCGATCTGGAGAGGGGCCGACGCGTTCGACGCTGTCGCGGCAGCGCCACCGCGGCCACCGTCCTCACCGCGCCTGCAGCTCGTGTCCACGGGCTCCGTCGGTCCTCGCCTCGTCGTCCGGTGCCTCGACTGGAGCCGGGGAGCAGCATGGCGACCGCCCCGACTCGTCCTCTTCTTCGGCTCGTCGTCGTCAGTTTCTTCAACGCCGACGACCGTGGCCTTCCCCTGCGCTACTAAGCACCTCAAGGGCCTCCGTGAGCCGCACTGTAAGCCGCCGCGTCGAGCCCCTCTCTTTCTCCCCTTCTCCGCACTCGTAGCCGTCGATTTTCTTCATAACCGAACCACCGCCGCTCGAGCTCGTCGCGGCGAGCTCCCGGTGACCATTTGGTCATACGGCCGTGCCCATTGAGCTCGCCCGCGCGCATAGATGCTCTCTGGCCTATCCATTTGACTCGAACGTGCCCGCATCTCCATTTGCCATCACGCCCGAGTGCCGTCGTCCGCCTTTGTGGTCGCCGCCGTCACTCCGGTGCGTCTCCGGCGACGTCACCACCCCCACTCGACGCGGTGCACTTGACTCGTTCGAACGCAAGTAGCGGCGCTCGATTCCGTGCCCCGTAGCCATTTTCCGAAGATCTCTGGCGAGCGCGCCGCCGCGGAGAGCTCGTCGGAGCGATCCCGGCGGCCCCGCCAGTGTGGCAAGGCGTGGGGCCCGCCAACGGTCGCTGCCAGTGGGCCCCTGGCCTTCGGTTGACTTCGTTGACCGGGGTCAACGCCATCACTGTTCACCTCTCTCTCTGACATGTGGGCCCTCTGCTAATTAGTTTAAATAAAACATTTTTAATAACTAAAATTAATTAGATAAACTTAATTATCCACTGACAGGTCGGGCCCACACCCCTAATTAGTTAGATAGATTAGTTTAACACTCTGTTAAGCCAACAGAGGCTGACATGTGGGTCCCACTGGACACGCATGTCAGGATTGACCTGGTCAGCGTCTCCGTTGACTGCTGACATCATCACGTAGTCATGCTGACGTCATAAATCATTTCTGTTAATAAAAATAATTCCAGAAAATCATTTAAACTTCGAAAATTAATAACTTTTAAACCGTAGCTCAGATCGAAAAAATTAAAACATGAAAGTTGCTCAGAACGACGAGACGAGTCTAATCGTGCCGTCTGTTTCCCTGTCGGAACCTCCTACGTAGGAGAACTCATAACCCCAAGCCCGAATCCGGCAGATGAATAGTGCACACACCCTGATTATTAAATCCCAGAATAATCCTAAACATGATTAAAGTGACTTAGATGCATATTTAGGCAACCCTACACTGCATCATAGCATCGCACGCACTGTGTTGCATCTGTTTGCATTATATTTACTTGTTTCCTCCCCCTCTTCTCTTTCGGTAGACCCCGACGTTGCCGTAGCTCCTGAGGCAGACGCCGCTCCGGAGTACGACTACGTCCCCGACGACCCTGCCCTTGCCATCGAGCAGACAGGCAAGCACCCCCATTTTGAGCATTTCGATATCGCCCACTCTCTTCTCTCTTATGCTTGCATTAGAAGTTACTGCCGCTACTGTTGTCCTACATCTGTTGCATAGCCTGTTTTATTGTAGCCTACTTTTGATACCTGCCTGTTCTCCTAAACTGTTTAGTATAGGATGGGTAGAGCCTGATCAGAGACCCACTTGTCCCGACTGCCCCGCTGGACTCTCAGAAGACCCGAGCAACGTGATTGAAGATTAGAACCTGGCACCGCACGTCACTTCCCCTAAGATGCTCGACACTACTGGGTTACTATCGAGTGCCGAGGGTGATACCTCGTCAGCACTTATGATGATAACCTTGTAGGTTAGTTAATCGGTCATGGTAAGCGAGGGTGATTCCTCCTACACCACCCCCGATAACGACATCGTCGTGCAACTGTTCAAGTGTGGACCTCGAGGGTGATACCTCCTTCGTTCACCTTGACGAGAACATCAGGTGGGACTCCATCGAGGGTGATTCCTCAGGGTTCCCCCTTGGTGTCAGACACACGGAGACTTTGGATACTATGACTGGTCACTGAACTTTGATACTAAAGACGGGTCGGCCCTGAGGGGTACCCGCGCGAGCATGAATGCGAAGTGATGTGGAGTCGGGTTGACCTGAGAGGTGCCCGCGAGATATCTACGAGGCGTGGCCGGGCATTCCTAGCCCTTGCCGCAAGTCCTCGAGACGGGGCGACGGGGTCACATCGATCGTGAGTCTCTGCTCGTTACCGCGCGCTCCTAATCCACTACGGTTTGGATATTTGATCCGAGGGGCCTCTGGCCCGATAGCACTAACCATCACGTGGGCATAGTATGGGCCTTCTGCGTCGTATACTTCAGCCGAAGCTTAATAGACGTCAGCAACTGAGCGGCACACGCTGGGTTGGACTGGGAACGCAACCGCGCTTGTATTAAGGGGTTGCTAGGTCTGCTCACCGGCGGTGTACGCAACGTGCAGGAGCGTCCGGGGCGATGGCCCAAGACCCCTGGGGGCACAGGTTAGTCCGGCGTGCTGACCTCTCTGTTAAGTATTTGGTCGGGTTGCGGCGTGTTACTTAGCCGAGGTCGGGCATGACCCAGAAAAGTGTGTCCGGCCGGAGTTAAGCGAGCGTGGTGGGTAAGTTGGTGCACCCCTGCAGGGAAGAAACTTCTATCGATAGCCTGTCCTACGGTAACGGACACTCGGAGTTGTATCCCGATCGGTACAACTAGAACATGACATGAGATGAGAACTGGATAGTACGGCTCTGGGATTGCTTTATCGCAGGGAGTCGAGGAAGAATCTCTGGCCGAGGTTGATGACATTACTGCTATAATTTACATTATGTTATTCTGCTCTCTTCTAATGCTGCGAGACCGTTGAAGATGCTGAAGATGCTAGTCTTCGATAGGACTAGGCTTTCCCCCTCTATTCTGGCATTTTTGCAGCCCAGTCCACATATACAGCCATCCTTTGAAAATGTTGCATATGTAGTGTAGATCCTTGCTTGCTGAGTACTTCGGATGAGTACTCATGTTTGCTTTATTTTCCTTTTCCCCCCTTTATTCCTTTGTCGCATCCAGACGACGGAGCCCCGGAGCTAGTCGCCCTCGTCGACGACCACTTCTACTACCAGCCCGGAGAGTACTACTACTACGAGGAGCCGACTGACGACCAGGAGTAGGATCGGAGGGTCCAGGGCAGGAGGCCTACGCCTTTCGATCGTAGCTTTTTATTTTGCCCCGCCTCTGTGAAGGCTTATCTTCTATTCTGTAATATATCTGTACTCAGATATCTGATGCTTCCGCTGACGCTTGTATGCCATCGAGCTATGTATTCGAGCCCTCGAGGCCCTGGCTTGTAATATAAAGCTTGTATGACTTTATTTATGCTTTAGAGTTGTGTTGTGATATCTTCAAGTGAGTCCTTAGGCTTGATCGTGTGCATTTGCGTGTATGATTAGTGCACGATTAAGCCGGGGTCGTCACACGTAGTAATAATTCAAAAATTTCCTACGTGTCACCAAGATCAATCTAGGAGATGCTAGCAACAAGTGAGAGGGAGTGCATCTTCATACCCTTGAAGATCGCTAAACGGAAGCGTTACAAGAACGCGGTTGATGGAGTCGTACTCGCGGCGATTCAAATCGCGGAAGATCCGATTCAAGTGCCGAACGGACGGCGCCTCCGCGTTCAACACACGTACAGCCCGGGGACGTCTCCTCCTTCTTGATCCAGCAAGGGGAGAGGAGAAGTTGAGGGAGAGCTCTGGCAACACGACGGCGTGGTGGTGGAGCTTGCGGTTCTCCGGCAGGGCTTCGCCAAGCACTACGGAGGAGGAGGAGGAGTTGGAGGGGGGAAGGGCTACGCCAGGGGAAGGGTTGCAGCTCCCATGCATCTCCCACTATATATAGGGGTGGAGGGGGCTGGTTTCTTGCCCTCCAAGTCCATTAGGGCGTTGGCAAAGGTGGGAGGAAAGAAATCCCATCCTTTCCCTTCCCCACCGATTGTTATCCCCCCTTTTTAGGGATCTTGATCTTATCCCTTCGGGATATGATCTTATTCCTTCTAAGGGGGGATCTTGGTGCGCCTTGACCAGGGGTGTGGGGCCTTGCCCCCACTACCCACGTTCATATGGGTCCCCCCATGCAGGTGGGCCCCACTTCGCAACCTTCTAGAACCTTCCCGGTACAATATCGAAAAATCCCGAACATTTTCCGGTGGCCAAAATAGGACTTCCCATATATAAATCTTTACCTCCGGACCATTCCGGAACTCCTCGAGACGTCCGGGATCTCATCCGAGACTCCGAACAACTTTCGGTAACCACATACAATTCCCATTACAACTCTAGCGTCACCGAACCTTAAGTGTGTAGACCCTACGGGTTCGGGAACCATGCAGACATGACCGAGACACCTCTCCGGCCAATAATCGATAGCGGGACCTGGATACCCATATTGGCTCCCACATGTTCCACGATGATCTCATCGGATGAACCACGATGTCGGGGATCCAATTAATCCCGTATACAATTCCCTTTGTCCATCGGTATGTTACTTGCCCAAGATTTGATCGTCGGTATCCCTATACCTTGTTCAATCTCGTTACCGGCAAGTCTCTTTACTCGTTCCGTAACACATGATCCCGTGACTAACTCCTTAGTCACATTGAGCTCATTATGATGATGTATTACCGAGTGGGCCCAGAGATACCTCTCCGTCACACGGAGTGACAAATCCCAGTCTCGATTCGTGCCAACCCAACAGACACTTCCGGAGATACCTGTAGCGCACCTTTATAGTCACCCAGTTACGTTATGACGTTTGATACACCCAAAGCATTCCTACGGTATCCGGGAGTTGCACAATCTCATGGTCTAAGGAAATGATACTTGACATTAGAAAAACTCTAGCAAACGAACTACACGATCTTGTGCTATGCTTAGGATTGGGTCTTGTCCATCACATCATTCTCCTAATGATGTGATCCTGTTATCAACGACATCCAATGTCCATGGTCAGGAAACCACAACCATCTATTGATCAACGAGCTAGTCAACTAGAGGCTCACTAGGGACATGCTGTGGTCTATGTATTCACATATGTATTACGGTTTCCGGTTAATACAATTATAGCATGAACAATAGACAATTATCATGAACAAGGAAATATAATAATAACCATTTTATTATTGCCTCTAGGGCATATTTCCAACACCATGTCCATCTCCCTTTACATTAAATACTTGTAATCAAGATCCCATCACAGTAAGTGATATCGTAGGACGGTTAATCATTCATCTTCAAGTAAACCCATCTACAGTGGCTCTTTTCCGTCATCCAATTTCGATAAATGAGTAATACCCTCAAGCTAAGAGTCAAGACGTAGCCTTGCGCGCCGTGTACGAGCAGCTATATGATAGACGGTATGATTTCCTTTACATATTTATGCTTGTATAATAATATGTCTCTTGTCTCCTACTCGATCCTAGGACTCTCTTGTATCCGATGCGCCCATGATTGGTATAAGGAGAGGCAGCACGCAAGGGAGTGTGGAAGGCTATATGGAACACCAGTGATGGTAAAGCTAGTACAGTAGTCAAAACCAACTCGTTGGGGGGCACAACGATGTAGTCACTAACTGGTAATGCAATGGTTATTCTTTAATAATTAGTACCCCTGTGAGATGGATTAGGGTCAAGTTTGGATGACTCAATCCTTGATTCAGCGTAGTCGGTCGTGGTGTCAAAGGGACGCATTTATTCATCATACCCTTGTTTATTTTCTATTTTATGATCCCATGCATGTGTGCACATCTATAGGTGAAACCTCTGCTCTGGCCCATTTTACCTTATTTGTTTACAACCGCTACCATTTTTGTATGTGTTTATGCACTAGCTAATACTGTAGTGCATTTGTCCGGAGAACAATGAGTTACACGATAACAAAGAATTAATAGAAGTGTGTCCTCTCTCTTCACTGTAACTTCCTATTTCGATAAACCTAGGTATCTAGGGAACACCGGCGGTTCCCAATCGCTATCTAGCACCAGGGCAGTGTCTTCGACGGCATGGTTTGCTACAGTATGACTCACACTGGTCTAGAGTGGCAGCGGCCAGATCCGTAGCTTGACATGGGCGGCCTGCTGAAAGTCGTGGGGGTGTTTTAGGGGGGGGGCGCCAATTTGTTAGTGCCTTTTTGGCCTGACGTGGAGTACTAGCGGACGCAACTATCAAATGAATTGTCTTCAAGATGTTGATTGGAGCATCGTTTCATGTCCGAGGTGAAAATTCTTCTCCTAAACGTTAATGCTCATGCTCAGAAGCGACGAACTTGCGTCGTTATCTTGCTAAAGATGTTGTATACTTAATGTTGTGTTGGTCTTTATTGGCTGGTCACGGCAACCAAGACGGAAATCCTTGTTAAGACCGTCTCTGACCAGGCATAGCGACGATGATGCAAGAATGTTTGACCTTCTTGAAGGTGTTGCTGTGGATGAAGTCAACTTAGTCGTAGACTAGGACCAAAAACGGGAAAGATAATTGATGTGTCCACCAAAAACGGTCTCCGCAACGGTGGGCGACGGAGCAAGGAGTTGCGGTCTTTTCGCTGGACATCTTTGGCCCGCGAAATCGGTGGGGTTGGTCGGCGTGGCGCCGAGCACCCAACTCGTGCCTTTTTCTCTCCGTGTCCACCTTCATCTTGGGGTTGTGCCTCCCTCCTCATTTGGTTGCTGCTTGCCGATCTTTGGGGTACGGTTGCTTCGACCACTCACTTCTACGACGGCGTAACCGGATGATTTAATAATCGCATCACATGAATCTTGTTTCATTAACATAATCAGGAATGGATGTCCCTTCTTTATCAGGGTTTATTCTCTTTGATTATTTTAGCGTTCACGATGCGCACAGTTTTTTTTTTAATTAGGGCCAAACAACATATTCTCTTTTACTGACACGTGCCCACAATTTTTTCATTTATAGCCAACCAGCATAGAACAAATGCGCTCTGATACCAATGGTCAGCGCGAATATTTAAGAAAATACTATAGCATCAGATTCGAAACATTTTGATTTTTTTTAACTTTCAGAAAAATACGAACTCCTGATAATTCTTGGAAACGTGAACAATTTTTAAAATCCCAAACAGTTCACAAAAAATGCAAACATTTTTTATTTGAAAATTCCGTATATTTTTGGAAAAGCACAAGCAAAATTAGAAACGTTTTTTTAATTCGCATTTTTTTTAAAAACATGAACCTTTTTATAAAAACACATTTTTTTAATTCGTGACTATATTTTAAAACGGGAACATCTTTTGAACATTCAGAACGATTGTAGAATTTTTTTTCTTAGACGCAAACACTATTTTGGATTTGTGAACATATTACTAAAACAAGAATATTTGTAGAATATGGAACAATTTATAAAATGTAATTTTCTTAGAAAAATCTTTTTTTGGAAAACACAATTTTTTTTTACAAAAATGGGAACATTTTTTAAATGTTAAGCAAATTTTGGAATGAGAACAAAAATTAAAAGTTTTGAACATTTTTCAGAACAGGAATAAAATTTTGGATTTCTAAACATTTTTTTAATATTGGAACAAAAATTGAAATTCAGTAAATTTTTAATTCATGGAAAAAAATAAAAAATAAGGAAAAAAATGAAAAAGAAACATGAAAGAGAAAGAGAAAGGAACAGAAAAAGAAAAATAGAAATAAAACACTGAAAAAACGAAAACGGGCTGACCCAGTCTTGGGCGCTCTGTGCAACGTTACGACTATTTGCCCCTCATCGGCAAATAAGGTCTTCCCAACTGCGTGGGCAGGATAATTAGTGAGCTGGCTTGTATGGGCCAGAGCGCGCGCGGCCTAAGTACGGAATTTTGGACAAACTTTTTTTCTTTTCTAGCGGATAGACGCACAAAATTTTAGTACCACCTCGAATAAAAAAAATATCGGCGATGAACTGATGAAAAAAATCGAAGAAACGCAACTTACTTTATTAGTATGTATAGATGTTTACTGCCTTATTGTCTATGGTTTGAACTCTGCTTCTAGTTAATAAGAGTGGATGTGTGCAATGCAATGAAGCACAGGCCGGTGGTTTCAACCTCCTAATTTTTGGAGAGAAAAAAACCCTCAATGGCATAAGAAATGTTTTTCTTTTTCTTTTTAGGTATCCATTTTTGCAATGGTTTATGGTGGTAATAAGCAAACCAAATTAAAGTTTATATGCAGATTTATGTGTGTGGTTCATGTTAACCTTTTGAATATTAGCATTTTCTAGTATAAGAGCGTTTTTGACACGGAGGGAGTAGACAGGAAGGGCCTATTCTTCCGACCTTGCTATATTTGTTACCTTCCGAATAAATCGTTTTGCTCTAACATATGCCTTGGCTGATTATTTGCTTTCCTGACTTGGAACGGCACTAGCTGCACTGTGTTAGGCCTAACAAATGTTCCTTGCTCCTCTTTCTGATCAGACGGCAGCAGCAGATTTGCACTATGTCTAGCTAGCTCCCTACCTAGCTTGGTGCCGAAAGTCAGAGCTGTGATGCATCTTTTGTGCCTAAAATAATTATGACATTCTTCACCTAGCAGATCAGTCGAGAATATATCACCAAGTGGCTCAGTTCAAGCTTTAGCATTAGCAATGTCCATTGAGCCCGACTTGTGCAATTAAGTACTACCTGTGGCATTAGCAAGTAGCATCATCGTGCGGTTTAAAGTGATACCCTGGTGCGAAGGAACTAAGATAGGTCGGTGGCCGACCTGACCTTATGCGTACAATCCTTCTTTCCGTTCGTAGATCAGGCGACTAGACAAGGACGGCCTCGAGGTGCGACCTACCGGCGAGGTCGCCACGGCCGTCGTCGTGTGACGGGCTCTCGAGGGCGCCGGTGCTATGTAATTAAGGACGTGGCGGCGGCCGCCGGCGTCATGAATGTGCCCGCCAGGATCCGCAAGAGAGAGAGGGAGGAGGATGTGCGTTTTTACAAATACAAAACGACTAATAGTCATTTTTCTACAAACGTGAACGGTTTCGGAGAATTCGGTTTTAGAGTAGCCAAACATGATGTTTTCATTGTTTATATAGAATAAATTTGTACAAACCACATCTGTAACGTGGACCCTCAGATCGTCCAAAACCGAACTTTTCGGGCGCAGTTTGCCATCCAACGCGGCACCTAAGTGGTCCATGCTTCGGTTCGGACGTCCGTTTTCCCGCAAACCGGATGCAAATCAGGTGTGCTTTGCGGGCATCCGGACCACTGCCACGTACGCGTCCGTCACCCGGACTTATCCAAAACCCTCTCTGCCGAAAAACCCTCTGCACGAAACGGTTGCCGCGCATTAATGCCGGTCACCGTCCTCTATAAGCTAGTTTAGGCTTTCTTTTAGGTTTTAGTTGAGGACAAAATACCGTCTGTTTTATGTAAATTATGTCCGAACTTAGGTAAATTTCGCCGTGTTTGCTTGAAAAGTCTGGTCTATTCAAATTCATTTTAAAATGTATGCCATTGTCCGCGGACAGGTCCACATACAAATACAATGTTCGTTTTAAGGGTCAGCTCAGAGATGCCTATGTCCCGTAGACTGGCTCGACATCAAACGTACATGGTCAATAGATCTGGGTGCGTCTAACTTGTTTTTCTTGCAATTTTTGGTATTCTGATTGACTAAAACTCACTGATGGTGTATGAACTTGATACACATTGCGACGCCCTCGACATACTCTGCAAAGCAATGGGCGGTACACCGCCGTGCTCCACCGCCCACCGGGGCCTCATCGCCCGGTGGGCGTCATGGGTCGTCTTCGTCGAGCAGCCGTCGGACAGGTGTTGGCGCAGGCACACGCTACCTAGTTCAGGTTTCAAAGGGGCTGTCATTTGTTGCTGGACGTTCATGCCAACGTCCCATGCATGCCTCGTCCTCCGTTCGGCGTCATTCCATTGATACAGTGCGTGTCTCGTCGGCAAGCACCAGATCTAGTGCTCTTTTGATTGGGTCTCTACTCTTCTTTTGGCATCTCGGCGTTGAGCTTATCCGGCGCTGAGCGTGCAAACAGTGGTAGGGTGGCCGGCACACTTATGGCGGTGGGTCATGCATGGTCACTCAGCATCTACTTTACTCACTCCATGTCAAAATCTATCTAACCCTCTTATATTTCTTTACGAAGGAAGTACTTAAAAAAAGAATAACGTTCCTTTCCTGCCAGACAGAGTGCTTCATGCAACATTCCATATTTTTTCTGATGATCATTTCTTAAAAACCATCTTAATTGTCCCATCTTTTTTTGATTTACCAGATAAACTATATCTTCTTTGGCAAGTCAATAAGTGATTATAAAATAAAACCATAGATAGAATTTGGTAAACATTTATTTAAAAAACCATGTAATATGGACAGCTAAATTATGGGCTAATGTAGTAGAATATTTATACCCCATAGCGCACGGGCAAATACCTAATGATTTAAACAACGGATGTCTAGAGTAACCATATCTTAGTTGAGTTCTGCTACACCAGCTGGTGGCGGAATACGCCATGTCCCCGCGGTGGTGACCGGCGTTGGGCGCGCCAGCTCCGGTTTGCGGTCGCGTCGAGCCTGTGTCTGGGCATAGTCTGACCATTGTACATACATGGTCCGACCTGTGTATGGCATGTGTGCGTGTGTGCATGTGTGTGCGCACTTGATGTGTGGGTTAGTTAGCGATAGTAGCGGGGGGGGGGGGGGGGGGGGGGTGTGACCGCGGCGTTTTGTTGGAGCCCGGCCGCGTTGATCGCGTCTGTGCGCAACGGTGGCGCGAGCCAGGGTGTGCGGAGAGCACGGGCGTGGATGAGTGGGGAGTGCGGCGTCGTGTGGGCGCGCCTGCGTATAAAACTCCACCCCATGTACTGTTGTATGTGTGGATTCGAGTTCGTGCTCGAGGAAGAAGCCTTTCATGCACTGGAACCACCGTGTCCTGTGTCTCCCTCCTTCTTTCTTCTTCCTCGGTTCGAGCCAGTGAGAGAGAGAGAGAGCAACCAGAGGGAGCTAGGGTTCGAGCGTCGGACCCTTCAATTGGCATCAGAGCTACCAGGTTCGGGGTCGTAGTGCGCGGTGGCGTCCGCGGCGAGCGCCGCAGACATGGAGGCATCGGCTGTGGCGTGTGGCGAGTGTTTGGCGAGAGCGACACGCGGCGAGTCCGCGGCGGTGCGGTGTAATGTCGTGTGCGCGACGAGCACGGCGGTCATGGAGGCGAGGAGGTCGTGGAGGACCTGTGTGGTGGTGCAGAGGTCGCTGCGGCTCGGCGCAACGACCATGGAGGCACAGTGGCGCGGCGTGGCGGCGCACGAGACTGCAGGCTGCTACAGCGGCAGCGAGCGGCGGCTCGTGCCGGAGGCGCGGCGACGTCATGGCTTAGGGGGTGATTGTTGGCGCAATAAGCCATGTCCCCACGGTGGTGACCGACGTCGGCGCGCCAGGTCCGGTCCGTGGCCCCGTTGAGCCTCTGTGTGGGCATGGTCCGACCTGTGTATGGCCTGTGTGCGTGTGTGCGTGCACTTGATGCGTGAGTTAGTTAGCGATAGTAGCGGGGGAGGGGGGGGGGGGGGGGGGGTGACTGCGGAGTTCTGTTGGAGCCCATCCGCGTTGACCGCGTCTGTGCGTGACGGGGGCGCGAGCCAGGGCGTGCGGAGCGCGCGGGCGTGGAGGAGTGGGGAGCGCGGCGTCGCGTGGGCGCGTCTGCGTATAAAACTCCACCCCGTGTACTGTTGTATGTGTGGATTCGAGTTCGTGCTCGAGGAAGAAGCCGTTCGAGCGGCGGGTGTTCGTGCACCGGAACCACCGTGTCCCGTGTCTCCCTCCTTATTTCTTCTTCCTCGGTTCGAGCCAGTGAGAGAGAGAGAGAGAGAGAGAGAGCAACCAGAGGAAGCTAGTGCAAGCTAGGGTTCGAGCGTCGGACCCTTCACCAGCGAACTAAATTCTACATAATATTTTTTTCATTGATCCAAAATGCATCGAGTTCCACTATCAGGGGACATGACTAAATTCTACATTATTAAACTTATTATTATATGCCGGTGTATCAACATCTGATGGAAACATAGAAGAAGAGGGGGCATACAGTGAAATTCGAGGAGGAGGGGGGGGGGGGGGGGGTTTATGAGGATGAGAGATGTCATAACCCACTTCCCCTAGGTTAAAGATTTTCGGTATCCCTCGCAAAACAAAAAAAAGATTTCAGTCTCCGTTACACCAAGTTACTGATCTCCCATTTGAAAAAAAGTTGCTGATCTCCAATAGTCTTGATTCCATATTTTTCTGTAAGGTGGGGTAACTTTTAGTGATTTTAAGAACCATATCCAAGTTTTTTTGGGGGGAAAGAACCATATCCAAGTTAATTGTTTTAAAAACCATATCCACGTTCATTATGCAGAGTTTAAACTTTTTTCTTCAGAAGGTATGGTTTAAAGTTGAAGGTTTGCACATATACACACATGCACGTGTGTTCAGAGAATCTATCCATGTAAATCTTCTCTCTTGTACTAAGAAATAGACTGTGCAACTAAACAAATGGAACTCTCGGGTCAAGTACTCAGAAACATTCTGCCAAGGATAATGATATTCTGAATCATGACTAAATCCAACATAGTATGGCGATTTCTTATGGCGTGGCTTGGATGAAAAATTGACAATGTCAATACTTTTTAGAGACACGGTAAAACGTAGATACCTACATACGCACGCACAACCTACTCCCATGGGCACCTCCTAGAGACTGAGCTGGTAGATTTTGAGACTGACAAAATCGTCACAGACACCTTGTAGTTGAAGGGCGCGCCATACTATTAAAAAAATAGTGTCAGGAAGTCTAAAATAAATAAAGAAATTGCGAACGTCGCGCTACATTTAGGACTTGAACTGAGCGGACAGGTTCCGCCAAAAGAAATCTAACCAACTGAGCTATGATCATTTCGCACTGACGATGGCGACTTGTATGAACATACACAACACACACGCCGAGGAGTTCCGATGGCTCTACATGTTAGCACAAACCAGATAACCAAAATGATCGTATCAAGCCTGTGAATTCCACGGCGGTGCACTCACTTGAGCAGGGAAACCGCTGCCAGTTTGCTGTTGATTTGCCTAACAAAGCCATTGAATAAAAGACATAAGCAAAGGGTCATCTTGATCGTGATAGCCCAACCAATTGCATCATCCAGGAGTGGACTTGAATGAACAAGGGATTTGCTTTCAGTCGTGTCCAACTAATAAAGGTGGCAAATTATCAGATGACGCGCGCATGCAGAATCTTCACGTTTTTGTTGCTCTATCCCAAAGATATCATATTCTTCTTTCAAAATTAATATACAAAATATGATGTACTGCATCACTCACATAGTAATGTTCATCTTTATAATTGAAGGTCAATGACATTTGCAAACATGAAACACTGTTTTTTAAAACTGTTGCAACATAATGTATTATACTGTAGCTCATTATTGTAATTTTATGGTCAAATTTATTGTATATGGATGGCAGCACCAGAATGCTCGGCCAAGTTGAATACAGATGACAGTTCTACGAGATGTGCAAGCTTGGAGCCGTCGTTCGCAACCGCCGAGGTGCGGTTATAGTCTCTAAGGGCATACACGGCTGGCCTAGTAGAGCTCAACGATCTGTGCACCTGGAAGCAAATGAATTCATGGTTGTAACACCTAATATGAATATATCCTAAACCAAGAGAGAGTGTTATAGTGTACCTTGTGAATTGGTGCTCTCCTCGGAGCGGACTGCAATAATGACAATCCGTGTGTATTAATTGTTTCTAGAAAAAAGTTCATTTTGCTCCCTGAAGAAAATGGGTTGTTCGCATAACCCCCTCATCTTTTTTTTGGCTCACTTAACCCTCTAATCTAATCAATACCGTTCAAAAATCGTTGTTGGTGGGTTTCTCAGGCGGTTTGCTGACATGGACTGGGTCAAAGCGGTTTGTTGACTAGTGGGGCCATGTCGTCAGGTGAGGATATTACATTGCGTGAAGATGCGGATGATGCGGATTTCTCCGGCACCGCTGCAGAGAAAGAGAGAAGAAAGAGAACGATGGGGTCTTGGTCTGCCGCCGTCGCTGCCTTCGTGACAGACCGCCGTTGCTGCTCCCGTGACCCACCGCCGCTGCTGTTGCCTCTGTGATCCATCGCCGCCGCTGCTGCCTCTCTCTCTCTCTCTCTCTCTCTCTCTCTCTCTCTCTCTCTCTCTCTCTCTCCGCCGGCGCCGCTCATCGTGCACGCAACAAACAGGAACCCACCGCGCTTCATCCCGAGCCCGCACCGCCGGGGAATGATTTTCATCGCTCGTCGTGCCCCAAAAAGCTCAAATGCGGACTGAATCGATGGATGGCGCCTAGAATCAACTGAATCGAGCTCATCTTCCCCAATTCTGATCATTTGTCACCGTCGTCAATCTGCTGCATCCTCCCGTTTTTTGTGCCGACGCCGCCAGGAATAGGAGGCGCGCCCAACCCGATCCAGGGTGAACTCCCGGTCATGCCGGCCCTGGCCGCCACCGTCGGCGAAGCGCCACCGTCCCTGCATCCGGTTCCCCGCTCCTTCCTCCTCTTCCCACAGGAAGCCGACTCCGCGCCGCCCGCACGTGCCTCAACTCGCCTGCTCGCGCCCCACCGTCGGAGCGCCTCCCTGCTCCGTTGGCCCGCCGACCCTGCCACCCAGCCGTCGCCTTGCTCACCCGCGTCGTCGCCCTGCTAGCTCGCTGGCCCTTGCTGCCGCCTCCACGCTCATGGTCGGCCGCCTCTGATCGACGGGAGGCCACGACCTCTGCAGCTGCCATGACCGTAGGCCTGGACTCCTCTGTGCACGGCTGCGTCTGAGCACCACCGCGTCGTTGCGCCACCGTTGAATCCCTCCACGCGGGCGACCTCCCACGCCCAGCACTGCTCCGCCGTCAGGCACTTCACCGCTTCTGCTCCTACCAGGAGCTCGCCGGCGGCCACCATCGGGCCTCCTGCAGCACCCCCCGCCGTCCAGACACCCCACCATCGGCCTCCACCTCCGTTCCGTGCCCATAGCTAGTTCTCCGGTCAGCCACGCCACCGCAACCACCTACGGCGCTGCCGAGAGCATTGACGGGTCACCTGACGAGAGGGCCCCACTGGTCAAATACCGCTTTGACCTCGTCCACAGCAACAAACCACCTGAGCAAATCCACCTAAGATGATTTTTGACTGGTACGGAATAGTTGAGGGGGGTAAAGAAGCAGAAAAAAAAACATCAAGGGTTTATGTGAACCACCGAGTCTTTTCAGGATAGTAAAATGGACTTTATTCTTGTTTCTAGTATATACTTTATGCGATTTCTTCTAAAAATGCGCAACTTTGTTTAGCCACTTTGACATTAGGAAAATGCACACCATTTGAAAGTTTCGTGTTTGCAGATTGTAACTAGATGATGTCTCCGTCTCACAAAAAATAGTAATTATGAATAATGATTCGCCTACCATGAGATAAAAGTAAAACTCCTTTCTGGAGGATACGACTCACAATATCCTGATTCTAACCCACTCTAGTTAGCCATTGTGGAGTTTGTGTGATTGAGATTAGCTCTTCTTCTCTTTGATACAATCACTCGCCTGTGGTGATTTGTTCATGCATTCTTACGAACTGTACATGCATAAGGTGGAGAAAAGTGAGAGCGGCCTTCTTGCCTTGTGTTGCATTCAAGTTCTTTTGTGATGTATTCAAGCTGTCATTATCAACAACCCCCAGCACACTTCTCTTCCAAAAAGCTCCAAAACACTAATAATCGCCTAAATTATGATGGATTGGTGCCTTTTGAAAAGGAAAAGAAACGTAACGAGTGTAAGGTACCAAGGAGGAAATGCACTAGCAAATTCCTATTTTATAATAATGCTTGATCTATGGCGTTAGACTTTCTGTAGCTTTTTATAACCACTATGGAGTACATATTTGATCAGAAAGACCACTGATGTAGTTTTCATTTTTCGAATTCCGCAAGCATTGTCCGTAAAACTGAAACTCTTGCGATGTAGAAATGGATATGTTAAAAGTCCCAAATTATTGAGGTGAAGTGTGCGGCAGCCAAATGGATAGTGGAGATGCATCTAATTGTCTATTTAGATTTCTCAAATGCATTGGTTTGGAATTTTTTTCTCATTTTTCTAATTTGGTTTTACCCAGTCCATGTATTTCTCATATTGTTAGGTACAAACAGTTCGAGATGGGACTGCAGAGATTGGTGCCAATTTGTATGCCATACAAGCAATTGAACATGTAATGATGCATGAGTTGTATCATGGATTTACTACTCGCTTTATGCGATAGTTTTTCATAAATTTGTGGATCAGCGCATGATTGATGGAGATGTTACAATGCAACCTCCTTTAGATATTTGTCTATGAGCTATCTGTTGAGTAAATAGGCAATTTTTCGACTAATTTAATCCAAGAATATATCACTAGCATGGCACTGACAGAATTAATAACATGCTGATATTGGATCACGAAAGCACATACTACGCTAACAGTAGATACATCTACGCATAATGCTAGTATGGCTAAGACAGTAATAAAAATGAGCGAGATAAACGAGTTATACCCTCTAGTAGGCCAGGCAGAAGCCGCGGCGGCGGTGGCGGCAGCCGCGACGTCCTCAGCAGCCTTCTTGTCGGCTTCAAGTTTCTCGGCGGCGGCACGTTCGGCATCGGTGGACATGGTGGTGATGAGGGCGACGCGGATGTAGAGGAAGTAGACGAACGGCGAGCAGTCGCGTAGTCGCTTCCCAAAAACCTATTCGCCCCTCTCCCATACAGGATCTGGAAAGGCGGGGTTTCGGAGACCTGCTCTCCCGTCGACCGTGTACGCGGCGGACGGGATGGAGTCACCGGCGGCAGCAGCAGCAAAGGAACGACGGTGGGCGTGCGCGTGGAGCAGATGTGATTTGTTCGTGGCGGCTAGGGTTAGGAGACACCTCGCACTTATATAGGCGCAGCCGCGCGGAGAGACGTGGGCTCGACCCATGTCCGAGTCCGTGACAGCCCACGATCCGACGTCTCAGATCGTGGCCCAGCTGTCAGAAAACTCTCTGTTATTGACTGGCAAAAATAAGCGCGTAGGTGTGAGCTCGGCTCGGCTCATTCCTGCAACCCGCGGCGCGTCGTGGCGAGGCGGGCGGCGGCGGAGGAGTGCGCGAGGGTCTCTTCTATTCTCAAGCTCCAATAGCATGTAGAAGAGAAACCCTTATAAGGAGGTCCAACTCCTCTCCAACTTCCGGGGTGGGACTAAACTTCCCACTACACCTAGTGCCAATAAACCCACATGGGCCCTTAGAGATTTTCTGAAATTGTTGGATGGGCTTAAAGCCCACCCCATATTTCAACAATCCCCCACCAGATCTCGAGGGCCCATTGTGTCCTCTGTTCCAATTGCTGTTTCGATATACCAGTATTTCAGTGAAGATCTGTTAAGGTTGAACTTCACCTAGAGCAAGTAGCTACACTCCTTCACAACTGAACAATGGACTATGCCTTGAATTGTCAGTTTGGCGTAAAGAAGTTTCACCAGATGTCTTACTAGTACTAGGCTGCCGAAGGCTGGCCCCTCGGGTGGAGCATATAAGTCACACTCCTGGCCTATTCATGAGCTTACTAGAGATCACCCCAATCTCATAGACTGTGACCAGCAGTCGGGCTCATATAGGTGTGTTCCTCCAAAGATCGCTCTGTAGGATAGCATCTTGCTTACATAAGCTTTGGAACACATTAAGACAGTAGTCATCCTACCATATAGTATCAAGAGTATTGCATCTCCAACGGAGTGGGTTAGTATAGTTACTCTCCTCAGTTCACCACTGGCTTGTTTTCCCAGGTCCCACTTCACGGGATCTCCGATCACATAGGTTGGGTTACCACCATGGCAACTCATGTGGGTCTCATACCCATCTCCCTCGATGCATTATCTATCACAACATGTGATAGCCCTTTTGTAAAGGGATCTGCCAGATTCTTAGTCGTATGGACATACTCCAACGCTATCACTCCGGAGTTTCTTAATTTTCTGACAACTTTTAATCTCATTCTTATGTGTTTGTTGGACTTCATGTTGTCCTTTGAACTCTTCACCTTGGTGATGACAGTCTGATTGTCACAGTTCATAAGGATAGCCGGAACCGGTTTATCAACCAATGGCAAGTCCATCAAAAGATCTCGAAGCCATCCTGCTTCGACACCAGATGTGTCTAATGCTGTTAATTCTGCTTTCATTGTCGATCTCGTTAAGATCGTTTGTTTGCAAGACTTTCAGGAAACAGTGCCACCTCCAAGAGTAAACATATACCCAGTTGTGGCCTTCATCTCATCAGCATCAGAGATCCAATTCGCATCACTATACCCTTCAAGTACCGACGGGTATCCGGTATAGTGAAGTCCGTAGTTCATAGTACCTTTCAGATAGCGCATAACTCTCTCAATAGCATGCCAATGTACATCACCCGGATTGGAAACAAACCGGCTCAGTTTGCTCACAGCAAACGTGATGTCAGGCCTCATTGCGCTCGCTAGGTACATGAGTGAACCAATGATTTGAGAGTATCTCAGTTGATCCTTAGCTGTGCCTTCAAACTTTCGAATCAACACACTAGGATCATATGGTGTTTGCGATGGTTTGCAGTCCGAATATCCAAAACGGCTCAATACCTTCTCAGCATAATGTGACTGCAGAAGTGTAATCCCACCCTCATTATCCCTCAGTAGCTTGATGTTCAAGATAACATCAGCCACACCAAGGTCTTTCATCTCAAAGTTCTGAGATAGAAATGACTTGACCTCCTCAATGACTTTAAGGTTGGTTCCGAATATCAGTATGTCATCAACATACAAGTACAGTATAACTCCTTCGCCCCCACCATGGTGATAGTATACACATTTGTCAGCTTCATTAACAACGAAGCCGACAGATGTCAGAGTTGTATTAAACTTATCATGCCATTGCTTAGGTGCTTGTTTCAGACCATATAAAGATTTCAGCAACCTACACACCTTTCTTTCCTGACCATCTATCACAAAGCCATCTGGCTGTTGTATGTAGATTTCCTCGTTTAGCTCTTCATTCAGAAAAGCCGTCTTAACATCCATCTGGTGGACGAGAAGACCATGCGAGGCCACCAACGAGAGTAATACTCGAATGGTGGTCAGTCTGGCCACAGGTGAATAAGTATCGAAGAAGTCTTCCTCTTCTTTCTGGTCATAGCCCTTGGCCACAAGCCTAGCCTTGTACTTTTCAATCGTACCATCGGGCCTAAGCTTCTTTTTGAACACCCACTTACATCCCAATGGTTTGCAACCATAGGGACGCTTAGTGATCTCCCATGTCCCGTTAGCCATGATGGAATCCATCTCGCTACGGACCGCATCCTTCGAGTAGTCAGCTTCTGGAGAGGCATACGCTTCTGAAATAGAAGTGGGAGTATCATCCACGAGGTACACGAAGAAATCATCACCAAAGATCTTTGCAGTCCTTTGTCTCTTGCCCCTACTAAGGGTTTCCTCGTGATCCTCCTCAGGATCTTCATCATGTGTTTGTTCATAATATTCCATAGGAATGGCAGGCTCAGGAGTCTCCTCAGATTCCTGTCTAGAAGTGCTTTGCATATCTCTCATAGGAAAAATATCCTCGAAGAATGTAGCATCCTTAGACTCCATAATTGTACCGACCTTCTGGTCAGGTACCTCAGATTTCACTACCAGAAATCTATAGCCAACGCTGTTTTTAGCGTAGCCCAAATTAACACAGTCCACAGTTTTTGGTCCAAGCTTACGCTTTTGGGGGATCGGCACATTGACTTTCGCCAAACAGCCCCAAGTACGCAAGTACGAGAGTGTTGTCCTTCTCTTCGCCCATTTCTCATAGGGAGTGATCTCATTATCCTTTGTCGGAACTTTATTCAGGACATGACATGCCGTCAATATAGCCTCCCCCACCATGCCTTGGATAAACCCGATGTATCTAACATGGCGTTAACCAAATCAGTTAGAGTACGGTTTTTTCGCTCGGTAACCCCGTTTGACTGGGGTGAATAGGGAGGCGTCCTCTCATGAATAATGCCGTGTTCCGCACAAAAAGAATCAAACTCACTCGAGAAGTACTCTCCACCACGATTTGATCGGACTCGTTTAATTTTCTTTTCAAGTTGATTCTCAACTTCTGCCTTATAGATTCTAAAGTAGTGTAGGGCCTCATCTTTAGTATTTAACAGATACACATAGCAATATCTAGTGGAATCATCTATCAATGTCATGAAGTATTTCTTTCCACCTTTAGTCAATACACCATTCATCTCACAAAGACCAGAATGTATGAGTTCTAATGGTGCCAAGTGTCTCTCCTCTGCAGCCTTGTGAGGCTTACGAGGTTGCTTAGCTTGCACACATGAAAGGCACTTAGAACATTTGGCTAAAGTGAAACTCGGGATTAAATTCAACTTAGCTAGCCGCGTCATAACACCGAAACTAATGTGACAAAGACGTGAATGCCAAACTTCAGATTCATTAACACTCGAATGAATATGGTTCACGACTTTATTACAAAAATCTGCGAGGGAAAGGCGGAACATCCCTCCGCTCTCATAACCTTTTCCAACAAATAGTCCATATTTAGTAACAACTAATTTATTAGACTCGAAGACCAACTTAAACCCTTCTCTACATAGAAAGGAGCCACTAACGAGGTTCTTCTTGATGGCGGGGACATGCTGCACGTTCTTCAGCTGCATGATCCTTTCCGAAGTAAACTTCAGATCGACCGTGCCAACACCATGAACAGAAGCACTCGCGCCATTCCCCATCAATACGGATCCGTGGCCTGTGACCTGGTAAGAAGAGAACAATGAAATGTCAGCACACACATGAACGCCTGCACCTGTGTCCACCCACCAATCGGTGGGCTGAAAGACTGAAAAAACAGTAAATAAATTACCGTATCCAGATGCACCATTCTCATTGTTGCCCATAATCATGTTGACAGACTTGGAGTCCTGTCCTGACTTCTTAAACTTGTTTGGGCACTTGTTGGCCCAATGTTCAACCGAACCACAAGTAAAGCAGCCCTCATCCTTCTTGTTCTTCTTGAAGGTCTTCTTACCCTTCTTCTTAAAGTCGGTATTCTGTTGGACACCGTTCTTTCCCTTGGGCTTGTGGGAGTTGAAGTTCCTCTGGTTCACCATGTTGGCGACAGAAGTCCCTTCGGCCCCTTTTCCGTGCGAGTCATTTGCCCTCGAATTCTGCTCAACACTCAGATGGCCAATGACATCCTCCACAGAGAATTCACGCCTATGATGTTTCAGAGTGATGGCAAAGTTTCTCCAGGAATTAGGGAGCTTAGCGATTATGCAGCCCGCGACAAACTTGCCCGGTAGATCGCACTTAAGAAGCTCAAACTCCTTAACGATGCATATTATCTCATGAGACTGCTCCAGTACAGGACGGTTTTCAACCATCTTGTAATCGTGGAACTGCTCTATAATATACATTTCGCTCCCAGCATCGGTGGCCCCGAATTTAGATTCGAGCGCCTCCCACAAGTCCTTGGCGACACGCACATGTAAATATGCGTCGACCAACTTATCTCCGATCACGCTAAGAACTGCTCCGAGGAACACGACGGTGGCTTCCTTGAACGCCTTCTCCTGTTCAGGAGCAATCGTTCCTGTGGAGACACCGATGACCCAGAACACGTTCATAGCCGTGAGCCATAAGGTGATCTTTGTCTGCCAACGCTTAAAATATGTACCGGTAAACTTATCCGGTTTCAGTGCTGCGGCAAAGCCACTTGCCGAAAAATTCCTACACATAATAGGTTTTTTAATTGTTGAGTAAATAGGCAATTTTTCGACTAATTTAATCCAAAAATATATCACTAGCATGGCACTGACAGAATTAACAACATGCTGATATTGGATCACGAAAGCACATACTACGCTAACAGTAGATACATCTACGCATAATGCTAGTATGGCTAAGACAGTAATAAAAAGGGGCGGGATAAACGAGTTATACCCTCCAGTAGGCCAGGCAGAAGCCGCGGCGGCGGTGGAGGCAGCCGCGGCATCCTCAGCGGCCTTCTTGTCGGCTTCAAGTTTCTTGGCGGCGGCACGTTCGGCGTCGGTGGACATGGTGGTGATGAGGGCGACGTGGACGTAGAGGAAGTAGACGAACGGCGAGCAGCCGCGTAGTCGCTTCCCAAAAACCTATTCGCCCCTCTCCCGTACAGGATCTGGAAAGGCGGGGTTTCGGAGACCTGCTCTCCCGTCGACCGTGTACGCGGCGGACGGGATGGAGTCACCGGCGGCAGCAGCAGCAAAGGAACGACGGTGTGCGTGCGCGTGGAGCAGATGTGATCTATTCGTGAAGGCTTGGGTTAGGACACACCTCACACTTATATAGGCGCAGCCGCGTGGAGAGACGTGGGCTCGACCCACGTCCGAGTCCGTGACAGCCCACGATCCGACGTCTCAGATCGTGGCCCAGCTGTCAGAAAACTCTCCGTTACTGACTGGCAAAAATAAGCGCGTAGGTGTGAGCTCGGCTCGGCTCATTCCCGCAACCCGCGGCGCGTCGTGACGAGGCGTGCGGCGGAGGAGGAGTGCGCGAGAGCCTCTTCTATTCTCAAGCTCCAATAGCATGTAGAAGAGAAACCCTTACAAGGAGGTTCAACTCCTCTCCAACTTCCGGGGTAGGACTAAACTTCCCACTACACCTAGTGCCAATAAACCCATATGGGCCCTTAGAGATTTTCTGAAATTGTTGGATGGGCCTAAAGCCTACCCCATATTTCAACACTATCAATTTTGAGTTACAAGGTTTAGGTCCTCGACCGTTTGCAGTTATACAACACAACATAAAGAATTCATATGCAAAGATTGGTTATGGCCATGTTTGTTTAGGGATTGTTTATGGGCCTGTTTGTTTGGTGTGTTGTATCTCGACAAACCCGTTCGGTTTGATTTACTATACCGGTTACATGATACGGGTAGTGTATTCATTTGGATGTTTTTGGTAGTTAGTTAAATTCTTAATTATTATTTTTGACAAACCTAACTATTTTCCAACTAATTATTCAAAACAACTTACTTCACAAGTTCGTCATAGGACATTTTAGCAATCACGGAGAAGACCTTAGCAGTATAAAACTATTTTTTTTACCAATATATTCTAGTTTCACGTAAAACTGAGCAGTATAGATTAGCGATGGCACGACTTAGAAATGAAACACCATCATTGTTGTCCTTTTTTGCGGGGGAGCACCATTATTGCCGTCGATCCTTAGAGTCAACATAACATACTTGGATTCAGCTAAACCCGACTATCTTTTGCTAATCTGGTATTGAATGTTGTTTAATTAGTGCCCTGCAAAAAATAATATTGTTTAGTGATATGGTCATTTGTTTTAACCCAATCGTTCAATAGTGAATCTTGTGGTCATTTTTGGCTTTTCCGCTACCTATGTGTGGAAGTTATGCAAATATTTTCCGGAACTTTATATTCCGCTTCTCAGCTCTTCGGTGTTGTCCTTTCCACTTGGTGAATATATGCAAATGGTTGTCTAAAGTTAGCAAACGTCCTTAGCCATCCATGTAATGCTCGATCCACTTATGATTAATTAATAGTACATTCATCATGCATGTCGATTATGGATAACAACATGACTTCATTATTGATTTTAGTTATGATCCCCTGGAGGTGTTGTGATATTTGCCTTTTTAGGTGAAACTAGATAAGAAGGAATGAATGAACATTTTGAACGCTATATTTTATTCGAGTGTTGCAACTTTCTGAAATGCCATGATCTAGGGAAAACTTTCCAAACATCATATAATTAAAAGCAAGGTTCATCAAATGAATTTATATATGCTATTTATTCTCTTTATCGCAATTCTCTTCCACGTCAATAGTTCTTGTTGAAATTATGTCGAATATGTGTGTATTGACTATGGTTAGACTTGAAGTATAAGGAGGGTATATATTTGAGTTGAAGCATGTAACTCAGATCAATTATATAAAAACACTGCAGGATAGCCAAAATAGACTCAGTGAACCTGGTAGGCTCGATACACAAGATCATGAATGAGAAGGGTCCAGGCGTCGTGGCAGGGATGGTTGGAACATGTCATGGGGTGGCAATCGAGCTGGAAGCGTCTCCTCTGTCGTGCGCTGTGTGCCGTTGGGCCACTGACATGCGGGCCCACATGTCAGTGGTCGAACGGCAGTGTGCCGTACGGTAGACTCCATAGTTATTAACTCATGTTCTTTTTTTTATATATACTTTCAGCAATGAACTAATCACGCGTAAACCCTAAAACTAGTTCTTATGACACGTCGAAAGGTCAGGTGACGTTGTGCTTTTGCACGTTGCTCCTAGAAATCAAGACCATTTTCTCACCCGCCGGTCTACTGTACTGTTAGTGCAGCTTCACTAATGGACCTCTATATATAGGGGACCAGAGCAATTAGCGAGTAGTACTACTCCCATTCCCACGGGAATTTTATGTGGAACGTAGCAGCATCACACCACCCACGCAACAGAAAACACAGACAGCAGAGAGGCGCGCACCGCTGTCGCTGGCACGCTAGTGACCCATGCCATGAGGCCCGGAGCCGAGTACCCCATGGCCCACGGCCCCGCGGCGGCGCCGCGCTCGACGTGGCAGACGCCGGTGCCGTACCTCTTCGGCGGGCTCGCGGCGATGCTGGCCCTCATCGCGCTCTCGCTCCTCACCCTGGCCTGCTCCTACTGGAAGCTCTCCGGCGGCCTCGCCGGTCCGGACGAGGACCAACCCGCGGGCTCCGACGGCGAGAAGGGCTCGGCCGCCGGGCCCGCGAGGGAGTGGCTGGGGCACGTGGTGGTCATCATGGCCGGCGACGAGCAGCCGAGCTTCCTGGCCACGCCGGCGTCGATGACGAGCCGTGCCGCCGACGCCGGCGCGACGGCGTGCTGCGCCGCTTGCAGGTCGGAGGAGAGGAAGATGGCGGATGCGCGCGAGGACGGCGAGCGGCCAGCCGGCTCCGAAGACGACGCGCAGAGGCAGAGCCCGAGTGAGCTGGCTAGCAGTAGCACTAGTAGTTCTGTAATTAGCAGCTAGCGAGATGGTGCAATTTACATGGAAGGTCTTTTTTTTCTATGGATTTCTTTTTTGTAGTTTTCCTCTGCGGGGATCTTGTGCTGTTCAATTCAGTAGCTGTAAATTTTACACTGTGGCCATTATTCAAGATACGTCGTTTAGACATTTTGATCGTTTGTAAAGTACATAATTCCGCACAACAAAAACTTTACAGAGAAATCAACTTAATTTCATCGTTATATATGGGTAGCCAATATGTACTTACAAAACACACTTCATTTGCAAGTGATTGAGGATGCATACACGACGACCATATGAGAGTCCCGGAAAAAAAAAAAGACAACCATATGAGAGAGATTTCTAACAGGTGGAAGGAAGCAACATGATGGCAGTGTAGCTTTGGAGCTAGCCTATGGATGAGTGGGGTCTGAAGACAAGCTATCGGTGAGCCGTCAGGTCGTTTTTCTTTTGTCCGCATCGATCCATCGACGCATGCACGTAAGCATGTCATACATATCCGGTCCAGCTATCCGAGCATGTTGGAGTTACAAAACCGATCGAGATTACTGGCAGTATACGTACTGGTAAATCAAAGTGCAACGTTTTTAAGGGGAAAAATCAGGGCTTATTTTATTCACGGAAATGCCATAGGATTTTGATCCTTAGAAATTTGTTGCATGGTATTTGTTTGGTTTGTACTGCTGGAAACCTAGGAATTTTTTCGTAGGTTTCATTGTACTACATTTTGGGTGAAAATTGCCACCCACTCAAACATTTTAGTAAAATTTCTTTGTTTTTTATGTGCTGTCAAACACTCCTCCATCCAAATTACTGTACTATGTAATTATGTGGGAAACAAGAGGACCTCAAAGTGCAATGTTATCCACGGTTTTCGAACTTGTGCTCATATCACTGTGTCACACATTCACCCCCAAATTGGCACATAGGCCCCATGGAGAGGAAGCAATAATTGTAAATAGGAACTCTGTAATTTGTATATCAACATTAGTCATGGTTCTTGCCATGTTCTCTATATTCTGTGTAATCAGTCTTATGGCGAGAACTCGACCTTTCTTGCGAGTGCACCTTTTCCGTGGGTTTCATTCAGCCGAGGCCCATATACAGTGTTGCTACCTGCTGGTGATTTTTCTTTTCAGTTATTTTTTAAGTCGGATATCATTTTATTCAGCAAGTTTTTATATTAAAATACTTTTCAAACTTTAGAAAAAAAAACAGGAATTGACAATGCTTTGTCATTTACAAAAAAGCTCAAGAATCTTATAAACATATTCATAAATTTACAAAAATGGCCACATATTTTAAAAATGTTCTTTAATTAGAAAAATTTACGTCTTCTCAAAGGGTTCTCAAAAATTCAAGATAGATCTACTTATACTTTTTTACTTATTTCTACATTAATAGAGCAGACGAGTAAAAAAAAACCTATTTAGCATAATAATTGGATAAAAGAGCCTCTACCCTGTTAACAGATAGGGAGAGAACAAAATCTGGATAAATGCCAATTCCTATTACTGGTAAAAAGATACAGATTAAAATAAAGAGTTTCATGGTCCAGAATCCACAAAATTTGCGTTTGGATCACTAAATAACTAAATCTAAAAAATCAAGAATTTTAAAAATTTGGCAATTTGGAAAAGAATCACACTTCTTTTTTCCATTACACTATTTTGGAAACATAAGGACTGGATCGTATGAATATGGACAAATATAGGATGTTTAAAATTGTTAGTGGATTACAAAACATGTTCATGAATTTGAAAAACATTTCATTTTTTGAAAACAAATTCATGAATTTGAAAAATGTGTATATAAGAAAAAGTGTTTGCATACTCTAAAATATTCAAAATCATAAAAATGCCCAACAATTTGCAAACAAAATGCAAATTTGAGAAATGTTGTGAATATAAAATATTGTCCATGTATTTTAATAAAATGATCATGAACTTGAAATAATGTTTTAGAAATTGAGATAATGTTCAGGAATTCAAAATGTTTTGAAGAATTTGGAAAAGAAACCGCAAACAGGAAAATGTTCGCGAATTTGAAAAAATCTTTGTGCATTCTAAAAATGTTCATGGATTTTTAAAAAGTGCTTTTGAAACTAAAATCAGAACTTGGCATTTAAAAAAATAGAAACAAACGTGGATATGAAAAATTGGTTATTTGAAATATATTTTCAATAAAATAATTTTCATGGTGTTGATAAAAGTAAACAAACTGACAAGTGTTCTTGAATTTAAGATATTCATAAATTTAGAAATGTTAGCTAATTCGTAAATTTATTTTATAATTAATAAAGTATTCACAGATTACGAAAAAAATTCTTGAATATAACAATATTAATGATTTTCTAAAATATTTTTGATATAATAAAGATTTCATGAATTAAAATAGCTCTTGATGAAATTATTAAAAAAATGACAAATTTAAAAGCATTTGCGAATTTAAAAAAATTGTGATTCTTTTTTAAGAATATAATTTTTTTACAATTATGCATAAAGTAAGGAAGAAAAAAAAGGAAAAGCGTCCTCCAGGGGAACTAGCTGGAACTTAATCGTCCTACCCATAAAAACATACCTCTGTGACGATGTGACCGCTTCCTAGAGTTAATGAAGAATTCAGCGCCGCAAGCGCGAAATGGGGAGACCTCCTCTACTGCGCCTTAGACGCCGGTTCGCTCGGCTGGCGCTCGTAGCAGCCTCGCGTGGGCCGGCCCAGCTGCGCGCTCGCTCTTTTCCTTCCGTTCGACGCAGGTGTTCGTCCCATCGTTCCTTTTTTTTTGGTGTTCGTCCTTTGATGACCCACAATTATAGGAGATCAATCGTAATCATTTTGATAAGTAAGAGTGTCGACTTCAGTAAGGAGCGGAAGAAAATGGTAAGCGGTTTTCAGTAAGGTATTCTCTACAAATACTGAAAGTAGCGGTAACGGATAGTTTTGTAGCAAGGTAATTCGTAACAAGTAGCAATCGTAACAAGGTGCAGCAAGGTGGCTCAATTCTTTTTAAGCAAAGGACAAGTCGGAAAGTTCTCTTATAATAAGCAAATCGTTCTTGAGGACACATGTGAATTCTCATCTAATCACGTTTATCATATTTGATTGATTCGCGACCGCTATTTTGATAATTTGATTCGTGGGTGGACCGATGATAGGGGGTTGTTCTTATTTGAACAAGCAACCATTTTATGATTACCCCCTCTCATAAGCATCCGCAACTACAAAATAAGAATTAATATAAATCTAATCATAGCATGAAACATATTGATCCAAATAGCCCTTACGAAATAACGTATAAACTAGGGTTTAACATTCTGTCACTCTCGTAACCCATCTTCTACTTATAATTCTGAATGCCTTCCTGATAAAGACCGAACCTCGTGGTGAGATCCGATCCGTTGTTGCGGCCCGACCTTTCACGACACTCCACCTTCAGCAGCAATAGCCTCTCGCCCGCGCACGCGATGTACACGAAGTAGAGGGTTTGAACCTTACGGCTCAGCACGAGAAAACTAATCTCGACGACGGTACTCACGCACAAAACAATTTCCACGAAAAGAAATCGCAACGCAGAGGTTTTCTAAAGCTTCCTCCAAACTTTGGGATTTTTAGACAGCTTCCCCCAAAACTCGATACGGGTATTTACCCTAAAAACACATCGTGTCTATTCATAAAATATAACCTGACTTTTACCATCAATACACCATGGCTTTAAATAACTGACTTGAACCTTGCCTAAACCCCTCACGCACGCACTCAAGTTTGGAAAGAAAATAAAATAGTATAAAATATAAGAGTCCAATCCTTTTACATCTCAGATTGGATTTTCTAGCTAGCTTAACCCTGTACGCCATCTTTCTTTCTGGTGGGCCCCATCGTACTTCCTGTAGAGATAAAAAACTCCAGGCATGAAGTCTCCTGCCCGTATCTATCTTGTAAGCCTTCTTGCATGGCAGGAACAAATATAATATACGCCGCCTTCCCTTGTATTTGTAGTTACCAAACATACATGATCTCTTTCTTATTTTGCAACTCCAAGAAAAGACCCTCCATGCAAGAACGCATGCATCACTTTGCTTCATACAGTACAGTCCATAGTATCAACTCCATGCTTGCTCCCCTAGTCAGCACACGTGTAGTTTCAAGATCAACAACAATTAGAGCTTTATCTTGAACAATATCAGTAGCATATTCGACCATAGGTGTAGACTTTGTTTTGTCAGTAGCGACCATCATAAATAAATTACACACGGTCATATCATCCTCTCCCCCTTGCAACGAAACCATCCTCGGTTTCGAGTCGATTTGTTCAGCAATATTTTTATCTATAGACTGCACCATGATTGTAGAAATTTGAGCAGCTTGAACCTTCTTCTTCGTTGCTTCTCCCTCCTCTTTTATCTTTTCCCGATGTTCTTTCCTCCAAGCAATAAAATGCTCCTCACCCATGGGCACGAGCATGCACTTCTTACCCTTCTTAATAGTATATCTGTGTGTTTGGCCATCATACGCAACATCGTGCTCTTTGTACCATGGCTCGCCCAACAACAAGTGACATGAAATCATCGGTGCCGGAATCACGTCGCACAAAACCTCACAAAAATAATTATCCAACAAAAATTGTACCTTGGTTTGGTGCGTAACAGTAAGCTCGTCATGACCCCAACGAAACAAATATGGTTGTTGATGTGATGTCATTGGTAGATTTAGTTTCTCCACCATCTCGATGCTTGCTGCGTTGATCAAACTTATATGGTCGATTGTCATGGCACATGACCTCTCCTGTACCACAACACGAGTATGAAAAAGCCCATCCCATCGATCTTCCTCCTCCAATTGAAATCCATAGCTTAGCTTCCATGATAATCCAGTCATCTCCTGAATAGTGTCGTGAACAACCTTGCTCTGAATACCACCTGATGTAGACCGAACCTTGATGGTGAGATCCGATCCGTTGTTGCGGCCCGACCTTTCACGACACTCCACCTTCAGCAGCAATAGCCTCTCGCCCGCGCATGGGATATACACGAAGTAGAGGGTTTGAACCTTACGACTCAGCACGAGAAAACCAATCTCGACGACGGTACTCATGCACAAAACAATTTCCACAAAAAGAAATCGCAACGCACAGGTTTTCTAAAGCTTCCTCCAAAACTTAGGGATTTTTAGACAGCTTCCCCCCAAATTCGATACGGGTATTTACCCTAAAAACACATCGTGTCTATTCATAAAATATAACCTGACTTTTACATCAATACACCATGGCTTTAAATAACTGACTTGAACCTTCACTACCAGAAACTGAAATATTTCTGTGGGCTGAAAACCGATAGGGAAAGTATTTCTTGTCAGGCGGCCGTCAGGGAAAGACGATAGGGATAGCTGGACAGGGATACTTGCTTTTGCCTGTCGGCCGATCGACAGGAAACATTTCCCTGACGGTTGTTCCTGACGGTGACCGACAGGGAAATAAGTTTTCGTCGGGCATAGGATGGCCAGGGGTATACGCTATATCGCTGTCGCGGGCCCGACAGGAAAATTGGCAGCATTTCGCTGTCAGTTAATCACCGACAGGAATATTCAGTGCATTTCGCTGTCATCTCATGCCCGACAAGAAATTGTATGTCACACCCACAATGATTCTGTACTCCTGTCAGCCTAATACCTCCAGCAATTGAATGTACAGCTTAATGTTCCATTCAAATTTGTATGTTGCATCTATCACCACAAATCATACCATGATCAAATCCACGTGTCAACCACAACCATAAATTAGAAGGATAAGGTTTAGTTTCACACATCTAAGTACATAACAGTTCTCGACCATCACTAGCATTCTAAGTCTCGCTTTCCCGGTTGTTGGAGTCGTCACCGCCAACAGCTCCACCCGAATCACCATCACCGGTGTTGTCATCAAGTGCTTGGGTTCCAATATGAGATGAATTAGTGCCCCCCTACATCAGATTATTTATTTAGACAAACTAGGAGAGGTTATGAAGCAAACTAGAAAAGGCTTCTGAATTAAAGGTTGCAGTAAACCATCAGGTAGAAAATATAAATTATTATAACACCACATGGCCTTCTGTGAGTAAACCATCAACACATTGAGTTTGGACAGATTTGGTGAACAAGGTTAGTAGTCATTTTAACTAAGAGAGAGTGATCAAAATAAAAGTAAACATCTACCACAAATGGTGTTTTGAACAGATTTGGCCAAGAAATTAAGTATAGTAAATTCACTAAGTTGGGACTACATGTGCATGGACGAATCAAGGTGCACTCATACAAGCATATCTTGACATGTTTTGGGGGGGAAATGAGAGGAAGTGGTGCCAGCTATCAAGCGAAATCTGTATATAGTACCTTACCAATCAATAAGATCTAAGATATTCATGATATGGCTAATGGCTACTCAAATAACATAATACTGTTTATTTGTAATGGTTGGCTGACCATCAGTTTGACAAAAAGTTTCAGGAAGTAATTTACTTACATGTGGTTGGGACCTTGCTCCTTGGCGTAGCTCCTCTGGTAGTTCTTTACCCATCTCCTTAAAAAGGGCCTATGAACAAGTATGCAACATTAGAACAGCTGGTAATTTGAACAATTAATCTGAAATATGTACACAAATTTGCAAGTACCAAGAAGAGTCGTTCATACATATCCACTTTATTTTGCAGGTACTCATTATGTCGCTTCAGTTCTTTGTTTTCTTGAATAGCTCGTCGCTTCAGTTCTTCGTTTTCTTGAATAGTTCGTCAAAGTGATGCTGAAGCTGACGGCCTCAGTTTCTTCTCTCTAGCTGTTGAGATAACATCAGCCTTCTTAATTGCCCCATCCGCTATTTGCTAGTCGCCCATGGGGAATGCCACCTGATAATTCATATAACATTTGCCCATCTAACTCTCCCTCCTCCCAATCATCAGGATGTGCGGCTCTAGCCAAACCACGGTAATCATCCTAGAACAACAGTTATTTTAACTTGGATATATGCAGACAAAACAAGTAGTTGGTGATTAGAAGGAGCGAGAACATACGTGGCGTTTTTTTGCCTTCCCAGTGAGGGTGGAACTAATGCTACCATTGCCATCCCAATTCTTTAATCCAGATTTCATTGCAGCATACGTATTCAGTGTGGTAGCCTTCTCTGGTCCATATATCTGTGCCTACAAGACCAACTGAATTAAATACAAAATAACAAGAAACAATTTGCAAAAAATCTCATACAAGTGTGACATACCAGAATTTGTCGAGCCTCCACAAATGGTAGTGAACCTCCCCAATTTTGAGCAATATCTTCACTCTTGAAGCGAGATTCCTGCCCTCTCTTCCTTAAAGACTTGAACTTTTTGAGCACCAATAAGCACAAAGATGAGGCCATGCATGTTCCTTAACCTATGGTATTCTGCCTTCCAAGTATTGGCCATATTCAAGCTCTTTTGAACATGCCAACGTGTCATCAACCCGCTCTCCTTTCTTCTCATAGTAGAACTTCACAGCATCCACACGAACTTGATACATCATGTCTCTCACTTTTTTCATTGCATAGTTGTCCAACACACGATCAGCATCATCCTCCACCTTGTCCGGGTCTTCATCATCCTTCACATGAACCTCAAACAAGTTCTACAAGTTCACACATTTTCATGTCAAATATGCATGTGCAATACAGATTTTCAAAATAACTACCAAGTACTTGGAACTTACCCAAAACACTTGCTTCACACGATCTGCTGCTGTCTGCCCCTTATCATCTAGAGTATCATCATAATAATAATCAGACCACTCCAAAGCTAGGCGGGTTTTAATGACAAGATCACCTTCCTTCTTCTCAATTATGCCGGGGTGTTCTCGTTTAAGAATGGTTCCAAGTTGCATAGTATACTTGTAGTGTTTGGAATTAGGGTCAGCATAATTAAATTGCCTAAACAACAAGTTAAGCAGCATTAACTGGTAGGATGATGGTGTCGATCATAAAAGTAAGCACATGTGAAGAAACAACCATACCTGTCACCTTTAGGTTCAAGGCCAACTCTATGACCATGTGGAGGCACTCTTAGTTCTGTGGCGGCCCTTCTTTTCCTCCCTTTTTGACGAGACGGGGGCTGCCTTGGGATCACTTCACTATTTTGAGATAAAGGAGCAGTAGTGTTGACGCCATCACATCGAGACATTTGTGAGCTATCATTGTTGGGGTTGCCAATACCAGCAACAGTATTCTGGCTAGCACGGCTGCACTGACCATAGAAATGCCGCTTTCATTGGAAAGTTTACCTTGTGATAAGCATCCCATGTTTCAACCCCCATCCACAATTGCATCAGTTCATCAGCTAAAGGTTGCATTAGGACACTCAAATTTTTTCCAGGATGTTCAGGACCAGGGATAACAAGGCTAAGGAATATATACTCTGGTTTCAAGAGAATACCGGGTGGAAGGTTTAATGGAGCTACAAAAATAGGCCAGCAAGTATATGGAGCAGCATTCAACTTGTATGGCGTAAAACTATCACCAGCTATGACAAGACGGACATTTCTACGATCTTCTGCAAATTCTGGGAAGTCCTTGTCAAACCCTTGCCAAGCTTCACCATCAATTGGGTGGACCATCTTATCAGAATTGGAACGTCTATGCGACTGCATATGTTTTGCTGTTTCCTCATGTGCATACAACCTCTGTAATCTATCTTTAAGAGGGAGGTATCTCAACACTTTACGTGGGGCTTTATTCTGGCCTTCCTCGTAGCGAGATGTGCCGCATATGTCACACTTCTCTTTATGCTCATTATCTTTATAGTACAACATGCAGTTATTTTTATACACATCAATTTTGACATAAGGCATACCAAGGCCTTCTAAGAGTTTCTTAGATTGGTAGAAGTACTTGGACAAGTTAGCACCCGGAGGCATAAGTTCATGGATGATTTATAACACATCATCATATTCTGCAATTGACATATTATACTGAGATTTCATTGCTAGCAAACGGGCTACTGCAGAAAGACGCGAGTGTGTTGTGTTCTCATGGACAATTTCATCAGCACTGCTAACCATCCTATAGAAAGCCTTGGCAGAGGAAGTTGGTTCTTCATCAATTGGTGGAGGACAGGGACCACCTAGGTCAACTAACATATTGTCCATTCGGTCAACCATCTGGCCAATTTCATCATGCCTCGCACAATTTGTGGCAGAGGCAAATCCGTCTTGGCTAGGAACATATTTCTCACCATGTTCTGTCCACATTTCATAGTTTCCCTAAACCCATATTTATACAAGTGCTTCTCTGCCTCATCCCTACTGCGCTTAAAATAATTACGACACTTGGCACATGGATACTTGATTTTACAACCTTCGGCTACGCCGGGAAAAGAGAATGCATGGTCTAGAAATCGGTTGGTTTGTTCAAGCCATAGGTTAGAAGGAATTTGACCAAACTGTCAACCACTATACATCCATGTACGATCTGCCATTTAACAAATTCTGTGTTGAAAATGGAATATATCAGCTATTTAATTATTTAAGCTCAACACATCATACTTAAGATGAGCTATTTAGCAACAACAACACATATATAGTAATTGGAAGCAAACAGATGTACACATAAGATAAAAATGTAATGCTGAAAGTTTAATGCTTACCAAAGGCTTGCTGAAATAGTGAAAAATGTGGAGTCACCAAGCTGGCCAAGAAACTCCCAAAGTCCACTAGCAAATCCAAGATCTAATCCTATTACACACATCATAACAATTTAAGATAATTAGCATAAGGATAGTAGGAAATGAAAGAGAAAGAGCTCAAAAAATAATCCCAATAGCAAAATAATGAAAAACTTTGGTAAGCATTATCAGACCAGAAAACAAGACATGCATAGATATATTTGAGAAATCGACCGAATATTAAACGACAACAAGCATGCAGTACTGACCACTACCTTGACAATCAGCAGTTTAACTCTGTTTTCTTTCTCATCAACAAGTGAAATAACTTCACAAGTCCTGTAACCTGGGAGATGTAAGAAAAATATTTGACTTTTAGACTTTGGTATTTGGCAATCTAATCAGCAAGACAAAGTATTTGATAGTCTACTGGAAGAAAAACAAGTGCCAAATCAGGGTAGGCGTACAGATTTGTATGTCTCTTTCCAGCACGAATCTGATAGGGCCTAATACTATGACGTGGATGGGTAACTGACACAACCCAACTCTATCAAATCCATCCAAATAGCTAGTAGCTTATTCCTAGATGGATTAGGCATGCTACTATCAGCAACGGGGCGATTCAGCCATATGGGCTCCTCCGCCACTTGCAACAAACAAATCTCAAATGCCATATGGGCGTCTGTACAGGAAAGGGTGGTACCTGGATTGGAAAGGGCGCCGCTCAGGGAAGGATGCGGTGGTCGAGTGGACGGCGGCCACGGGGTTGTTGACGGCGGCCCTCCTCCGGAAGCGCTGGGAGATTACCAGCGACACTTCGGGCAGCGGGTGGTTAGTCTACTGACCAGCGAATCAGGCGGAGGGGGCGAACGAGAGGATGGAATAGGCGAGGGATTTGGGGGCGCAGCCGACGGCGAGGGATTCGGGGCGCAGCCGGCCGCCGGCCGCTGGAGAGAGAGCTAGGTTGGGAGCTGAGATTTGGGGGAGAATGTTCGTGAGTGAGCTAGGTCTGGAGCGATTTGGGGATAGAGCCCATATGTTCTTTTTTTTTGAGAAAAACGGCGGGCTCGAATTGGCAAAGCGGCAGGACATGGGCTACTTTTGGCGCGAATTAGATGAATATGTGGCGCCAAATGGGCTTTTCCTGTTGGTCGCGACCAACAGGTATATTATTATTCCTGTGAGTCCGTGGACGAGTGCACAGGAAATTAATCTTTTCCTAGCGTGCAGTTGCGGCCCGACAGTAGAAGCCCATTTCCCTGTGCGCTAACGCGGGCCCGACAGGAAAATAAGAGACTCACATAAATATTTCAGTTTCTGGTAGTGCTTGCCTAAACCCCTCACGCACGCACTCAACTTTGGAAAGAAAATAAACTAGTATAAAATATAAGAGTCCAATCCTTTTACATCTCAAATTGGATTTTCTAGCTAGCTTAACCCTGTACGCCATCTTTCTTTCTGGTGGGCCCCATCCTACTTCCTGTAGAGATAAAAAGCTCCAGGCATTTAGTCTCCTGCCCGTATCTATCTTGTAAAGTTGTAAGCCTTCTTGCATGGCAGGAACAAATATAATATACGCCGCCTTGCCTTGTATTTGTAGTTACCAAACATACATGATCTCTTTCTTATTTTGCAACTCCAAGAAAAGACCTTCCATGCAAGAACGCATGCATCACTTTGCTTCATACTAGTCCATCATATCAACTCCTTGCTTGCTCCCCTAGTCAGCACACGTGTAGTTTCATGATCAACAACAATTAGAGCTTTATCTTGAACAATATCAGTAGCATATTCGACCATAGGTGTAGACTTTGTTTTGTCAGTAGCGACCATCATAAATAAATTACACACGGTCATATCACTTCTCTTAGGCCCAAGTATGATCAAGTGGCATATAGTCGACGTTCGCATGACACCACTAAAGAAAGAATAACATACATATCAACAAAAAATCGAACGAATACCAACTTCACATGATTACTTATAACAAGACTTCTCTCATGTCCTCAAGAACAAAACTAACTACTCACAAATCATATTCATGTTCAAGATCAAAGGTGTATTGAATATGCTTAACGAACTTGAAAAAGGTTCATCAAATTTGAAAAAAATTCATCAAAAAATTGAAAAAAAAAATCATCGAATATGGAAACGATTCTCCAAATTTGAAAAAAAGTTCATCAAAAATTGAAAAAACAATAAATCAAATTTAAAAACTTCATCGATTTTGAAAAAAATCATGAAGAAAGAAAGTTTCTCGAATTAGAAAAAAGATAAGGAAAAAAGGACAGAAAAAGGAAAAAGGAAAGGAGAAAGAAGAAAAGAAAACAAAACATGGAAGTAATTACAACAAGTGAAGTGGTGGGGATGGTTGTCACGTATTACACTAGCCCTGCTCGTCGTGGGATCGAATCCCAACTCTCGCATAGTTTAGAAGCTGATTTTTTTTCTTTTCAAAATGGGTCGGCCCAGCGCGACGGAGGGGGTGTGCGCCTGTTTGCGAGAATGGAAGAAACGGGTGCTTAAGGCGCCGAATAGCATTTGGCATTCGGCCGCAATGGTCCGGGCACGTTTCTAGCTCGCTTGTAGCAAGATAGATCGTTGCCTCGCGTGAAACGGTGTGGTCATAGGATGGCCCACTAATGTTGTTTATTCGGTTAGTTTTCCATTCATGATCTAATGTTTTCTGTTCGCCAAATGTACGCTATGGTCATACGTGCATCTATAACTCTCTTTTTTCTTTGTTTACATTTTCAATAATTCTAAAATACATATATTTCCCAAAGAAATACTTTTGTTTAAAAAATGTTTTTCTGGTATAAATTTATTATGGTACCACTTTGGAGAAATGTTGATAGTATTTAAAAAAAGTTATGTATTTGAATTTTTTAACACATATTTGCATTTGTTTTTCAAAAACATGTGTTTAAAAAATTTAATCCTGTATTTGAAAAATGTCAAACGTATATCAAATAAATGTTTCTGATTTATACAAAACATGTACAATATGTATAAAAAAAATAGAAACCAAAACATGTAATTAAAAAATCATTGTCTTTAAAAATGCTAAATCATGTAATTATCAAATGTTAATTATGCATGTAGAAAATGTAATCATGTGTTCAGAAAAGGTCAATCATGGATTTAAAAATGTATTTACGATAAAGTATTGAAAATATGTATTTTAAAAAAAGTTAAATGTATATGGAAAGTATTGTATAAGGATACAAAAAATGTAAGATGTGTATGGCTAAGGTTAACATCAAAACATATACATGAAAATGTCAATCAAGTATTTAAATATAATTTATATAAAAAACAAATGTTCATGGCTTATACAAAAAATGTACATCTTATATTTAAACATTTATAAAAAATGGTCCACGCGTACACTAAGAATGTACATTGTGTATAAATTTTTTAAACTTTGTGCAAAAGATGAAAAAATAGAAAAGCTTTGAAAACCAAAGAACACCAGAACATAAAACATTGGGAACCAGAAAGCAAAGGAAACCCGACAAAGAAATGAAGAAAACAGATGACCCGAAGAAAACCATGAAGAAGGAAAAGGGTAAAAACGGAGAAAGCTCAAGAAAAGTAGGTGAAAGAAAGCCAGTGAAGAAGCATAGAAAATTGAATAAAAATACAAATAAAAAAGAACAATCAAAGATACTGATGCAAAACAATGAAAGCCAAAAAAAAAAGCAAACAACACCGATAAAAACTATAAAGAAAAAGACAGTAAAAATAAACAATATATAAAAACAATGAAAATCGTAAAGAAAATACATAGAAAATAAAATAAAAGAAAAAACAAGTAAAAAGTGTAAAGAAAATGAACGGGAAAAAACCCAAAGAAAACAAGACGAATTAATTCAGTAGCCAGCAAAGAAGAAGAAGAAAACCATTTAGAACGATTACAGTCTATATCCACTGAGAACAACTAATCAAGGAGTACTCCTTCGAGAACCCTCGCAAGGATCACTTAGGAAGGGTTGGGAGAGTGTCACTTGGCTTTTTTTTGTTCTGTATGCGTGTTTGGCTTTCAGATGATTTTCTCGGCTTATTGGTTTTCCCTTGGTTTTTCTTTGGATTTGGACCCAAAACGAATTCTATTTTTTGCGTAGAAAAATATATTTTTTTTTTTCGCGAGAGGCACGTTCGTGCCTGTCAAAAAAGGGGAAAACATTTTTTTTCCTTTCGCGAGAGGCACAAATTTACTTCTCGTGGATGCACGAATTTGCTTCCGCAAGAGGCACAGGCGTGCCTCTCAAAAACAGAAAAACTTATTTTCTTTTTTCTTTTTCCTTCCGCGAGAGGCAGAGATTTACTTCTTGTGGAGGCATGGATTTGTTTCCGCGAGAGACGCGGTAGTGCCTCTCGGAAAAGGAAAAAAAAACATGTTTTATTTTTTTTCTTCTGCGAGAGGCACGCGGATTGGGAAAAACATGGTTTTCTCCTTTCGCAAGAGGCACATATTTACTTCTCGTGGAGGCACATATTTGCTTTCGTGATAGACGCATTGTGCCTCTTTTCAGAAAAATATGTGCTCCCGATTTGGCTTTTTTCGTCTGGTTTTTCGTGATTTTTTTCGTCGACATCTATCAGCATGCGATCTAGTTTTATAGATCTCGACGCGTGGAATCCAACGGTGAAAACGGTTTGTGATTTGAACGCACGGTTTGAAAGATAAAACATTTTGAATAAACAAATCTACGAAAAAAAAGGAAAACACCCAAGTTGCGACTAGTGGCGCACATACAAAATGAAACTTGTCACAATCTAAGAAAGTGAGAGTGTCCTTTGCACAAATAGTGATTTCGATATCCACCCGAGCGAGCGAGGGACCGCGAATAGAAGATGTGGACCGGCCCTGTTATACATGCTGAAAAAAAATCCTTGAGGCGAGACTTATAGATGCCTCGCACTAACCGAGAAATAACTCTCGCGATACTCTCGGGATATTGCTGCAGTCTACCAAACGAAAATGGGGAGGGGGGGGGGGGGGGGGGGGGGGGGGGGGGGGGCGAACCAACCTGTGGTTGGGTGGTTAGAGGGACAGTGGTATCCCCAGCCCACCAGGGTTCAAATCCTGGTGCTCGCATTATTCCTGAATTTATTTCAGGATTTCCGGCGATGCGCTTTCAGTGAGAGGAGATGTTTCCGTCGACGACGAGGCGCCTACGGTGACTTCGTAAATCTCAAGATGATATGCCGGCTCAGTCTCTCGGGGGTGCTCATAGGGGTAGGGTGTGCGTGTGTGCGTTCATAGGGATGAGTGTATGCGCGTATGTATGAGAGCTTGCGTCTGGACTGATGTTCAAAAAAAAGAAAAGAAAAAGGGGGCGGGGGTGGGGGGGGGGGGGGGGGGGGAGGGGAACTAATCGTGTGGCTACAGAATTCGGGGGGCAACTAGCCAGGTTTAGGGTGGAAAACCAAACGAAATTGCTGCAGTCTACCAAACGCCCCCTATGCTCTCTTACCAGATGGAGGCTACACTCACTTGCAGTGTCTTATATTTGGGCTAGCACCAACAGCACGAGGTGTGCATTCTGTAAGCACATTTTGTTTTCTTTTCCCGCGTTTCATTGTTTTCTTCTATTTCTTATTTATTTTTGACATTTAAAACATAAGTTCTAACACTTAAGAAATGTTTTGCACATGTAAGAAAGACGTGCATGTCATTTATGAAAATGTTTAATGTGTGCTGAAAATGTTCATCGTGTTACAAAAAATGTTCATTTTGCATTTCACAAAAATTTCAACATATATTTTGGAAATTGATATTAGGCACAAATGTTCATAGTGTAATAAAAAATGTTCTATGCGTGTTAAAAACAGCACCGTTGTGAAGCCCCTAAATACCTTCTGGTGTTATGATTTATTTTCGAATATTGGTTCGATGTCATTGATTTGTCTATGTAATATATATGTTCTTCATTTTAGCAGTCATTCATGTGAGAGGTCGGAATATTTGCAGCACATATTCGAGTACCGGAAATTTGATAGTGCATTATCAAGGCCATTTGCAGGTTTACATAACACCTGGTTAGCAAACTCATCTATGAATTATCAATTGAGATTTTAGTTCTCAGTTCCTTACACCATGATACTGATGTCAGTTGTAGGATTGCATGTTCAATATATTTTTGTCTCTATGCAACATCATAGCCACAATATCGTCTCACTTAAAAAAAATGTGTTTCCATTTCATTCATACATTTTAGAAATTTTATTGTCATTCTATTTTTATGCCGCTGTGAATCTCATTTGACCAATGCTTGAGACGTGCGTTGCTACTGATACAACTTAGAGAAGAGACAAGTCTCTTAGTCTCTACTCCTAACTAGTAAAATGCCCGTGCGTTGCCACGGGCAATAATACATGTACAAATCATAGACTTGTCTGTTTAATTGGATTAAAAAGTTTAGTTGAGGATTATCTAACTCAATGTTATGAGACGAAATAGCGTACATCTGTACTGAATTGAATTTAAGAAGAGCACACACATTTCTTTTCATTTAGCATACAACTATCCACTTCACATGAAATATTTGAAGTAAGCTTGCAAAAAATAGCATCTAAAAGAATAAAAACTGTAATAATGTATTGATACAGAGTAAACAAAGATGTTTCACAATGTTGTAATAAAAATAACACATATGATACTCGGACTAAAAAAAGTTTATCCCAATTCTCTTCACCAAATCAAGCACGACTTGTGGAATGTTTTCTACGCATTCATTGTCCTTGTACGACAGCAAGTGTACCAACACCTTTCCGTAGGTCATAATCGTCCTGCACGTGTATTATGTTGTCATGCAAGGCTCACATCTAAAAGGACACATGAATGATGAATGTAGAGTACTCACCAGGACAACTGGCAGTCCATGTTCATGATCATGCCATGTGCGCATAAACTTTAAAACCAAAAACTCAGACCTATTGCTGCATAGAAGTAAATGTTTTTAGCAATATGATAGATAAAAAGATGGTCAGATAATTGGAATGTTAAGGTTATAACCTGTTTGGGTTTTTTGGAACTCCAAGTGGTATGATGCGACGCCATCTAAAAACATCATCATTCGAGCCGGGTATTGCATCTTGTAAAGCTATGTTTAGATGGAACGAAATACATTGAATCTTAAATATGTCCTTCTGTGAAGGATTCTTTTTTCCATGCATCCGGTAGGGGAAGAGGGTCGAGTATAGTGGTTGTTTTATCCAATAGGTCAAATAGGAAGAGGATGAAGCGACCGGTTGTACAAAACAACAACAAAATCTGTATGAAGTAGGCTTTAGAAATACGGGGGTGAAAAGCGCACACAGAGATGGGAAGTATTATTACCAACTTGCATGCCGAGACGTCAAAGCACATATCAGGCCAACAATGAAATAGTTTTGCAATGATGTAGCGTTGGGCATCAAATGGTAAACGGAGTTTTGGATCTTGTGTCAAGTCGTTTAGTATCATCTGAGAGGGAAGTAAAGGATTATTAACATTCTATGCGTTTATGGTTGCAATGATATGTGCTCGTCGCCTTATAAAATAAGTGTTATGAGATTATAACTTACTGAAAATCTTAGATCCATATAGTGATATGGAGTGTCTTTAGCCCATTGAAATTGTCTGTACCATTTACTCGAACAGCCATGTTAAACTATGGACATCAATAGCCCGTGTATTCTTTATTAAGTCTTGTAGTTGTCTAAGACTTATACTTAGTGGGTAGGGCTTGGAGCTCCGGATTAATTCTTTCCTATCAAGTAAACCATAGCATCAACGATATAGTGAAAAAAATATATAAATAAATGAATCAGATATTGTTATTTTGAAAGTTGACTTACTCTCGGAAATTGTAGCATGAACAACCCGCAAGATGATCTATTGGTTAAGATATTGGGCACACTAATAAGGAAACATAAGGAATTGTTGAATAATAATCAATAATTGTTACTGCCGCTCTCATTTCGCATTTTCTCATGTGATGATTTAAACATACCCATTGGATTGAATTGGATCTTGAATACACTCCTTTCTTGTCCATCTAGTTACGTCAATATCTGGCCAAGCACCTAGGTTAAACTCATTCATCTTAGAAGCAAACTTTAGATGCGCCTCAAGCCCCTGAAGCTGTTAAATAGAAAGAAGAGTATGATAATATAGGTGAAACTAAATGCATGAATGCCAAGTACAGACATAGTAAAATCTTACTGTAAGTTGTAGGTCAGCTCGGCTCATTCGAGAATCAAAAGAATCGAGTACCTGTATCTCGCGTTGTTTGATATTGACAACAAATAGATACCAATCCTTTTGGTTCATATTGATTGGAATGAACAAATGACACAAAATATATAAGTCGTTGCCCTGGCTAGATAAGCAAATTGATAATAAATGGTAGAACCATATGAAGAAATTAGTCTAACCATGTAATGTTGTAGATACTTAAGCACCTTTTCAACGATGTGGTGATGACTCTCAAGGCTTATGGGAATTTCACCATCTCGCTTAAGTATTCCAGAGAATCATATGTATTTTCTAAGAATACACGTGCACCCGCTCTACAAATTTTATCCTGGGCCCTTAGACAGTAAATATATGCATTTATGACCTATAGTAGAAAAAGTAACAAATAAATTAGACATTCTTGATGTGTGTAAGTATGACCATCGGAGTATATCTTAGCTGACCTCGCTCTTCACCCATGTCTCATCTTCTAAAAGACATTCCAAATCTCGATGTGTCAAGGTTGTGTCATGGATATTCACCAACTTGGTTTTGCTAGGGAAGGACATGATGTATTCCTTCATTTCAGTAAAATTAATAGCACAGGCAATTTCTTTTATCTCATCCAGATCCATCTGAAACAACATAGACATAAGTAAAGCTTAATTGAATAAAAAAATTGTGTAGTGGTTGTTTGTACAACGCATGTAGAAGCTGATCCGCTGGTTGCTAATACGTGAATGTAAGGAGCTCACCTCGGCGGGTGCGATGGGCATGGCAAGCGGAGCGCGGAGGCAACGGCGGCCGAGGCGCAGCATCACCGGGAGGACGGCCTTGAGGTGCTTTACACCGGTGAGCCCGTCCCGGCTGCTGTCGTTCCGCCAGTGTCTATAGCTTCTCTTCCACGACTGATGAACGTGCCCACAAAGGATCGGTCAGAGAGAGAAGAAAGAGATATATGCAGGGCCGTCAATGGGGTAGTGCGAGCAGCCTAGAGATTTCTTTCCTTCTGTTCCGTTGAACTCCGGAATTTCTTACTGCATGTGATGCGTGGCCTTTACCGCCCTGCAATCTCCGCGATTATCTTCCCTACACACACGTGATTGCTTCCTTCTGATTTTTTTACCGATTGGCTAGCACCATTATCGCATGCAAAAATATCGGGAGCAAGAAAATTGACAGAGAGATCGCTCCGTTTATTGCACTGTATACTCTTACTCTGAGTGGAAACATCGCATCCAGCGACAAATTTGGCGAGTCTATGGCGGATAAGACGGAATCACAAAGCAGTCCATTTTTTGAGTCTTTTGATATTCGTTTTGCTAGAAGGACAACAAATGTTGATACTCATGAGTCATGACTGTGCATGAGTGGCGCAGAAGTACGTTGGCACCAGGTAAACCACGGTGATAGAAGAAAGGAACTGACTGAAAGAAGGAAGGAGATAGTAGGAAGGAATTGATAGAAAGAAGGAAGGAGATTGATCACCGTCATCGAGTTATTGTGTTATCAAATCAGATTTTTATTACCATGCATGAATTGATTGCGTTTGGTTACCATACGTGAATTATTTGTTTATACCAAAATTAGAAGAAGGGAATGGAAAACCAAGGATAAAACCTGCAGGGAGAAAACCGGTGAAGGGAGAAAAGAAAATCGTTGGAGGGGAGAGGGGGTCGTACAAGAGGTTGGACGAAGCGAGGGGAACGTAAGAGGGGAGAGGGAACCTTACGTTTCTTTTAGGTAGTAGAGATAGAGATTTCTTAACATTTGAATGGTCACACTTGATTTGAGAATGTAGCCTGTCTGGCTCTCTGTATGACTAATAGGAAATATAATATGACCGCGTCCACGAACGCATTACGTGGCGGTCCGACGACCTGCTTTCCACCATGGTCGTCCTCGACGCCGTGATGCACGCCCTGATATTCTTGAGTATCACCCCGACATCAGGCCCGGCTACGGCGTCCTCCATGGTGTCGCGCACGGCGCCCCTTCGTAGGGGCGCGCTGATGCGTACGCCCATAAGAAAAAAATATATTATTTTTATTATATTAGAAAACTTGTGATTGTCAATTAATAGTAGAGATAATGATAATAATAAATGTCATAGTGCGCGGGATTCATGATTTTCTATTAAGAAATATCTCATTTTGTTTTGAAAGGTTACCGAGAAAAATATTATGTCTATATTTTAGGAAGGTGATCTCACATACATGGTGCGATTTTTAAATCATTAATTACCTACTATTTACATGATTAAAATGAATCAACACCTGCCAAAGCAAGCACGAAACAAGATCTCCTTATAATGAGATTTGAATTTTTAATGAGAAGGAGAAAAACCAGTGGGAGGGGTGACGAGAGGAAATAAAACCGGATGAAAATAAAACCGAAGTACCAGGCTACCAACTGCTCCATTAGGAGTAGAGATTAGGAAGGTGATCTCACATATATGGTGCGATTTTTAAATCATTAATTATCTACTATTTACATGATTAAAATGAATCAACACCTGCCAAAGCAAGCACGAAACAAGATCTCCCTATAATGAGATTTGATTTTTTAATGAGAAGGAGAAAAACCAGTGGGAGGGGTGGCGGGAGGAAATAAAACCGGACGAAAATAAAACCGGAGTACCAGGCTACCAACTGCTCCATTAGGAGTAGAGATGGAGGAGTTGGTAGGATTGCGTCCACGGTTTTTTTCGTTTTGTTTATTTTTGACTGGTTTATTTTCGTCTCACCTCTCACCATCATGGCCTCACTTTGGTTTTTTCATCCTCCCAATAAAAACTTCCCTAATCTTTTCAAACTTTCCCAACGAGATACGTTACAAATAGGTAGGAAACAATAGCACATTACCAAACAATAAAATTATGTTTAATGACAATCAATTACAAATCATAAATTTCCTAACGCAACGATCACTGCCTTTCCAGGACGCCGTCCGCCGCCGCCCCTCACTCGCCGCCTCCGGACGCCCGCTCCCGCCCCTCCCGACGCCCTCGACTGGCGCCCTTCACCTGCCGCCCTCCTGGCGCTCCCCACTCCGTCACCCCTGGCGCCAAATCCTGGTCACGGATAGGAACAAGACTGCGTTGTAGATTTATCACAATGAGGCCTCCTGCGGAAACCAGATTTATCTCTACTGGGGAAAGGGGCACTACGCCGACGGAGATGAGCTCATCGAATCTGTGTGCTTGATGTCGTCCGGAAGGGGGTGCAGAACTACCACTGTATGCCTTTAAGGTCATTTTCTTTCTCTACTCTAGACCATTCTTTGTTGGAGGAAGTTGACCCCTTCGCAGCCAATTTGGCATTGTCCTCATCGAGGAGATCCAGACCAAGGTCATCTCCGGCAGGTCCTAGACCAACATCGGCGACCTCGACAATGGCACCGCAGGCCGCTCCGTGCTCATCTGCGGGTCCGCGCAGACGTGCGCCCGGTCAGCAAGGAGGTGATCTTCGTCGTGCTGCGTGAGAGCATCAGCACCGTGCAGTGCGTGCTCATCGCCGGCGCTGACGCCGGCATCAGCACGCTGATGGTGCGCTTTGCCAGCTCCCTCGAGGGCATCGTCACCCTCCCCAAGGAGCCCCTCAAGGCCACCACACAACAGCTTAGTCATCTCAGCCATCACGCCCATGTTAGATGCTTATGTCTAATTTTGAACGTGAAGTGCATGTTTGTTACATCTTCGGTTTGTTTGGGTGTTATACTGTGCCTAGCTGATCAATTGTTTGTGTGTTCGTTCTGACTTGCAGATCGAGATTCGGGTTAAGAAGGTCTACTGCATCAATAGGGCGATCCCCACACTTCCGGTCAACCTGGACACCTAGACGATGCAGCCCATAGTGAAGCAGAATTCGAAAAGGCTGAACAAGTACGTCCTTTGCAAATTATTTTATTTGCCTCCTTTCTCTTTGCAGGAAGCGCTCAGTTGTTGTTCTATGGTTCTTATTCTTGCCATGGTTACAAACTGGGGAGAAGCTGGTACGTGTTCTTCAGGACATACGCAACTATCGAGCTATCGATCTGCAGACACCTGTGAATCAAGCAATCATCCGCATCCAATGCCATGTTGAGAACGTAAGTACTATCTGTCTTTTTGTACCGACCGACTGTTACCATTCATGCAGTACAGCATGCTGCTGTAACAAATGGCATGTTCTGTTACGGCTAGCACCACGTGCGTTCTTATTATTAAATAAAAGCAGATCCCATCACCGTTCATTCTCCATATACCAGCAAAAGGCACCTTGCACAAACCTATACTGTACTCCCGCCGTTTTTATTTAGTCCGCATATTAGCTTTGGTCAAAGTCAAGCTTTGTAAACTTTGACAAAGTTTATAAACTATTAACATATACAATATAACAATAACAACTCAATACCATTATATTTATTATTAAATGTATTTTCACATCATATAGATTAGTTATGGTAAATATTTATATTGTTTTCTGTAAACTTGGTCAAACTTTACAAGATTTGACTTCAGTCAACTCTAATACGTAGAGTAAATAAAAACGGAGGGAGTATTTAACATGCAACATGAGATATTGTTCATCAAAACTATATATGCTTATGTTTGTGACATTCATGTGGCATCTCATGCAGAAAGATTTAATTATCTACTCCCTCCGTTCCTAAATATAAGTCTTTGGAGAGATTCCACTCTAGACCACATGCGGAGCAAAATGAGTGAATCTATACTAAAATGCATCTATATACATCCGTATGTGGTTCATAGTGAAATCTCTACAAAGACTTATATTTAGGAACGGAGAGAGTATTTCTGTAGCATGCGATGTGCATTTTCTTCTTTTGGTTCATACATGTCATGACTGTTGGATACACATGCAGAAATACAGAGTTTTGTTCTCGGAGAATTTTATTGGGATCCACAGTCCAAAGTTGATTGGTGGATCAAATGAAGATGGTGTATCTGTATTCAAGCCGGAGTACAATGACCAGCCTGCTTGTTTAGCGCAATCTCTACAACTATACAAGCAGATGAGTATCTGTGGTGGCTTTGGGCGCATGTTTGAGGTTGGTCCCGTATTTAGAGCAGAAAAATGAAACACTCATAGGCATCTGTGTGAGTTTATTTTGTTGGATGCATAAATGGAGATTAAGAGGCACTACTTTGAGGTAAGGAAGATTTGGGGGAAATTAGTCTTTAGTTTGTATATTGAAGTGATGCTGACCAAGTACCGATTTTTGTATACAGGTTTGTGTATCATAGATGGCTTATTTGTAGCAATATTCAAACACCTGAATGGAAATTGTCAGAAGGAACTCGAGACAATAAATAGGGAGTATCCATTTGAACCTCTGAAGGTAAAACATTATGGAAGAGGATTTGTGGCTCTCACGTGCCACACACCCCTATATGAATATAGCACTAAAAACATATTAGGAAATTTCAATTTTTTTTTAAAGTTTGGAATATGAAACTTGGGTGCCGGTTGCACACCCGTGTTCAGTTTCGTGGGGAATGGATGCCCGTTGTAATGTCAGTAAAAAAGACAAAATTTGTATGTATAGAAAAAAAAGTTGGATGTATTGTATGTCAGACCGTAATTCCTATGCCGTGGGTACCACGGGCACCCATTCCTCGTGAAAATGAACACAAGTGTACAATGGGCACCAAGACTTGATGTCCCAAAATTTCGGAATTTTTAAAAATTTCCTGAAATTATGGTCTGACATACCATACATCCAACTTTCTTTTCTATACATACAAATTGTCTTTCTTATTGACATTACCATATGCACCCATTCCCCCTGGAAATGAACATGGGTGTATAATGCACCCAGATTTGATATCCCAAAATTTCTAAAAAAAATATTTATTTTTTTGATATTTTGTTAATGCTATATTTATATAGGGGTGCCTGGCACCCGGGTGGTTTCATGGTTTGCTACTGCCCGTATAGCGCGGTCTTGGCTTGCTCTCTGTCGGTAGTGGTTGGGTTCCTTCCCCGGGGCTCGGTTAGGTGGAGGGGCTGCAGGAATCTTGTTGAGATGTTCGAGGTATCCTTTTTCCAGACACTGGGCATGTGATTTTATAGTCATAGAAGTTATACTATGCCGGTATTCTTTTCTAAATGACTACAGCGGACATATATACTCCGTCCAAGTAGATAACGAGACAAACTCATTTACAGTACAAAATTAAGGGGGTCCGTATATGATTAACATAAGCTGTGAAGCATACAACATCAATCTGTCATGTGTACATTTGGAGCACATGCCATGTGTTGAAGCAGGAAGGATAGTAAGATCATGGGGCATACATATGCGTGCTCTCCCTCATTATTTAAGAACATTGTTGGTTGCCTTTACGAGGAAGGTACGCAGAACAAAACAAAAAATTGAAATCTTCAAGAAAAAATATTATGCTTCATACAATCTCCTTGTCTTAAAGGTCTTTATTTTTTTTGAGAATCACCGGGGGAGTTCTCCTATCTGAATATATAATCTCCTCATCATATATGTTAATTAAAGAAGAACTATTAGTAGTTGTGATCAGTATAGAGATTAGAAGCCGCAGCGTGAGGGCCGCCCTCCAGAGGTAGCGCAACCCCAATCGTCGGTGGCCGTAGTTTGTAGGACAATCAGCAGCGACTCGGGCGTCCTCAACGAGGATGGTTATGGTATCACATGAGTCACTCGATCAAGGTCAAGGAATTTGTTGGAGATAGTTATATTGCCCTAGATCGATCAAAATTTCCCTTACAAAAACTATCTTATCAATGCAAGTGTGTATTTTACTCCTTCCGTCCCAAAATAAGTTGTACTAAATCAAAAACACTTATTTTGCGATGGAGGGAGTACTTAACAAGGTAACCAATCAAGCTAAACTGGATTTTTTTTTTCTTTCTAACTTCTATGAGTGCCACACAAATTGTTATGGTAATTTCTATACATGTGTGATTTTGCAGCATACCAATAAAGCCTTAAAAATAACTTGGATTGGTAAAAAGTAAAGTTAGACGCGGGAACATGTGTGAGTACGCAAGCTGTACCTTGTCAGTTTTGATGACAAGAAGTCTCTATATGAGGGCATCCACAGCTTGATGATTATGAACCTCTAATGTTTTCTAATTTGCACATTGAAGGTTCTGTTTTGGCTTCCTCTAGGCAGGGCCTCGCAATCCCCTGCATCTCGGCTGCTTAAAAAAAGACCCAACGAGGCTGATGTTTCAAGCTTATACCCTCTTCATTGCGCGCGGTGCTAGAAGGAGAACCGGGGTGTGATGGTGTTGCTGGTTGTTTTCTTTTTTACTTTTTCACTTGCGCCGTCATCAACGACACATGTTTGCTTCCGGGATCATCCGTTTCTCTTCCTAGCTCTTTTAAATGGATGTTGTGATTAGAATTATGACAACATCAGCGTTCATCAATATTATTTTTGGACTTGAACAGATATATATCTAAATTACACATAATGTGTATGAGCAAATTACTACAGTTGGGACTTTCATGTCTTTCTGTCACCTTAGTACTATGTTGCTTTGCACATGTCTTCTCATGGCCTTATTAAAGATCTTGTTTCTATGGCTTTAAACACAAGATGATATTTTTGTAGCACATTTTTTATAACTTTTCCTTCTATAAGGCTATAATTTCAAATTGAAGCACACCCAACACACAAATTTTTCTATCTTTTTATTTTCTATACAGGAAGTAGTTGGCGCAACGGTGGTGTTGATAAACGACACCGAATGCAGAGGCAACAGAGACCATGGGGAAGAGATCATGAACATCAAGCTCTTGCAGTGTTCCTCTTCATCGTTGCCGCCGTCACAAACAGCAACAATGACCACCAACTCACGAGAAGGCTACTAGAGCGGGAGCGAGGAAGGGGGAGACAGATCTTGCAGGTACAAAGGTAGGACAACCATGTTCTGAAATATAAATGAGATTTGGTGATAAGTCACCATCGTGTTTGTATGCAATCTGTCAGACACCATAACTTTCATGTGTTGTAGAAATTTTCTTTGATAAATATGTTTTTAGCTCTTGATATTTTAGTATGATTCTAAATTTATCCATTCACAGATCACTCTGAGAAACATTTTTAGTTGGGAAAAGAAAGAAAGGAAGAAAAAGAGAGTGCTTTGGCGTAAAAAAGAAGACGTCAATGTAGCCCGTTGCAACGCACGGGCATTCTACTAGTATCTTGAAGATGATACACGTATCACTTAAAACTTGGTTTGTAAAACGCGAGATAAGTATCTTGTGGATCCAAAACTAGAACTAAGCTGTTCCAGCAAACACGTTACATTGCCCTAGCCTAATTTGCCATCAAGCTAGCACAGAAAAGGGTACAGGGTACTAGTAGACTAGTCAACTAGAACTATCTGTATTATTCTAGTGCGTGCGTGCATGCATGTCGAGTAGAGTAGTATACTACACTCCAGCCAGCGATCAGCCAGCTCGAAAAAACATTACATGCAATTATACAAGCGGGAACACGACGCATGCACGTCGGCGCGCTCGTGCCGGCCATGCCGCGCCGGATTTAATTAGGCACCCAGCCGGCACGCTCGCCGGAGGAAATGGACACGAAACTAGGCGCCGCCTCAGAAGGTGGGCACCACGCCGTAGCTGCCGAAGTCGAGCACGCAGGGCCGTGGCGTGGTGATCGTGGCCGCCGGGACGGCGTCGGCGTCCGCGTCGTCGGCGCGCTTGGCGAAGCGGCCCTTGACGCGCGGCCGGCTCTCGGCGTAGGCCTTCCGGGACGCGTACCGGATGGTCTTCTCGAACCGCCGGTTCTTGCGCTTCTCGCGGTACCGCATCAGACGCGCCTCCCTCCCCTCCCCCGTCGCCGGCGTCGCCGCCGCGACGGCGCTGTCGCTCCGCTCCGGCACCGACCCAGCATCCACTGAGGAGACCTGTTTAATCACAAGACCAGTGATCAATTACATGTAATCATTGATAAAACAGCTCGATGATGCCGCCGCCTCGGAACTTACGGTACTGTGGCTTGGTGTGGGGGTGTACGGCAGGTACGCGGCCTTGGACTGTGCGAAGTCCAGCTCGATGATGCCGCCGCCTCGGCCACAGATCGCGTCCGGCACCAAGCCGACCTCCGACGACGAGCCCTGCTAAATCGAAGGCCAATAAAGATCAGCAAGATGCACGCAGAACGAGAGCGTAAGGTTCTTGAAGGAAAGGAAAGCAAGGGCTTACACTTCCACCGAGCGACGCCGCCGTGTAGGAGCTGTAGGACGGGTTGGAGACGGCGGCGGCGGTAGAGGCAACGCCACCGAAGTCCAGCTCCACCGCGCCGCTGCTGGGGACAACGCTGTCGGCGTGCGGGAAGCGCGGGAGCTCGGAGCCGAAGAAAGGGTCCATCATATCCGCGAACAGGAAGTCCAGCTTCACGTTGTCCTTCCCGCCGGAGCCGACCTCCAGAGCGTCGTTAAGGTTCACCAAGGGGTCCTGCTTCTCCCCGTCGACCGCGCCGCCAAACGACATCACGAACGCGTCCTGACCCTCGGGTGACGAGGACCCGATGGGCTGCACGGGGACGCGCTCGTGGCGGCGCGCGAGCGGGTTGGCGTGGTGGATGTCGGCGTCGCAGGCGGCGCAGAGCGCGGCGGCGTCGGCCTTGCAGGTGACCGCAGCCGGCGCGAGCTCGCACACCTCGCAGACCCACACCCTCTCGTGCCCGGCCCGCGCGTGCCCCGCGTCGCAGCCCGCGCACAGGTACGCCCCGTCCCCACCGCCGCCGCCCCCGTCGCACGTACGGCAGTGCACCGCCGCCGGCGACGCTCGGCACGACCCGCACCTCCTGCCGCCCACGCCCCAGTACCTCCCCAGCCCCTGCAGCTCCATCGCACCTCACACAACAGCACCACCGGCAGCAACACTTGGAAGCAAAGCAGCTAAGCTAGCCAGCAACCAGGATCCCTTCCACGGCGAAGCAAAAGTTAGTGGAAGCCGAGAACGTCCGGCGCTTTATAGCCGGGGGACGACGAGGCAAATCTGGCGTCGCGTCGTGGGAGGGAATCCCAGCCCGAGATATTGGTAGGTGGGGGCGCGGGACAGGGACGGTGACGTGGCGGGAGGGGGCGTACGTGGAGGGCTCTGGGCCAAGCGAAAGCCGCAGAAAATGTCGATCTCGTGGATTTGGGGCGAGGTGGTGGGGGCCCGCATGTCGATTCCGGCCCACGTGAACGGTGGGCCCCGCGCACGAGAGTGGCGGCAAGGCAAAGACGCGACAGCCGCTTCGATGCCGATCATTTTTATGTCATCACGGGTTGGACTTAAATTAAGCGAGGTCTGGAGGGATGATCAAAGCGGCGATCGCCGATCAGAGCACAATGACACTGGTCTATCAAGTCGGTTAGTGCTAATTAGTACACCGCCTATCGTCTTAGGTTTATAAGCACCATCGCTTATGGGACAGCTAAGATAGTCTAGAAGTTGCTCTTGCAAGTTGCAGCGCTCCATGAATTATGCAAGATCTTGCTAAAAGATTCATAGCACTACCATCATCATGTGCCTGGTTGACGATGTTCCCAGACAGCTGTGGAATTAAGTATAAGCAACCCAAACTTGATGGAAAAAAAAACTGTGAAATTCGTGTAGATAGATGTCACGAAAGTGGGCAATCCGTAAACGCGTCACATGGCCGATGTCCCAAAGGTAGAAGCGACAAAGATCAGCTTTATGCAGGCTGGGGCGGTTTTGACGCTGTCCCAGTCCACGGCCAACCAGCTGATTATTAGTGCCTATAATTCACCGCCTTTCGTCCTCATCATTAACCTGTGACCGCTGCCCGTCGACGTCCGTCCAGCTCGCCTACCTTTCCCGCTTAATGCATGCCCCGAAATGTCAGAAAAGCCCCTTCACCTTTCACGATCGTTCGCCGCGTCCACGAATATATAACGCTGGCTCTTCCTTCACACTCCCAGCTGAGCTCAAAAGGTAGAGCAAATAGTAATTTTACCGCACGGAGTGGTCCTGATTGATTGGCTTGCGAACTTTCTGGAAGTAGTGTAGTAGATAACACTAGGAGATTAACTTTGGCGCGTGCTCTACGCCGAGCCGTCGCGGTCGCGTGCCGACGATGAGCTCCGGCGCCGCAGCGCGCGCAAGGGAGAATCGCATCGCATAACCGGATCGGCTCGCGTTGACGCTGGAGAGAGATGTGGTGCGGTTGCCGGTTGGCGACGTGGACGTGTGAGTTTGATGAGCCTTGACCTGCCGCCGAGGGAAGCGGGCCAAGGGCAGACCCGTCATTTGACCCGTGGCGCGGAATGACGAACCGGCTGCCGTCATATCCCGCGGCGGATGGGGACGGACAGAGAGGGGGCAGCGCGCGCGAGCCGATCGAGCATGCGCAGGCGCGTCATGTGATCGTGTCGGCCGAGTTGAGTTTGTCCGGCCAGGGCTATTGAATTTACGCCAACTTCAACGCGTGATCTCATCTTGTCCGTCTGCGTCTGTTTGAGTCAAAACGGACAGATGACACGGCCCAATGTACGGCTGCATTCTTAAATTTTGTCCGTTTGGCGTCCGGCCCGCCCCATTTCCGGCGCAAACGTGTGCTCGGTTTGCGTCCATACGGACGCCGAACGGACGGGCACGCGCTTCCGGGTCGTCCGCTTCGGGGACACGTGGCGGCCGCCCAACTATCTCCATCATCCAAACTAAATGCGCACGCACGACGGGTCCCGGCTGTCAGCCACACATCCTGCGGTCGTCGTCCTTCTTAAATTAGAAGTCGTGGACCGGGCAGTCCACAACTTTCACTTCCCGGCCGGCCTGCCTCCTCGAACCCCGACAAGCAAACCCTAGTCCTCCCCCTCTCCGCCGGCGACAATGGTGGGGCGATGGTTCCCCGGCCGCAAGACGAGGCACGACCACGAGGTCGGGTCGTCGTCCGGTCGCCGTCGCCGCTCCTCCACCTCCACCCCCACCTTCACCGCCCGCGTTTCATATCGCGCCGGGCGGCGCCCCACCTCGCCGGCGGCCATACGTCAAGGCGGAGGTGTGCCAGCGGTACTGGGAGACACGCACGCCATTGCCGTGGGGCGACGTGCACCTCCCCAACAACTGGCACCTCTCCGCGGACCGCGTGCCTGTCCCGCCGGTCCCGGGTAGCATTTTCTGCTGGGATGATCTGGCAAAGGTGTTCGTCAATACTTTTGAAGGCACGTACAAGAGAGCAGGAGGTTTGACCGAGTTGCAGCACTGTGTGCAGAGACAGAATGAGACTCTCCGAGAGTATATCCAGCGGTGGACCACTCTACACAATACGGTGGAGAATATCATCGAGCACCAGGCAATCTGCGCCTTCAAGGCCGGAGTTAGGCATTGGGAGCTGAACATGAAGTACGGCCGAACTGAGACCCCGACTCTCAGTCGGGCTATGGAGATAGCCAACCGATATGCCAACGGTGAAGAAGAGGACCGACTGAGGAGCGGTAAAAGCCGAGCAGGCGACGCTCATCAGTCGGAGAACAAGGGCAAGAAGCACAAGCGAAAAGTGGATGCCGGAGGGAGTGCCGAGGCCGCGGCTCTGGCCAGCCAAGGCAAAAAGAGCTCCCAAAAGCAGAAAAATGATTGGAAGGGGAAGAAGCAAGTCACCTTGAAGAGTGACATCCTCGACCAACTTAGTTAGATTCACACAAAGAAAGATGAAGAGGGCAATTTGATTTTGCCTAAACACACCACTCGGGAGTGTCGACTCCTGAAGCAAGAGATGCGGCAAGATTCCTCTGGAGACAAGGATGATGACGACGACGACGGAGACAAGGGTACTTCCGGGTACCCCAACGTCGAGAACATCCTCATGATTTTCGCTGACGTTGAAAGCAAGAGTCGCCTCAAAGTCATCAACCGAGAGGTCAACATGGCAGTTCCGACTGTCACCAAATATCTCGACTGGACCAAGACACCAGTAACCTTTGATCAGTCGGACCACCCGGCTCACATACCGACCATCGGGCGGCAGACCTTGGTGGTAGATCCAGTCGTGGGAGGAGTCCGACTGCGCAAAGTCTTAATGGACGGCAGCAGCGGGCTTAATATAGTTTACGCCGACACATTGGAGGCGATGGGCATCCCCATGACCCGGCTCAGCAAGAGCAACATGCAGTTCCACGGGGGAATCCCTGGGAAGAAAGCCAGATCACTCGGCCAGATCGCCCTTGACGTCGTATTTGGCTAGGAGAAGAACTTCCGAAAGGAACGGCTAACTTTCGAGGTGGTGGACTTCCGAAGCGCTTATCACGCCATCCTGGGTAGGCTTGCCTACACACATTTTATGGCCCGTCCATGTTACGTGTATCTTAAACTCAAGATGCCAGGGCTGAAAAGCGTGATCAGCATCACAGGCAATCGGAAGTTGGCCGAAGAGTGCCTCCAGAAGGGTTCCCAGATTGCTGACGAGCAGATGGCGATGGCCGAGCTGGACGAATACAAGAAGGCGGTGGATTCAGGTGAACTATTGAAGTCCAAGAAGCCGAATGTGGAATCCGCTTTCCAGTCGGCAGGAGAGACGAAGCCGGTGCATGTCCACCCTGAGGACCCGACTGCTGCCCCGACCAACATCTCCACCACCCTGGATAGCAAATAGGAAGCCGCACTCGTCCACTTCCTCCGTGAGAACTGGGATATCTTCGCATGGAAGCCTTCTGACATGTCGGGTGTTCCCAGGGAACTGGCCGAGCACAGACTCTGTGTCGATTCGAGGATGAAGCCTGTCGAGGAGCATCTTCGGAGATCTTCCACTGAGAAGCGCAAGGCGATTGGCGAGGAGATAGTGCGGCTCTTAGCCGTCGAATTCATCCGAGAGGTGTACCACTCCGAGTGGCTCGCCAACGTCGTCCTAGCGCCGAAGAAAGACAAGTCTCTTCGAATGTGTGTAGATTTTAGGCACATCAATCGGGCCTGCCCGAAGGATCATTTCCCTCTCCCTCGCATAGATCAGATAGTAGATTCTACTGCCGGATGTGAGCGGTTGTCATTTCTGGATGCGTACTCCGGGTACCACCAGATCCGACTGTACGGCCTTGATGAAATAAAAACAGCGTTCATCACCCCCATTCGGGTGTTTCTGCTATATCACGATGCCATTTGGGTTGAAAAATGCTGGGGCTACAGTCCAGCGTATGATCCAGAAGTGCTTACGGAAGCAGATCAGTCGGAATGTAGAAGCTTATATGGATGACATCGTGGTTAAGTCCAGGAAAGGTTCCGACCTCCTGACCGACCTCGCTGAGACTTTTGCGAATTTACGTGCTTTCGGCAACAAGCTCAACCCAACCAAGTGTACATTCGGCGTACCAGCAGGCAAGTTACTCGGTTTCCTCGTTTCCAAACGAGGGATCGATGCCAATCCCGAGAAGATAGGAGCAATCGTCCGAATGAAACAACCGGAACATCTACACGATGTACATCGCCTCACAGGCTGCTTAGCGGCCCTGAGTAGGTTCATCTCACGACTCGATGAAAAGGCCCTGCCGCTTTACCGATTGATGAAGAAGTCTGACAGGTTCGAGTGGACTCCCTAAGAGCAGGCTGCATTCCAGGAACTTAAAGCCTTGCTTTCCACCCAGCCGGTGCTAGCTACTCCGAGCAGCAAGGAGCCCTTGCTCTTATACATCGCGGCCACGAGCCAAGTTGTTAGCACGGCCCTCACTGTGGAACGGGAAGAACAAGGCAAAGCCTTCAAGCTCCAATGATCGGTCTACTACATCTCTGAAGTCCTCACGCCTTCCAAGCAAAGGCATCTGCATTATCAGAAGCTAGTATACGGAATTTATCTAACTGCAAAGAAGGTGGCGCATTATTTTCAAGAACACTCGGTCACAGTAATAAGTGACGCCCCTCTATCTGAGATCATGAACAATAGAGATGCCACTGGCCGAGTGGCCAAGTGGGCCATTGAGCTCCTTCCGCTGGACATCAGGTTTGAAGCCAAGAAGGCCATCAAGTCACAAGCCCTGGTAGATTTCCTAGCCGAGTGGATTGAGCAAGAGCAGCCCGTTCTGAGTGTTCCCAAACACTGGACGATGTTCTTCGACGGCTCCAAGATGCTCCACGGCTCCGGGGCCAGAGTGGTCTTGGTGTCCCCTAAAGGCGACCGACTCAGTTATGTGCTTCAGATCCACTTCGACTCCTCCAACAACGAAGCCGAATACGAAGCTCTCCTGTATGGGCTGCGAACGGCAATTTCTCTGGGAATTCGCCGACTGATGGTCTATGGTGACTCGGACCTAGTGGTGAATCAAGTCATGAAGGAATGGGATATCCGTAGCCCGGCGATGACTGGCTACTGCAACGCCGTCAGAAAATTTGAAAAACACTTTGAAGGGCTGGAGCTCCATCATGTGCCGTGACTCAAGAACCAAGCAGCTGACGACCTGGCCAAGATGGGCTCCACTCGAAAAATGGTGCCCAAGAATGTGTTTCTCGAACACTTACACTCGCCCACAATCAAGGAAGATCCTTTTGTGGAGGAGCCCCCGCAACCAGTCGGTCCTTCCAATCCGACTAAAGTAGACATTCCTGCAATAATTGATCTGGTTCAAGAGATCCTTGTCATCACTCCCGAGTGGACAGAGCCATGCCCGGCGTACCTACTCCGGCAGGAACTCCCAGAAGATGAGGATGAAGCTGGATAGATCGTTTGTCGATCCAAGGCCTTCACCGTCATGGGAGATCAGCTGCACAAGAAAAGTACGACTGGAGTCACTCAGCGGTGCATATCTCCGGGGGAAGGGCAACAAAGACTGCAAGAGATTCACTCGGGGACATGTGGGCATCATGCGTCCTCTCGTACCTTGGTCGCCAAAGCATTCAGAGCCAGATTCTATTGGCCCCGAGCCAATGAAGCCGCCCGAGACATAGTGGATCAATGCGTCGGGTGCCAGTTCTATGCGAACCAGTCACACAAGTCGGCATCCGCCCTGAAGACTATCGCCCTCACTTGGCCATTCGCCGTCTAGGGACTCGACATGGTCGGCCCTCTCCGGACTGGGGCGAGTGGCTTCACGCACCTGTTGGTGGCAGTGGACAAGTTCACCAAGTGGATCGAGGCCAAACCCATAAAGAAGCTGGACTCAGCCACTGCGATTCAATTCATCAAGGAGATTATCTTCAGATTCGGAGTCCCACATAGCGTCATCACCGACAACGGGTCTAACTTCGACTCGGACGAGTTCTGCCAGTTCTGTTACACCCAGGGCTCTCGGGTCGATTACGCCTTTGTGCAACACCCGCAGTCGAATGGGCAAGCCGAGAGAGCAAACGGGCTCATACTCCAAGGATTGAAGCCTCGACTCATGTGCGATTTGACTCACGCAACAGAAGCCTGGGTGACCGAGCTACCGTCGGTCCTCTGGGGCTTGCGAATCGATCCATGAACCGCACCCCATTCATTATGGTGTACGGGTCAGAAGCGGTCTTGCCGAGTGATCTGCTCCACAACTTCCCCCGAGTGGATCTTTACTCGAAGCTGAAGCCGAGGAAGCAAGGCAGGATGGCCTGGACCTTTTGGAGGAAGAACGTGAGCTAGCACTTATAAGATCGATGTTGTGCCAACAAGACTTGCGTCGCTACCACGATAGACACGTCAAAGGACGTGCCTTCTAGGAAGAAGACCTGGTCCACCGAGTGGATCAACAGAAACCTCACAAGTTGGCACCCCCCTGGGAGGGACCATTCACCATATCCAAGGTCTTACACAATGAAGCATACAGACTATACAACTTCACTAGAGGAATAGAAGAGCCCAGAGCTTGGAACGCAGATTTGCTCCGCAAGTTTTATACTTAGAATAAAATTTCTCCCTTGTAATAGTTAGTCCGATGAACTTAGATGAATAAAAGTCTTGCTTTTTCCCATATAACATCTAGTTCGACCTATGGTCGCATTTCACTCAGGTGACTAATCGCATTCGGAAACTCACACACCAATAGTGGGTGTAGAGGTGAGAAAGCTTAGCTGCGAACCAGTTTTCACCTAAGTTAAAAAAACAATCCAAGTGAGGATCTGATCCACACTCTGGGGCTTAGCCGCGAACCAGCTTTTTTCCTAAGTTCAAAAACAATTCGAGTGAGGATCTGATCCACACTCAGGGGCTTAGCCGCGAACCAGCTTTCGCCTAAGTTCACAAACAATCCGAGTAAGGATCTGGTCCACACTCGGGGGCTTAGCCACGAACCAGGTTTCGCCTAAGTTCAAAAATAATCCGAGCGAGGATCTGGTCCACACTCGGGGGTGTCAGCGTTCTGGGATTAGGGGTACCTAGACCTACCTGCCTGCGGCCCGGCGCGCGGGCCCGTCGACGGCCTGGTACGGCTCACCTACAACACCCCGAGCACAAGACCCTCGTGAGGGCCCCCCAGCCTCGCGAGGAGAACGACGCCAAGACCTCCAGAGAAGCAGCTCTCCAAGCCTGCCTCCCGAGGAGCGGAGATTTCTATGCAGGTACCCAGCCTCACGAGGCTGGGATGACATGAGCCATGACGACCAAGGCCAGGCGGGCGTCAGCGGGCGCAGAGGAGACAGTTTCCCCTTCGATGCTAAGGGAGCAAGGACAGACGCGGGTTCCCAAGGAACCCCCAAAGGTTTCCATTCCGGTGCAACGAGACCGAGACCACGAGCTCGGCAGGACTGATGTCATCGCCGAGCCCACCTCTGCGTCACGACCAGAAGCTTTGCAGGCGAAGACCATCTTTCGTCAAGATTAGGTGTACTTCTTGTCCCCTTTCAAATCAGCCGTTGTGGGATCCCTTCCCGCCAGTTATGAGGGAAGAGGACCAAGGTCACTATAAGTATAGGCTAGCCACCACCGTAGAAAGGATCCCGGACCGGATCCATTCCACCCTCACCCCACGAGCCCTCACGAGGTCGCTCGTCCACTGTATCAGTTCATCCTCAACCTCCTCGTGAGGCCAATCCACCCAAAGCAGGAGTAGGGTTTTACACCGCAAGGTGGCCCGAACCTGGGGAAACTGCAGTGTTCATCTTCTTCCTCGCTCGCACGAACTCGACGTAGCTAGGCCATGGGGTGGCGAGCTTGAGGCTTTGATACGTCTCCAACGTATCTATAATTTTTGCGTGTTCCATGCTGTTATATTATCATTCTTGGATGTTTTACAATCATTTTATGGCAACTTTATATCATTTTTTGGGACTAACCTATTGACATAGTGCCCAGTGCCAGTTGCTGTTTTTTGCTTGTTTTTTACTTCACAGAATATCAATACCAAACAGAGTCCAAACGTAGCGAAACTTTTTTGAGAATTTTTCTGGACCAAAAGACACCTGTTGGGCCAAAGAAGTACCAGAGGGGGCTCCAAGGGGAGCACAACCCACCTGGGCGTGCCTGGGGCCCCAGGCGCGCCCTGGTGGGTTGTGCCCACCTCGGCCACCTCCCGCACCGCCTGTTTGCTCTATAAATACCCCGAAAATCTAAAAACCCTAGGGGAGTCAACGAAACACAATTCCAGCCGTCGCAAGTTCCAGAACCACCAGATCCAATCTAGACACCATCACGGAGGGGTTCATCATCCTCATTGGTGCCTCTCCGATGATGCGTGAGTAGTTCATTGTAGACCTACGGGTCCGTAGTTAGTAGCTAGATGGCTTCCTCTCTCTCTTTTGATTCTCAATACAATGGTCTCTTGGAGATCTATTTGATGTAACTCTTTTTGCGGTGTGTTTGTTGGGATCCGATGAACTTTGAGTTTATGATCAGATCTATTTATCCATGAAAGTTATTTGAGTTTCTTTGATCTCTTATATGCATGATTACTTATAGCCTCGTATTTCTTCTTCGAATCTTTGGTTTAGTTAGGCCGACTAGATCAATTTTTCTTGCCATGGGAAGAGTTGCTTTGTGATGGGTTTGGTCGTGCGGTGTTCTTTCCCAATGACAGAAGGGGCAGCAAGACACGTATTGATCGTTGCTATTAAGGATAACAAGATGGGGTCTATTCCTACATTAATAGATCTTGTCTACATCATGTCATCGTTCTTATTGCATTACTCCGTTTCTCCATGAACTTAATACACTAGATGCATGCTGGATAGCAGTCGATGTGTGGAGTAATAGTAGTAGATGCAGGCAGGAGTCGGTCTACTAATCTTGAACGTGATGCCTATATAATGATCATTGCCTGGATATCGTCATAATTATTTGAAGTTCTATCAATTGCCCAACAGTAATTTGTCTACCCACCGTATGCTATTTTTCTCGAGAGAAGCCACTAATGAAATCTACGGCTCCCGGGTCTATTCTTTATCATATTTGCTTTGAGATCTATTTTTATTCGCTCTTGTTTTCAGATCTATTATTCTAAAAACCCAAAAATACCTTGCTGCAATTTTTCCTTATTTATTTTATTTTGTTTTATTATGAAATCTATTTATCCAAAATCATACAAAGCGATCTATCTTTTACCCAAGAGGGATTGACAACCCCTCTTACGCATCGGGTTGCAAGTATTTGTTCTTTGTGTGCAGGTACCGTTTACATAGTATTGCTTGGTTCTCCTAATGGTGCGATAACCTTGGTTTCATAACTGAGGGAAATACCTACCGAAGTTGTACTGCATCATCCCTTCCTCTTCTGGGAAATACTGACACGGATATGAGCCATCAAGAAAGGATTTCTGGCTCCGTTGCCGGGGAGACATCATCAAAATCTATCATGTTCCTAATCACAAATCTCATCTCCTTGCAATTCACATTATTTGCCATTTGCCTCTCATTTTCATCTCCCCCACTTCACAAAAATTTGCCATTTTATTTCCCTCTTTTTCGTTCGCCGTTTTCTCGTCAGATCTGTTTTTGTGTGCAATCTTGTTTGCGTAGTCATGATGCCTCAAAGAAAATACTATGATGTACCTTACCCCAATATTTTGCTTGAAATTGGGAAAAGTACTAAGGAATATATGACTACACAATTTGAGCACAATAAATATTTTACCGAAGAACTTAAAGAACACTCTGTTGTGCTGGATGCTATAACAAAACAACTTGATGATATTAGTAGAGAAGTTTGTAATCTCCAATCTAAGTATGCTTTTGCTGAAAGTTTGCTAGGCAAAATATCCGATGCACAAGCTACCTTAGTAAATCAAATGGCCGCTAAACCAATCTCGTTAGAAGATAAAAATGATGAAGATCTTAAAGTGATTGGTGCTTCTTCTATTGATTCCTTGTTTAGTAAGATTAAAATTGATGATAAAGGGACTGAAGAAGAGTCAACTTTAGTTAGAAGGCGTCCCGATAATTCGGAGGGTGAAAATCTTGATGAAAAATTTGATAAAAGTGGGTTTGGAGAGGTCAAAACTTTAACTAGTGATGTGCCCACTCTTTTGGATTACAAAGACTTTAATTATGATAATTGCTCTTTGATTGATTGTATTTCTTTGTTGCAATCCATGATAAATTCACCCCATGCTTATGAATAAAATAAAGCTTTTAGTGAACATATCATAGATGCCATGATGTAAGCTTTGGAAGAAAAGTTGGAATTAGAGATCTCAATTCCTAGAAAATTACATGATGAATGGGAACCCACCATTAAAGTCAAGATTAAAAATTATGAGTGTTTTGCTTTATGTGACTTGGGTGCTAGTGTTTCCACAATTCCGAAGTCTTTATGTGATGTGCTTGGTCTTACCAATATTGAAGAGTGTTCTTTAAATTTGCACTTGGCAGATTCTACTATTACAAAGCCTATGGGAAGAATTAATGATGTTCTTATTCTTGCAAATAGGAATTATGTGCCCATAGATTTTATTGTTCTTGATATTGATTGCAATCCGTCTTGTCCTATTATACTTGGTAGACGGTTTTTACGTACTATAGGTGCCGCGATTGATATGAAAGAAGGCAATATTAAATTTCAATTTCCACTAAGAAATGGAATGGAACACTTCCCTAGAACAAGAATCAAGCCACCATATGAATCAATCATGAGGGCATCCTATGGATCTAGAACTAAAGATGACAATACTTGAATCTATGCTTTATGCCTAGCTAGGGGCGTAAAACGATAGCGCTTGTTGGGAGGCAACCCAATGAATAAAATTTATTTTTGCCTTTTTCTTTATGTTCTTGTGTGTTTGCACAATTATTCCTCTGTTATGATTGTGTTTTTATGTTTTAATTAGTGTTTGAGCCAAGCAAAGCCTTTGGGATCATGTTGGCTGATAATTTATTTGATCTAAAACATAAACTTTTGCTTCCAGTAAAATAATTTTAGAAATTCACAGAAGTGACAAAAATTTATGAATTGTTCTACACAAGATTGATATACAAATTGCCTATGTTGTCCTAAGTTTTCAGAATTTTTGGAGTTACAGAAGTATACGAAGTATTCAGATTGCTATAGACTGTTCTGTTTTTGACAGATTTTGTTTTCTTTGCATTTTGTGCTTATTTTGATGAATCTATGGACTTTATCGGGGGGTATGAGCCATAGCAAAGTTGGAATACAGTAGATATAATGCAATAATAAAATATGAATGGGTCTACAACAGTACTTAGAGTGGTGATTTGCTTTGTTATACTAACAGATCTCACGAAGGTTTTGTTAAGTTTTGTGTGATTGAAGTTTTCAAGTTTTGGGTGAGATCACGATGGATGAAGGAATAAGGAGTAAGAAGATCTTAAGCTTGGGGATGCTACCGCACCCCAAGGTAATATTCAAGGATGAACAAGCAACTAAGCTTGGGGATGCCCCGAGTGGCATCCCCTCTTTCTTCTAACGACCATCGGTATTTTACTTGGAACTATATTTTTATTCGTCACATATCATGAGTTTTGCTTGGAGCGTCTTGTATTATATGATTCTTTTCTTGTTTTGCTTTTTGTTTTGTGTCAAGTATCCTTGATGAACACACCTATATGAGAGAGCCAAAATTATACCATGATTTGTTAGAATTGCTCTTTATGCTTCACTTAAATTTTTTGAGCTATGGAATTGCTCTAGTGCTTCACTTATATCTTTTTGAGCATGGTGTGCTTTAATATTTTTTAAGAAATGCTCTCATGCTTTACTTAGATTTATTTGAGATTTAGTAATTTTTTGAAGAAATTCTCTCATGCTTCACTTATATTATTTTGAGAGACGAAAAATTTTATGCTCATGTTCTTCACTTTGATTTGTTTGAGCTATCAAAAGCAACATATTAAACTAGTCTCAAAGTGATAGATATTCAAGAGGGATATAATAAAAACTTTCATGAAGATCATTGGACAAAATAAACTTGATTCTTTGTAACAGTTTTGCGAGATGATGATAGTGATATGTTAGTCATGTTGATGAGTAATTGTGCTTTAGTAAGAATATTGGTGTTAAGGTTTGTGATTCCCTATGCAAGCACGAAAGTCAATAGTTATGCAATGAAATTACATCCTACTTGTGGTGCATTATTCGGTGTTAGTTATGCTTAATGCTCGCATATGTTATTTTTCGTTTCTTGGTTGGATGCTTCTCAATCTTTTTGCTAGCCTTCACTTGTACTAAGTAGGAATACTACTTGTGCATCCAAAATCGTTAAACCCAGTTTTGCCATATGAGTCCACCATACCTACCTATATGCGGTATTTTCATGCCGTTCTAAGCAAATTTGTATGTGCCATCTCTAATTTTCAAAATAATTTTCCTTTGTGTGTGCTCGTACCGCTCATGAAACGGTAGGGGGTGGCTGATATTTTTCCATGCTAGATGTGTTATTCTCAAGATGAGTGATTATTCACTTGTCATTACACGAGAGTACGACAAAGGTATTAGGGATGCCCAGTCCCGAAATGAAAAATGAATTTACTTTATGTTGTCAAATAATAAATTGCTTGGAAAGTGTTGGTATGGACGGCACCCGTGGATACGGCTAGCCGTGGAATGTGAAAGTATGGTGGAAAAAGGAATAAACTTTATTTTCTGTTTGGGAACCGCCTATGATATATCTAGCATGGAAAGTATTGGGAACTACTCGATCGTTTTCGTTGATAGGAAAAGCATGCCACCCAAAATGTTTTGTCTCTACTCTTTTTTCGCTTTGAGCTCTGGCACCTCTACAAATTCCTACTTCCCTCCGCGAAGGGCCTTTCTATTTACTTTATGCAATTTTATTTTTATTTGAGTCTCCATCTTCTCTTATAAAGCACCAACTAAGGGGCACTATGATCATACTTGAGCATTGGGTATAGCTAATATGTGAGTGTGTTTCATGAATGGATCAATGATTGAGCATAATGGGCTAGGGATAACTTGCTTTAGTGTTGATATTTTGAAAGACATGGTTGCTTGTTGACATACTTGAGTATAGAAATCTTCATGTCAAAACTAAACTATTGCTTTGAACCATATAAAAGTCCAAATGTCCATGCTACAAAAGAAAAGAATATGTGATGAACATGTTAGGCAACATTCCACATCAAAAATTCTGTTTTTATCATTTACCTACTCAAGGACGAGTAGGAATTAAGCTTGGGGATGCTGATACGTCTCCAACGTATCTATAATTTTTGCTTGTTCCATGCTATTATATTATCATTCTTGGATGTTTTACAATCATTTTATAGCAACTTTATATCATTTTTTGGGACTAACCTATTGACATAGTGCCCAGTGCTAGTTGCTATTTTTTGCTTGTTTTTTACTTTGCAGAATATTAGTACCAAATGGAGTCCAAACGCAGCGAAACTTTTTGGAGAATTTTTCTGGACCAGAAGACACCTGTTGGGCCAAAGAAGTACTAGAGGGGGGCTCCGAGGGGAGCACAACCCACCTGGGCACGCCTGGGGGCCCAGGTGCGCCCTGGTGGGTTGTGCCCACCTCGGCCGCCTCCTGCACCGCCTCTTTGCTCTATAAATACCCGGAAAATCCAAAAACCCTAGGGAAGTCGACGAAACACAATTCCAGCAGCTGCAAGTTCCAGAACCACCAGATCCAATCTAGACACCATCACGGAGGGGTTCATCATCCTCATTGGTGCCTCTCCGATGATGTGTGAGTAGTTCATTGTAGACCTACGGGTCCGTAGTTAGTAGCTAGATGACTTCCTCTCTCTCTTTTAATTCTCAATACAATGGTCTCTTGGAGATCTATTTGATGTAACTCTTTTTGCGGTGTGTTTGTTGGGATCCGATGAACTTTGAGTTTATGATCAGATCTATTTATCCATGAAAGTTATTTGAGTTTCTTTGATCTCTTATATGCATGATTACTTATAGCCTCGTATTTCTTCTTCGAATCTTTGGTTTAGTTAGGCCAACTAGATCGATTTTTCTTGCCATGGGAAGAGGTGCTTTGTGATGGGTTCGGTCGTGCGGTGTTCTTTCCCAGTGACAGAAGGGGCAGCAAGACACGTATTGATCGTTGCTATTAAGGATAACAAGATGGGGTCTATTCCTACATTAATAGGTCTTGTCTACATCATGTCATCGTTCTTATTGCATTACTCCGTTTCTCCATGAACTTAATACACTAGATGCATGCTGGATAGTAGTCGATGTGTGGAGTAATAGTAGTAGATGCAGGCAGGAGTCGGTCTACTAATCTTGGACGTGATGCCTATATAATGATCATTGCCTGGATATCGTCATAATTATTTGAAGTTCTATCAACTGCCCAACAGTAATTTGTCTACCCACCGTATGCTATTTTTCTCGAGAGAAGCAACTAGTGAAATCTACGGGCCCCGGGTCTATTCTTTATCATATTTGCTTTGAGATCTATTTTTATTCGCTCTTGTTTTCAGATCTATTATTCTAAAAACCCAAAAATACCTTGCTGCACTTTTTCCTTATTTATTTTATTTTGTTTTATTGCGAGATCTATTTATCCAAAATCATACAAACCGATCTATCTTTTACCCGTGAGGGATTGACAACCCCTCTTACGCGTCAGGTTGCAAGTATTTGTTCTTTGTATGCAGGTACCATTTACATAGTGTTGCTTGGTTCTCCTACTGGTTCGATAACCTTGGTTTCATAATTGAGGGAAATACTTACCGAAGTTGTACTGCTTCATCCCTTCCTCTGCTGGGAAATACTGACGCGGATACGAGCCATCAGTCTTGAGCTGGTAGAGGTCTTTGCACACGCCCAGAGTTTGAACCTTCTTGGGTTTGCGGAGCCCTGAATCCGACATTTGGCGCGCTAGGTAGGGGCGTGTCAGAGTCCCCTTTCCAGTTCGCTTCGTCGCTCCCATGGCCGACGCCCGCCGAGTCCGCGCCGAGCGCCGGGCTGCTCGCATTGCCTAGACGGCGCCTGTGGGCCGCCGAGTCCCTCACCGCTCTGCCTCTCCTGCAGCTAACGCTGCCACTGACCCCACCGCTCGTGAGCAGCAGGATTCGTCGCTGCCACCCTCCGTGCGGCGCGACAGCCGCACTGCCACTCCGTCTCCCACTTCTGCCATGGCATCGTTCTCCCACGTTAGGCGCGGGCCGGCGAACATGCAGGCAGCGCTGCTCATGGCGCGCGAGCTGCTGCGCTACCGTCCCGCCAACGACCGCTACGATGACTGGCTTGGCCGCATCGCTGAGCTGGTCAATGCCGCCGGCGAGGTCCCTGCGTCGTCCTGCTCGCTCCGTCCCCCGCCGTCCCAGGCGGGCGACGGATCCCATGGCGCGCCTCCTCCTTTTCCTCCTCCTCTATGCGGCGCCGACCCCGAGCCCAAGCGCGATGCGCAACCACGCGACCCGCCGCGCGGGGCGCTGGCACGGGATGAGGCAAGCTGCCAGGTGGTGCAGCGGCCACAAGCTGACGCATGCGCGCTCCCAGCGCCACCGCGCCAGTATCAAGACCACGCGCCGCCGGAGGCTGCGGCGTATGGACGCCAAGACCGAGTTCCCCCCGTGCGCGTTGCGCCCGTGAGTGCAGCGGGTTTCCGCGCCTTCACCCCGGAACTGCGCCGCGTCGTCTGGCCCGACAAGTTCAATCCAGACCTGCCTCCACAATACGACGGCACCCCCGACCCTGCAGAGTTCCTCCAGCTCTACTCCCTGAGCATCGAGGTGGCAAACAGTGACGAAAAGGTCATGGCAAACTGGTTCCCCATGGCCCTCAAGGACGACGCGCGCTCTTGGCTCCTGCACCTCCCGGAGGGGTCGATCTCCTCTTGGGATGAGCTTTGCGAGCGCTTCATCGCCAACTTCCAGGGCACCCGTGACCGCGCCCCTACGGTGGGCGACCTGCGGCACGTGAAGCAGCAGCCGGGCGAGACCCTGCAGAAGTACATAGAGCGCTTCATGAATGTTCGCCTCAAGATTCCGAAGGCCTCAGACGAGGCAATCATCTCGGCGTTCACTGATGGTGTCCGGGATGTCAAGATGAAAGAGGAGCTCACCATCCACGAGGACTTGTGCTCGGCCCTGGAGATGTTCAACCTGGCGAGCAAGTGCGCAAGGGCCGAAGAAGGCCGCCTCTCCCTCCTCGAGCTTCCGGAGGCAGACCCTGAAGACAAGAAGGCCAAGGCTAAGGAGGCGAAGCGCAAGGGCCCCGCCATGTTGGTAGCAGAGCCCGAGATGAAGCGTGGCCACGACCACGATGAGCATCCCAGGGGCAACCGCTCGTTCTTCATCTTCCACAACACTCACACCCACAACACCAACGACTCCCAGGAGCTCAGGGCGCTCCACGACGGGCCTCTCGACCGCCGCCCCGAGCGCAGCGACCATGGCTACGGTTGTGGAGGAGGCCGTGGCGGAGGCCGCTGGGACAACCGCGACCCTCGTCAGGACTGGCGCGACCAGCCTCGCGATGGCCCCTGGCGTGACCAGCCTTGTGAGGACCTTCCTCAGGGCAATGCCGGCCTCCCTCCACCGCCGCCGCCGCTAAGGAGAAATGATGACAACTGACACGATGATGGGGCTGGGGGCTTCCAGGAACCCCGTGCGATCGCCTGCATCCTGGGCGGTGCTCACGCCCCTGCCTTGAACCACATCTTCAAACAGTTCTCTCGCGAGGTGAATGCGGCCCTCCCGAAGCTCGAGGCCGCGCGTCCCCTTAGGTGGTCGCAGTACGCCATTACCTTCGACTCCAAGGATCACCTCAAGTGCTCAGCCACCGCAGGCGCGCTCCCCATGCTTTGCACACCCACCATCAGCAACGTCCTCGTCACCAAGACCCTCATCGACGGTGGCGCGGGGCTCAATGTCATCTCCGTTGAGACGTTCAAGACGCTTCAGGTACCCTATGATCAACACATGCCAACCAAGCCATTCTTTGGAGTGACCGACGGGTCCATCGTCCCCCTGGGGCAGGTGCGCCTCCCGGTCACCTTTGGCAACCGTGACAACTATCACACCGAGCTCATCGACTTTGGCGTCGCCCACATCGGCCTCCCATACAACGCCATCTTGGGGTACCCTTCCCTTACCAAGTTCATGGCTGCAACCCACCATAGCTACAACATCCTCAAGATGCCCGGTTGCAGCGGCGTCATCACGGTCGCCTGCGATGAGAAAGATGCAGTTTGTTCTCTCGAACGCGCCTACCAGGCCGCGGCGGCCGAAAACTCTGACGACGAGGGTGGCATCCAGCCTCCCGAGGCCACCCCCAAGAAGAAGAAGCAGCTTCTCCCCAAGAGCCGTCAGGAGGCTGGGACGCCTGCAGGCGGCGCCTCAGGCTCCGCGCCCACTACTGGGGCGCCTCTTCCCCTTGCATAGGAAGGCGCGCTCGATGCTTCCCTCAGGACGGGCTCGGGGGCTTCCATCGGGAGAGCCTTTGACTTGACCGGTGCAACGGGGGAGGTGCTCGGGCACCACTTGGAGGCGTGCTTTGATGCGCGCCCCCACGAGCAAGGAGCAAGGCGCAAGGCGCCGGGAGCACGGGAATTCATCACCAGCGCGATCAAGGAGCTTCAGGAGGCGCAGGCTATGCGTGGCGAGCGTTGTCTCGCACCACCCTGTGCAGCTGCCGCCCCCGACCCGGGCGACGGGCTGCGCGTCTGCGTCGACATCTCGGACCTCAACAGGGCTGCCTCCTAGGGCCTCTTCTGGCCATCGTGTGTCGGCCGGAGCAGGGGCTACCCCTGCAACTACGTCTGCATGCCCTTCGGCCTCGTGAACGCGGGTGCCACGTATCAGCACCTCGAGCAGGCCGTGCGCGCATCTCATGAGGCTCGGTGGCAGGCGGTGATGGCTCAGGAGGCCCCAGGCCCTCGCGAGCCTCCGGAGGCCTGATACGTCTCCAACGTATCTATAATTTATGAAGTATTCATGCTGTTATATTATCATTCTTGGATGTTTTACAATCATTTTATAGCAACTTTATATCATTTTTTGGGACTAACCTATTGACCCAGTGCCCAGTGCCAGTTGCTGTTTTTTGCTTGTTTTATACATCGCAGGAAATCAATATCAAACGGAGTCCAAACACCGCGAAACTTTTTATGGAATTTTTATGGACCGGAAGACATCCAATGGGCCAGAGCAGCACCTGGGGGGGGTGCCCCGAGGGTGGCACAACCCACCAAGGCGCGCCCGGTGGGTTGTGCCCACCTCGGTGGCCTCCCGTAACCCCTCTTCGCCCTATAAATTGTCAAATATTCCAAAATCCTCGGGGGTAGCCCTAGATCAGAAGTTCCGCCGCCGCAAGCCTCTGTATCCACGAGATCCAATTTAGACCCCGTTCCGGCACCCTACCAGAGGGAGAGATCATCATTGGTGGCCATCTTCATCATCCCGGCGACCACCACGATGAGGAGGGAGTAGTCCACCCTCGGGGCTGAGGGTTTGTACCAGTAGCTATGTGTTTAATCTCTCTCTCTTGTGTTCTTGAGATGCACAATCTTGATGTATCGCGGGCTTTGTTAATATAGTTGGATCATATGGTGTTTTCCCCTCTCTATCTTGTTGTGATGAATTGAGTTTTCCCTTTGAGATTTCGTTTTATTGGATTGAATACTTTTGTGGATTTGAGAGCACTTGATATATGTCTTGCATATGAATACCCGTGGTGACAATGGGGTATTATTTTGATTCACTTGATATATGTTTTGGCACTCAACTCGCGGATTCCCGAGGTGACATTGGGGTAATCTATGCATAGGGGTTGATGCACGTTCTTGTCTTTGTTTCTCCGATAGAAATCTTGGGGCACTCTTTGAGGTTCTTTGTGTTGGATTGAGTATTATGAATCTGAAATTGTTTGATGCATATCGTATAATTAACTCACGGGTACTCGCGGTGACATTGGGGTATCTAGGTGACATTAGAGTTGGTTGATGTGTATCATATGGTGTTATTTAGTACGAACTATTGATAGATTGATCGGAAAGGATAACTTGATGTTATGTTAGTACGAACTCTTGATAGATCGATCGGAAAGAATAACTTTGAGGTGGTTTCGTACCCTACAAACAATTTCTTCTTATGTTCTCCGCTAGATAGGAACTTTGGAGTGATTCTTCATCGCACGTTGAGGGATGGTTATATGATCCAATTATATTAGCATTGTTGAGAGATTGCAATAGCGAAAGTACGGACCCTAGGGCTCATTTTCAAGCATTGCAATACCGTTTGTGCTCCGTTTTACCAATTGCTACCTTGCTGTTTTTTTTTTAAGATTATAAAAATATATTTCTACCATCCATATTACACTTTTATCACCATCTCTTCGCCGAACTAGTGCACCTATACAAATTGCCATTGTATTGGGTGTGTTGGGGACACAAGAGATTTCTTGTATTTGATTGCAGGGTTGTTTGAGAGAGACCATCTTCATCCTACGCCTCCCACGGATTGATAAACCTTAGGTCATCCACTTGAGGGAAAATTGCTACTGTCCTACAAAACTCTGCGCTTGGAGGCCCAACACGAGTCTACAAGAATAAAGTTGCGTAGTAGACATCAAGGCCTCAGGCTCGTGAGGATCAAGCTTCATCGGCTACCTCGACGCTTCAGCAGCATCATTGCCAGGTGACTTTTTGGTTTGTTCAGTTGAGGGTGCCCCTCGGGCTACATTATCCTCAAGCTCTCAGGGCCCGCCCTTGCAGCCGTATCATTTTGCGCATGTATCGGAACTGGCTCTGCCTTTTATGGATTTCTAAAGTGTTTAAACCTGCATGACCGGTGCTTCGTCACCATGAATGTCGCTGCGCCCTCACGACCCCGCCTGCGACTGCCTCATGATTAAGGAGTGGCACGGCATCTGTGCTCGGGTCCGTCCCTGCAGCGTTGTTAAATCCAAGTGACCGGGCTCTGTCTCACGGGCCAGCTCCCATGCACGTCACCTACCGGGGTCCTTGGTGCCTTGTTCTCGCATGAGCTAATCGCGAGTAGATGAGTAAGGGCGTGTGTCACGGTTCTTACCAACCGCAGCTCGGCACTTAGCCGACGCGGGTGCCGCGCGTCGGATGTCCTTTCTCTGGTCATCGCATGAGAAGACTTGCCACAACGTCTGTGCTCGGGTCCGTCCCTGCAGCGTCTATAAACCCAAGCAACTGAGCTCTGTCTAGCGGGTCGGCGCCGTTCACGTCACCTCATGGGGTCCTCGATGTCTGGCCTTCTCATGCGGTGCCCTTCGAAGGTTCATGCGGCGCAGGCCTCCCCCCACCTCACAGGCTTCTTACGTGCGCCTCGCGCCGAAAATCCAGGCGCAATCCGCATTGAAGTAGGGCCTCCTGAGTCCCGCGCTGGCTCACGAGTGCCCGGATACACCTCCTATAAGTTCCGCCGTGCCAGCCACGCGTACGAACGACATGGGGCTGTACACGCCCCGGAGTCTCCCCTCGAGGGAACTCCCACCCATGCCCAAGTGGAAGCCCCATGCTCCCCGCTGGCGGACGACACGGTCGCTCAGCGGCTACGACCACACCCAAGTGGAAGCCCCATGCTCCGCGCTGGTGGATAAACAACTGAGGGCGCCCCAGCGGCTGCACCAACCTCAGGATAGCCTTTCGGCTCTTCGCAGGATCCTTCACACAGCATTCCCTTGGGATGCACGCGCCAGGGGGCTCGACACGGGGGCTACGCTCAGGCCAAGCTGGAGCGCACGCCACCTCACCAAGTTCCTTGCACCTTGTCTTCTCACGCCCCTCCCAGGTGAAGGCTGGAAAGCAAAGGTATGGAGGACTCCGCACTAACCTCGTCGCTGCCCATGCTTCCTTCATGAGGGCTACTCACACGTCAAGGGGGACCCCTGAGCATCGCGACTCAGGGGCCTCACTAGCGACGTAGCCCCTCACCCCTTGGTGTCGTCCTAGTGATTCGGACGCCCCAACGGCGGTCGAGGTATGCGCGGGGCTGGGCCCTGCCGACGCAGAGCACAAAAGCTTCCCTTCATGAGAACTGCTCGCACGTCAAGGGGGACCCCTGAGCATCGCGACTCAGGGGCCTCACTAGTCACGTAGCCCCTCGCCCCTTGGTGTCGTCTTGGCAATCCGGATGCCCGAACGGCGGTCGAGTTATGCGCGGGGTTGGGCCCTGTCGACGCAGAGCACAAAAGCAAACAAGAAGGAAACTAAGCATGAAAGGGAAATCGCAGAGTCCTAACAGTTATTACATGCACCAAATATTCTGCAATTTCAAACAAAGTCTTATGCCTCCACGAGGCACGATAAATGTCGCAGGGTAAAATCTAGGAGGAAGGGCCATCGCCACCATGGCCGTCGCCGTCGCTTGTCCCGGTCATGGGGAGCTCGTCATCAACATCGCTGCCGCCGTCGTCGCCGCTGCTGGCCTCCACTGCCGGAGACTCGGTGTCGGGGATGCAGGAGAACTTCTTCAGCAACGCGTCCACATGATCCTTCACGGCCTCCGCAGCAGCGAAGCGGGACTCAGGAGCGACCATACGGATCACCGTGTCGAAGCTGAAGCCTGGGTCCTAGAGGTAGAGCTGGCTGAAGACGCGCGTCGTAGCCGTAGTAAAGAGCAAGCATCACTCCTCCTCCAAGATGGAGTCCACCTCAGCGGTAGCGCCCTCAAGCGCTTCGGCAAGCTTGGAGGAGAGCCCTGCAAAGCCGCCCTCAGGGGTCGCCAGCGGCTCCTCGAATCCTCCCCTGCAGATGGAATGTAATGCCTGACGAGACCTGAGCTCAAGAGACGAGAAGGCATCGCATACTGCGGCTGCCTTCTTCTCGGCGACGACGAAGGACTTCTCCCTGGCATCCAGCTGGGCTGTCGCCTTGGAGACGCGCTGGGCGTGGGACGTCTGGGCTTCATCCACCTTCTCCTTCAGCTTGGCCAGGCGATCGCGTTCCGCGGCCTGGTCGGCAGTCACCTGGGACAACACGGAGTCGTGATCGGCGAGCCTCGCCTCGCAGGCCCTAAAGTCCTCCTCCCGTTGGTGGAGCCGCTGTGCAGACGCGGCCTACTCCTCCTGAAGGGCCTTCAGGCTGGCCTCTGCCTCGCCGCAGTGCTCCATGGCAGACGCTGCCTCAGCCCGCGCCACGTCATGAGCCGCCTTGGCGTCGGCGGCCTCCTTTCTGCTCTCTGCGGCGGCAGCTTCGGCCCGGCCCCAGGCCGTCTCGGTGGCGGTGTGGGCCTGAAGCCACCTTGAGATGAGCCCCATGCGCTCCCTCACGAGGCACCTATTGGCGTCCTGAAGGTTAGCCTAGATCCGGCCAAGCGCGACGTAGGCCTCATCTAGGGCCCCGGGCCTGATCAGGGGGCCGCAGTTCGCGAGTGCAAGGGCTTGACGAGGAGGCAGCACTGGCACGACGACTAGCTCTGTGGCCAAGGAAGCGGTGGCAGGGTCGGCCACCGGAGGCTCCAGGCTCTTCTCGGGCATGACGGGCGTGGATGGCTGCGCAACTTGCTGGCCCACGGGGGCTGTCTCCTCTTGAAGCTGCATCACCACGTCCTCAGGGGCAGGCTCCGCCAGAGGGGACCGAGTAGTCGCCCCCTCCACCAGCACCGGGGTCATCGTGGCCGCGGCGAGGGATGCCGCTTCGCGAACCCTCGCGTCCTCGGCGGCCGGTCTCCCGGGCGGTGTCAGCGGGGCACCTGGAGCAGGTGGTACGCCCATGCACCCAGAAGCAGCATCGCTTGAGCGCCCGAGGGTTGCACCGGGCTGGGGCAGCGCACTTCCGCGCCCGCTGCTGCTGTGACCAAGGACGGACGGCGCCCTCGGGACAGGGGGCTCCTTCGCCCCAGTGCCCACCTTCTTCTTCTTCGTCTCATCGCATCTCCTGACATCAAGAGGGGGTGCTGTGAGCACAATTGCAATCTTTGCTTGACCCAAGGGCAAGGTAGGTTACTTACTCCTCAGGGTCGACCCACTTCCTCTTCTTCTCCTTCCCGGCAAGAGACGGGGCGCCTCTGCCTTTCTTCGGTGTGGCCTTGGTCGCGTCCAGGGAGCGGGCGGGGTGCTCCTCGCTAGGCCCCGGCGTGGTGCCGCTGCCTGGAAGGGTGAGGGGGTCGCCTCGAGGGGTCACGGCCGGTGGAACCGTGTCCGTCCCAGCTGCGGCCACCCCGTCTCTCGGCTGTGAGTTGGACGGGGACGGGACCGACATCTTGGCCGTCGCGCTGGCGCGTGCGGAGCCCTTCGAAGTGGGCGCGACCACGCCTTTCTTCGGGGTCGCCCCGCCTGATGCTCGCGTGGTCCGCGGGGTGGGCCTTGACCTCCTGAGGACCCTGGTGGAGCGTGGGGAGTCCACGGCCGGGTACTCATCGGTGTCGTCGTCTTCGAGGTTGCGGAGGAGCTCACTCTGTGACGGAGGGGACACCTCCTCCAGGTCGTCATCCTCGGTCTCCTCCAAATCCTCTTCCCTGCCGCTGTAACCGGAGGACATCGGCACGGGGGAGTTGGGGCGCTCGGACGACAGGAGCCCCATCTCGTTGAAGGCGGGCATGGCGGCGACCAGTTCCTCCCTGTCCTCGCGCCGGTACAGCGGGACGCAGTCCGCGGGAAGGTCCCCCGGATCACCATTCAACAGGATGGCCATGGCCTTGTCCAGCTCCTCGCCCGTCAGGCTGGCAGGGTGTAGCCTCGTGTCGTCCCGCGCGCCCCGGAACTCCCACATGGGCCTGTGTGCGACTCGAGCAGCGCCAGGCGCTGCGTCAAGAACTCCTTCACAAGCATTCCTCCCGTCAACCGCTTGACCTCCCTATATGAGTTTATCCTCTACAAGACGGGCTCGGCTTGGGGGTCGGTGAGCTTTGCATGGCCCCACCTCTCGCGCCGCTCAGGCAGCTCTGTCGGCAGCTCCAACTGCGGGTTGAGACCTTTGGTGTCCAGGAAGACCAAACGGTGCAGGAAGCCCTTCACCTTATTCCCGGCCTTCAAAAGGACGTTCCCCTTATGGACCGCGACGAAGGACACGCAAGCAGAGCGTTGCGTCCGGTCGTTCAGCCGCAAGCTGAAGAAATGGCGAAGGAGTGCCCTAGAGGCAATCGTGTATGATGATATTTCCTATGTGTTTATGAATAAAGATAGTCCTTGGACATTATCAATGATGTGTATCAACAAGTACGTGACTTGTTTGTGGGACTATGCATTGTATGATGACTGTCCTAAAAGGTCCCTAGTCGAAAGGGCTGTGTGGACGCGCAGCCGAATAGACTAGCATATGACACGGTTGATGGCTTGGTCTCACTAGCCATGGAGCATTGGATGCTAACCGGATAATATGGACTCGGAAGGATGTGGTCGGATCCAACATAGTCGGATCCGAGTCGAGATAAGGTCCGAGTCGGACAGACCCAACCATGAGACGCAATGATATGTCATCTGTGAGTCTCTAGTACAACATACGTTCTATGTCCTAAGACCTGAGCTGGCGCATGTACTCGGGATGGTGACAGACCTGCTTTGGGCCAACCAAACGCTACTCCGTGACTGGGTAGTTACAAAGGTAGGTTATGGGCTTGTCCAGACCCATGCTGCGAGACATGGTCGAGCAAGATGGGATTTGCCCCTCCAATCAGTAGAGATATACTCTGGGCCCCTCGTGTGATCCGACCAAGATAAGCATGGCCATGCGACAAAGGATTATGAGATAATCCGGTTTGTGGTCGGCATCAATAGAACGAGAAAGAGGTCGGGCTAGCACAAGGATGACAAACTCGCCTTGAGCCCGACAACATATATCATGTGGCAAAGGGAACAGAAGTGTGACATATTGTACAGGTTCACCAACCGGCTTCATTGTCTACTTGGTGGTCGGCACGCCTTGCTAGAGGCCGCTACCAGCCGAGCAGGTCGGAGGTGATCCGACCTGCGACCAACCCAACTTGAACCTAAGGGTCGCGCGCTTAAGAGAAGGAACCTGTGAGGCCTAATCGGACTCCATGAGTTAGATGTGATCCTACTCGGACTCGGATCCCGGCCGAACAGATTTTCGGCTTTAGGGTCCGGGTGAGGCCCAAGTGTTGAGCCCGCGATAGATGCCTATATAAAGTGGGGGTGCGGCACACTCATTCGATTGATCGCTTCGGCGCTGTCACTAGGGTTTGCATGTGTTGCGAATAGCCACCTCCACTCGCCGCCGACTGTGTGATCGAACCTAGCAGTCCGCCGCACGGTGTTCCTCCTGCACGCGCGGATACCATTAGAGGCGGTGCACCAGCGCTGCTTCGGCGAACCTGTACGTGGGATCCTCCGACCGGCTATTCGAGGGAGATCGGACGAGGAGGAGACGATCCACGCGGACGCGCTGCCCCAACTCCGCTTCCGCTGCACGGCACTGCGTGTCTAGTGGTAACGATCTGTGATCCATCTCCCGTAGCATGTTCTTGGTTGTTCTGCGTGTAGGAAAATTTTAATTTGCAGTCGACGCACCCTACTGTAGATCCCAACAGTGGTATCAGAGCCTCTACTATAGATTTGGATTCGGATCGTATGCATATTAGATATGTGGAGGCGGCAGATGAGATCTGTTGTCGTTTATGAGGTCGGCTATGTGCACGGTTGATGAGATCAACCGCACATGGGGATCGATGTGGCTATGTTTTCTAATGATTGGAAACGATGAGGTCATGACACAACCTACCCCTACTGGTCAGTATCCGCCATCGGGGTTAACAGTGAAACGTAAATCCGAATCGGATTCGCGATGATCGATAAGATCGGTCAGATCGGAAAATTCGGCGTGATCGGAGTACAGATGCGATCTGTGATTTCCGAAAATGTTGGGCGCTGCCCGCACCCGCGAGGGGCGCTGCCCCTTCAAACCCCGCCCGCTAACCGGCTAGCGGGACCGTCGTGTGCGTAGCTGCTACTTGAGCTTGCGTTGGTTTTTTCCTTGAAGAGGAAAGGGTGATGCAGCAAAGTAGACATAAGTATTTCCCTTAGTTTGAGAACCAATGTATCAATCCAGTAGGAGGTACAAGCAAATCTCCAATCTATGCACCTGCACAAACAATCAAACACTTGTACCCAACGCGATAAAGGGGTTGTCAATCCCTTCATGGTCAATTGCAAGGATGAGATCTGATAGAGATAGGTATAAAAGATTACTAAAACGTAAAACAAAGTAAAAACAAATAAATTGCAGCAAGGTATTTTTGGGTTTTTTGGTTTATAGATCTAAAAATATATGATGAAAAATAGACCCGGGGGCCATAGGTTTCACTAGAGGCTTCTCCCTTGAAAGAAAACATATAGTGGGTGAAAAAATTACTGTCGAGCAATTGATAGAAAAGCGCAAAGGTATGACGATATCCAAGGCAGTGATTATGAATATAGGCATCACGTCCGTGTCAAGTAGACCGTCTCCTGCCTGCATCTACTACTATTACTCCACACATCGACCGCTATCCAGCATGCATCTAGAGTATTAAGTTCATAAGAACGGAGTAACGCCTTAAGTAAGATGACATGATGTAGAGGGATAAACTCAAGCAATATGATGAAAACCCCATCTTTTTACCCTTGATGGCAACAATACAATACGTGCCTCGCTACCCCTACTTTGTCACTGGGTGAGGACACCGCAAGATTGAACCCAAAACTAAGCACCTCTCCCATTGCAAGAAAAAGCAATCTAGTTGGCCTAACCAAACCGATAATTCGAAGAGAAATACAAAGATATTTAGTCATGCATAAAAGAGTTCAGAAAAGACTCAAATAATATTCATAGATAATCTAATCATAAATCCACAATTCATCGGATCTCGACAAACACACCGCAAAAGAATATTACATCGGATAGAACTCCAAGAACATCGAGGAGAACATGGTATTGAAGATCGAAGAGAGAGAAGAAGCCATCTAGCTACTAGGTATGGGCCCGTAGGTCTATGGTAAACAACTCACACATCATTGGAAGGGCAATAGAGTTGATGTAGAAGCCCTCCGTGATCGAATCCCCCTCCGGCAGGGTGCTGGAAAAGGCCCCAAGATGGGATCTCACGGGAACAGAAGGTTGCGGCGGCGGAAAAGTATTTTGGTGGATGCCTCTGTTGGTTTGGGAATATTTCTGAATATATAGAGCAAAAATTAGGGCTGGAGGACTCCTGGGGGCCCACAAGCTAGGGGCGCGCCCCCCTAGGGCGCACCCTGAGGGCTTGTGGAGTCCTCGGGACTCTTCTGACCCCCTCTCCAAGCTCCGTGGATGTCTTCTGGTCCAAGAAAAATCATCGCGAAAGTTTTATTCCGTTTGGACTCCGTTTGATATTCCTTTTCTGTAAAACTCAAAAACAAGGAAAAAATAGAAACTGGCACTGGGCTCTAGGTTAATAGGTTAGTACCAAAAATAATATAAAATAGCATATTAATGCATATAAAACATCCAAAATAGATAATATAATAGCATGGAACAATCAAAAATTATAGATACGTTGGAGACGTATCAGTAGCGCCTTGTATTTCGTACACGATCACTCAAACCGGTAGAATGCGATTCTATGCGTGACTTTGTTTTGCAGGTTTGATGTGAATAGTATGGCTCATGTGTATGTGATGCATGTGTGTAATTTATACATGGCCTGCGCGTCATGTTTGTCAGCCTGCAGGAGCCAAAGTGCTGTCATTATAATGTATAATGACCTGCGTGTCGACTTGTGACTCTATGTAAAATTCATTACTAGTTGTAGTAGTTGGATAACAGAGATCAGGTTGGTGGCTTGGCGTCCCGGCATGAAAGACAAGATGGAGTTCCTAGATGGTCATCGGAGTTGGAGCCGACTTGGAAGAACATCCATGAAGGAGCCATACTATTTCACAATATATGTTTATTTGTGATTGTTATGCTTCTTGTTTTCTATGCATGTTAGAATGGTAGAAAGATCCCTCGTTAATATCAAGCAACTTGCCATTCCCGATGTTGCACCTTCGCACGTCAAGTACGTCTAGTGGTGGGCTCATAAAATTGGGGTGCTACTAGGTGTCCTTGAACTGAAGGGTTCGTGTTGGACACGGACATGCACTGCATCAGGTTAACTTGACAAGGCTATCAAAACGGTTTTGGGCCTTGTGGCAAAGAAGGTTGGGGGCCGGGGTATGAGATACCTTCCCGACTGAGAGGAGTCATATAGAGATACGATTAGCAAGGAGTTGCTTACCGCATAGGCATGTTGTCTAGCAGTGATGCTAAAGCTCACTAGTCGCATGTGCTAGTCGGATCCTGAATCACTGAGAGTTTGCGGAGGGATGCCGACTTCAATGGGAGTATTTATATTTAAGGCTTGAATTACTCTACATAAACACATTGCTTAGCGATTGCATATTTTCTGTTGTAGATCAATAGCACCACCTGCTCAACCCAACTTTGCATTGAAATCAATTCTGGAAAAGGATAAACTGAATGGAACAAACTTTACCACCTGGTATTGAAATCAGAGAATTGTTCTCAAGCACGATAAAAAGGAACATCTTCTAGAGGATCCACTTCCAGAGGAACCTGCCGATAATGCTAATGCCACAACCAAGAATGCCTACCAAAAACTCGTTGATGAATCAACGGAGATCAGCTGTCTGATGCTAGCTTGTATGGAGCCCGATTTGCAACAGCATTTCAAAAATGTTGAGGCTTACGATATGATCGAGAATCTCAAGAGCATGTTTCAGACACAGGCTAGGACCAAAAGGTTCAACATCTGGCGATCCTTGATGGATTGCAAGATGAAGGAAGGTGATCCACTGAGCCCGCATGTGATCAAGATGATCGGATACGTGCAAGCTTTGGATCGGTTGGGCTTCCCGCTCTTGGATGAACTGGCTACTGATGCAGTTCTGGGTTCTCTTCTGCCCAGCTATGGGACATTCATCTCGAACTATCATATGCATGGCATGGATAAGAAGCTCACTGAATTGCATGGGATGCTCAAAGTGGCAGAGCAGGATATTAAGAAAGGCATGCATCAAGTGTTCATAGTGCAGAAATTGGCTAAGTTCAAGAAGAGTTAGTCCAGGAAAAAGGCTAAGTCAAAGGGCACGGAGACGGTAACCTCTGGCGCTGAGCCGAAGTCAGGACCGGACTCGAAGACCATTTGCTATCATTGCAAGGAGACCGGTCACTGGAAGAGGAACCGTAGCAAGTGGCTTGCAGAGCATGGCAAGAAGGTCGGAAATGCTTCTTCAGGCAAAGGTACACTTGTTGCCTATGTTATGGACATTTACCTTGCTGACATACCTAGTAGCTCTTGGGTATTTGATACCGGATCGGTTGTTCATATTTGCAACTCGATGCAGGGGCTGGTAAGAACTAGGCGTGTGACACAAGGGGAGATTGACATCAGGGTCAGCAACAAGGCAAGAGTTGCTGCGTTGGAGGTCGGCACAATGCAGCTCCAGCTTCATTCTGGATTTATTTTGGAATTGAACAATTGTTATTACATTCCTGCACTTAGTCGGAACATCATTTCTGCCTCATGCTTGATGAGTCAGGGTTATGAATTCAATTTAAAGGACAATGGTTGTTCGTTTTATTTGAATGGTATGTTCCACGGCTATGCACCCATTGTGGATGGGCTTTTTATATTGAATCTAGAAACGGAACCGCTCTATAACGTGAATGTCAAGAGGCATAAGCCTAATGAGATAAATCCCACATACTTCTGGCATTGCCGGCTTGGACACATTAGTCTGAAATGCATGAAGAAGCTCCATGATGATGGACTCCTAACTTCATCCGACTTTGAGTCATTCGAGACATGTGAATCATGCTTGCTAGGCAAGATGACTAAGTCTCTTTTTGCAAAGAGTTGCGAGAGGGCGTCTGAGCTTATGGAGCTTATACACAATGATGTGTGTGGTCCAATGAGCACAACTGCCAGAGGTGTCTATCAATACTTTGTGACTTTTACCGACGACTTGAGTAGATATGGGTATATCTATTTGATGAGGCACAAGTTGGAAACTTTTGAAAAGTTCAAAGAGTTTCAGAGCGAGGTTGAGAATCATCTCGGCAAGACTATAAAGCTTCTATGATCTGATCGTGGAGGTGAGTACATGAGCCAGGAGTTTGATGATCATCTGAAAAGCCGAGGTATAGTACCTCAGCTCACACCTCCGGGTACGCCACAGAGAAACGGCATGTCGGAACGGAGGAATAGGACCTTGTTGGACATGGTTCGGTCAATGATGAGCAAATCAGATTTACCCTTGTCATTCACACTTAACAGGGTACCACCAAAATCCGTAGACAAGACACCACATGAGAAGTGGACCGGGAAGAGTCCCAGTTTGTCTTTTCTAAAGATTTGGGGTTGTGAAGCATTTACCAAGTGACTTATGTCAGACAAGCTTACACCCAAGTCGGATAAATGCATATTCGTAGGATATCCGAGGGAAACCTTGGGATATAGCTTCTACAACCGGGAAGAGAACAAAGTGTTTGTTGCTCGGAACGGGGTTTTCCTTGAGAAAGAGTTTCTCAGTCGGGAAGCCAGTGGGAGGACGGTCTGACTCGAAGAAATTCGAGGACCACTCGGGGATGGCTCGGCAGGTGATGAGATCATACCGGAGTCAGATAGGGAACCCGTAGTGGAAGCGGCACCAGAACCACGGAGGTCGAAAAGATTGCACAGAGTGCGTGATGTATTGTTGCTAGAAAGCGACGAGCCGACCACGTATGCGGAACCGATGGTGAGCCCGGATTCCGAGGCATGACTAGAGGCCATGAGATCCGAGTTAAAGTCCATGGATGAGAATCAAGTCTGGGACTTGGTTGATCCGCCGCCTGGCGTAAAGGCCATTGGCTGCAAATGGGTCTTTAAGAAGAAAACCGATGTGGATGGAAATGTTCAGATCCACAAAGCTCGGCTTGTCACTAAAGGTTATGGACAAGTTCAAGGAATTGACTACGAAGAGACTTACTCGCCAGTAGTGATGCTGAAGTTAGTGAGGATCGTACTAGCTATAGCTGCATATTTCGATTACGAGATCTGGCAGATGGATGTCAAAACGGCTTTCCTTCACGGAAATTTAACCGAGGACGTGTATATGATACAGCCCGAGGGTTTTGTCGATCCAACTAGCGCTAGTAAGGTATGCAAGCTCAAGAGATGCATTTTGGGTTGAGGCAGGCATCTCGGAGTTGGAACATTCGTTTTGATGAGGTCGTCACTGGTCTCGGTTTCATCAAAAGCGAAGAGGACGCTTGTTTATACAAGTAGTTAAGTGGGAGCTCGATAGTGTTTTTGATCTTGTATGTGGATGAAATACTACTGATCGGAAATGATGTTTCGATGATGAACTCGGTCAAGGAATCATTGAATGGCAAGTTTTCAATGAAGGACCTTGGTGAGGCAGACTACATTTTAGGCATCAAGATCTATAGAGATAGATCGAGGAGGCTGCTCGGCTTGAGCCAGAGCACGTACATAGATAAAGTGTTGAAGCAGTTCAACATGAGTGAGGCCAAGAAAGGGTTCTTGCCTGTCTCACATGGTATAAGGCTAAGTGAGACTCAGAGTCCTTCGACATCTGATGAGCGAAGCAGGATGAGTCGGATTCCGTATGCCTCGGCAATCGGATCCATCATGTATGCCATGATATGTACACGGCCTGATGTTGCTTTTGCAATAAGCCTAACAAGTAGATACCATGCCAACCCAGGTGAGAGTCACTGGGCAGCGGTAAAGACTATTTTGAAGTACCTGAAAAGGACTAAAGAGATGTTCCTAGTTTATGGAGGTGAGGAAGAGCTCGTCGTAAGGGGTTACGCCGACGCTAGTTTCCAAACCGACAGAGATGATTGTTTTTCACAGTCCGGATTCATGTACGTCATGAACGGAGGAGCAGTGAGCTGGATGAGTTCCAAGCAAGATACAGTGGCCGATTCTACCATAGAAGCCGAATACATTGCGGCTTGTGAAGCTGCAAAGGAAGGTGTTTTGATCCGGAACTTTCTGGATGATCTTGGTATTTTCCCAGCCTCGGTAAAACTGTTGGACCTTTATTGTGATAATTCTGGTGCCATCGCACAAGCCAAGGAGCCGAGGAATCACCACAAGACCAGACACATAGATCGGAAATATCACCTGATACGAAACATCGTAAAGAATGGTGATGTAGAGATATGCAAAATTCATACGGATGCAAATGTTGCAGATCCGTTGACTAAGCCGCTTCCACAACCCAAGCATGAGGGGCACATTAGAGCTATGGGCATACGATGTCTATTCGATTGACTCTAGTACAAGTGGGAGACTGTTGGAGATATGCCCTAGAGGCAATCGTGTATGATGATATTTCCTATGTGTTTATGAATAAAGAGAGTCCTTGGACATTATCAATGATATGTATCAACAAGTACGTGACTTGTTTGTGGGACTATGCATTGTATGATGACTGTCCTAAAAGGTCCCTAGTCGAAAGGGTTGTGTGGACGCGCAGCCGAATAGACTAGCATATGACACGGTCGATGGCTTGGTCTCACTAGCCATGGAGCATTGGATGCTAACCGGATAATATGGACTCAGAAGGATCTGGAGTCGAGATAAGGTCCGAGTCGGACAGACCCAACCATGAGACGCAGCGATATGTCATCTGTGAGTCTCTAGTACAACATATGTTCTATGTCCTAAGACCTGAGCTGGCGCATGTACTCGGGATGGTGATAGACCTGCTTTGGGCCAACCAAATGCTACTCCGTGACTGGGTAGTTACAAAGGTAGGTTACGGGCTTGTCTAGACCCATGCTGCGAGACATGGTCGAGCAAGATGGGATTTGCCCCTCCGATCAGGAGAGATATACTCTGGGCCCCTCGTGTGATCCGACCAAGATAAGCATGGCCATGCGACAAAGGATTATGAGATAATCCGGTTTGTGGTCGGCATCACTAGAACGAGAAAGAGGTCGGGCTAGCACAAGGATGACAGACTCGCCTTGAGCCTGACAACATATATCGTGTGGCAAAGGGAACATAAGTGTGACATGTTGTACAGGTTCGCCAACCGGCTTCATTGTCTACTTGGTGGTCGGCACGCCTTGCTAGAGGCTACTACCAGCCGAGCAGGTCGGAGGTGATCCGACCTGCGACCAAGCCGACTTGAACCTAAGGGGTCGCGCGCTTAAGGGAAGGAACCTGTGAGGCCCGATCCGACTCCATGAGTTAGATGTGATCCTACTCGGACTCGGATCCCGGCCGAACAGATTTTGGGCTTTAGGGTCCGTGCGAGGCCCAAGTGTTGAATCCGTGATAGACGCCTATATAAAGTGGGGGTGCGGCACACTCATTCGATTGATCGCTTTGGAGCTGTCACTAGGGTTTGCATGTGTTGCGAATAGCCACCTCCACTCACCGCCGACTGTGTGATCGGACCTAGCAGTCCGCCGCACGGTGTTCCTCTTGCACGCGCAGATACCATTAGAGGCGGTGCACCTATGCTGCTCCGGCGAACCTGTATGTGGGATCCGCCGACCGGCTGTTCGAGGGAGATCGGACAAGGAGGAGATGATCCACGCGGATGCACTGCCCCAACTCTTCTTCTGCTGCATGGCACTGTGCGTCTAGTGGTAATGATCTGTCATCCATCTCCCGTAGCATGTTCTTGGTTGTTCTGCGTGTAGGAAAATTTTAATTTGCAGTCGACGCACCCTACCGTAGATCCCAACAGGCCTCATGCCCACAAAGGCTTCACAGTAAAAGGCGAAGACGGACAGGAGGAGAATAGAGTTGGGTTGAAGATGAAGGGCCTGGATCTTGTAGTTGTCGAGGACGGCACAGTAGAACTCCGAGAGGGACGGGACGAGCCTCACGAAGATACTATGGAGAAAGAACGGATAGACCGTCCACGCCAAGGTACTCCGCTCGGCGAAGCCGGCCCAGATCACGGCCTCGCCCCACTCGTTGTCTTCGCCCGCCGTCTGCGGGAGCACGGGGTCGAGATGCCCCACCTCGGCGATGGAGGACGCATCAAGTGCTGGCGAAGGAGAGGAGGAGGTCGCGGCCTGGACCGCAGGCTTCGACTTCCCGGGCGCCATTCGCGGGGTCGCCGGCTTTGGAGAAGGAGAAGGAAGGAGGCGGGGTTGCGATTGGATCTGGAGAAGCTCTCGGTTGGAGAAGGGGATCAGGACCGAGGCGAGAGAAAGCAATGATGGCTCTTCGGCAGACGCTAGTCTTTTGTCAGCCCGGGCAGTTGCCGAGGCGACGTGGGGGAGTGGAGGCATCCACGCCCCATCTCGCACCACGCGTTGAGCCTAGCCCGCAGGCGATTGGGGCCCGCGTCGCTTCGCACTTGCCCCTTGGGTTCATCTTGAAGCCAGCCCGAGCGCGCCTTGGGACCTGGGGCTACTGTCGGCGTTCTAGGATCAGGGGTACCCAGACCTGCCTGCCTGTGGCCCGGCGCGCGGGCCCGTCGACGGCCTGGTACGGCTCAGCTACAACACCCCGACCACAATACCCTCGTCAGGCCCCCCCAGCCTCGCGAGGAGAACAACATCAAGACCTCCAGAGGAGCAGCTCTCCAAGCCTGCTGATACGTCTCCAACGTATCTATAATTTTTCATTGTTCCATGCTATTATATTATCCATCTTGGATGTTTATATGCATTTATATGATTTTTGGGACTAACCTATTAATCTAGAGCCCAGTGCCAGTTTCTGTTTTTTCCTTGTTTTTGAGTTTCGCAGAAAAGGAATATCAAATGGAGTCCAAATGAGCTGAAAATTTACGGTGATTTTTTATGGACCAAAAGAAGCCCCCGAAGCAAAAGAGTTGGGCCAGAAGAGCCACGAGGCCTCCACAAGGGTGGAGGGCGCGCCCTCCGGTCTTGTGGGCTCCTCGTGGACCCCCCTGACTTGTTCTTGACTCCAAAAATTCCTATAAATACAGAAACCCCCAGAAATAAACATAGATCGGGAGTTCCGCCGCCGCAAGCCTCTGTAGCCACGAAAAACCAATCGGGACCCTGTTTCGGCACCCTGCCGGAGGGGGAAACCATCACCGGTGGTCATCTTCATCATCCCGGCAGTCTCCATGACGAGGAGGGAGTAGTTCACCCTCCGTGGAGGGCTGGTTGAACAGTAGCCGGTGGAGGCTGCATGAACAGGACCCCGTGGATGAACAGTAACCCGTGGAGGCTGGAGGAAGTCGACGGTGGATGAACAGTAAGAGGTGGAGGCTGGAGGAAGTCGACGGTGGATGAACAGTAGCCCGTGGAGGCTGGAGCGAGGCAGTAGACTGTGGATGAACAGTAGCCCGTGGAGTCCCGTTTTGCGGTACGCCACACCCCTCCCGATGAACAGGACACCGTTTCGATCGTAGGTGCTCCAACACAAGTCTGTTTCCTCCGTTTTGCGGTACGCCACACCGCTCCCGATCAACAGGACCCCGTTTCGACCGTAGGAGCTCGAACACAAGTCCGTTTCCTCTGTTTTGCGGTACGCCAGACCCCTCCCGATCAACAGGACCCCGTTTCGACTGTAGCCGGTCGAACAGAAGGCTGTTTCCTCCGTACTGCGGTACGCCAGACCCCATTTCGGCTGTTCCGTCCAAGCCGGTTGGCTCCCGATGAACACGACGCATTCTGTTGCCTCCCGATGAACACGACGCGGTTTCTCCGTTCCGACCCAGCCAGTTGGCTTCCGATGAACAGGACGCCATTGCTGCCGTCCGTTTCCTCTCCATGTACATGTGCACTGGCCATACGTATGCGCGAGTAGCTAGGCGTTCGAGACCCCGCCCGTATGTATGTACGTGGCCGTATTTTTTGGCATGTGGCAGTACGTACGTGTACAAGGTTTAGAAGGGACTGCCTGAACTGCTACGTCAGTGGCTCTACTACTACACGTGCCGCTGCTTGCTCGGCCAAAGTTCATCGTTGCAGAGAGACCGATCGACCAGTATGTACGTACACGTTCGCGACCAGACAGAAAACGCTACGTACGCTTCGACCGGGTGGGTCCCAACTATCAGGGAGGATAAGGACGCACTTCCTTGCGTGCGAAGATATAGCTCGTGGGTCCCAGCTATCAGGGGGAAAATCATTTTTTTTGCCCATAATATGGACACACTTCCTCACCGCGTAGAGTCCTCTTCCGATGGCTGTCGTTCGTTGACGACGTTGACCACGCCGCGCGGACAGCACCCAGGCGGTGGATGACGGCGAGGCCTAGGAAGGGAACGACGCGGAGCCAGGGAAGACGAGACAGGTGGATGCCCATGCGGAGGGGAGTACGAGGGTTCACTGATTCGGCTGCGGTGTGAGGCTGCCATCGCCGGAGAATAACAGGAGGTGTTGGTGAGTAGAGGAATGGCCTGGACGGTGATGGGAGTAGGGTGGGCCGGTGAGTCCTGCGCGGAGCACAGCTGGCCACGGGAGGCGGTAGCAGGCGGTACCGCCGGCGGTGGTTTGGGCGGCTGAAGCAAGAATATCCGAGATTGAAGAAGAAGCATGACATCCGTTGGATGGACATCCAACGGCCACTGCTGCTAGAACCGTGTGTTGACTATAAGTTGACAAAGCCTTGCGTACGCGTCAACTTAGTAGGCCCACAAGTGTGTGGCAGAGAACATATAGCCTATTTGCGATTTGTAAGAATGTACAGCCATTTTTGAATTCTAATGGAATTTACTACAACCCATTTACATTTTGTTAAAATTACAACCCATTTTCTAGCTAGGACAACGATTAATAATTTCAACCAACCGCTCAAAACAGAATTCAATAAAATTTCCCACATTTTGATGGGATCCGAAATATTTTTATCCCGAAATTTCTAGTCAGATTAAATATAATTTCAAAATAAATTTTTATTATGTAAAAATCCAATGAAATATTGCGCGCGCAACAAGTAATGAAATTAAAATTTTCAAAATCCAAAAATAATATTTTTTTAACTAATTACGTGTTTGGTGTATTTTTTTATAGTTACAGCCCAGTTTATATAATTACATCCCATTTATTATTTCTTAAACCCCATTTTCTTGTTAAGCCTAATGCATCCCTCCTAGGAAAGATTTACAGCCCAGCAGGACGGAGAATAACAAGTTGACCTAGGTTGGGTATTCCTCAAAAAAAGTATAGCTGGGCTAGCCATTTTCAGCTTGAAAAAAATTAATATCTGGGCTGGATATTTGGTCGACATAAAATAATAGCCTGGGCTAGACGGGCCACAGCCCGCCCAGTTGATACCTTGCTCTCCTCTGAACAACAACAAAAACATCGCTCAAGAAAAAGTCTGCTCACACATCAAAAACACAAATACTTCTCGAGCTGCTGGGTCCCAGCTGTCGGCCGCTCCTTGTGCAATTCTCTTGTTTATTGACTATATAGGTTGACAATGGAGTGGGACCGTGATGTCAGGAAACCAGGAGGAAGCAAAAAAATTATAGTTGTATATAGTAAGGAGGCACTTGCGTACGTGCGGCTATGGCCCTGGTGGGACCCCACTGTCATCCTGTCCAAGTTAAGTCATCTTCTCATTCCTCATGTTCGTTGACCATGTTGACAACGGGAGACGGCAGTGCCACGGAGAGCACAACAACTCGAAGGACGACGGAGAGGGCCTCGCGGGCCCTACGGATGGTCTCATACAGCGCTCGCTGCTCATTCAGGAAGCCAGGATCATAGGGCCACATGTCCGCGACGGCATTGTCGTTCGCTTGTTCGCCGGCGATTCGTCCTTCCGCGAGCCGGTGCTCGTTGAGGAGATGGAGGTTGCAGCACAGGTCCTCCTGCATTGGTAGCTCTTTCGCCATTAGGGCGTGGAAGTGCGGCCGCACCTGCTCTATGGTGAACACGGCATGAACCGGCTTGGGCGATGGCGCCAGCTCCTGGTCGGAAGCCACGTCCATCGTCTGATTGTCGTCGCTCAGCACGGCAAGCACGCTAGCGAGCCAGCATGTCTGGCTACTGGACCGACCCGCTGCCAAGCACGAGTCTGACCGCCCTGGCCCACCTAGACCGCCTCCCTCGCCCGCGCGCGCTTTCTGCTTGAAACGGTCAGCGCCGCCCGCGCCGCTTCCCGGTGCAGGCGATTGCTCTGCGTTCAAATGACACAAGTGCCGTCCGTCCATCCGTCTGCTGCCCACATTAATGATATGCGGTTGCCGAGGCGGCTACTCAGGCACCACCCGTCCGTCCCTCCGCCGTCCACCATTGTTATATAAACTGCTGCGCCGGCCATAGCCGCAGTCATCCGCCTCCGTTCCCTTTCTCCTGTCCACACCACTCCCACCATGGCTTCCTCGTGCTCCAGCTCTCTTCGGGATGGGCGGACGACGGACAAGAAGGAGATGGCAGCCATTGTTGCCGACTGGCTCGTTGGCAGACAGCCGGAGGAAGACGACGTCCCAATGGAGAACGTGGTAGTCGACGATCCGGCGCCAACCCCCTCCTCCGCGCCATCCTCGCTGGTGCATTGTACCATGACCATCGGCGAGGACCGTGCCCAATACATGGACATGGTGAGGCAGAAGTGTGAGGAGCAGTTCCGGGAGGCGCAGGCCGACGCCGCCTACAACCACCATGTCCTCCAGGAGCACCTGCAGGCGGAGGAGCAGATCGCTATGGAGAGGGCGGAGCAGGAGGCGCTGCTCGAGTCGTACCGCTCCGCCCGTGAGAGTTGCCTCGCGCGCTGGTGGTACCGCATGCGGGTGGCTGAGGTTGCGGCCGCCTACAAAGAGGGCGATGAAGCGGGCAAGGCGCTGTTTGGCGAGACCGACGATGAGGCGGAGGACAATGCCGGCTCCGCCGAGGCCCCGCCCAGCCGGCACCGAGGCTGAGGACTTCGTCAGCTTCGGCGAGGCCCTGCTCCGCCAAGACCCCACCCCACCAAGAACAAGGCAGAGGACACCGCCGGCTCCGCCAAGGCCCCGCCCCGCCAGCACCTAGGCGGAGGACTTCGCCGGCTTCGACGAGGCCCTGCTCCGCCGAGGCCCCGCCCTCCAACAACGAGGCAGAGGACATCGCCGGCTCCGCCGAGGCCCCGCCCTGCCGGCAACGAGGGGGAGGATTTCCCCCGCTCCACCGAGGCACCGCCCCGTCGGCAACGAGACAGAGGACATCGCCGACTCCGTCGAGGCCCCGCCCCGCTGCCAACGAGGCCGCGCCACACAGAAAACGTGGAAGAGTAGAACACAGTAGGTCGCCGCCGCTCGGGTCCAAGTAAGGCCACCGCTGCTACCCTCCGGTTGAAGCCAAGCTTGGCGGGTTGAACACTGACGGCCGATTAGCTTCTTGGCGGCGACGTGGAGTCGGAGAGCTGTGCTGGAGAATAAGCTTCTGTTCGGCTCAGCCAGACACGGGAAATGGGCGCCGGAGATCATAGATTAGGTTAATTAATTATATCTCCAGCGCACCTCTTTTTAGTTGAAGAATGTATGAAATGTAATGAAATTCGGCATGTTTATATGAAATCCGGCCGTGTATGAACGAATTTAGTTCGATTATTTCGAATTCTTGTATCACTGGCATTGGATGAACATGCAAAACAATACGTACTAGCATTATTCCCAGGATGCACGGTGATCACCTCGTTTGCAGCAGTTTCACACGTACAAAAAGTTTGAGCAATTAAACTCACAGGCCTGGCAATTCATAGAGAACATTCAAAACAATCAATGATTATGTATCTCAGTGATTCACATGTCAGAGCCAATATTTACTTCACAACTAAAGAGTAAAGAAAAATCGATCGATGCTGCTGACAGCAAAGGGCGTCCCATTCGAAAATATCAAAACGCATGTCTTCTTGCTAACATCAATGAGCAAAATTTGACAAGGTTGTCCCATTCCAAAATATCAAATGCGTGTCTTTTTGCGTACATCAATGAGCAAACTTTGACAAGGTTTTCCCATTCCAAAATTTCAAATGCCTTCGATTGTGGAATGGGCGGGGTTTGCCATCAGTTCGGACATTGACATGGCACCTCGTGCTAAATAAACCAGTTGTTCTTTTTGTGCAGTTCCACCAAATTCGTGCGTAGCTTGTATGATTTCGGCTTTATATGTTGCAACGCCTTGAACATATCGGCACCTCCTTTCTTGTAGCTAATTTTGTGGCTGGAGGTGGAAATGAATGATTCGAGAACACTCGATGTATTGTACATGATGAAGTATAATGGGCACGAACCATCAGAACATTTTGTGCAATTCCCATTGAAATCAAGCTGAGCACCCCTGTTTGCATAAATACAAAAAAATGATTAGTAAAGCAAACTGTATTATGAATTTATAGTTTAAACAGGCACCTACATGGTCCATGCAGAGCACACATTTAAAAAAATGGAACTCACCAGAAAGAATCCTAGAACAACATTGTACTTGCCCATCACAGCAAAAAAGATGAAAATCTGTGAGTCCTTCTGAGCTGAAGTTAGTTTGGTCTTGTGGGGAGTAATGTAACCATCCTTCAACTGCTCCTTCTGATGAGAAGATAGACTGGGCTTCTTCATCCTGGCATAATCGGAACTAGGCTCTTCACGTACTCCATATTCTTCTTCAGAGGAGGATGATCCTGTTGTGCAAAGACAAGAGAACAACTAAATGCTAGCATCCATGTTTGCTCGAAAAAAAGGAAAGGAAATATTTAAAACAGCCATTACATTAACAAAGGGAGTAACTGATGAAATGTATAGTCACAAAGAGATGCATCTCCTTATTATCCTCATAGGAAATGATATGATACCAATTACAGCAGCTCAACTTGAACTGTATTATTACTTAATTTTATCAGTGGCTATAACAGTGGCAAACCGGTGCATCAATTTATTAGCAGCCTTAGATTAACATGCGAAACAATACCACTTTCTCATGAGAGTAGCTAAACAGTAGCACAACACCAATAGAGATGACAAAGCTCAATCACATGGATGAAATCCGTGGGCCGGTACCAACCTTTGTCAGGAGGCTTATTCTGTAGAGCATGCAGATGAAGCACTTCTCCGGAACCATCCGTTATTATCTACTGTGGTTGCCATGCTTACTATAAACTCCTCGATTAGTTTAATGTTTCCAACATCTTCTTGTGCAGTTCCACTAAAATATATGTTATCTTCAAATAAGATCCCTGTTTGCACAAGTAGAGATAATTACATATTACATTAAGAGTGGCATCAAATCACAGTGGAAAAACAATTGCTCGTTCTAGCCATAGCAATAAATTAAGATGCAAAACTATATCATTACTTGTGTCATCACAGTTCCAGTGCTTCATTACAGCACTGGGAGTTGATTTTTGTTCTTCTTCCGCTTGTTCTTCCCCTTCATCACTTGGTTCAATAACAGACAAGCTTCGCCTTCAATGTAAGATTTGGCATGTCAATTAGGGAGCACAAGTATAGCACTAAACAACAACATTACTTTTCTGATGACAGTAACAAAATACAGGCCAACAGTTGTGAAATATCATTATCTTACCTCAATGGGATATTACGGTGCACATACAGATTGGAAGTCTGGTCTCCTTTTGTGGAGTTCACTAAAATCAAGCAACATTACCATATAAGTAGTAGAACATATGAAAGCACATTGCACAATCATGTGGAAGAAGGCCATTACTGACCTCTCATGACGCGGAATTCAAACAACTCACAAGAAGAAGATCTGAAACAAATTTGCCAACACAGATAGGAAGTCAGATCTCATCTTGTGCCGTTCCACTAAGATCAAGCAATCAAGCAACGTTGTCGGTGTGACATTTTGGTTGAACTGCACAATACACTCTTAAAGAAAAAGTGTTTTGTGCAGTGCAATAAAAGGTCGCAATAGCAACGAGATGAAGTACATAACCCTGTTTACACAGAGGTGCAAAGGAAACAATTACTGGTCAATAACGATGGATGACACAGAAGCCCACAAAAACAAGCATCTAACTTATCTAAATGGGAAAGAAAGCAAGACAGTAGCATTTCTCAAACAGTGGCATTGATTCATATTAACAGAGAGATTATATTAACAATAAAATTCGTTAAGCATGTAATTTGCTTTTAACTGTGGCATTGCTTCAATTTTCCAGCGGCATTATTAGATTAACCAACAGCTAAAGAGTTGTACGGGACAGTGGACGCACCAGCACCATGTGCATCTACCGATGTATAAAGGGGTGATGCGCAGTCTGTTACAACAAAGAACAAACAACCAAGGAGCATATTTGTGTTGGTCCCAGTTTTGTTATCTTTAGACACCTTTCCCTATGTGAGGGCAGCAAATCTAGTCCTGCTCAAACTCTACCGCCTTGTCCCCCACCCACAGAAAGATCAGTTCGTTACAGATGTGTGTACCGCGTTTGTCATTGTTTTCCCTTTTCGACCAACGTAGGTGCTGGATAGCCAGTCTGTACTACTTTCCCCCCTTCCTTTCCTCTTTGAACCACGTCCTAGATTCAAGCTATACAACTTTCCCCACTACTTTCCTGTTTGATTCAACACCTAGATTCGAGTGCAGAAGCGGAAAAAATCCACATGCAGCTAGAGCAATGCATGTGGCTTAAGTAAATTATACCTTAAGGTTCTCGGGGTGTGGCTCAGTGGGCGGCCGGAGGCTGATCTGCCCACACTATGAACGGCAGCGAGGAAGAAGGGGTCGGAGGCCCTCCCGCGCCGCCGCTGGGTGAAAGAGAACAGATGTGCCGGTAGTGGATTCCCTCCCTCGCCGACGGCGATAGCGTTAAGCCTCCTTCCCTTCCCCAGTAGACGGGATCCTGCCGGCTCTTTGACCAGCAGTGAGGCGAGTGAGAGAGAGAGAGAGAGGCCAATGGAGTCATGTTTAGATCTGGAGAGGGTGAGAGAGTGTGAAGAGAGCAACTACAAGTGCTAAGTCTCCAGCGTGTATGTATATAGTGGAGAGAGAGTGTGAAGAGAGCAAACCCTAGAAAACAAGTGCCAAGGCTGCAGCGTATATAGTTGGAGTGGTTTTCTTTTTCTCTCCATAAAAATTGTTATAAATTGTGCATGAAACGGAACTCTTTATTTAACGTAGTGAAGAAAAATACTAGGGCAATGCTAATACGTGAAGAAAATTTAACGCTCGAAGGAGTCAACTCGCAATTAACGCTACACGCCTCCCGGTCGCACTTACTATTCACATGTGGTACACGACCCTCCGAAGTGAACAACAACTGAACCACACACGGTCAAAATATCGGAAAGGTGGGCTGCACCATCCTCCAATGTGAGCATGTGGTGGAAAGAAGTGAAAATAAGACTGTAATAATATGGTAAAACGAAGAAAATGAGATTAGCCGGGAAGTAGTAAACTGCTAATACATGCCAAAAAAAAATATTATTGGCTTCTTTTTTATGTGTTCTAAATGCTATAGTGCGAGGCAACGATTGTGTCTCCGACGGACGTGCATGTACCTCTTCTCTTCTTGTATGTACTCCGTTTATCTCACTTCCTGTGGCTTCCCACTCCCACGATATTCCTATTCTATGAACCTGTGTGTGTGTGTGTGTGTGTGTGTGTGTGTTTTAACAGCGTGTCTGTTTTAGAGAGAGCGACACATCGACCTACAGAGAGATAGTGTGTAGTACTACGTACTACTGTAACTACGAAGCCGCGAGAGTCGGTGCATCCTCTCGTTTCTGGGCGTCCGGTCGGGACAGCTGCCACGCCCGCTCCTGATTGACCACCCTGGCCCACCCAAGGCCCCTCCATTGCCCGCTCGCGCTTCCCGCCCGAAACAGTCAGCGCCGCTCCAGAGAATCGGTGCCGCATTCATGCCCGGGCAGAGCAGGCACGACCTCTCACTGGCGCATGTGTTGAAGGGAGAAGCGGATTCAACGAAGAGTGATGATTGCTTCGTCCGTCCAACTTACTGTCGGGTCTATGTGATTTGACGGCCCATTGGTCATTATTACTGAGGTGGTACGATGGTGCTGAGTCTCACTTGTACTATACACTTTACTTTGGTGCATGACACGTGCACTGGATGCTGGATGTCCCACATTTCGGCGAAAGAAGGTAGAGCGTGTCCACTCTTTACAGTTTTCTCCACCACTCTTACAGTGGAGGAGTGCAAAATTAGCGAAAACACGGCAGCTCAGCGAAAACACGAAAGCAGCGAAAAATGTACAATGCTATGTAGCTTTCAGCTTCTGTTTCATGTATCTTGCATCCAAGGTTGCCCCGTTGCAACATTCCATCAAATACAAAGGAGACTAACATGCATGCTATTGCATCTCAATGATTCACAGATCATAGCCAATACGCCCTCTGTTCCAAAATAAGTGTTTCAAGTTTATGCCAACTTTGCCAACTTTAGTAGAAAGTTGTACTAAAGTTGACACTTATTTTGGAACAGAGACAACTAAAGAAAAAAATGATCCATGCGGTCCCTAGGCCTTGAACCCTAAACCCTAACCAGGCTTTAATTTGCTGGTGAGGTTGAACCTTCCGAAGGAATGAAGTTTCCAACCCTTTGACCATCGGATCATTTTGTGCAGTTTCACTAAAATCGAGCTGAGCATCCCTATGGCAAAGAAATTGAAGTGTGATTAGAATAAGACTAGTGGGACTAGTTTTTATGAGACATAAACTCATCACAAATACAGTAGAAGCCAGTAGAGGTACGTGCGGGGCAAAGAAGTAGAGAAATATCCACATGGAGCGATGTGGGCAGCTGGGGCAGTGGTGCAAGCCGGCTGTAAAGGAAGTTGTACCTAAGGGATGTCGGGATGTAGCTAGCTTAGAGGAGGGCGGCGGGAGGCGGCAACTTCCCACGTCGCGGCAGTGAGTAAGGGGCGAAGGCAACCGCACAGGCTTTGTGAGAGAGAACGGCGGAGACCCCTGATCAGGACGCGCCGACAGTGGGTTTTCGCCGTCGGCGGCGGCGACCGCATCTACACAAAGCATCCACCCCTTCCCCCGGTGGACGTGATCCGCCCGGATGTTAGAGATGTTTCCACAGTCGTTTTGTGCGAGAGAGTGTGAAGAGAGCAACCCCAGCAAGCAACTGTGTAGGCTCCTGGCTATGTATATATAGTGGAGCGGTTTCTTTTTCTCTCCATATGAACCTATTTATACTGCGTACGTGCCACTAAAGAAAAAAAAACTTTATTTCTAAATAACGCGGCACCGTTCATGCGTGGTTCCCGACCCTCCATTAAGTGCTACTAGTCACGTCAAACTATCACGTGGGCTGCATCATCGTACAGAAATGAGCTCCACCGTGTCACGTGTGTGGTTGGGGAAGACGCAAAGAGTGCTACTAGTACGTGCGTGGGGGCGTGCACCTCTTCTCTTCGAGCATGGTTATTAAAAGTATAGCCAACTACTCTACCACGCGGTTATTATATGGGCAAAGAGTATAGGCAGTAATAATAACTAATGAGCCATCAAATCACGAGGCCCACCTTTCTCTATGTTTAACCGAGGAAGCAGCCATCATTTCACTCCTCGTTGAATATCCATCCGCTGCTACCTCCGCAACATGGTTAATAAGATAGCCATGTCAATCACGATGTAGAAATATCATTCACTGATACAATAGGGCTGGCTCTAAGGCTGGTGATTTTTTTACTTTGTCTCTTTCTCTTTTTGTCTCATTTACTCATTTGACATAGGAGCACGTGTAGAGGATGGCTATTCCTTTCGATGGGACTTCTTCATGGGGTTTAAGACTTAGCAGCTCCGAATATTATTCCCGCTGCTCACCACTCTGAATCGTGTCATATATGATACTCCCATTGCAACAATGAGGTCCACTAGGTCTAGCACGTTCTGTAAGAAGAGACTGTCACGCAAAACATACATTCTTGTTGCTTCTTCCTCATACACTACGTACTACTAGTACTACTACTACTACTCGTTCTCCTATAAACCTTGCGATTGGCATCTCAAAAATATTATAACCTTGCGCTTGGCTCTTCGCCTCTTCGGGAAGTCGAGCAATGATGGTACTACAGTATATGGTTCTGGCTATCTGAGACCGAATGAATTGATGCACGTCCACCATGTGGGCGAGGGTCGAGGGGCGAGGGAGAGTGCGTACTACTACGTCCGTTTCAATATGGACTACATACGGAGCAAAATGAGTGAATCTACACTCTAAAATACGTCTATATACATCAGTGTTTGGAGTATGTACTAGTAGTTCATATTGAAATATGCTAAAAAGACATATATTTCAAACAATATGATAATCTCTCTAACCAAGGTAGGGACAAGGAGTATATATACGTCTAACGGAGGGAGTAGTAAAATTTTCTCCTCGTCCTGCGAGCCACCGCGCGCGTGGGCGAGGGAGCGGGCGTAGGCATAGTAAGCAAGCTTCTCCTCGTCCTGCGACTCTGCGAGCCACTGCGCCCGTGGGCGGGGGAGAGGGCGTACTAAGCAAGCTTCTCCTCGTTCTGCGAGTTGACGGGACACATCAAAAGTAGTACAGAGCATCTCCAGTGTATAGAGCCTTGCCTCTAAGGTAGGTCCCACATGGTTTGCCTCTTTTTTAAATAACGCGTCAATTCACAATTTGTTTGTTCACCCACGGTACACGATCCTCCATCAAGTGGACAACCAGTACACGTGTCAAATTACCACGTGGGCTGCCTTTTCGTAGAGAAATGAGCTCCACCGTGTACCCGCGCGGGTGTGGTTGGGAAAGAGACGGGAGTACGTGCGCCGTGCATGCACCTCTTCTCTTTGTGCACGTCCCCCACCTCCGTGGGTGTGTGTGAGAGAGATACAAACCTAGAGAGATGTCGTGTGCGTTCGTGAGTGTTTTTTGTTATGGGGGTGGTGATTTCGTGAATGTATTTGTGGGAATATGTGTTGATGATATCTCAAACAAAAATGTGACACATGCAATGTGTGTGAAATAGAGGCCTATCATATATAGAGGGGGCGATCCACGAGAAGAGAGGGAGGGGTCATACATATCGATAGAGTCGAAGAGAGGATCAAGTGTGTGGGTGCGAGATTGATGAAGGGAGCCATCGAAATTGTGTGTGTGCACGTCAAAGATATAGGGCGACTAACCTACCGGAACGTCAAAGGGGAGAGGGCAAGTTTGTGTGTGGCGGGGAGACATGACTAGAGCGCTCGATGTATCGGTGTGTGTGGCGGGGGGGGGGGGGGAGGCAGAGACCTAACTAGAGAGGTAGATCACTCGTATATGTGTTGAGAAGGAGAGACCTAGCCATGTATTGAGGGAGATCGTTCGACATCCATACATAAGTGAAGGACGGGAAATAGGTTGGGAGAGAGAGAGAGAGAGAGAGAGAGAGAGAGGCAAAGTGCCGGAGGGGTGGTGGAGTTGCTTCTCGGAGATGGTGGGAGAGGCCTACTAGACAAACTGTGGGTACAACTACAATATCAAAAAGAGTGGGGATGTGTTTCTCTGTGTGCGTGTGCGTGATAGATGTGTCGGGAGGCATGCATGGATGATGAAGGGGGACCATGTGTTTGGTAAGCAGACCTAACTAGATCGGTAGATCAATTATTGTGTGTCGGAGGAAGGGAGAGACATAACTAATGAGGTTGATCGATCGGCGCGTGCGGAAAACGACTTATAAACGACCTAGCTAGCTGTATGTATAGTGGGAGATCGGTCGGTGTACATCCATTTGTTAGAGGCAAATAAGGCCCAGAGATACGGATAGAGAGAGAGATGGAGCTAGGAGGTGGTGCGAGAGGCCTACTAGCTAGATAGGGGGAGGAGTGTGTGATTGTGAGATCGATGAAAAGAGGGGCGAGAGTTTACACGTGTGTGGGACCGTATGAGAGACATGAGGCATGGACAGAGAAAGGAGGAGATGGAAAGTGTGTATGTATGTGGTAGGCAGACATCGCTGGAGAGGTTTATCGATCGGTGTATGTCGGAAAGAAGGAGTTGTGGAGACCGTGGGAGAACGACCTAAAGAAAAAAAAATGAATGTGCGTGATGGATAGAATGCTGAGGGAGGAGGAGGGCGAGGAGGGTGTGTGCATGCACGAGAGAAAGTTAGTGTTAGCTACAAAGGTTAGAGGATTGTGTGCGTGTAAGAGACGAACAAAGATTATAATTCGATATGAAAGTGGATTCATATATTTGAATAAGAGATCGTAGTGTTATAAACCTATGCATGCATGAATATAGCGGTGATACGCGTGGTGTGATTTTGGACATGTTATACTATAATGTGATAATGCGTGGCGTTTGCAACTCACATCTAAATATCGAACAATCTAAACCATACTATATATCAAACAATCTCACATTTTATTTGAATTTGTGATAATATGTGGCGTTTGCAGCTCACAAGTAAATATCGAACAATCTAAACCATACTATTTATCGAACAATCTCACATTTTATTTGAATTTGTGATAATGTGTGGCGTTTGCAACTCACAGCTAAATACTTGTAGGCGTAGGGGGCGAGGCACCACACATTATGTGAAAAAACACATTATACATATGAGACATGGTTTAGATTATGAAGATCTAGCTAGAGCTTCAAATGTATTGTGATTTGAAATCAACATAAAGTGGATTCAAAAAATCGAGTTTGAGTTCATATAGTACACATAGTTCATATCTAACTCGACAGTAATCATGTGGTGTGCTGTGAAGATAATATACAAACGATGGTTTAACTTGACAATAATGATGATTGTAGATCTTATTAAAATAGAGAAACGAATTCAAATGGTTTAACTTGACAACAATCGTGATTGTAGATCTTATTCAAATAGAGAAACGAATTCAAATTTAGTTCATATTGAAGCGTAGTATATACGTTTGGAATGCACTAAAATGTTCATTTGAGTAGCAGGTTGCATGCATTATACACGTAGCGAAATATTTTAATTGAACATAACATGGATTCAAAGTTTTGAATGACATTTGTAGTGCGAATTGATTTGGTACAGTACATGGGACTAGACTCTTTTGTGTGGTGCGAATTGATTTCTTTTTGGTTTTTTCGTCGAGGGAAGTGCGAATTGATTTGATATAGTATACATGTTAGGCTTGTTTGGAAATTTCAACCCGCGCCTTGTTATCCCAAAATTTTAAGATATCTCTTTGTCTCGTTGTGCTCCTAAAATTCCCTCCATCTCAATCCATGCCTTGCTATCCCAAAATTACACTGCGCACGAAAACTCCCACCTCCTGCGAAATCCCGACACGCGAAATTCCCGTGAGACCCCTGAATCGAAAGAACCACCTAGTTCAAATCGGTGGGGCTATTTTCGTAACTTACCCCACATTTTGGACAAGCGCGTCCCTAAGCCATGGTTCCCCCTCCCATCCCCTCCGCCCCCCCATTCATACACCAAGGCCGCGAAAACCCGCGAAGCCCCACACCCTCCTCCGTCCGCCACCCAGCCGGAACCTCTTCCCCGGTGACATCGTCCACCGCAACAGCTCGACGTCCCTCATCCACCGCACCGGATGAGGATCCGTCGTCGATCTCGTCGTCCCGCCGGTTCAGCCACACCGTCCTCCACCTCCAAGGAGCTGCCCTGATGTTCGCCTCGTCTATCGTGCCACCTACATTCCCACAGCGCCATCTTCACCTTCACCACCGGAAGAGCAGCACCATCACCGATTCCTGGGATGAAGCTGACGCCTAATTGGTGCCACCAAAGAGGTTCTACAGTAATCGCTGCATTTTCTTCTTGATTCGATCTCACGGTGCTGCCGGCGCTCGGTCCAGAGCCGCCATGGCACGGCTCCATCTACGGCAGCGTCGCCGGCCACTTCCTCCACGTTGTCGATCCCTCGGCGGTGACGTCCACATCAGTAGGAGGTGCTGCTGCTCCGGCTCTCGCTGGTCATGTTGCTGCTGCTGCTTTGGCCCTCGCTCGCGCTACTGCTCTGCTCTTGCTCTCGGTCCCCTGCCTCGTCTGCTCTTGCTCTAGCTCCCGCAGCTGCTCTTGCTCTTTCTTGCGCTACTGCTCTACTCTTGCTAGCGCTGCTGCTGCACAAGCAACAGCTCCGGCTCTCGCTCGAGTCCCTGTTGCTGCTACCCGAGATGCTGCTACACGACCAGCTGCCCTGGCTCTCGCACGGGCTACTGCTCCGGGCGCTGCTGCTGCTGCTGCAGGACCAGCTGCCTCAGCTGCTCTCTGGTAGTACGTTCCCTGCTGGAGCGGCTACCGATTTAGATCACTGCTCCTCTGCCACTAGTGCTCGAGTGGCCAAAACTATTAGTGCACTGCTTTTCTGCTACTAGTGCGTTCAGTTTCGACAGCAAAATTCAGTTTCGACAGTTAAATTCAGTTTCGACAGTTAAGTTCAGAGATGAGCGGCTAATGTATTTTACATCTAGAACTTTTTGGTGATGTATTTTATTTACATCATCTATTGCAGATGCTATTAGAATACCACTTCAGGTTAACGTTGTCTCTCTTGTCCTGCTTCAGCCTCGCCGTCGTACACCTCAACAGAGCTGCTCCAACGACGAAACCCTCCATCACAGTGGAGCAGTACCCTTGACTCCACCTCCAGACGCCTAAGATCTTCTCCCCCTCCTCCGACAGCCACATCAGCCCCAGCATCCTCAGCATCCTCAGCTACCAACCCAATGATGCTGGGATCGACATGGCTTCGCCATAGAGGTTGTACACTTGTTGCATTGTTTTTTTTACTTTACAGGTTATATATATTGTCCACTGAGCACGCGTAGTAATGAGGAATACGATTAGTTTCTCCTATATGACAAGCAGTGGGTACTAGGCAAGTTAGCTATCCGTGATGGACTCTCTCAAAAGCCATCATTATTTATTTCTACGCATTGGAGCTGTGCATGTGTAGATGGGCCTGGGAGTTGAGCTAGTAGGGCAGTGGCCTGGGTCCAAAGTATTATTTGTTCCTTTAGTGTCTCTTTCAAAGAAAAACCGTAGGAATTTTAATATCCACTTGGCCCTGCTTTTTAAATTCTTATTCATGAAGAACAAGACTAAGTGATAGTAGCATAATAGCATTATAACTGTACATTTTCTTGTGGTTTGACTTAATTTGACCATGCTTCTTTGCATTCCTGTGAACCAAACACCCAGATTGATAGAAATCCTGTATTTGCAAATGCTCTGTTTTGCATGTGCATTCCTCTCCTATTCCTGTGTATTTCCTATCCCTGCGCTGTTAGAATCCTCTAATTCAAACGAGCCCTTACAGAATTACTTCTGTTACAGATAGGTGTCGAAGAAAACCTTGTGTGGTTTGTTCCGCTCCTGCTGTGCCGTTGTCCACCCCAGCTCAGCTACTCCAACGACGGAAGGGTCCAGCACAGCAGGGATCCGCCCACTAGACTGTCTTTCGTCGCCTCAGATCTTCTTCCACGTAGCCAGCAGCCACCACAACTGCATTACCATCATCAACTGAGCAGATGACCTTGAGGAGTACACGGGTCCGCAAGAGAGGTCGCACCCTTTCGTGTCTGCTTATGTTATGCATCACTTAATATTACCTGCTACTTTATCGTCCTCTTCACTTGTTAGACTTCGAGTCAGCTCCAAACTAATGCTCAAACTTAAGTTTTTAAACGGTTGTGGGGTACATATCGGTGCAGCAACGAATATTATCTGTTTACTACCTTGTTAATCTCGGGTGTCTACTATGACTTTCATGTTGGGTGGGAAACAAACAGTAAAGGAGCCATTATCTGTATTTTTTAACGGCAGCTATATCTGCCTGCTATCACTGGTTTTGGGGCTGTCCACAGGTTGCTACCATCACTCTAGATTTCTGCTTGCACTCCTTACATAATCTCACTATGTTTTATTCCTATGCATGTCAGTTATTGTACACAATGGTACTGAACATGTAGAGCAAAAGAGACGAGCCTTGCGTGGCAATAAAATTTCATGCAGACGTCGCTCCATGGTGGGCGCAAAGGCAGCCCCCTCCCCCCATTCCAGATTGTAATCAAGAGGAAGATAACTGTTCAGAGGGGGATTCAAAGGGAGCAGACCACTCCTATTTACCCCCTGAGGTCTTTGCTCTAACTTGCCATGCTGATGTTGGTCATATCATGCATATGGCGCCTTGCATTGCTTACTTTATACATTAAAAATGTCATCTGCTTAGTTTAGACATGCTTTGTGTGAATGCCATCTGTTTACTTTCTATATCATATATGTGAATTATGCAATACCATCTTGTTTAGCCCGGCATCATATATGTGAATTTTGCAATGCCATCCTGCTTAGCCAGTCATCTTATATGTGAATTATATCATGTCATCCTTTTTTTTCATTACGTAGTACATTTGTCAACAATGTAAGTACATTCAACTACTCTTCCTGTGCACCAGCCATTTGACACGGTGATGGAAAAATCTGGAGTGAAAACAAGGTCTTCAGAGCAGACAATGCTATCTCATGAAGCGCATATCTTGCTGGTTACGGATAGCTCCTCAGAGGAGGATTCAGAGACAGATGACCAATCCTATTTCCCCCCTGAGGTGTATGCTCTTAACTTGGCATGGTTATCTTGCTCATATCGTGCATATGGTGTCTTGCCTTGCTATGTCATTTGCTTAGTTTAGACATTCTTTGTGTGAATGCCACCTGTTTAGTGTCTAATTACCATATATATGTGAATTATGCAATGCCATCTTGTTGCAAGGCATTATATATGTGAATTATGCAATGCTATCTTGTTGCAAGGCATTATGTATGTGAATTATGCAATGCCATGCTGTTTAGCCAAGCATCATATATGTGAATTATATCATGCCATCCTTTTTTTGTATCACATATTCCATTTGTCGACAATGTTCTTATATTCAACTACTCTTCCTGTGCATCAGCCATTTGAGTTGGTGATGGAAAAATCTGGAGTGAAAACAAGGTCTTCAGAGCAGACAATGCTACCTGCTGAAGCAGATATCTTGCGGGTTACAGATAGCTCCTCAGAGGAGGATTCAGAGACAGATGACCAGTCCTATTTTCCCCCTGAGGTGTATGCTCAAACTTGGCAGAGTTATATTACTCATATCATGCGTATGCTGTCTTGCATTGCTTAGTTTTTACATCATATACAAAATATTGAATGCCATCTGCTTAGTTTGGACATCATATATGCGATTGCCATCTGCTTGCTTGCTTAGTACATAAATCATATAAGTATTTGAATTATATCATGCCGTCATGTTTACATAGATAGCATGTATCTGAATTATGCCATGCCATCCCATTTAATAAAGACATCATATTAGTTATATCATCTCATCCTATTTACATAGTCATCATATTTTGAATTTTGTCATTCTATCCGTGAATTATATCATGCCATCTAGTTTCCATAGACGGCATGTATGTGAAATATAGCATGCCAACCACTTTAATAGACACAGCATATAGTTATATCATGTCATCCTGTTTACATAGTCATCATATTTTGAATTATGTCATTCTATCCTGTTTAGTTAGCCATCATTTAGATACATTAAAACTGAGTACTTTTCCAGCCCTCTTAGGTCATCAGCGCTCCCAGTCGTCGGATTGCCAGTTTGAAGCATTTTTAGCCATTGGATGAGCAGTGAATCGCTCCTAATCTGGTTCTGTTCGCTAATAACGATCGCTAACCATCCCAGGCCGCTGCTCCGGTCACTTTTTTGGGCGCTCAGGATAAATTGGGCCTAATGGGCCTCTAGCAACCTCCTTACAGACCTGCACAGAGCGAATCTACACGATGCAGAGAAAAACCTACGGAGTACGAGAGGAGGCATGTGACGATGCGGGTCTCCTATTCGTACGCCGCCGCCGAATTCCTCTTCCCTCTGGGTGGCTGCTACTCTTGCAGCCATCGGTTCCACTCATCCCCAAACCCGGTCCCTCCCAATCCCTCCCCACTTATGACCGAGGGTGAATCATTCGTGTGAGCGAAATGCCGCCGATGCGCAAGGAAGATGCATAGGGGCAGCACTACACTCGCAACCCTATTGAGGCGGCGGCGGTGGACGCCCCTTGATGAAGACGTCCTTGAAGGTAACGGGCAGGCGATGAGAACGGTGCGGTGAAGAACTCTCGCGTCCTGATTCTAGTTCGATGTCCTGGCTATCGATGCATTTGACAGTCAGCCGCAGGGAGAAGGTCAAGGCTAAGGTATATCGCGAAACTCTGCCCTACACATGTGATTCCATTTCACTTCATGACGATGCCAACGCCCATTCTGAATTTAACAGCAACCAAGCAGTAGGATTATTCCCTCTGGTTCTATCAATTTTTGTAGTCATTGTGTTCGCGTTGTGTTTGTTGGCCGGTGACCGGTAAGCATCCACATTTCCCTTCCCCTTTCATTTCAGATGTATGTTTTTTTGGTACAAGATACTGTGGTTTGAGCTCCTACTTCACAGTACTAATTTACATGTCAGTCAAGTAACTATTTGTACATAATGTGCAAATTCAGTTTCGCATATGGGGATTCTAAAGTGGATATTTGATTTTCAGTTCAAGTAATTGGGTTCCTGGTTGTATTGCCATTTCTATCTGTACATACACCCAATTTCTAAGCAGCAGTGGTACACGATCCAGTCAACCAGAAGGCTTCGATTTTCTGCCCGTCGGCATTAGTCTGTATTGTACTCATGTGCCTATTTTCTCCCTGCCACCTATCTCCTCTGTGGCTTCCTGAATCCTGGTTTTTTAGACGACTTATTTGGCCTTCTCGAAGATGTCTCTTGATTCATGTAAGTATTTTTTTTATAAAGCTTACCTGTTAAATTTTCAGATGGCTCTTGATTCATTTCATACTTCACACATGCTCTAGCTACTCATTAGTCCAAGCTAATTGGTGTTTCACATACTGATCCATGTTGGATGTGGCGTATAGAAGAAACCAAAGAAGAGGCTCAAAACTATATTCTATTTGTTTCAACATTTTTTAATTAATGTCTAATATATTCGCCAGCTTATGCAACTTTAGTTTTGTGTTTCAAAATATTGCAGAAACTCGATATGATTATGAGCACGCACGCACACCTTGTCACTGGTTGGTGTGGATTCGTGATGCAGGAGCCTCGTCTTCAGAGGGGCAGCAGGTGGGAGAAAGATTGACTAAGTGGTGGTATCCTGCGGCTGGGAGGACCACGGTGAGCACCCTCCCCCAATTTTTTGTATGTGCCACAAATTTCTCATGGATGACCGTGAGATTGTTAATCATGCTTACTTTTGGGTTCACATGAATAATGCTCATGGAGAAACTTTGTTCCTTCAGTTGAAAACATGGCTGAAGAAAATAACATGTGAAGATATTATTTTATTAATGTACATACAACGTATGTTAGTTTCTCTGAAGGAAATAACATCCGAAGATATTTTTTTATTAATGTATAGCATATGCCGACTTTGATGATTTGTGCCTATCAAGTGTTAAGATTTTATTCATTTTTCTTTTATGAAAGGAAGCTATTTTCTGTACTGTAGCAATATATTCCAAGGTTCTTTTATTATTGTAGATCATATGTTGACTTTGCTGATTTGTGCCTATCAAGTGTTAAGATTTTATTCATTTTTCTTTTAGGAAAGGACGTTATTTTCTGTACTATTTACTCATACAGAAGGGACTTTGCTTATTTGTGCCTATCAACTATTCCTATGCTTTGCATTTAAGGAATCAATATGGACACATAATGTTGAGAAGTGGAAGTGTCAAGATTTACAGTTTTGAATATTCTTAGTAGTTGTATATTTTGCAAAAAATACATATAGTTTGTATACTTTCATCTGTCTATCAACACTAGCTAGAGCAGGTGATGACTTTAGATAGGAACTGGTCTCCTTGTACTTCAATGGTAAGTTTTTGTCTATTGCATTCTATTTTATGCTGCTGCAAGTTTTTCAGAGCTGCTGATATATGTCAGTGCATGACATGATATAAGGCATTTCTTAGTAAGAATGCTTGTGTGTAACTATTTTCTCAAATATATATTAACTCTATGGCATACTTGTGATTGTGTGGTCAAATTAAATGGTCAACTAAAATATTTCCATGTGTGCTGCATTGAGCAGTTTGTTTGGCATATTTGGACCATTGGATAATGCAAAGCTTACCTTGTATGCATGTAATATATATTTGCACAAGGAACCTATCATAGTATTGAACTTTAGCCTCAACAATCACTGAGGACTATAATTCAAGCTCTTTTTTTGCGAATGAATTCAAGCTTGATATCTGAAGAAATACTCTTCGTATACCTTTGGAAGCAATGGTTTTTCAATTGGTATATGTACTATTTTGTCGCTCAATATATTTGTCCGATGTAGGAGAACCAAAACTACTAGATATTGATGAATTTATCAGTTTACACAACCACCAATTGATAAACTGTAGTAAAATAAGGAAATAAATGTGTGCCTTATGATCAGAAGGTCAAACAACCAACCAAGTACAATAAACAAGAGAAATCAAGATTGCACAAGGTGACCTACATGCTTATGATTTTTTACACAACCACCAATTGATAAACTGTAGTAAAATAAGGAAATAAATATGTGCCTTATGATCAGAAGATCAAACAACCAACCAAGTACAATCAACAAGAGAAATCAAGATTGCACAAGGTGACCTACATGCTTATGATTTTAGTGCTTAGAGAGGTCGTTCGAGGCTGATCGTGTGTCGCCTTCAGAGTTCTCAATGTTTTCGCTAAAACTTCTAGCATATAAGAACACACCTATGATAAGGCTTTGGTGATTTATATCTTACAGGTGACATTTGCTATATGTTTCATTGTATATATTTAAATAAATTCCTTGTATGCTACCAGAAAAAATAGACGTGCATGGCAACATACGGGTGCTCGGGCGTCGACGTACTACTAGAGCACTTCTTTTTTGCAAGATGTCATTTCTGGGGAAAATACCACCTATTTTTTGTTTGAGAATTAGTTATACTACCTTAATGATTGATGATGATACTAATAATAATATCTTTCTACATATATGGTATGGGGCTTAATAATTTTTAAATTTTGTATCAGATGCAAAATTGCTGAGCTGCCCTGGTTGGACTCCACTAACATATTCCTACAAAAAAATTACTAATTAAGTTACATGTTATATCATAATTCATATACACATTTCATTAGAATAAAATACCTCTAATATAATTCCATCTAGCACTAACATTATAGTGCCAAAGTAGATGGGCGCAGCAACGCGCGCCTTCAATGATCTAGTATATGTGAAATTGTGTCATGCTATCCTGTTTAGTTAGACAACATAAATGTGAATTATTTCATGCCCTCTTTTATTCCCCACTATCCATTGCATCTGTCTATCATACAATGTTTGTACATTCAATTATTTTTCTTGTTTATCAGCCATTTGAATTGGAGGGGGTGATGGCAGTATCTAAGGGAGTAAAAGCACGGTCTTCAGAAAAGATAGTGCTACCCGTCGATGCAGATAGAACTACGGTTGTACTTGCCCAAGAACCAGCCCCACCACACATAACCCAAACTCTTGCAGATTGTACCCCTACCCAGTTCGACAGACAACCAGCTACACCTCTTCTAACCCCAACCCCAGCAGATAGTAACCCAGTTCCAGTTGACACAACACTGTCTCCACCACAGAGCACACAAACACGAGCAGTTAGTAAGGCAACTGCAGTGCCCAAAGCACGAGGACCACCACTCTGAACCCCAACTCAATGCTTAAAGCAGAAGAAGAATTGTTCTTAGGTCAGGTTCCGTAGCTATGGTTCATACTCCTTTGCTCTTGCATTATTGTATTTACTTATACCAACTAATTTCAAATTTGAAGGATGCAATTGAAACTCCAATGGCGCAACAGGTATGTTTTAAACCTGTTTCTTTAACTGGTTTGCTGTTGTAACTTGCTCTATGTTGATTTCAGTTTCAATGAATAAACACTTATGTTCTCATGTCATGTTGTGTGGTTTCTCGCACTTATATTCTGTCTATGCTGCTTTGTCTTAAACAGATATGATTTGAATTGTCTCTATCTTGATTTGACAACATACACTAGAATGATATAGACCATACAGTGACCATAGTACATAGATATATGTTTGTTTCATGCTGTTATCCTATCCACCTTACTGCTGAACTGGTTTACCAAAATGAGTTTCATATACAACATGGTAAACCTATGATGTGTCTGCTTGTTTCTCTTTTAGAATGCGGACAAAATATTGGAGAAGAGTACCCCGTTATGCAGTGGTAAAGGAAGTAATGCAGATAAGGTTCAAGATAGTGAGATATCCCTGTTGGTCTCCAAGAAAGCTGATAAAAACTATCTTGAAGACAATGAGACAACCCCAAAGTCCTGTCTTGATGTAGTGTTCGAGTTACTGGCCACTACTGCTGGCACAAGCTCTTCGAACTCTCTGTCTGAATCAGTTTGGCTTCTTGAGTCTCAACTTCAAGTTGAAAGACATCGATTAGATGTGCTGTGACAGGAAGCCGAAGGACTGAGGAAGTCCCTGCAGAATTCAGATGCATACTTTCTGGTGCAACAACAAGCGCTAGAGGATTTAAGCGCCAAACATGAGAAAGTTAATAAACTTGCTAAGCATCTTACCAGCAGGTTGGGTACCCAGGATATTGTTTCTTGAGCTCTTCTGAAGTGGTTTTAGTTCTAGACTTGTTTTGCTACGGCGTTTATTTGCACTGGTCGCCAACTTTGACAACCAATGTATGTGATATGCTGCTTTGTTCCCTATATTTGCACTGGTGGCGAACTTTGATGCCCAGTGGATGTAATATGTGTAATAGCCGTAATAGCCTAGCGTTAGTTGCTTGCTTATTTATTTCCTTATTGTCTTGTTTAGTTGTTTGCTTGTAGTCTCTGTAGTTCTTTTTCCGCGTTTTTCTAGTGGCCACAATAACCTATTTTTTATAACTAGGCCACAATAACCATGGGCAATATACGGACCGTTGTAACCATGGTCCTGCTACCTGTCGTAGAATCCATGGGCCTCCTACGGGCCGTAGAATCCATGGGCCTTTGACGGGCCGTATAATCAATGGGCCTTCTACGGGCTGCATGATCGATTGGCCAAACATGGGCCGTACTATAACGATCTGCAAAATGGGCCGTAAATGGGCTAGAGTGGAAATCATGTGTTTATGGCCCGGCCATAACGGGCCGTTAATCGGCCGAAATGTATAACGGGCTTAATTCTATCGACAGGCATCACGGGTCGTTAACGGGCTGTATTTGATGACGATATGGAAACAGACCAATGGGTTAACGGGCCACAAACGGGCCGACTGTAACCACGGGCTGAATTTGGCCTACAAGCGGAACAGGCTAGTAACGGACCGTAAGTAACCGAATGCTGGAAATGAGCCCAAGAATAAACGGGCCCTTAGAAGGCCGAAAGGTAACACCGGCTGGAAACGGCCCAACGGAATAATGGGCCGTTAATGGGTGTAAAGCGATACACTGTTCATTATAGGCCAGTTTCACCATGGGCCTTTAATGGGCCCAGAGTTACGAAGGGCCTCATGTGGGCCGAAAGACGTCACAGGCCATACATGGGCCGGAAGTTACAACGGGCTGGAATCATATTGGACGGCCCAAATGACGCTACTGGGCCCAATTCGGATAGGCCATAACGGGTCGTGAGTTAGCAGGCTGTAAATGGGCTATATGCGAACAGGCTGTTAACAGGCTTTCCGTGGGCCGGCTCGCTACCTTTTGACCAAGTCAAACGGGCTGGCCTTTTCACCTGAATAGGACTCTGTTGGGCCGAGCCACGTGTCGACTTATCATAGGCACGTCCCGTCCATTGGCTGGATGACATCTGTCCCAAGGCTGAGCTGACACGTGGATCCTCCGGCGAATCAGAATTTTACACGTGAAAATCCCCATTGGTCAGGGCTGTTAACGGGTTATCGGATCCAAACCGGAACCCGATAGCTTAACGGCGACCCGTTACGGTGGATGCCACGTGTCGGTCACCCTTGACGAAAACACTTCCATGACGCGCCATTTATCGTCATGGAAGTGGACACTTCCGTGATGATAATTTTGGTATTGTCATGGAACACTTCTACGACAGCACAGGTATGACTATCTTGATTCTGTCATAAAATCATCATGAATGTACATGCATGACAGAAAACGCAACCTACTGTGACAAACACGTATCATCACGGAAGTGTATTTTTTTTGTAGTGATATGAATGCCTCTGGCAGTGTACCAGGATGTGCAATGATCTAGCGTAACATGTATAAAGAAATGATGAACGGTGGCTGAGCCACAACTACTATGTCAGCTATATGATCATGCAAAGCAATATGACAATGAATGCTCAAGTCGTCAAAACGGAAGCGGTGGAAGTTGCATGGCAATATAACTCGGAATGGCTATGGAAAGGCCATAATAGGTAGGTATGGTGGCTGTTTTGAGGAAGATATAATGATGCTTATGTGTGATAGAGTGTATCATATCACGGGGTTTGGATGCACCGGTGAAGTTTGCACCGACTCTCGAGGCTAGCAAATTGCGGAAATGTAAGAGTGCGTATAATCCATGGACTCACATTAGTCATAAAGAACTCATATACTTATTGCAAAAGTTTATTAGCCCTCGAAGCAAAGTACTACTACGCATGCCCCTAGGGGGATAGATTGGTAGGAAAAGACCATCGCTCGTCCCCGACCGCCACTCATAAGGATGACAATCAATAATAAATCATGCTCCAACTTCATAGCATAACGAGGGACTATACGTGCATGCTTCGGGAATCACAAACTTTAACACCAATATTCCTACTAACCACAACCGTTTACTAGTACCTCCCATATATTATCATCTCTATATCGCAAAACTATTGCAAGGAATCAAACATATCATATTCAGTGATCCATAAGTTTTATGTAGGATTTTATGACTAACCATGCAATTGACCAATTCCTGTTGACTCTCTAAATGGATATAAGTGAAGCATGAGAGTTTAATTCTTTCTACAGAAGACCATGCTCTAATAAATATAAGTGAAGCAAAAGAGCTTTCTACAAATAACAGTTTTTTTGTGTGAAGAGAAACAGGCAATCCAAACTTCAAATGATATAAGCGAAGCACATGAGCATTCTATAAGCCAAAATCAAAAGATATAAGTGAAGTGCAATGAGCATTCTATAAATCAACCATGAACTATCTCATACCAGCATGGTGCATAAAATAAAAGTAAAAAACTAAACACAAAAGACACTCCAAGATTTACACATATCACATGAACGAAACGAAAACGAAAACATACCGATACTTGTTGAAGAAAGATGGGATGCCTTCCGGGGCATCCCCAAGCTTAGACGCTTGAGTCTACTTGGATATTTACTTGGGGTGCCTTGGGTATCCCCAAGCTTGAGCTCTTGCCTCTCCTCCTTCTCCTCATATCGAGACCTCCTCGATCTTTGAACACCTCATCCACACAAAACTTAACAGAAAACTGGTGAGATCCGTTAGTATAATAAAGCAAATTTCTACTTTAAGTACTGTTGCAAACCCATTCATATTTTGTTTTTGCATTGTAGCTACTGTATTATAACTTCTTCATGGCTTATACCACCGATAAAATCGATAGTTTCATCAAAACAAGCAAAACAATGCATCAAAAACAGAATCTGTCTTAAACAGGACAGTCTGTAGTAATCTAAATTTTAACCATATTTCTGGTACTCCAAAATTCTAAAAAAATAATAAATTTGTATAGCAATACTTTGCAAAAAGTTTCAGAAACTTTTGATGTTCCAGTAAAAAATGTAAAATCACGCACTACAGCCAAAGTTTCTGTTTTTGCACCGCACATACCAACAAGCAATCTAATCATCCTAAAGGCAAATCTCGGCACATTATTTTTATAATACAATGGATTTGTACAAGGGGATAATTATTTTTGTTGAAAAGTTTCTGTAATCGAGATTCACAAAGTTTCCATGGGCATGAACGAAGTTCAGGGCTAGCTCCCACTTCCACGGTGCTCGTCTTTCTCACTTTCACTTTTCTTTTTGTGAAGTTTTAAGTTCCCCTCTATATTTTTTTTGTTTTTAAACTTTATAAAAGCACTCACAAGAATAAAATGACTTCCTAAAACTTTCGGGTTGTCTCACTGGCAGCGCTTTCTTTAAAGCCATTAAGCTAGGCATAAAGTGCTCAAGTGATGGATCCACCCGGATCCCAAGGTATATCAAAGCCAATTTTAATTAGCAATGATTTGGCATTTAGTAGTGAGCACAAAGCAACATATATCATGCAATGATGAAGTCTAACTCTCTTCCTATGCATCGGCATGTCATACAAGAACACTTCATGCACATCAAGTAAAGGCCAATACATAGCATAAGCAGTTTCTTGCAATTTTATCGTGTTGGAAACATAGAGAGGTGGAGATGTAGTTCCTCTCTCATAATAATTGCAACTAGGAGCAGCAAGGACATGCATAGTGTATTCATCAAAATCATCATGTGCAACGGTAAAAGGCAACCCATCAATGTAATCCTTAATAAGTGCAAACTTCTCCGATATAGTGTAGTTGGGAGAATTCGAAAAGATAATAGGACTATCATGTGTGGGTGCAATAGCAACAATTTCATTCTTGACATAAGGAACTATACCAAGTTCATCTCCATAAGCATAATTCATATTGGCATCTTGGCCACAAGCATAGCAAGCATCAAGTTCATCAAAAAGGGATATTTCAAACGAATCAATGGGATCATAGCAATTATCATAGCATTCATCCTTCTGTAAGTATGAAGGGACATTAAACGATGTATGAGTTGAAGAGTTACTCTCATTAGGAGGTGGGCACGGGTAGCTAATCCGCTCTTCCTCCTTTTGTTCTTCGCTCTCCTTATCATCTTTTTCATCCAATGAGCTCACAGTTTCATCAATTTCTTCTTCCATAGACTCCTGCAAAATATTAGTCTCTTCTTGGACAGCGGAGACTTTCTCAATAAACTCATTAATATCGGCATTATATTCATAATTTTCATAGCAATATTTAAGTATAGCAAAAATTTCAGGTCTATAAACTGCATCATCAAAATCTTCATGCTTTTCAAACATAGATTCAATTTCATAAGCACCCTTAAAAGCAACAAATTCTTCTATTCATTCCACATCATAGTAATCATATATACCATTAGCATAAGAAGCCAAGGTTTCATTATCACTAAATTTGCATGAAAGGGAAGGTGTGGAGCCTTCATCCTAGAGCAACAAGTATAATCCTATCTAGAGCATAGATTCCAAGCATACCATTTCAACATATGAATTTGATCCCCTAACAGTTTCCCTTTTTGTGTCAAGCAATAATCCCTAAAGTATTCACGTTGATCCAACGTTACTCCCATTATCAAGTTGAATGGGGTTTTCTCAGGATTATCAAAGTAGTGTTTAATATTTTTCACATAACGAGCATCGAGGGTTTTATGAGGTTCCCCATCTCCATGAGTAGCAAGTACAACTATTTTTTTTGGTATTTCGAGTTCCATATCCATAACTAAAGATAGAGAACAACTTAGAACAGAAAATAAAAACTACTTAGTGATAAAACAAACAAGCACACACAAGAATATTCACCCCACGCTATTGCTCCCCGGCAACGGCGCCAGAAAAAGGTCTTGATAACCCACAAGGATAGGGGATCGTTTGTAGCCTTTTTCGATAAATAAGAGTGTTGAACCCAACGAGGAGCTAAAGGTAGAACAAATATTCACTCAAGTTCTATCGACCACCGATACAACTCTACGCACACTTAACGTTTGCTTTACCTAGAACAAGAATAAAACTAGAAGTACTTTGTAGGATAGGGTTGCAAGATAATAAAGAACATGGAAATAAAATTTAGGTGTTGTTTTAATAAAAGTACAATTTAATAAAGCGAGTGTGGAAAAGTGGTGATAGGATTTGCGGAATTGCCCCTAGGTGATCGATAACTAAACCGGTGATCATTGTTGCAATTTTATATGAGGGAGAGGCATTAGCTAACATACTTTCTCTACTTGGATCATATGCACTTATGATTGGAACTCTAGCAAGCATCTGCAACTACTAAAGATCATTAAGGTCGTAAAACCCAACCATAGCATTAAGTATCAAGTCCTCTTTATCCCATACGCAATGACCCCCAAACTCGGGTCTGTGCTTCTGTCACTCACGCCACCCATCATAAGCGAACCATGAACATATTGCAACACCCTACAGCGGGGATCCCTCCGTTTGCGCGACACGGAGGGCATCGTAGGACAGCACCAAAATAAAATATACAACTCAAACCAATCATGATCATCTATCAACCCATAGGGCAAAATAGATCTACTCAAACATCATAGGATGGCAACATAGTATTGGATAATAATATGAAGCATAAAGCACCATGTTCAAGTAGAGGGTACAACGGGTTGTGGGATAGTGGACCACTGAATATAGATGGGGGAAGGTGATGGAGTTGTTGGTGAAGATGACGGAGTTGTTGGAGTAGATCGCCGTCACACGATGTTTGCCCCGGCGGCGTTCCGGTGCCACTGGGAGAGAGGGGGAGAGAGCCCCCCTCCTTCTTCTTCTTCCTTGGCCTCCCCCCTAGATGGGAGGAGGGTTCCCCCTCTGGTCCATGGCCTCCATGGCGGCCGAGGGGCAGGAGCCCCTCTGAGATTGGATCTTCCTCTCTGTTCTCTTCTATTTCGCATTCACAGATCTAGCCAAAAACCGTTTCTTAAATATCCGGAGATCCGTAACTCCGATTGCGCTGAGATTTTAACACGATTTTTTTCCGGATATAAGCTTCCTTGCGCCCGAAGTAGAGCTCCAACCGACCTTCGAGGAGGGCACAACCCACCACCATGCGTCTGGGCTGCCTGGTGCGCCCAGGTGTCTTGTGGTGGCTGTGGGCCCCCGTTTGCGTTGATTCCACCTCCAAAAAATCACAAATATTCCAAAATAATTCTTCATAAATTTTTATCGCGTTTGGACTTCGTTTGATATGGATATTTTGCGAAGCAAAAAACATGCAAAAAACAGGAACTGGCACTGGTCACTGGATCAATAGGTTAGTCCAATAAATCATATAAAATGTTGCCAAAAATATGTGAAAGTTGTATAATATTGGCATGTAACAATCAAAAATTATAGATACGACGGAGACGTATCAGAGGCCTGCGCTGGCATTCCCCTGGGATAAGGAGTGGCGTCTCTCTGGAGAGTCAGACCACGCGCCGGCGTCACCACTCGAGTTGTAATGGCATGCCCACACTCGGGCCCCTAGTCTATCTCCTCCCAGAGACAAAATGAATGCCACCGAGTTTTTCTCGACGATCGACAACACCTGGTCATCTGGGTAAACCTAAAGTCCAGAATCCGTTGTGTTTTCGTCCAAGGAACAACAAATCAAGGTTCGGAAACATATTCCGAGTGACCCTGCAGCACTCGGACTCAACCGAAGGGTCAGTTTGTTTGTCCTACGAAATCCCAACCGATTCGGGGGCTAATGATGCGGTCACCTATTACAGGTAGGGTCAAGTACCCATCATTTGGGACCCACATGGGGCCATCACCATCATAGGTAGGTCCCTGGACCATATCAGCATTCGGATGCATGCACTAGGAGATTCACTCGGGCGGCTCCGCAGCACTCGGACAACCACACGTCACTCGGCGGACGAACTACCAGTCGGACGTACTGGACAAGAAGGCGTCGTGGGAGCTGCAATGGTCGGAGAATCCTAAGTCATCCACTAAATAGAGTTATAGCTACCATTACCTGTAACTGTTGTAGTAGAGGCTCATTACACTAGTAACTGTCTCATTCAATGACATTAATTACCCCGGCAGCGTGGGAGACATGGGGCTGCAGCGCACTCTATATAAGCCGCTCCCCTCTCCATAGCCGGGGACGAGCAATCTTTGTAACCATATCCATCAAATCAAAGCAAGCCTCTGGGCACGAGACGTAGGCCTTTTACCTCCACCGAGTGAGGGGCCTGAACTCCATAAACACCGAGTGTTACACTTGCGCCGTAGCTAGTCTCTGCCCCTTATTCGTACCCCTAGTACTCATTGTCAGGATCATAACCCCGACAGACGCCGGCCGGTGGTCACCATCCCCGCTGCGCGAAGAGGTCGTGCAGGCGCCACCGCTGCCGGCATAGCAGGCGGCTCCGCCAGCCCACCTCTGGCAGCCACCTCCATACATCGACCTCACCGGCGACGAGGACGACGACGAGGAGTAGACGGCGGCCATGGCAGGGAACGACGGCCACGGGCGGCGGCCACGACCCTTTTTTTATCTTTTTTTAATGTTTTAAATTATCTTTGTTTATATTAATGTGAGAACTTGGGTAATGTGGACATTTTAATGCCCGTGGTAATATTTTCGTGCTGTTTTTAATGTTTTTATTTGGGGTTTTGGGTTTTTTTTTTCGCGTCCAAACAAACGGACCGTTTGGGATGTGGCCGACCCGTTGGACGCACCGATGACCGCACGACCGCAAACGGACGGTCGTGTCCGTTTTCCTGCCTCAAATGAACGAAAACCGAACGAACCGGATATCCGTTTGGATCGCGCGTTAGAGTTGGCCTTACTGCCGAGAGCGTGTTCGTCGAGTGATCATCTACTATTCGAAGCGACGAGACCCCCAGCCCCGATATGCCTATCATCGATCGGCGCGAGCCCTAGACATGGGCGTGATGTGGATGAGATCGGGCGCGAGCATATCACCATATCCTTAGCATGGCCGCGTGGGCCCTGCTCGAAGGTGGCGGCGGCGGGGGCCCCAGCGATCTGACGGGTCGTACGGGACCATGCGCCCTGATTGGCCCGGCGGCCGGCCAAACTTCCGACCCCCACCGCCGCCTTGCGTTAAAACGCTGAAAAAATACTAGTGCTAGCTCGCTGATTGAGTACTTTTCTCTTCCCGGTCGTACTACTACCGTGGCGGTCGGCGGTCGTGATGCGGCGCCGAGAAGATTCGGTCGGCCGGCCGGCCGCACTGTGCGTGCCGTGCATGCGAGGCGACATGCCCCCGGCCGGTGCGGTGCAGCTCCCGGCGGCGCGCGCGAGCTTTTCCGATTGACACTCCCGGACAAAGAGTGCGCTTCGATGCTGATCTCCCCCACGCAGCCCTGCCCGACCTCATCGGTCGACAAGGCCAAATCATCTGTCCTGAGACGCATGCACCTGAGCGCCTCTACGCTCTTCGGTGGACACGTGGTGCGGGCGTGCAACTGCAGCAGTTCCCAGGGGCGTCAGAGATTTTTTTTTCCTTTGCCCGGCCGGCTGGTTCCCATGCACACAACGCACGGCATGATCTCGTAAGATGGAGGAACTGCCGCATACTGTACGCGCGTACCGCACTGTCTCGGCTTCGCTTGATCGGCGCGCCGGCCGGAGCCGGCACTCGCGACAACGTACGTTGCCGACAACGTATCTTAGGCTCAAATGAAGCCTTCTCAGGGCATGTGCACTGTCAGCCGTCAGATTACTTGTCCAAGCGTATCCTAACCGTCAGATCTGCAGATGAAACGATCCGGACCGTTGCATCAAGAGTGATGTGGCAACCAATGAATAGTGCTGCTTGTTTCTTACTTCTAGTTTTTTTTTCCTTATCGCACTGCCTGGTGGGGCGCACGGTATGTGGTCCACGGCTGTCAATGACCGCGGAGGTGAGCGTGGCCGGTGTGGGTTGTACTGTGCCCAGGGGGCGTGCCACCGCCTGTAATTTTGGTGGCCGCCGAGGGTAGTTCCGGGCTTTCACAATTTGGCCTTACGTGGGTTGTCATGGATGGCTGGTCTGCGCGTAGGGCGAAGAGAATGACGGATTGGGTGAGAACTGAGAACCCTAGCCGTCACGCCCCACCTGCATAAGGGCGCGATGCATCTCGCAGCCGCCGCCGCCATCCTCCGCCTCTTCCCGTCGCCCACCTGCCACGCCGTCCCGCGCTTTCTCCTCCTCTGTTCCTCTCCCGTAGGCAAGCTCGCCGTCGCCATCATCGGGAGGAGCACAAGGCGTTGTGCCTCTGATGCGCAGTGCTCAGCTCCGGTTCGTCATGGAGGCCACCGGCAAGCAGGCGGCTGCCCTTTGCGCCTTTTCATCGTCAGGGAGGACGCCATCCAGCAGCGCCGTCCTCGAGGTACGTCCTGGCGGCTTCGACCCACCTCTCTCCTGCACCTTACCCGTTCCTCTTCCCGCCACCGTGCTCTTGACGCTGTTGATCCCAACTTAGGCTGCCACCACTTGGTGCTCAGTAGGAGAGGCACAATCTCCGCCACACTGGAGACGGACTATGTCTTCCATGAAGAAATTCGTCGAAGTGACTGCCAATGATCTATAGGTCCATCTCTCTCTCTCTCTCTACTGATTTCCTCTTATTTTGCAGATTGGAAGTGGACTGAAAGTCTTGTGAAATGCCAATGCCATTATAATTTGATGCATGTACTGGCTCTTTATTTTTGTTGAAATGTTTTTATGTGATATTGACTTATTGAGCATAGTACAACTCTCTTTGGGCAACTGCTGTCATATAGTTTTAGTTGGAAATTTAACCCTACGGTCTATTTGGGCATGGTTCAGCATGCAGAATGCAGCTGTTTTGACTTATGGAGTTATATGTCTATTTGATTGGAAGATTTGCACCTAGAATGCAGAATGCCCAGATAGGAGGACGTGTTGCTGCTCTTGTCTTGTGGTGTTTGCGTCCGCCGTGTGGCTTGCGGTAGTCCGGCCGATCCTACCAGCGCTTGGAGGTGGATATCCTCGGCCAGAACAAAGCATGGACCTTCATGGACCAGGTATAGCAAATCCTCATCCCTTTCCTTATTTTTCATAGAATAAGATGAACACCCACAGTTCAGTCAATCCTTTGACAATTTCTCCATCCATTTTCTAGCAGGTACATACACCCTCTTTGAATCATATTTATTTAGTTCTTCTTTCTATGCTTAGGTCTTATATTTATGAAGTGGCTGGATGTGTGCTTTTGGCAAAATGAAGGAGCTCGCTGAGCCTACTATTAAAAAAGCATTTGGAAGATCTGTTCAGCAAGGAGCATCCCGCATTATTGTTAGTCATACTTCCTTTCACCTGGACATACTGGAAATAAGTAAGTTTTTAGTAATTTGATATTGGTAATGTGCAAAGCTAAAGATTTTAAGGCTATTTTAATTTATTAAAATGTTCAATCGAGAAATAGGTTTCTATCTTATATCTTAATGCTTATATAGCAATAGTAACACAGTATTTCTCATTTAGTTTTGCACTGTTTTCTTCAGGATATCCCTTTTGCAACAGAAGCCTCTATAGAGCACTCTAATGTGGCTTACATTGTCACTGCTCCTCTTGGATTGCATGAGCTTATGGTGGTATGTGCTCATTAATTCCCCTATAGTTCTACCATACTAGACAATGTGCATTCAGTACACATTATGGTTGTCGTCGATAAAGAGGTAACTAGCTTTGTATAGTGAAGTTCGGCTAAATATGTTCACTTGGTCCATTAGTTGGTTCCTTGGTCCACCTGACCACCACCGAATAGTTCTTTGTTAATTTTTATTGTAGTTCAGCTTTGGATGCTCCATTTCTCAAGTGGGAGTAGTGTTACTTCCAAGAAATAGGTCTCTATGCTTAATGCATGTACCTGGATTCCTTTTTATAATGCCAGTAATGTTTATGCAGTGCTAATGTTACACAGGGTCAAATAATGGAGAGTAATTCATTTTTTGTATGTGTGGACTCATATTGTACCTAATCTGGAAAAAGTTAGATGATAGGATTGCAAAGAGGTGTTGGCTTGAGATCGACCACATCTGTTGTATCTACCCGGAGGCCGGCTCTCTCTCAGTTCACTCAAGAGCACCTTTGTTCCGCTGTAGCTCACAACGAAAGAGGCCAAAGCCACGACACCAGTGCGTCTGCTTCCTGTTAGAAGGTAATTCGAGTCGGTGGATGTTATATATGCCCACTCTACCATTTTCTTTATCAAACATGTAGATTTAAACCACTAGTTTCATATGTCCTTTATTCTTATTACTTTTAGTCTCCAAATGATATAGGAGATTCTGTTGGTGCTCTATTGACATGATTGGATTATATATATTTTTTCTACTTCATAATATTGCTGACAAAATCTTAATCTGGTTTCAGTGCAGAGCAAGTTGCATGTTGTATGAACTAAGGGAAAATTTCTGTTGTTTCCTTTGATATTGCAGGAACGGGTGAGAACTACGGGAAATAACGTCGCTGTTCTATTCTGCCGCCGGCGCACGTCCTCTCCGTCAGCTCCCTCTCGCCGCCCCCGGCACTCCTTCTCTGGCGCCAGGAGGGAAGCAACATGCTGCTCGCGCCGCTACTACTGCGTCGGGTTCACCGGGAGGAGGTCCCGTCGAGCTTGCTGTGTTGCCATCATCCCGAGGAGTGGAAGCTCTACCATCATTATCACGAAGGAAAGAGATACATCAGTTTAATGCTCTACCATCGTACAAAAGCAAACAATCATGTGCATTTTGGAAGTTCTCGATGTGTTGGATCTCAACGGTACCTTCTCGATCTCAGGCTTCTCAATCTGTAGTATTTTAGTCCTGTAGGTACTTCTTTTTCGATTATCCTGACTGTGATCTTGAATAGAAATCTATGCCGACTCAAGCCTGTAGATCTATTTTTTGGCTTATTCTGACCATAGACGCTGGGATGTGCTTGAATCTGCAGTGTTTTCAGCCTATAGGTTTGTTTCTTTCAGTTTGTCCTGGTTGTATGCCTGAACCAGAATAACTGAAGTTCGTATTTATGTGTGAAAACAAACTAAATAAGAGAAGCATTTGTTATGTTTGAAACAACATTATACTATAGACGCTGGGGTGGTTTTTGTACTTTCATTTCTGGGTGTTCTGTTTCTGGAGTTTGGAGACTCCTTTTTATATTTCTGGATGCCTTTTGAGGTTTAAAAAAATATTGCTTCTCCGTTGTTTTGTTTGCAGGTTTATTCGATTGCACCTAGCTCCAGACATCATTTTTTTAACTCCTGTAATTTCACATGATGTAAGAGTTCATTTTTGATCTGAATGTTTCAATGTAGCTCATTTCAGGTGAGAGTAATATGTACCTTTTGTGATTTGTTCAGTTGGTCCTTTTAGCCTCTCTATGATTTTGTATTGATAGTTCGGGTTTGGTGTACAAATATGTTCCAGTAATGTCATTATTTTGTATTAAATCCAGAGAATGGACAAGAAGAGCATGTGAGGGGCCAGCTGAACCAAGGAGTTGATATGATCCTATGGTATTGTTGTTCAGTGTCTCGCAAGCCTGATTACTCAATCTATCAGCCTACACCGACACCTGCGCCTCCTACTACTACTGCAGTGTCGAGGATCTTCCTGGCCGTGCCATTAGAGAAAGAAGTGGATCATCAAGCAAGGCCTTCACATTTTCATTGTGCCTCTCCTCTTTGTCACCTCCATCTCGGGCTGCAACTTTTTACCGGTCTGCATGTGAGAATTACAATGAAGGGAGTTTTATGGCATATGATTTTTTAATGGTTCCATCCGTATACCGCTTTCACAATTTCAGTTGATTAGCTTTTAGGATTATGATGGTTTCTACCTTCTTTTATACATTAATCTGTGTGTGCTATTTGGAGATTCATCTGGATAGAGACTAGATATTTTATTAGGTGTCGGTACTAATAAACATGATTATGGTTTGTTAGGTAAATCAGTAGTGGAAATTTTAGCATGCAGTCAGTCTAGATGCCAGACGTGGTTATGTTCTGCTCTTTCTCATTAACAAGAAATTATATATGATGTTGTTTTAGTTTCTATCTCCTTTCATTTGTATAATTGTACAGCCCATGCTTTAATTTCTTTATTTTTTTCCCTTCCATTTGTAGTGGTGTAAGCTATGGCTTTGAGGACGCCCTGAGATGGCATGTGTCGCTGAGGAGGCGAGCTACCAGTGTGAGTTTCAGGAAGAGATGACAACATGAGTTTGGTTGGTAAGTTTGCAAGCAAAAAAAATGTGGGTTGCAGTGTTTGCGCCTCTGAATTTTCTCATTATTATGCCCAGAAAGGCATGTTAGTAGAAGAGCATACAAGAAAACCTTAACATGTTTGGAATTTTACAGAGCGAGACAAATAAATTTACTAATCCAGTATCAAACCTGAGATTTACAAGTTGCAACATTGATGTTGTTAGCGGGACTAAATTATAGTTCAAGATCAAGTCGTAGGTTTTCTTACCGATTCTATTATTTCCTTTAAAATAGTTCTCCCCTCTAATAGTTGGCACAACTTGTATGCCTTACTGACACTTACCATTTATTCACTTAATCTCATGCTACATCCCTATTATTAGTTTACAGGATGTACCAAGAACCAGAGATCAAGGGTTGTTGTGATCCAAGGCTCAACATAGAGGGATTCCAATTCAGTGACATTGTTATCCATCAACCACATCATTTAAGTGACGCTTGCGAAAAAGATTTTGGCCGTAGGAATAATCACTTCAAATTGGTATATCGAAAGGATGCAAAATAATTTACATGTCTTCGCATCTTCTATTGCGTTAGTAATTTTCATTGACCTGTGTTGCACTGTTGATTTTAATCAGAGTATAATTATATTATTGCTTCATGGTGTTTTTCATCAAGATTTTTGGTATATGCTCATCTTGTGCAATTTAATTTTTAGGTAATTACCTAATTGTGTCTTCTTCGGTGTTGTCCAGTGAAGGGCGAGGTTCTAATGATCCTCTTGCTAGGAGGAAATTAAACTCACAAGTATAATCATATTATTATGCAAATACTTCATGTGATTTCATTGGCTAGATAGTACAGTCGCGAGAGATTCATGTATCATGGCACGTAAGGAATTGGGCAACAAGACGACCCAACGAAGCTATCAAGTATTAGGCTTTAGCATAACTACTTAGGTTCTTTATCTCGCGCCTCCTATGTGGCTCCCTTTGTGCCTATATAATGACTCAACTCTTGTATTTACTTTGTGATGATCCATCGTTTTGGCTTACTTTTGGAAGAAAAATGCTCCCTTGCTTTTGGTATATCTGGTTGCCTTGACTTTGGCATTGCTTGGATGAAATGCTCTGTAAATTTGCTGCATTGGACTGATCCGTTTTTGGCAATCACATTAATTTCCTTTTGCAACAATAAGTACTTTGTTTGCATGCTTGAACAATAAGTATTCATTGTTGTTTTTTATATTTATTTTTCGACGGTTGCTGTTTATTATATTTGTAGTGCTTCTATGACTATATTATCGGATTGGATATGACTGTACCCGGCAGCGGTCCTACCTAGTGTTATGTTATGCACGCATGCATGCAGCCACGCGTACGTGTCGGCGGGAAGAGAACGATCGCGCGTGCACACGGTGGTTCCCCGCGGGCGGGACCCAAATGTACTGGACGTCTGGACCCCCAAGCCGCGGGCAGGCACGCAGGCAAACACAACGCAGCGAGAGAATAAGACATGGGAGAGAAACAGAGGGCAACTAGTTAACGAGCGCTGCTTCGGGAGCCTCGCAATGATCAGCGCCACTTGGCGTGCTCCCAGCTGCCCCGCCACGTGTAGCGCTCTGGACGCTCCCTCCGGATTTTTTTTTCGACGTTTCGGTTTTCCACCGGTCTTCCTGAACTTTTGGACAAAAAAAAATTTTACGAATTTTTTTTTTTGCGCGAAAAAATGCGTTTTTTTTTTCTTTTCGTGAGAGTCGCGATTTTGCTAACGCGGAGGCACGGTTTTGCTTTCGCGAGAGTCATGGCCGTGCCTCTCGGAAATGAAAAAAAAACGCGTTTTCTATTTTTTTTCTTTCGCGAGAGGCACGGTTTTGCTTCCGAGAAAGGCACGGTTGTGCTTTCGTGAGAGTCACGGCCATGCCTTTCGGAAACGAAAAAAAAAACGTGTTTTCTATTTATTTTCTTTCGCGAGAGGCACGGTTTTGCTTCCGCGAGAGGCACGGTTGTGCTTTCACAAGAGGCACCGTGCCTCTCGGAAACGGAAAAAAAACGCGTTTTCAGTTTTTTTTCCTTTCACGAGAGGCATGGTTTTGCTTCCGCGAGAGGCATGGTTGTGCTTTCGCGAGAGCCACAGTCGTGCCTCCTCGGAAACGAAAAAAAACGCGTTTTCTCTTCTTTTTTTTCCTTCCGCGAGATGCACGGTTTTGCTTCCGCGAGAGGCACGCTTATGATTTCGCAAGAGGCACGGGCGTGTCTCTTTCGGAAAGGGAAAAAACCCGTGCTCCCGGTTCAGATTTTTAGTCCGGTTTTTTTCGTGAAAAAAAAATTCGTTAAAACCTATCAACATAAGATCTAGTTTTGAAGATGTCGACGCGAGGAATCCAACGGTGAAAACGGTTTGAGATTTGAACACACGTTTTAAAAGATAAAATGTTTTGAATAAATGAATCTATGAAAAAAAGGAAAAACTCCCAGGTTGTGACAAGTGGCGCACATGCAGCGCGCCACTTGTCGCAACCTGGAAATGTGGGAGTTATCTTTGTAAGGAGTACTCCTTAACTAATTTCGAGAGAAACGCCCCCACCGTGCGCGAACTCGTGCATGTACATCAGTTTTTTTTAGGAAGCCATGATGGAGGTAGGCGAGACACGGCCCGGCAGATTCTTTTTCGGGAGATGTCCCTCTTCTTTTGGGCCTGAAGACGATTTCCCGTCTCTTTTTTTCCTTTCTCGAAAAGGTTTGTGACGTCTGGGCCGGCCGCCATTTGGAGAACTCTTTTTTTAGTAGATTTTGGAGAACTCCTAATTGGCGAGAGCAACTAGTTGACGAGCGTTCATTCGGGAGCATCACAACGATTAGCGTCACTTGGCGCGCTGTCAGCCGTCGCCACGTGTCGCGCTCTGGATGTACCCTTCGGATTTTATTTTTTTTATTTTTCTGCAAGCGTTATCGGCTTTTTAAACAATTTTTTCCGGGTTTTGTTTTGACTTTTTAGTTTTTCACTAATCTTCTTTAGCTGTTGGACCAAAAAATTCGGAAATTTTTATTCTCGCGAAAAAACACGTTTTCTTTTCTTTTCGCTTGCGCGAGAGGCACGATTTTGCTTGCGCGAGAGACACGGTTTTGCTTTTACCAGAGCCACAGCCATGCCTCTCGAAAACGAAAAAAAACATGTTTTCTGTTTTTTTTCTTTCGCCAGAGGCACGGTTTTGCTTCCGCGAGAGGCACGGTTTTGCTTTCGCGAGAGGCACGACCGTGCCTCTCAGAAAAGGAAAAAATAAATGTGTTTCTTTTTTTTCCTTCCGCGAGATGCCCGGTTTTGCTTCCACGAGAGGTACGGGTGTGCCTTCGTAAGAGACGCGGCCGTGCCTCTCGGAAAAGAAAAAAAATGTGTTTTTTTTCTTTCGCCAGAGGCACGGTTTTGCTTCCGCGAGAGACACGGTTGTTCTTTCAAAGGAGGCACGGCCGTGCCCCTTGGAAACAAAAAAAAAGGTGTTTTCTGTTTTTTTTCTTCCACGAGAGGCACGACCGTGAAAGGGAAAAAAGTCGTGCTCCTGGTTTGGTTTTTTTGTTTGATTTTTTTTGATCGGTTTTTTCCGTGAAAAAAAAGTTCGTCAAAACCTATCAACATGAGATCTAATTTTGAAGATCTCGACGTGAGGAATCCAACGGTGAAAATGGTTCGAGATTTGAACGCGCGGTTTAAGAGATAAAACATTTTGAATAAACGAATCTACGAAAAAAGAAAAAACTCCCAGGTTGCGACAAGTGGCGCACATGTAGCACGCCACTTGCCACAACCTGGGGAGGTGAGAGTGATCTTTGCAAGGAGTACTCCTCAATTAGTGATTTCGCTAATTGGTGCTTTATGTGCCAGATAACCAGCCGGCGCTCAGGCAGCCCACTCGCATGGGCCAGCACTGTACGCGAGGTGCTCGCTCTCTCAATCCCTTGTTCATTCGGTCGGTCCTTAGGTCACCGCGAAGTTACCATGCGCATACAGGCAAATCCTAAACGGCGCCTTCAGCGCCCGTAATAGTACTTCGCACAATTGGGCGCACACCCCCTCCACTCGATGGGCCAGCCCATTTTGCTTTTTTTTTCTTTTTCTCAAAGACTGCTAAAAATGCGCATGGAGGAGGATTCGAACCCAAGCCGTGGGGAATCAGTGCAATACGGCGATAACCACCCCACCCACTTCACCCTCTATGCTCATCGTACATGTTCTTTCGCCATTTGTTCTCTCTGTTCCTTTTTTTTATTATTTTCTTCCTTCTTCTTCTTTTTCTTTTTTCTTTTTTCTAATTCGATGAAAACAGTTCACCGGATTTTATGAACATATTTTCAATTTCAATGAACTTTTTTCAATTTTGATGAACTTTTTTCTAATTTGATGAACTTTTATAAAAATTGACAAACTTTTTTTCAAATTCTATGAACACTTTTATAATTCTATGAACATATTTCAAAATTGGTGAACTTTTCTTCAAGTTCATTGAGCCTTTTTCAAATTCAAGGAGCTTTTTTTCAAATTCGGTGAACTACTTTCCAAATTCGATGAACATTTTTTCAAAATTATCGATTTTTTTAAAATTTGTGAACATTTTTGCCAATTAAATGAACTTTTTTCAAATCAATGAACTTATTTTTCAAATTCATGAACTGTTTTTCAAAGATTATGATTTTTTTGAAAATAGTTGAAATTTCTCAAAATTTATGAAGTTTTTCGAAATTGATGAGCTTTTTTCAGTTTTGTGAACTTTTATTAAAAATTGATTTTTTTCAAAGACGATGAATGATTTTCAAAATAGATGAACTTTTTCCAATTCGTGAACTTTTTTAAACTTTTTAAAATTCGTGATTGTTTTTGAAATCTGTGAACTTCCAAATTTTGTTCATCTTTTTTTCCAGAAAATCATCTTATTCTATCTATGCGCAATAAACAGCGCGGCTACCTTATTTTTAAACATTTCGCGCCGGAATCTGTTACTAGTGCCTGCTTGCTATTGTGGTTCAGGCAACCTGCAGTGTAGGTAAACGTGGTGAGTTCAAATCCTAGCTGGAGAAACATATAGAGAGGTTTTTTTCGCCATATACACATTTTGCGCCTGTTCTGCATTGTGGGCCGACCCACCAGGTGCGGCTAGTTAGCGCCAGTTCCTAAGCTGGCGCATAAAGCGAGCTCCTCCTCCGCGCTTGTTGCGCCGCCTAGCGTAAGCAGCGCTCACGCGCACGCTCACGTGGGCCGGCCCACCAGGTGCGGCTAGTTAGCGCCAATTACACATTTTGCATCTATTCTGCATCGTGTGCCGACCCACCAGGTGCGGCTAGTTAGCGCCAATTACACATTTTGCGTCTGTTCTGCATCGTGTGCCGACCCACCAGGTGCGGCTAGTTAGCGCCAGTTCCTAAGTGGGCGCATAAAGCGAGCTCCTCTTCGGCGCTCGTTGCGCCGCCTAGCGTAAGCAGCGCTCACGCGCACGCTCGCGTGGGCCGGCCCAACACCGCGAGGTCGCGCCCCGCTCGCTCGCCTGTTCGTTCCTTCGATCACAGTGGCGCTCGATCGAACTCTTTGTTCCATTATTGATCAGCTTAGTTGACCACGTTGACCATCTCTTAAAAAAAGTTTATCTCTTTAACAAAACTTCATCAATTTTTGGAAAAAGTTCATCAATTTGAAAAAAGTTCATCAATTTTAGAAAAAGTTCATCGAATCTGGAAAAAGTTCAACGAATTTGAGAAAAGTCCATCTATTTTGAGAAAAAGTTCATCAAATCTGAAAAAAGTTCACCGAATGTGAGAAAAGTTCATCGATTTGAGAAAAGGTTCATCAAATTTGAGAAAAATACATCTAATTTGAAAAAAAGTTCATAAAATTTGAGAAAAAAGTTTATCGGATTTGAAAAAAGTTCATCAAATTTGGAAAAAGTTTATTGAATTTGAAAAAAAGTTCATTCGGTTTTGAAAAAGTTCATTCAATTAGCATTAAGAAAAAATTAATAAAAAAACGAACAAAACCATTCCGAATAAAAAAGAAAAATGATCAAAGAAAAAAGGTGAAAAAGAAAAAAGATAGAAAAAAGAAAAAGACGTCAGATAAAAAGAGGGAAGAAGTTTGAATTGAGCATATAATGTGAACTTAGCAGGGTGGTTAGCATCGCGAGTATCGACCCGGAGGCACCCAGTTTGAATCCTGGCGCGCGCGCTATTTTTTGTTTTACAAACAGAAAACAAGATAGAATGGGCCGGCCCAGCTACAAATACAAGTGTACAGAGGGGGTGTGCGCCCTGTACCAAATGCGCTGTATTCAGCGCTTAAGGCGCCGAATAGGATTTGGCCCGTATAGGAGCTACCCGCATACCCTTCCCCCCCCCCCCCCCCCCCCACTCCCCGCTGCCTGTAAGTGGACCGGCCCAGGCAGATCATGTCAGATTCTAGAACCTTCTCAAACTGAGTTTTATTTTTTTCTCCTTTTCATTTCATTTTTCTAATTTCTTCCTTTATTGTTTTTTCTTTTTGTTTTATTTCTTTTCTTTTTCTATTTTTATTTTATTTTTATATCTTTTTCTTCTTTGTGTTTTTCTTTTTTAATCATTTTCGTGAACTTTTCCAAAAGTTGTGAACATTTTTTTGTTCACTGAAATAAAAAATGTTAATCTAATTAAAAAAATGTTCATGAAATTCGAAATTTGTTCATCGTATTCAAAATTTGTTCACCATAATTTTACAAAATGTTCATCAAATTCAAAAAATGTTTATACATTTTTCAAAAAGTTCATATGATTTCAAAGAAATGTTCTTGAATTGAGAATTTGTTCATCAAATTCCCAAAAAATGAAAATTGTTCATCTATTTCAAAAAATGTTCACCATAATTTTGAAAAATGCCCATCAAATTAAAAAAATGTTCATTTCTCGGGAATTTCATCCGAGTTTTCAAAAAATGTTCTTGAATTGAGAGTTTGTTCATCAAATTCAAAAAAATATTCATCAAATTCAAAATTTGATCATCTGGTAAAAAATATTCAAATTCACGAACATGTTCTGAAATCATTTTTTAAAAGCACGAACATTTTTAAAAGAAAACAAAAAAGGGAAAAGGAAAAGAAAAAACCACCTGAAACCTGTCCAAAAAACCGAGAGCCACCCCTGAAAACCGTGGGACCTTTCTATATTTCTCTGGGACATTTCTATAAGGTTCTCAAAACCGGTGGGAAAAAAACTATATGGGCCGGCCCGGTATGCATGATACACGAGGTTAGTACGATTAAGCTGTTAACCGGCGCATAATGGAAGTTATTTCTTAGGAGCACAATCACTTGCTAGTGATCTGATGGTGCAACGTATCATTATCTATTATCTTTTCAGATAGCAGCTCAGTGGTAAAGGACATTCACTCACAAACATCTGTTGGAGACAAGTTTTACATCACCAAATATACATTATCTGTTGGAGTAGGCTCTTTTTTGAAGATGTAAAAAAATACTTTTTGATGATGTAAATTATACAACACATACTTTTACATCTCCAAATTTACATTATCTATTGGAGATGCTCTAAGAATCCAAAAGTTAATAATAATTATGCTCGTTATTATTTTGCGTGGGGATTCAATAGCGCAAGTGGCATGCACACACACTATACTTGCATCTTCCATTCCATGACCAGAGGCCGGCCGACCATGTACGCCGTCGACGAGAGGCAGGCACACAGGGCCTCTCCTTTTTACCGGGCCGTGGTGCACGCCGTTGACGGGAGGGCAGACGGCCAGACGGCGACCGGCAGTTGCGCCCGGAAATCACGTTGCCACGGCTACTTTCTCCCCAAACCCCCAACCACCTTCCCCCCCTCATCCCATCTCCGTTTCACGGTCACGGTGCATCCATTGTACACTATTACCACGGACAAGCGCACATTCCCGTCCAGCCACTGCTTGGTACGAGGTCGAGGAAGATGGTGCTGCCGGAGAGCATTGGCAGGTACAGGGTCGGCCGGACCATCGGCGAGGGCGCCTTCGCCAAGGTCAGGCTCGCCGTCGACGCCGAGACCGGCGGCTGCGTCGCCGTCAAGGTCATCGACAGGAGCACGGTGCTCAGGAACAACCTCATGTATCAGGTGCGTATGTGTTAGTATTTCTGTGAACGATGCTCCGCCGTCCATGGAGCGGAGCATTCCGTGACGGCCTCTTTGCTTGGCTTTTGAAGGTGAAGAGAGAGATCGGCGCGATGAGGCTTCTCAATCACCCCAACATAGTCAAGATACACGAGGTAGTTGCCCAAATTCCTTCACCATTCCATCCTTCTGGTTGCCCAAGTATGTAGCATCAGGATTTTGGCAGAATTGAACCCTCTTTCGCGCCTTACCACAGTTACATTTTGCGCAGGTGATCGCGACGAAGACGAAGATATGTCTGGTGATGGAGTATGTTCCAGGAGGGCAGCTCTCTGACAAGCTAGTAAGATGGGCATCTTCATAAGTAACAGTTCTTGGTTATCGTTCAGGTGGTTTTTCTTATGGTTCCTGAATTTTCTGTTTAAGAGTTACCTCAAGAGATTGGAGGAGAGGGAAGCAAAGAAGTACTTCTACCAGCTGATTGATGCTGTGGACTATTGTCACCGGAGAGGCGTCTTTCACAGGGATCTCAAGGTCAATATACTCTCATTCTCCTCTAGCTAACTGCATGTTTGGATATAACTCTCTTCATCCCTGATGATGCAAACTGATCGGCGTTCTTGCTTGATCATCGTTCCGTTTATGGTTGCCACATCACTGAGTTATTCTACTTTTGAGAGTGTCAACAGCCTGAAAACTTGTTGCTAGATAATCAGGGCAATCTCAAGGTATCTGATTTTGGCCTCAGCGTGCTACGGAAGGTAGTAAGAACTTGCAAGGCTATGAGCTCATCTCATTTCAGTTTTCGATGATTCAGATTGATCAACTCCAAAACTTTGCATCTGATTTTCTTCCAGCCAGGGCAGTTGCTATCCACATCTTGCGGCTCTCCGTGCTACGTCGCTCCTGAGGTATTTGAAAGATCATAGCGCTCCAGCAAAAATAAGAGCTTGGCATGGCCTAACTACACAAAGTTTCAGTAATTTGCATTGCCAACTTTTAAGTTTTGATGCTCGGATAGGTGATTCAGCACAAGACTTACGATGGGGCGGCTGCGGACATCTGGTCATGCGGCGTGATCCTGTTTGAACTCCTTGCTGGTTATCTGCCATTCCAGGACTGCAGCTTGATACACTTGTACAGAAGGGTAAGCATAAACATCCTAGTGTCTGATGATGCCTTTTGCTTCGTTACACCTTGCTGATGCGAGGTTTCAACTGACAACTGTTGTCGCAAAGATATCTCGAGCACAGTATGCATTACCGCAATGGATCACGCTGCCTCAGAAGAAGATCATCTTGAGGATACTGGATCCGTCTCCTATAACGGTAATCCGATTAGAAACATTAGACCAACTCATGTTCTTAATTACTAGCGTGGTCATCTGCCAATTGTGATGTAGAGAGCGAAGATAAATGATATCTTCGATGACGAGTGGTTCCAAGAGGGCTACAATCCATCAGTAAGGAGAACTGAGAGTGATGATGGTGATGATTGTGTTGATCTTGATGAGGCTGGCACAGATAGTGATGGCAGTCACAGCACAGAGGTAGAAGTAGTAAACACTGCTCTGGAACACATACCCACAAACTAATTTCCTTCATTCTGCACCAGTCATTTCCTACCTTCAATTGCCAGGACTTCCCTTTTGTCTAGGTAAGAGAAGCCGGGGGAGCGAATCCAGAGCCTGCGCAGTTCATCAACGCGTTCCGGTTGATAGCGACATGCAGAGATCTCGACTTGTCAGGACTCTTCCAGGAGCAGGTCATTAACCATACATATCCTGTCAACTTTGTTCCATATGTATTTGACCTACATCAACAAATGGGTCTAGCTTGTACCTAAATTTTTTCGGTGGCTGACTTGGCTGATGATGCATGATCACCATTGACCAGAAAACAAAGCTCGGCTCGCCGCATTCGGTGCAGGAAACACTGGAGATAATCACAGCTGCAGCCCAGGATGTGAGCTTGTCAGCCAGGAGAATGGGCAGCTCCATGGTAATTAGCTAGAGCTTGGCAATATTTGAATTCAGCATCTTGATTGACCTTGAGAAATCACAGGTCAAGTTTTGATCCTGGGTTTTCAATTTTGGCACAGGTGAAGCTTCAGGACATCAGATTGCTATCAAGAAGCATGCTGGATCTTACGCTCTCGGCCGAGGTGAAGTGCCGTGCCATATATTCTCATATACCACTGGAGATAGCAATACCAAACAATTTGCAATTTGATGAATGCCACTGGATGCGCCACTGACATGTGGGATCTGGAATGTTAGCCTCACTACAAGTGGCCTTTTTTCCAAAAATGATAGATTTGCGGTGTCATCTATCTAATTTTGCTTATCTGAAAAGTGCAGGTGATCCAGGTGACACCAGCACACTGCGTCGTTGAAGTGTCCAAGTCCAGTGGTGATCTGAGAGCATACAAAGAGGTATGTCAACATGGCAATATGAATGTTGTTTGTTCCATTCCAGTCTGATCTTATCTCGAGGAAACATGATGCACAGTTTACCGATGATTAATGCAGTTCTATTGCATTGTTAACACATGCAGTTCTGCACAAGCCTGTGCAGATTGTTGACCGGGCGGGTGCAACAGCATGGCACCTCATCTGGTTTGGAGACCAACCAAGTCTGAGTAAAGGATGATTAATTCTGTCAAGAGAGCAAAACAGCCGAGGTAGCACGACCCCTGCCAAGAGATTTTACAGCTAGGCAGTTTCGATGGCAGCCCCCTCCCCTGTAATGAGCTCTTGGTTCTCGAAGATTGTAATGCTACCCTGGTTAATCGATACAATATCTCTTTTCTGTCGCAAGAGAAATATGAGATATAATTTCAACAATTGAAATTCGAAACGGAGCATCTAATTTTCACAGGATCTTTGTGGTAGATAATTACCATTCCACCACAAAGGATCATTTTATATACTTTTGGTGACTCATAGGCATTATTGTATCACTGCTTCCATAACGGAATGTAATTTCTTTACATGTAAATAATGCAAGGAAACATGGCAACAGATCTGGGGTATTCAGAACCAAGGGTGAAGTACCCAGCTCAGTGGTCACGTAACCCTACTGCAATGCTTGAGCCATGGTTGAGCGATGAGAGAGCTGTTGCTCATACAGGGATCTGAATATCTGATATTTGGCATCGTGGTATTGCTTCACCCTGGGTTCCGAAGATGGATGCACGACCTACAAAAGATAATACTTTTGGTTTAGAAACAGCAAATGAAAAATTGAAGGTTCTAATTAAAAATGTGTGCAAATAAAAATTTACGAATATAACATGTTCCCTAGGTTGTCCAACGGCAAAAAAATGGAGCCAGTTAATCCATATATTTCAAATAGGAGGGATTGGGACATACCTTTCCAGCTGCATTCATTGACTTCATTGCATTGTGAATACCAGAAAACTTCTTTGCAGCAACAGCACCCAGCACAGAAGCACCTAAAAGCACAGACTCGTTCTCTCTAGGAAGTATTATTGGACATCCTGCAAAGAATAAATAAATTTCACAGAGCGGGGAAGAAAGGAGATGAAGAGGAGTGAGGGTAACTGCAGGAAAAGGACACATACCGATGATATCTGCATGCTCTTGGATATACAAGGAGTTCTTTGCAAGTCCGCCACAGGCAAGAAGGGTGTCGATCTAATATACATGGAATAAATGTTATATTATAGGCATCCAATTATATACCAAGTTCTCTTCGAAATCCTTCGTCGAAAGTAAGTACCTTGTGTCCATGAGCATTGCAATGCTCCACAATATGACGAGTTCCATACGCAATACCCTGAATTGTTGCTAGGTACAAAAGCGCTAAATGCTTTTCACTTGTATCAAGTGTCAAGCCACAAATCACTCCTTTGGATTTTGGATCAGCAACAGGGGACCTAACCATTAGAATGGTTTACATTAGAGTCAGCCGCATCAGGAGTGCGTCATTTTGTGTCAGGTAAAACACTAACCAAAACATTTGAGGGGGAATAACAAATTGTGTGCAACTGATAAGACTGTAACTTCACCATTCTGGTATAAGATTTAATATCTTAGGAATAACCGAGATTGCTAGCTGTCTCACTGATTGTGTTATGTTGTCATATTATTAGCTGCATACATCTAATTAGAACGGCAAAAAAAACTCAAATAAGCAAATTACATAGAAGCCGACAAAATACATCCAGTTAATGTGTCAAGAAAATACATACGGTTTTCACAGTGAAATAGTTGCTATAGATGTCAGAGATAAATAAATTTTACACTATGGCTGGTTGAGATTCAGGACAGGAAAAGGAGACCGTTTGATTTGGTCTGATAGCAAGTGATCTTTATGTGTCACTTCGCAAAATTGTGAAGAAACGAGGATAACTAGAATTCTTGTTTAAGCACAAAAATTGAATGAATTTCTTACCGATTTCCATGAAAATCTGGAAGGACATGTGTATCTTGACTCAAGGCAGATAGAAAGGGAATATTTTGTTCATGTGACATCGAAAGCAATATCTTGTTCAACAACTCAAATATGGATACACCTGAACAATTTCAGAAGAAAATTACATGCCTTTTACAGGGCACAAGCTAAAAAATAATCTGCTTAAGCAAACATGAAACTTACTCTGGGAAGCAGCACAATTAGCCAGAAGGGGAGCAGCAGGATGGTTTTCGACAATGTAATCAAGTAGAGCACCAGTTGCGCTTTGACCACCTTCTGTGAGCCAATACTCAGGAATCATCGCTGAACATTGAATCACAATATAAGCGTCAATCAACATGGCTCACGATAGATACTAGAGAACCAAGGAATAAAGCAGAGATGCTGGCCAGAAACATATGGAAGTAAATACATGAGGGCAACTGTACCAGACCAAAATGGCCCCCAGACACCAGGAATAAATAATTTGTTCTTTGAAACAGCCATGTGGCATGTGGATGTCCCACAGACCAAGACCATGCGGCGGCAGATTGCTTCTTCATCAGATACTGAAAACAAAATGTTCCCCGATAAATGAATACAAAGTTCTAAAGTAGTTTCCATAGGAAAAATACAGATGAATCAACACTAACAGTCAGCTTTAGATTCTGGCTCTGGCACACTTTCCATTACTCCAACTCCACCGGCATGAGCATCAATAAGCGAAGTTCCAACAGGTGTCCCAGGAAGCAAGCCTAACTCCTGAGAATTGGATTCAACCAACATCAGTTAGGCAATTACATATAATTAACAGCAGAGGCATTTCCCCTAACACAAATATTATATAGAAAGAACCAAGATAACTTAACACAACATAGTTCATAAATGACACAGTTACTATAAGTTCAACTTAAACATTGCAATTTCAAATAAAAAACAACATTATGTTTGCTTGCCTTTGCAGAAGTAGGTGTCAAACCAGAACCTAGAGGATGGCCTGGAAATGCAACACTGTGTCCTATATGTTGCATAAGAGTAGTGTTGTATTAGGAAACTAATGACCATAAATGGCATGTTGGTTTTAGTGCTGGAAGGGGGAAATGAACAATTGTTCAGTTCAACCTATTTTTGCACGATTCCCTTCAACAAGGTCTCCCAAGCCTATTTCTTCCCAAAAGACTTCGTCCCATCCACATGCTTCCATATCACGTGAATCTAATTCCCTCCACTGGCCCATGTGTGCATGTCCAAGATATGTCCATTTGCATACAGTTGTGCATAAGCTGCGGGTGTCATCACCAGTTGCCCTAGAAAATGAACCACCAAAGCAAAACATGTTATGGAAGCCAACCTATAGCTTATGGCAAAATCAGACATAGATAGTGAAAACTCACTTATATGCTAACCAGTCACTAAGGTCCATCCACCTACATGCCATGGACCAGGACTCTTGCAGATTTTCCTTTACCCACAAAAGCTGAAAAATATTTAAAGTAAAAATGTGATACTAGCAAGGGAGATAATCAAATAATACACAATGATATCGATTGCTTAACAACTTTTCTTGAAAATAATATTTGGGAAGGTCAAATTTACGTATATTCATGCTGTAACCAACATCAATTTTAGTGACTTCCTAAACAATGTCCACGTTTATTAATTTCTTCAAACCATCTCCAGAGAGTGAACATTGCAATTTCCAGGTTTCAAAATGCTAAAATTCTGATTTTCCATGACCAAGAAGTGAAATTTCCAGGAATATACTGTGACTACCATTATCAGGCAATAAACACAATGGTTGACTTTTACAACATCATGTTTATATTATTTTACAAATCATGAATCAAGAAGTCAAGAGTCCGCACAATTATGATTTAAACCACACTGCATGAAAAGTGAGGTGGTTACCTTTGGAGCTTGCATTTCTGGAGAGACGCCCCCGCCACAGTACTGCAATACAGGTGAATTGCGACCGTTAATTCGATCAGCCTGGTCGACAGCCCTATGGTCCATCCACACGATGATGTTCCTTCTTGCATCACCACTCCAAGAAACCGAAACAGGGGAACCATCAGTATCAACAGCAACTGCAAGCAACACGCCATATTATTATCAAGTCAGTGAATTCCGAGTCACTTTAGACACAAAATTCCCCATTCAGAAGTCAACTCGAACAGCTCATATGGAGATCAGGGCAAACCAAGGGAGCAAGTAGCGGCGAATCCTAGGCCAACAACATCCTCAGCTGTGACATTTGCAAGCGAGCACGCAGATTTTACAGCAGTGCACACCGCGAGCCAGATATCCATCGAAGATTGCTGGTGTGCACCGCCCAGAATTAGCAAGGTGTTACTTAGTTCATTTGTCAATCATGCAATACATTGAACGGATTAGAGGTTAAGTTACTAACCTCGATGCAATCTTTCTCTTTCCATATCTGTATCGGGCTGCTCGCGGAACCGAGCAACTTACCCTTCTCATTGAAGATTCCTGCATCAACAGACAACTAAGAATTAATAACACCAACCTAATTACCTGCTATGCCTGCCAAGAATGAACTCCTTTCTCAAGGCCTGATATGCCCGGTGTCAAGTATGCTCTGTTAACACCTATCTTAAATTACCCATCATAACATCCGAGCGAACGATTGAGGGAGAATTACATGAACAGCACCGCTCCTCCCATGAAAACAACATTCAGTTCGTCACTCTGAGTGGACAACTAGTGATACTCTTGAGTAAAAAAAAATCTTCGGAAATGGAATTTCCCCCAGAATATAACAGGTGCTTCGCCACAGAAGCAGCACTGCTAGTGCTAGCCTGCTCACTCGATTACTACTCGCGAATCAAGAAACGGCCGAAGTCTATCAAGTAAAAGCTAGTCAAGAAAAAGGGAGGGGGCGTTGGTTCAAAGGATTCAAAGGGTGACGAGCCTGCGCGAGCGCTCCCAGTGCCCACGTCGACACCGAGGAAGACGCCGCCGTGGGACATGCTGCCGGCGGCGACGGGCGGAGGCGGAGAGCGGCCACGCGGGCGTGGCCTGCGTCGCGTGTTTTGGGCTTCGGTTTGATCTGATCCGTTTGCGCTGGCCCACTTGTCAGAGCAAATTTGCGCCCTTGAGAAGTGATGAAAATGAAAAAGTGTTTGACTCGGGAAAAAACAGAAAATGTTGTAAATCCAACGGATCCCCCTAGCGGAAGAGCTGCCCCGTCCTAGAAAAAGTTCCATGGCCAACGCACCCACCCCAGGTGCCGTCCCCGCCGAAGTCCTTTTCACAGAAATTTTGCACCTTTTTTTTAGAATCGAAAATTTTGTACCCTTTGGGAAGTGAAAAATAGTTTAACTCGCAAAAAAGGAAAATATTATAACGGACCCCAACACACGAGACATGTTTTCTTGTTTAAAACATAGAAAATTATAACAGTTTTGCTACGTATTTCACATCTCTATCTCACATCTTAAAGTGAGATCCATAGGCACTAATATCCAGGACATATTTTCATAGAAGGAGCTCATCCGGATGAGATCGTGAAAATTTGCTCCTGACGGGAGTCGAACCCCGGTTTGCAAGGAAGCGCCACTTGATTGTTTGTCTACCTCACATTTAAGTTCAGAGCCATTTGATTGTTTGTCTTTAAACGCATTCGGTGATCTGTCACGTTGCCCCGAGTCGCGTTATCCCGCGTAGCCTGGTCGTGCATCGCTGTTGCTTTTTTTAGGGGTCGTGTGTCGTTGACTCGTTGCTGCTTGGTCGTAGCTTTTTCTTGCTTCTGGCCCTTGGTGGTAGCTTGTCTGGCCTTTTTTGCATCGGGCCGTGATCGTACATGCTTATTTTTGTAATGTGGGCAGTGGGCTGTGTCAAACTTTTCTTTCGTAAGCGCTTGTCGTTTTTCTATTTCACTCCAGTTAAACACTATTCCATTCTCACCTCACTTCCTTTTTTTATCCAGCAAAAAGCCTTCTGACCCAAAAAAAAAGCAAAGAACCTTAGGGCATGTACAATGCATGCCTTAGGGTGATGCCTCGCATGCCATGTAGAATTGAATATCTGGTAAAGTATGTTCAGTTAGGGAAGTGGGACCCTCTGCAGAAGGCGGTGCTTAGAGAAAAAAATATGGTCCGATGTCAAAAGCTAAAAAAAATAGAGTGAAAAGCAGAGATGCATTTATACTAGAGTCTTTATTTTCTATTTCTTAATGAGGCCCACTAGCGGTAACTTGCATTGGAGAGAAAAATAAATAAATATAGATGCCTTAAACTATTTTTTGTCATGGGGCATCTGTATCCATATCCCACCATTGTAATGCCCTTATAAGCACCAAGGATTGACACGCAAGGGATACTAGTGGACGGTAATGTATGTGAGTGTTCCGGGATTGTTGTGAACTTTTTATCCTTATCTTTTTTTTCCAGATGTCTATTTTTCGCATGCAACTCAATCCAGTTACATGTCTTTTTTGTACGTGAAGCAACCGATCTTGACTATTTTTTTTCTTTTTCATTTTTTTAATTCATGATTCTTAAATTTTTAAATTTTACTTCTCCTTTTCCATTTATTTTTAAAAAATAATTTTTAAAAACTTGTGATTTTTTAAAACAGATTTAGCAATGTCTCATCTAAATTCTCGACCGTTCAACTTGTTTTCTTAAAATATTGTGCAAATCTTGATCGCGGGTTCTTTTGCCATGTGTGTCCCTTGTCTCGCCGTACGCCATGTGTCCACTTGTCATCCAGTAGAGCCAACACGAGTAGGAAGGAGGCAGTCGACTGGGAGTTCAATCTTTGTCCTCGCGACAAGAAGATGGCAATCAGTGATGATGCAATTAGTGACTTGTATCCATTTTTGTCTATCTTTGCCCAATTTTCATCTAGGGATATTGTGATTTTTGTCATTTTTATCAAGTGGTCTTTTGTCCTAGTTGCAACTCTATTCCTGGCATGCAATTCGTCCTCCTTTTGTGTCCCAGTTGCAAGTCCATCCCTCGATACACAACTCGGTCCGATTCATTTTTTGGCCTAGTTGAAGCGCACCCTCTCGACATGAGACAGGGTCTGCCCCTTTTCTATCCAGTTGCAACTCCAACCCCGACATGTAACTGTGGGCCCGCCATTTGTTGTTGTCCAAGTTGCAAGTCCACTCTCGGCACGCAACGGGGTTTATTTTTTCCTATTTTGCAAGTCCACCCTCCATATGCAACTAGGGGGGCGACCCACTTCTGTCTCCAGTTGTGAATCCACCCACAATATGCAATTGCGGGGCCGCTTTTTTGTCCTAGTTGCAAGTCCACCCTCGACACGCAACTTTGGGAAGGGGGGGCTATTTTTATCCCAGGTGCAACTCCACTCCTGACATGTTGTTGTGCCCGTTTTTTCCTAGTTGCAAGTCCATCCTCGATACGAAACTAGGGGAAGGGAGAGCCCGACCCTTTTGTGCAAGTTGCATGTCCACCACTAACATGTATAATGGTTCGACCTATTTTCCATCGTAGTTGCAAGTCAATCCACACGTAACTTTGGGGGCGCCCGTTTTTTGTCCAAGTTGTGTGTCTACCCCCGACATGCAACTTGGCGCGACACATTTTTTGTCCCATTTACAAGTCCATCATCGACACATAACTAGGGGCCCACACCATCTTGTCCCAGTTCCATGTCAACCTCCAACATGCAAATGGACCAGCTTTTTTCTACTTGCAAGTCCAGGCTTGATACACAATTGGGCCCTACCAATTTCCCGGTTATGTGATATGTCTCAGTCGTATCTATAATTTTTTATTGTTTCATGCCAATATTCTACAACTTTCATATACTTTTGGCAACTTTTTATACTATTTTTGGGACTAACATATTGATCCAGTGCCCAGTGCCAGTTCCTGTTTGTTGCATGTTTTTTGTTTCGCAGAAAATCCATATCAAACAGAGTCCAAACGCGATAAAAATTTACGGAGATTTTTTTTGGAATATATGTGATTTTTGGGAAAAAGAATCAACGCGGGACGATGCCCGAGGTGGCGGCAAGGCAGGGGGGCGCGCCCTGGGCCCTTGTGGCCACCCCGTAAGGCGGTTGATGCCCTTCTTCGGCCGCAAGAAAGCTTATATCCGGATAAAAATCGTGTTAAAATTTCAGCCCAATCGGAGTTACGGATCTCCGGGAATTTAAGAAACGGTGAAAGGCCAGAATCTGGGAACACAAAAACAGAAGGAAACAGAGAGAGAGATCCAATCTCGGAGGGGCTCCCGCCCCTCCGCCGCCATGGAAGCCAAGGACCAGAGGGGAAACCCTTCTCCCATCTAGGGGGAAGGTCAAGGAAGAAGAAGAAGAAGGGGGCTCTCTCCCCCTCTCTCCCGGTGGTGCCGGAACGCCGCCGAGGCCATCATCGTGACGGTGATCTACACCAACAACTTCGCCGCCGTCAACACCAACTCTCTCCCCCTCTATGCAGCGGTGTAACACCCCTTCTCCCCACTGTAATCTCTACTTAAACATGGTGCTCAACGCTATATATTATTTCCCAGTGATGTATGGCTATCCTATGATGTTTGAGTAGATCCGTTTTGTCCTATGGGTTAATTGATGATCGTGATTGGTTTGAGTTGCATGTTTTATTATTGGTGCTGTCCTATGGTGCTCTTCGTGTCGCGCAAGCGTGAGGGATCCCCGTTGTAGGGTGTTGCAATATGTTCATGGTTTGCTTATTGTCTGCGTTGCGTGAGTGATAGAAACACAAACACGGATAAGTGGGTTATGGCGTATGGGAATAAAGAGGACTTGATACTTTAATGCTATGGTTGGGTTTTACCTTAATGATCTTTAGTAGTTACGGATGTTTGCTAGAGTTCCAATCATAAGTGCATATGATCCAAGAAGAGAAAATATGCTAGCTTATGCCTCTCCCTCATATAAAATTGCAATAACGATCACCGGTCTAGTTATCGATTGCCTAGGGACAAATAACTTTCTTGTGACAAAAGCTCTCTACTAAAACTAACTTAGTTGTTTCTTCATATAAACAGCCCCTAGCTTTTATTTACGTGTTCCTTATTATCTTGCAAGCCTATCCTATCACACCTACAAAGTACTTCTAGTTTCATACTTGTTCTAGGTAAAGCAAGCGTAAAGTGTGCGTAGAGTTGTATCGGTGGTCGATAGAACTTGAGGGAATATTTGTTCAACCTTTAGCTCCTCGTTGGGTTCGACACTCTTACTTATCGAGAAAGGCTACAATTGATCCCCTATACTTGTGGGTTATCAAGACCTTTTTCTGGCGTCGTTGCCGGGGAGCAATAGCGTGGGGTGAATATTCTCGTGTGTGCTTGTTTGCTTTATCACTAAGTAGATTTTATTTTTGTGCTCTTGTTTTCTATCTTTAGTTATGGGTAGGAAACGCAAAATACCAAAAAAATAGTTGTACCTACTACACCAATGGTTGAAGAACTACTCAAAATCTACCACACTCCTGAAGCTTTTTACTTGGATCATCTTCGATCCATTTGTGCTCGTGCTGAAAACCCAACTAGCTTAGTTGAGGGAAAATCATTAGATGAGCATGCTTATTTTGTGTGACACCGCTTGTCTCAAAAAGGGAAACTTTTACTGGATCAAATTCATCATTTGCAATGCTATGCTTGGAATTTATGTGAAATATATGATTTTACTTGTTGTTCTGAAGACCCTAAGAAACACCTTCCCTACCAATGTGAGTTTATGAAGGAAATATGCCCTAGAGGCAATAATAAAGTTGTTATTTTATATTTCCTTATATCATGATAAATGTTTATTATTCATGCTAGAATTGTATTAACCGGAAACTTGATACATGTGTGAATACATAGACAAAACACCGAGTCCCTAGTAAGCCTCTACTAGACTATCTCGTTAATCAAAGATGGTTAAGTTTCCTAACCATAGACATGTGTTGTCATTTGATGAACGGGATCACACCATTAGGAGAATGATGTGATGGACATGACCCATCCGTTAGCTTAGCATATTGATCGTTCAGTTTTATTGCTATAGCTTTCTTCATGTCATATACATATTCCTTTGACTATGAGATTATGCAACTCCCGGATACCAGAGGAATACCTTGTGTGCTATCAAACGTCACAACGTAACTGGGTGATTATAAAGATGCTCTACAGGTATCTCCGAAGGTGTTTGTTGGGTTGGCATAGATCGAGATTAGGATTTGTCACTCTGAGTATCGGAGAGGTATCTCTGGGCCCTCTCGGTAATGCACATCATAAGAAGCCTTGCAAGCAATGTGACTAATGAGTTAGTTGCGGGATGATGTATTACGGAACGAGTAAGGAGACTTGCTGGTAACGAGATTGAACTAGGTATGAAGATACCGACGATCGAATCTCGGGCAAGTAACATACCGATGACAAAGGGAATAACGTATGTTGTCATTACGGTACGACCGATAAAGATCTTCGTAGAATATGTGGGAACCAATATGAGCATCCAGGTTCCGCTGTTGGTTATTGACCGGAGAAGTGTCTCGGTCATGTCTACATAGTTCTCGAACCCGTAGGGTCCGCACGCTTAACGTTCGATGACGATTTTATGAGTTATGTGATTTGGTGACCGAATGTTGTTCGGAGTCCTGGATGAGATCATGGACATGAAGAGGAGTATTGAAATGGTCGAGAGGTAAAGATTCATATATAGGACGATGATATTCGGACACCGGAAGTGTTTCGGGGCATACCGGGTACATATCAGAGTACCGGGGGGTTACCGGAACCCCCCGGGGGAAATAATGGGCCTTATGTGCCATAGGAAGGGGGCACACCAGCCCACAAGGGGTGGCGCGCCCCCCTAAGGAAGGAGGCCGAATAGGAGAAGGAGGTGGGGGTTCGCCCCCCCCCCTTCCTTCCTCCCCCGTCTCTTCCTTTTTTCCCCTTCCGGTAAAAGGAAAGGGGGGAGGCCGAATTGGACTAGGGGCCCAAGTAGGATTCCTCCTACTTGGGCGTCCCCTTGGCTGCCTCTCCTCCCCTCCAACCTATATATACATGGGGGGGCACCGCTAGAACACACACCAACAATTGTTAGCCGTGTGCGGCGCCCCCTTCCACAGTTTACGCCTCCGGTCATATTCACGTAGTGCTTAGGCGAAGCCCTGCGCAGATCACTTCACCATCACCGTCACCACGCCGTCGTGTTGACAGAACTCTCCCTCAACACTTTGCTGGATCAAGAGTTTGAGGGACGTCATCGAGCTGAACGTGTGCAGAACTCGGAGGTGCCGTACGTTCGGTGCTTGATCGGTCGGAACGAGAAGAAGTTCGACTACATCAACCGCGTTAACAAATGCTTCCGCTTTCGATCTACGAGGGTACGTGGACACATTCTCCCCCTCTCATTGCTATGCATCTCCTAGATAGATCTTGCGTGAGTGTAGGATTTTTTTTGAAATTACATGCTACGTTTCCCAATAGTGGCATCCGAGCCAGGTCTATGCGTAGATGATATGCACGAGTAGAACACAAAGAGTTGTGGGCGGTGATAGTCATACTGCTTACCACCAACATCTTATTTTGATTCAGCGGTATTGTGGGATGAAGCGGCCCGGACCAACCTTACATGTCCACGGACATGAGACCGGTTCCACCGACTGACATGCAACTAGTTTTGCATAAAGGTGGCTGGCGGGTGTCTGTTTCTCCAACTTTAGTTTAATCAAATTTGACTACGGCCGGTCCTTGTTGAAGGTTAAAACAGCAAACTTGACGAAACACCGTTGTGGTTTTGATGCGTAGGTAAGAACGGTTCTTGCTAGAAGCCCGTAGCAGCCACGTAAAACTTGCAACAACAAAGTAGAGGACGTCTAACTTGTTTTTGCAGGGCATGCTGTGATGTGATATGGTCAAGACATGATTGATATACGTTGTTGTATGAGATGATCATGTTTTGTAAAAGTTATCGGCAACTGGTAGGAGCCTTATGGTTGTCGCTTTATTGTATGAAATGCAAACGCCATGTAATTGCTTTACTTTATCACTATGCGTTAGCGATAGTTGTAGAAGCAATAGTTGGCGAGATGACCATGATGCTACGATGGAGATCAAGGTGTCAAGCCGGTGACGATGGAGATCATGACGGTGCTTTGGAGATGGAGATCAAAGGCACAAGATGATGATGCCATATCATGTCACATATTTTGATTGCATGTGATGTTTATCTTTTGTGCATCTTATTTTGCTTAGTACGGCGGTAGCATTATAAGATGATCCCTTACTAAAATTTCAAGGTATAAGTGTTCTCCCCGAGTATGCACCGTTGCGACAGCTCGTCGTGCTGAGACACCACGTGATGATCGGGTGTGATAGGCTCTACGTTCACATACAACGGGTGCAAGACAGTTTTGCACATGTGGAATACTCAGGTTAAACTTGACGAGCCTAGCATGTACAGACATGGCCTCGGAACACTGGAGACCGAAAGGTCGAACGTGAATCATATAGTAGATATGATCAACATAGAGATGTTCACCATTGATGACTACTCCATCTCACGTGATGATCGGACATGGTTTAGTTGATTTGGATCACGTATCATTTAGATGACTTAAGGGATGTCAATCTAAGTGGGAGTTCTTAAGTAATATGATTAATTGAACTTAATTTATCATGAACTTAGTCCTGATAGTTTTTGCATATCTATGTTGTAGATCAATGGCCCGTGCTACCGTTCCCTTGAATTTTAATGCATTCCTAGAGAAAGCTAAGTTGAAAGATGATGGTAGCAACTACACGGACTGGGTCCGTAACTTGAGGATTATCCTCATTGCTGCACAAAAGAATTATGTCCTTGATGCACCGCTAGGTGAAAGGCCTGCTGCAGGAGCCGATGCTGATGTTATGAACATCTGGCAAGCTCGATCTGATGACTACTCGATAGTTCAGTGTGCCATGCTTTACGACTTAGAATCGGGACTTCAAAGACGTTTTGAACATCATGGACCATATGAGATGTTCCAGGAGTTGAAGTTAATATTTCAAGCAAATGCCCGAGTTGAGAGATATGAAGTCTCCAACAAGTTCTATAGCTGCAAGATGGAGGAGAATAGCTCTGTCAGTGAACACATACTCAAAATGTCTGGGTATCATAATCACTTGACTCAGCTGGGAGTTAATCTTCTAGATGATAGTGCTATTAACAGAGTTCTCCAATCACTGCCACCAAGCTATAAAGGCTTCGTGATGAACTATAATATGCAAGGGATGGAGAAGACTATTCCCGAGCTCTTCGCAATGCTCAAAGCTGCGGAGGTAGAAATCAAGAAGGAGCATCAAGTGTTGATGGTTAACAAGACCACTAGTTTCAAGAAAAAGGGCAAAGGAAAGAAGGGGAACTTCAAGAAGAATGGCAAGCAAGTTGCCACTCCCGGGAAGAAGCCCAAGTATGGACCTAAGCCTGAAACTGAGTGCTTCTACTGCAAAGGGATTGGTCACTGGAAGCGGAACTGCCCCAAGTATTTGGCGGATAAGAAGGATGGAAAAGTGAACAAAGGTATATTTGATATAAATGTTATTGATGTGTACCTTACTAATGCTCATAGTAGTGCCTGGGTATTTGATACTGGTTCGGTTGCTCATATTTGTAACTCGAAACAGGGGCTACGGATTAAACGAAGATTGGCTAAGGACGAGGTGACGATGCGCGTCGGGAATGGTTCCAAGGTCGATGTGATCGTCGTCGGCACGCTACCTCTACATCTACCTTCGGGATTAGTTTTAGACCTGAATAATTGTTATTTGGTGCCAGCGTTGAGCATGAACATTATATCTGGATCTTGTTTAATGCGAGACGGTTATTCATTTAAATCAGAGAATAATGGTTGTTCTATTTATATGAGTAATATCTTTTATGGTCATGCACCCTTGAAGAGCGGTCTATTTTTGTTGAATCTCGATCGTGGTGATACACATATTCATAATATTGATGCCAAAAGATGCAAAGTTGATAATGATAGTGCAACATATCTGTGGCACTACCGTTTAGGTCATATTGGTGTAAAGCGCATGAAGAAACTCCATGCGGATGGACTTTTGGAATCACTTGATTATCAATCATTTGATGCTTGCGAACCATGCCTCATGGGCAAGATGACTAAAACTCCGTTCTCCGGAACAATGGAGCGAGCCACTGACTTATTGGAAATAATACATACCGATGTATGCAGTCCGATGAGTGTTGAGGCTCGCGGCGGGTATCGTTATTTTCTGACCTTCACAGATGATTTGAGCAGATATGGGTATATATACTTAATGAAACATAAGTCTGAAACATTTGAAAAGTTCAAAGAATTTCAGAGTGAAGTGGAGAATCATCGTAACAAGAAAATAAAGATTCTACGATCTGATCGTGGAGGCGAATATTTGAGTTACGAGTTTGGCCTTCATTTGAAACAATGTGGAATAGTTTCAGAACTCACGCCACCTGGAACACCATAGCGTAATGGTGTGTCCGAATGTCGTAACCGTACTTTATTGGATATGGTGCGATCTATGATGTCTCTTACTGATTTACCACTATCATTTTGGGGTTATGCATTAGAGACAGCTGCATTCACATTAAATAGGGCATCGTCTAAATCCGTTGAGACGACACCGTATGAACTGTGGTTTGGCAAGAAATCTAAGCTGTCATTTCTTAAAGTTTGGGGTTGCGATGCTTATGTGAAAAAACTTCAACCTGATAAGCTCGAACCCAAATCGGAGAAGTGCGTCTTCATAGGATACCCAAAAGAAACTGTTGGGTACACCTTCTATCACAGATCCGAAGGCAATATCTTTGTTGCTAAGAATGGATCCTTTTTAGAGGAGTTTCTCTCGAAAGAAGTGAGTGGGAGGAAAGTAGAACTTGATGAGGTAATTGTACCTTCTCTCAATTTGGAAAGTAGCTCATCAGAGAAATTTGTTCCCGTGATGCCTACACCAACTAGAGAGGAAGCTAATGATCATGATCATGAAACTTCAGATCAAGTTACTACCGAACCTCGTAGGTCAACCAGAGCACGTTCCACACTAGAGTGGTACGGTAATCCTGTTCTGGAGGTCATGTTACTAGACCATGACGAACCTACGAACTATGAGGAAGCGATGATGAGCCTAGATTCCGCAAAATGGCTTGAGGCCATGAAATCTGAGATAGGATCCATGTATGAGAACAAAGTATGGACTTTGGTTGACTTGCCCGATGATCGGCGAGCCATAGAGAATAAATGGATCTTCAAGAAGAAGACTGACGCTGATGGTAATGTTACTGGCTACAAAGCTCAACTTGTCGTGAAAGGTTTTTGACAAGTTCAAGGAGTTGACTATGATGAGACTTTCTCACCTGTAGCGATGCTTAAGTCTGTCTGAATCATGTTAGCAATTGCCGCATTTTATGATTATGAAATCTGGCAAATGGACGTCAAAACTGCATTCCTTAATGGATTTCTTAAAGAAGAGTTGTATATGATGCAACCAGAAGGTTTTGTCGATCCTAAAGGTGCTAACAAAGTGTGCAAGCTCCAGCGATCCATTTATGGACTGGTGCAAGCATCTCGGAGTTGGAATATACGCTTTGATGAGGTGATCAAAGCATATGGTTTTATACAGACTTTTGGAGAAGCCTGTATTTACAAGAAAGTGAGTGGTAGCTCTGTAGCATTTCTAATATTATATGTGGATGATATATTGTTGATTGGAAATGATATAGAATTTCTAGATAGCATAAAAGGATACTTGAATAAGAGTTTTTCAATGAAAGACCTCGGTGAAGCTGCTTATATATTGGGCATCAAGATCTATAGGGATAGATCAAGACGCTTAATTGGACTTTCACAAAGCACATACCTTGATAAAGTTTTGAAGAAGTTCAAAATGGATCAGACAAAGAAAGGGTTCTTGCCTATGTTACAAGGTGTGAAGTTGAGTCAGACTCAATGCCCGACCACTCCAGAAGATAGAGAGAAAATGAAAGTCATTCCCTATGCCTCAGCCATAGGTTCTATCATGTATGCAATGCTGTGTACCAGACCTAATGTGTGCCTTGCTCTAAGTCTAGCAGGGAGGTACCAAAGTAATCCAGGAGTGGATCACTGGACAGCGGTCAAGAACATCCTGAAGTACCTGAAAAGGACTAAGGATATGTTTCTCGTTTATGGAGGTGACAAAGAGCTCGTCGTAAATGGTTACGTCGATGCTAGCTTTGACACTGATCCGGATGACTCTAAGTCACAAACCGGATACGTATTTATATTGAATGGTGGAGCTGTCAGTTGGTGCAGTTCCAAGCAAAGCGTCGTGGCGGGATCTACGTGTGAAGCGGAGTACATAGCTGCTTCGAAAGCAGCAAATGAAGGAGTCTGGATGAAGGAGTTCATATCTGATCTAGGTGTAATACCTAGTGCATCGGGTCCAATAAAAATCTTTTGTGACAATACTGGAGCAATTGCCTTAGCGAAGGAATCCAAATTTCACAAAAGAACCAAACACATCAAGAGACGCTTCAACTCCATCCGTGATCAAGTCAAGGAGGGAGACATAGAGATTTGCAAAATACATACGGATCTGAATATGGCAGACCCGTTGACTAAGCCTCTTCCACGAGCAAAACATGATCAACACCAAGACTCCTTGGGTGTTAGAATCATTACAATGTAATCTAGATTATTGACTCTAGTGCAAGTGGGAGACTGAAGGAAATATGCCCTAGAGGCAATAATAAAGTTGTTATTTTATATTTCCTTATATCATGATAAATGTTTATTATTCATGCTAGAATTGTATTAACCGAAAACTTGATACATGTGTGAATACATAGACAAAACACCGAGTCCCTAGTAAGCCTCTACTAGACTAGCTCTTTAATCAAAGATGGTTAAGTTTCCTAACCATAGACATGTGTTGTCATTTGATGAATGGGATCACATCATTAGGAGAATGATGTGATGGACATGACCCATCCGTTAGCTTAGCATATTGATTGTTCAGTTTTATTGCTATAGCTTTCTTCATGTCATATACATATTCCTTTGACTATGAGATTATGCAACTCCCGGATACCAGAGGAATACCTTGTGTGCTATCAAATGTCACAACGTAACTGGGTGATTATAAAGATGCTCTACAGGTATCTCCGAAGGTGTTTTTTGGGTTGGCATAGATCGAGATTAGGATTTGTCACTCCGAGTATCGGAGAGGTATCTCTGGGCCCTCTCGGTAATGCACATCATAAGAAGCCTTGCAAGCAATGTGACTAATGAGTTAGTTGTGGGATGATGTATTACGGAACGAGTAAAGAGACTTGCCAGTAACGAGATTGAACTAGGCATGAAGATACCGACGATCGAATCTCGGGCAAGTAACATACCGATGACAAAGGGAATAACATATGTTGTCATTATGGTACGACCGATAAAGATCTTCGTAGAATATGTGGGAACCAATATGAGCATCCAGGTTCCGCTGTTGGTTATTGACCGGAGAGGTGTCTCGGTCATGTCTACATAGTTCTCGAACACGTAGGGTCTGCACGCTTAACGTTCGATGATGATTTTATGAGTTATGTGATTTGGTGACCGAATGTTGTTCGGAGTCCTAGATGAGATCACGGACATGACGAGGAGTCTCGAAATGGTCGAGAGGTAAAGATTCATATATAGGACGATGATATTCGGACACCGGAAGTGTTTCAGGGCATACCGGGTACATATCGGAGTACCGGGGGGGTTACCGGAACCCCCCGGGGGAAATAATGGGCCTTATGGGCCATAGGAAGGGGGCACACTAGCCCACAAGGGGTAGCGCGCCCCCCCTAAGGAAGGAGGCCGAATAGGAGAAGGAGGTGGGGGTTCGGCCCCCCTTTCCTTCCTCCCCCCTCTCTTCCTTTTTCCCCCTTCCGGTAAAAGGAAAGGGGAGAGGCCGAATTGGACTAGGGGCCCAAGTAGGATTCCTCCTACTTGGGCGCCCCCTTGGATGGCTCTCCTCCCCTCCAACCTATATATACATGGGGGAGGGGCACCGCTAGAACACACACCAACAATTGTTAGCCGTGTGCGGCGCCCCCTTCCATAGTTTACGCCTCCGGTCATATTCACGTAGTGCTTAGGCGAAGCCCTGCGCGGATCACTTCACCATCACAGTCACCACGCCGTCGTGCTGACGAAACTCTCCCTCGACACTTTGCTGGATCAAGAGTTCAAGGGACGTCATCGAGCTGAACGTGTGCAGAACTCGGAGGTGCCGTACGTTCGGTGCTTGATCGGTCGGAACGAGAAGAAGTTCGACTACATCAACCACGTTAACAAACGCTTCTGCTTTCGGTCTACGAGGGTACGTGGACACACTCTCCCCCTCTCATTGCTATGCATCTCCTAGATAGATCTTGCGTGAGCGTAGGAAATTTTTTGAAATTACATGCTACATTTCCCAACAGTTTAGTGATAATGGAGTTCTATCTTCTTATGCCAAGGGTGTTTATAATTACTATGATGTTGAACAAATTGAAGAATTTGTTGCTTTTAAGGGTGCTTATGAAATTGCTTCTTCGATTGAAAAGTATGATGCTACTCTTTACAAATCTGAAAATTTTGCCATACTTAAATATTGCTATGAGAATTATGCTTCTAATGCTTATGTTAAACCATATATTGAGGACTCCTCCGCTGTCCAAGAGGAGACTAATATTTTTCAGGAAACTATGGAAGAAGAAATTGATGACACTGTGAGCTCATTAGATGAAAAAGATGAGGAGGAGAGCGAAGAACAAAAGGAGGAAGAGGGGATTAGCTACCCGTGCCCACCTTCTAATGAGAGTAACTCTTCAACTCATACATTGTTTAATCTCCCTTCGTGCTTACCGAAGGATGAATGCTATGTTGATTGCTATGATCCCTTGGATTCATTTGAAATATCCCTTTTTGATGAACTTGATGCTTGCTATGCTTGTGGCCATGATGCCAATATGAATGATGCTTATGGAGATGAACTTGCTATAGTTCCTTATGTTAAGAATGAAATTGTTGCTATTGCACCCACGCATGATAGTCCTATTATCTTTTTGAATTCTCCCAACTACACTATTTCGGAGAAGTTTGCGCTTATTAAGGATTATATTGATGGGTTGCATTTTACTATTGCACATGATGATTTTGATGGATATAATATGCATGTGCTTGCTGCTCCAACTTGCAATTATTATGAGAGAGGAACTACATCTCCACCTCTCTATGTTTCCAATACAATAAAATTAAAAGAAACTGTTTATACTATGCATTGGCATTTACTTGATGTGCATGAATTGTTCTTTTATGACATGCTGATGCATAGGAAGAGAGTTAGACTTCATCATTGCATGATATATGTTACTTTGTGCTCACTACTAAATTACAAATCATTGTTAATTAAAATTGGCTTTGATATACCTTGGGATCCGGGTGGATCCATTACTTGAGCACTTTATGCCTAGCTTAATGGCTTTAAAGAAAGCGCTGCCAGGGGGACAACCCGGAAGTTTTAGAGAGTCATTTTATTCTGTTGTGTGCTTTTATATTGTTTAAAAACAAAAAAAAATAAAGAGGGGAACCTAAAACTTTTTCAAAAAGAAAAGTGAAAGTGAGAGAGACGAGCATTGTTAAAGTGGGAGCATGCCTTGAACTTTGTTAATGCCCATGGAAACTTTGTGAATCTTAATTACAGAAACTTTTCAACAAAAATAATTATCCCCTTGTGTAAATCCATTATATTATAAAAATAATGTGCCAAGATTTGCCTTTAGGATGATTAGATTGCTTGTTTGGTGTGTGCAGTGCAAAAACAGAAACTTTTTCCGTAGTGCGTGAATTTACATTTTTTACTGGACACATGCAAAAATTCTGAAATTTTTACACAGTACTGCTATGCAATTTTTTTATTTTTTACTAATTTTTTGAGAATTTTTGGAGTTACATAAGTATAGTGAATATTCAGATTCTTACAGACTATTCTGTTTTTGACAGATTCTGTTTTTGATGCATTGTTTTGCTTGTTTTGATGGAACTATGGATTGTATCGTTGGTATAAGACATGGAGAAGTTAGAATACAGTAGGGTTAATGCAAAAAGAAAATATGAATGGGTTTTCAACAGTACTTAAAGTGGTGATTTGTTTTATTATACTAACGGATCTCATGAGGGTTTTGTTAAGTTTTGTGTGATTGAAGTTTTCAAGTTTTGGGTGAGATCACGATGGATGAAGGAATAAGGAGTGGCAAGAGCCTAAGCTTGGGGATGCCCGAGGCACCCCAAGGTAATATTCAAGGACTCCCAAGCAACTAAGCTTGGGGATGCCCCGGAAGGCATCCCCTCTTTCTTCTAACGATCATCGGTAATTTTACTTGGAGCTATATTTTTATTCGTCACATGATATGTGTAAATCTTGGAGCGTCGTGTGCTTTTTATTTTTCTTTTAGTAATGCACCATGCTGGTATGAGATAGTCCTTGGTTGATTTATAGAATTCTCTTTGCACTTCACTTATATCTTTTGAGTATGGCTTTATAGAAGGCTTCATGTGCTTCACTTATATCATTTGAAGCTTGGATTGCCTGTTTCTCTTCACTTAGAAAACCGCAATTTGTAGAATGCTCTTTTACTTCACTTATATTTGTTAGAGCGTGGGCATATCTTTTGTAGAAAGAATTAAACTCTCTTGCTTCACTTATATCTATTTAGAGAGTCAACAAGAATTGGTCGTTCACATGGTTAGTCATAAAATCCTACATAAAACTTGTAGATCACTGAATATGATATGTTTGATTCCTTGCAATAGTTTTGCGATATAAAGATGGTGATATTAGAGTCATGCTAGTGAGTAATTGTGGATTGGTAAGAACACTTGTGTTAAAGTTTGTGATTCCCGTAGCATGCACGTATGGTGAACCGTTATGTAACGAAGTTGGAGCATGAGGTATTTATTGATTGTCTTCCTTATGAGTGGCGGTCGGGGACAAGCGATGGTCTTTTCCTACCAATCTATCCCCCTAGGAGCATGCGCGTAGTACTTTGTTTCGATAGCTAATAGACTTTTGCAATAAGTATGTGAGTTCTTTATGACTAATGTTGAGTCCATGGATTATACGCACTCTCACCCTTCCACCATTACTAGCCTCTTCGGTACCGTGCATTGCCCTTTCTCACCTCGAGAGTTGGTGCAAACTTCATCGGTGCATCCAAACCCCGTGATATGATACGCTCTGTCACACATAAGCCTCCTTATATCTTCCTCAAAACAGCCACCATACCTACCTATCATGGCATTTCCATAGCCATTCCGAGATATATTGCCATGCAACTTCCATCATCATCATATACATGACTTGAGCATTCATTGTCATATTGCTTTGCATGATCGTAAGATAGCTAGCATGATATTTTCATGGCTTGTCCGTTTTTTGATATCTTTGCTACGCTAGATCATTGCACATCCTGGTACACTGCCAGAGGCATTCATATAGAGTCATATTTTGTTCCAGTATCGAGTTGTAATATCGAGTTGTAAGTAAATAAAAGTGTGATGATCATCATTACTAGAGCATTGCCCCAGTGAGGAAAGGATGATGGAGACTATGATTCCCCCACAAGTCGGGATGAGACTCCGGACGAAAAAAATAAAAAAAATAAAAAAAAGAGGCCAAAAAAAAGAGAGAGCCAAAAAAAAAGAGAAAAAAATGAGAGAAAAAGAGAGAAGGGGCAATGCTACTATCCTTTTACCACACTTGTGCTTCAGAGTAGCACCATGTTCTTCATATAGAGAGTCTCTTGAGCTATCACTTTCATATACTAGTGGGAATTTTCATTATAGAACTTGGCTTGTATATTCCGATGATGGGCTTCCTCAAATGCCCGAGGTCTTCATGAGCAAGCAAGTTGGATGCACACCCACTTAGTTTCAGTTTGAGCTTTCATACACTTATAGCTCTAGTGCATCCGTTGCATGGCAATCCCTACTCCTCGCATTGACATCAATTGATGGGCATCTCCATAGCCCGTTGATTAGCCGCGTCGATGTGAGACTTTCTCTTTTTTTGTCTTCTCTACACAACCTCCACCATCATATTCTATTCCACCTATAGTGCTATATCCATGGCTCACGCTCATGTATTGCGTGAAAGTTGAAAAGGCTTGAGAACATTAAAAGTATGAAACAATTGTTTGGCTTGTCATCGGGGTTGTGCATGATGAAATACTTTGTGTGATGAAGATGGAGCATAGCCAGACTATATGATTTTGTAGGGATAACTTTCTTTGGCCATGTTATTTTGAGAAGACATGATTGCTTTATTAGTATGCTTGAAGTATTATTGTCTTTATGTCAAATGATAGACTATTGCTTTGAATCACTCGTGTCTTAATATTCATGCCATGATTAGATTACATGATCAAGATTATGCTAGGTAGCATTCCACATCAAAAAATTATCTTTTTTATCATTTACCTACTCGAGGACGAGCAGGAATTAAGCTTGGGGATGCTGATACGTCTCCGTCGTATCTATAATTTTTGATTGTTTTATGCCAATATTCTACAACTTTCATATACTTTTGGCAACTTTTTATACTATTTTTGGGACTAACATATTGATCCAGTGCCCAGTGCCAGTTCCTGTTTGTTGCATGTTTTTTGTTTCACAGAAAATCTATATCAAACGGAGTCCAAACGCGATAAAAACTTACGGAGATTTTTTTTGGAATATATGTGATTTTTGGGGAAAAAGAATCAACGCGGGACGATGCCCGAGGCGGCGGCAAGGCAGGGGGGCGCGCCCCAGGGGGTAGGGCGCGCCCTGGGCCCTTGTGGCCACCCCGTAAGGCGGTTGGTGCCCTTATTCGGCCGTAAGAAATCTTATATCCGGATAAAAATCGTGTTAAAATTTCAGCCCAATCGGAGTTACGGATCTCCGGGAATTTAAGAAACGGTGAAAGGCCAGAATCTGGGAACGCAGAAACAGAAGGAAACAGAGAGAGAGATCCAATCTCGGAGGGGCTCCCGCCCCTCCGCCGCCATGGAAGCCAAGGACCAGAGGGGAAACCCTTCTCCCATCTAGGGGGAAGGTCAAGGAATAAGAAGAAGAAGGGGGCTCTCTCCCCCTCTCTCCCGGTGGCGCCGGAACGCCGCCGGGGCCATCATCATGACGGCGATCTACACCAACAACTTTGCCGCCGTCATCACCAACTCTCTCCCCCTCTATGCAGTGGTGTAACACCCCTTCTCCCCACTGTAATCTCTACTTAAACATGGTGCTCAACACTATATATTATTTCCCAATGATGTATGGCTATCCTATGATGTTTGAGTAGATCCGTTTTGTCCTATGGGTTAATTGATGATCGTGATTGGTTTGAGTTGCATGTTTTATTATTGGTGCTGTCCTATGGTGCTCTCCATGTAGCGCAAGCGTGAAGGATCCCCACTGTAGGGTGTTGCAATATGTTCATGGTTTGCTTATTGTTTGCGTTGCGTGAGTGATAGAAACACAAACATGGATAAGTGGGTTATGGCATATGGGAATAAAGAGGACTTGATACTTTAATGCTATGGTTGGGTTTTACCTTAATGATCTTTAGTAGTTACGGATGTTTGCTAGAGTTCCAATCATAAGTGCATATGATCCAAGAAGAGAAAGTATGTTAGCTTATGCCTCTCCCTCATATAAAATTGCAATAATGATCACCGGTCTAGTTATCGATTGCCTAGGGACAAATAACTTTCTTGTGACAAAAGCTCTCTACTAAAACTAACTTAGTTGTTTCTTCATATAAACAGCCCCTAGCTTTTATTTACGTGTTCCTTATTATCTTGCAAGCCTATCCTATCACACCTACAAAGTACTTCTAGTTTCATACTTGTTCTAGGTAAAGCAAGCGTAAAGTGTGCGTAGAGTTGTATCGGTGGTCGATAGAACTTGAGGGAATATTTGTTCTACCTTTAGCTCCTCGTTGGGTTCGACACTCTTACTTATTGAGAAAGGCTACAATTGATCCCCTATACTTGTGGGTTATCATTATGACGCCCCCGATTTGATCGTACACTAATCATGCACGCAAATGTGTACGACCAAGATCAGGGACTCACGGGAAGATATCACAACACAACTCTAGACACAAATTAAAGTAATACAAGCTTTATATTACAAGCCAGGGGCCTCAAGGCTCGAATACACAAGCGTCAGCGGAAGCAACAATATCTGAGTACAGACATAAGTTAAACAAGTTTGCCTTAAGAAGGCTAGCACAAAAGCAACACGATCGAAAAGGCAAGGCCTCCTGCCTGGGAGCCTCCTAACTACTCCTGGTCATCGGTGGTCTCCACGTAGTAGTAGGCACCCTCGGGGTAGTAATAGTAGTTGTCGGGGTGGCATCTGGCTCCTGGGATCCGTCATCTGATCGCAGCAATTGGGTATGGGGGAAAGAAGTAGCAAGCAACCGTGAGTACTCATCCAAAGTACTCGCAAGACTTACATCAGAACTATGCTAAGTATGCATCAGTATCAAAGGAATGGGGCTATATCTCTGGACTGAACTGCAGAAATGCCAGAAGAGAAGAGAAAGCCTAGCCTATCAAAGACAAGCATCTTCAAGCATCTTGCAGCATTCAGAAGAGTACATAATAGCATATTATAAAGTAGTAGTAAGTTGTAGCATTAACGCCCAGAGATCCTTTCTCGACTCCCTGCGAGAAAGCAATCCCAGAGCCATCATATCCATTTCACATCTCGGCATCTAGTTCTAGTTGTATAGATTGGGATACAACTCCCAGTCGTCCTATTACCATGGACACGGCTATTCGAATAGATTACTTCCTTGCAGGGGTGCACCACATTCACCAACACGCTCGATCACTCTGGCCGGGCACATTTTCCTGGGTCATGTCCGGCCTCGGAAGATCAACACGTCGCAACCCTACCTAGGCTCAACAGAGAGGCCAGCACGCCGGTCTACATCCTAAGCGCGCAGGGGTCTTGGGCCCATCGCCCTTTGCACTCCTGCATGTTGCGAACGCGGCCGGTGAGCAAACCTAGCCCCCTTATACAAGCACAGGCATTCCAGTCCAACCCGGCGTGCGCCACTCAGTCGCTGACGTCTGAAAAACTTTGGCTGATACTACGACGCTGGTTGCCCATATCTTGTCCCGCGTGGTGATTAGTGCGTATAGGTCAATGACCCACTCAGATCAAATACCCAAATCCATTAGTGTCTTAGGAGCGTGCGGTAATGAGCAGAGACTCACAATCATGTGACCCCGTCGCCCCGTCTCGTGGACTTACGGTAAGGGCCCAAAATGCCCGGCCGTGCCACGCAGAAATCTCGCGGGTACCCTCCAGGTCAACCCGACTACACATCAACTCGCGGGTACCCCTCAGGGCCGACCCGACTTCAACATGGTTCTGTAGTAAAGTGAAAGTTACCATGTGTACAAAACACCAAGGGGGAATCCGAGGAATCACCCTCAATGGAATCCACCTGATGTTCGTCAAGGTGAACTTGGAGGAATCACCCTCGATGGTCCATACTTGAGGGGTTGCACGACAGAGTCGTTATCGGGAGTGGTGAAGGAGGAATCACCCTCGGAGACTGAGACCGATTAGCTACCCTACAGAGTTAACATCAAAAGTGCTATACGAGGTATCACCCTCGGCACTCGATAGTAGCTCTGCAGAGTCGTACAACCAAGGGGGGTGATGTGATGTGTCGGGCTCTGGATGTTGATCACGTTGATCGAGTCATCGGTCATAAAGCGGGGGCACAAGGACAAGGTGAAGGGTCACATATGGATCACTAACCAACCTATACTAAGCAGTTTAGGATAAGCAGGTAAGGTACAAAAGCAGGTTACAAAAGTAGGCTATGCATCAGAATGAATAGGAGCAAACATTACAGTAGCAAAATCTAATGCAAGCATGAGAGAGAATAGAATGGGCGATATAGGAATGATCAAGGGGGGTTTGCTTGCCTGGTTGCTCCGCAGACAGATACAAACCCTCGACGGTGAAGTAATCGATCACCGGATCAACAACTGTTTCGGGGTCTACCGAAAAGAAGTAACGGAAGGGGGAACACAATAAATAACAGAGCAATCAAAGCATCACAAAGCATGAAATGACGATATGCAGTGCTAGGAGTGTTCTAACGTGGTACTACACGTTGCAGACGAAGAGGGAAAACATCCGGAGGGGTTTTCCCGGTGTTTGGCATTTTTCGAACAGATGAAAGAGAGGGGACGGTTCCATGTTCATCGTGATAGAGGCATGTGACAGATGAATGGATTGCATATTCGGATTCGTCTTATTTTTTTGATCGATTTTCATATATAAATTATTTTCATCCAAGTTACCGTTTATTTTATATGATTTTCTAAAGTTTTTAAACATTTTCTGAAATTAAACTAATTCAAAATAGAAGTGAAATGGCTAGGTGCACCCGGTGAAGTGCACCCAGCTATGCACTGAGGGGCCGACTGGTGGGGCCAGTCAACTGCACAGTCAGCAGTTGACTCGTCCACGTTGACCAGTCAAAGGGGCACCGGGGCCCACCTGTCATTGACATAATAACTTATTTATTTATTTTTATTATTTTTTAACTTTAACTTTTCTTTTCTTTTGTTTGTTTTAAAGGGGCTGGCCCCACTAGTAAGTGGCCCAGGCCGGCCACAGGGGGGAACGGCGCGCGCACGCTCGCAGGCAGAGGGCACGGCACGGCCGGCAGCGAGCCACGCGGGGCTCGGCTGGGAGAGGGTGGCGCGGCCGGAGAGGCCAGGGGTCACGGGCGAGCAGACGAGGTTCGGCGGCAAGCAGCAGGGAAGGCAGCGGCAGCAGCTCGATGCAGGGGGGCACGGCGAGCGCCATTCGACGCGGGGCGTGCTGGGGCAGAGGGGTGCACGGGCGTCAGTGGGCGGCAGGGGAGAGGTCGCAGGGCGCGATAGCGAGCAACGGCGGGCAGTAGTACACGACAGCTAGCAGGGGCAGCGGCAGTAGAAGACAGCAGGAGCAGGGAGCAGCAGTAGTTCAGCAGCGCGTACCGCAACTACAGCAGCGAAGCAGCAGCGCAGGGAGCGGGGCGGGGCCAAGTGCAGGTGAGCGCGCGTGGTTGCGGCGGACAGGGGCAGAGTGCGGGACGGAGGGGCAACAGGCGCACACGGGACACGGTCTAGGGCGAGCAGGGGCGCGACTTGAGGTGCGGTGAGCGCGGCTGATACGTCTCCAACGTATCTATAATTTTTTATTGTTCCATGCTATTATATTATCCATATTGGATGTTTTATATGCATTATTATACTATTTTATATCATTTTTGGGGACTAACCTATTAACCTAGTGCCCAGTGCCAGTTGCTGTTTTTTCCTTGTTTTTGTCTTTTACAGAAAATCAATACCAAACGGAGTCCAAACGGAACGAAACTTTTTGAGGATTTTTCTTGGACCAGAAGACAACCACGAAGCTTCAGGAAGAGGCCAAGGAGCCACGAGGTGTCCACAAGCCAGGAGGGCGCGCCCTAGGGGGAGGGCACCCCCAGGGTTTGTGGGCCCCTCGCAGCTCCCCTAACCCTAATCCCAGCTCTATAAATACCCAAATATTCCCCGTATACCAGGGGGCACACCAAAAATACTTTTCCGCCACTGCAAACTTCTGTTCTCGTGAGATCCCATCTTGGGGCCTTTTCTGGCACTCTGCCGGAGGGGGATTCAATCATGGAGGGCCTCTACACCAACCTTGCTGCCCTATCGATGATGTGTGAGTAGTTTACCATAGACATACGGGTCCATAGCTAGTAGCTAGATGGCTTCTTCTCTCTCTTTGATCTTCAATACAATGTTCTCCTCAATGTTCTTGGAGATCTATTCGATGTAATCTTCTTTTGCGGTGCGTTTGTTGAGATCCGATGAATTGTGGATTTATGATCAGATTATCTATGAATATTATTTGAGTCTTTTCTGAACTCTTTTATGCATGATTAAGATAGCTTTGTATTTCTCTCCGATTTATTGATTTGGTTTGGCCAACTAGATTGATCTTTCTTGCAATGGGAGAGGTGCTTTGTGATGGGTTCAATCTTGCGATGTCGTCACCCAGTGATAGAAGGGGTAGCGAGGCAGGTATTTGTATTGTTGCCATTAAGGATAAAAAGATGGGGTTTTTACCATATTGATTGGATCTATCCCTCTACATCATGTCATCTTGCTTAAGGCGTTACTCCATTCTTATTAACTTAATACACTAGATGCATGCTGGATAGAGGTCGATGTGTGGAGTAATAGTAGTAGATGCAGGCAGGAGTCGGTCTACTTGTCACGGACGTGATGCCTATATTCATGATCATTGCCTTACATATCGTCATAACTTTGCGCTTTTCTATTAATTGCTCAACAGTAATTTGTTTACCCACTGTATGTGTTCTTTCAAGAGAGAAGTCTATAGTGAAAACTATGGCCCCCGGGTCTATTTCTCATCATATATTTTCAGATCTATAAAACCAAAAATACAAAAATACCTTGCTGCAATTTATTTACCTTTACTTTATTTTGCCTTTTTATTTATCTTTTATACCTATCTCTATCAGATCTCATCCTTGCAATTAACCGTGAAGGGATTGACAACCCCTTTTTTGCGTTGGGTGCAAGTATTTGTTTGTTTGTGTAGGTGCAATTATTGGGGACTTGTGTGTACCTCCTACTGGATTGATACCTTGGTTCTTAACTGAGGGAAATACGTATCTCTACTTTGCTGCATCACCCTTTCCTCTTCAAGGGAAAAACTTGTTGGTGCAATATCTGCCTACCTTGTGTTTTGGAGATTGTTGACAGAAACAGGTATGGACTGATTTGTTTGCTAGTGCATACAGAGAGAAATAGTCCATACAGAACCGAAGAGAATGCGGTCTCAGGTGTCAAGTTCTAGGAACTTCACCGAAGTATATCTACGTTGCAGAGAAGAACGAGCTATATTTGATGAAGTTATGAAGACGAGTAGTTTGATGTGAAGGAATTATCCCCTCAAACATTTACTACTGAAGCGAAGCATATGTTTCGGTATGGTCATCCGAAGGAATTGACTGCAGCGAATGGAAGTCGAAGACAAAGTGAAGACGTAGTATTCATTTTGTTCTTCTTCTTTCACTTATTTGAGTCATAGGGCCTCCGTACTGTTAAGAGGGGTATAGGTTCTTGCTACTTCTTGAGCTTGCGTTGGTTTTTCCCTTGAAGAGGAAAGGGTGATGCAGCAAAGTAGAGATAAGTATTTCCCTCAGTTTGAGAACCAAGGCATCAATCCAGTAGGAGACAACGCACAAATCACCTAGCACCTGCACAAACAATCAAACAACTTGCACCCAACGCGATAAAGGGGTTGTCAATCCCTTCGCGGTTACTTGCAAAAGTGAGATCTGATAGAGATAGATAAAAGGTAAAGTAAATATTTTTGGTATTTTGGGTTTATAGATCGGAAAGTAAAAGATTGCAAAATAGTAGATCGGAAACTTATATGCTGGAAAATAGACCCGGGGGCCATAGGTTTCACTAGAGGCTTCTCTCAAGATAGCAAATAATACGGTGGGTGAACAAATTACTGCCGAGCAATTGATAGAAAAGCGCAAAGTTATGACGATATCTAAGGCAATGATCATGAATATAGGCATCACATCCATGTCAAGTAGACCAAAATGATTCTGCATCTACTACTATTACTCCACACATCGACCGACTCCTGCCTGCATCTAGAGTATTAAGTTCTTGAAGAACAGAGTAACGCATTAAGTAAGATGACATGATGTAGAGGAATAAACTCAAGCAATATGACGTAAACCCCATCTTTTTATCCTCGATGGCAACAATACAATACGTGCCTTGCTGCCCCTACTGTCACTGGGAAAGGACACCGCAAGATTGAACCCAAAGCTAAGCACTTCTCCCATTGCAAGAAAAACCAATCTAGTTGTCAAACTAAACCGATAGTTCGAAGAGAATTACAAAGATATCAAATCATGCATATAAGAATTCAGAGGAGATTCAAATAATATTCATAGATAAGCTGATCATAAATCCACAATTCATCGGATCTCGGCAAACACACCGCAAAAAAGTATTACATCGAATAGATCTCCAAGAACATCGAGGAGAACATGGTATTGAGAATCAAAGAGAGAGAAGAAGCCATCTAGCTACTAGCTATGGACCCATAGGTCTGTGGTAAACTACTCACGCTTCATTGGAAGGGCAATAGAGTTGATGTAGATGCCCTCCGTGATCGAATACCCCTCCGGCAGGGTGCCGGAAAAGGTTGTACGCGGTGTCTAAAATCATCATTCTTATACGGTGGGTCACGCCACCAACCCAAGTTGAAAATCTTCAAATTTGAGTTTTTCTTCATTTTTGAAAATTCTTCAATTTTCAAATTCCTCAACTTTGCAAAGTCTTCAACTTTTCGACTGGTGTTCTTCATTGACTATCTATATATATATATATTTGAGTTTTCATGTCCTCAACAACATTCACTTATTGCTATTTCTTCAAGTTGTTTTTCTTCTAAGTGAATGTGATCGGACCCGTTCCCCCTCTATGCTAAACTCAACCGAGTCTGTTCACAAATTCTTCATGTTCGTTCTATTTGAAACTTGTTCAAAGTCTTCACTGTGTCCTTGGCAGCTGAAGAATTTGCGAACGAAACGCTAAAATTTTCATATCTGAATTTTCGGTTGTTGCCGCTCAAACCATTCCGCTTCCCACGATGGATTAAACAACTCACCCACGATTCCCCATGATCTCCACCTCTCTGTACGTGGGTGACACATGTCATTAGAATAGTAAGGGTCAGGGGCATGTTCGTCCAAAATCTTCGGATGAGCAGTTTTTCACCACGGCTATAAATACCCCTTCCCTTATTCAGACCTCATTTACTCTGCTCGACCTCAACTCCCTTCGCTCGAGCTCTCAGACCTAGCGCCGCCACTACACTCCATCGTCGCCGGTGAGGAATAGCTTCACTGCCTCGACCTCATCGCCGTCGTACTCGCGCCGACCACGGAAATCTTCACTCCACCGTTGTCATAGATGTCTCCCGCCGCCAAGTTAGGGTGTGGGAGATCTGAATGGACGAACTTTTCCATCTCCACTCCCATTTCGTCGTGTTCTTCGTCAAGGGTAATTAAAATCTGATTTTACTGCCCTACTTTGATTCTTATGATTTCCACAAAATCCTCAAAAGGTGTTTATTCTTCAACTTCCCACTCCTTAAACACCTGAATGATTATGTTCCTTGATTTGTTTCTCTAAGCTATGTTTTTTCCTCAAGATTCCTCAATTGTGTGGATTTCCAAATCTATACAACTCTGGAACCTAAGTCAAGAACGCTTAGTGAAATTCCTCAAGACACCTATGGTCAAATTCCTTAAACTTGATACTTTTGAAAAAATTCTGAGAATGCATATGACATCTCCAAATTGTTCGCACCTATACTCTGTTCACAGGTACCAATGTCTGCTGCTGAATCACTAGGTTCTCATCAACTTAACTCATTTGCAGCGTTCCTCGAAGAAAATTTGCACACTTTCTCAGAAACATCCAAAGTTCAAAATCCTCAAGTGAGGAAAATGGCAGATGGGAAGAGACCTCAGAAGGGAGGCAAGAGGCCTGAGACAAACATAGCGTTTGAAATCCCTGAAGACATCTATGATAAATACTGCACACCTGATGAAGAAATTCATGGAAAGGAAAACAAGAATCAGCGCAAAGTGCGCATACAGAGAATTGAGAGGAGATGGGCAAAGGAATGGAGGGAATATCGCTATGTTACTCCAAAGTACATGAAGAAATTTGCCGTAAACCCTCCATGTCCAAGACCTCCTTTGGCTGCTGGCCAAGTAGCTGATCCCACTAGCATCAGGCGCGGTGAGGACTTTCCAAAAGAATGGGCTAAGCGCCAAGCAAAGCTTCGGAAAACTGCCGCAGAAGCAGTGAGGAAATTCAATGAGGATTCATGCTGCTGTTGCTGAGGCCTCTGCTAGTATAAAAGCGCCAAAGAAGGCCATGCCGAAGAAGCCTGCTGTGAAGAAATCTTCAAGCTCAATGCCCTCACGACCCAGTTCTTTAACGGCAAAGCCCTCAGGGCAAATTCCTTGAGCAACTTCTTCAAGGGCAGTGCCAATTCCCTCAGTTGCATCAAAATCTTCAGCTGCTACCACAAAGTCCTCAACACCTGTGCATCTTGCAATGTGTCAATGGACTACATGCTTTTCTATTGCCTCAGGGGCTTCTGCATCTTCCTCAGCTCCACCACAATCTTCAAGTGGTCCAACTTTGCTGAAGGTCAAGACCACTGCTGGACGTGGATCAAGGCCAAGTCCTCACAAGAAGCAAGTGGCTTTCCATGTTCCGTCTGATGACGATGATGAAGCTGATGATGAAGAATTGACTGAAATCATCAAGGATAGACTGGAAAGGGCTGCAAGAGTCAAAGGCAGCTCTATGCCTCTTATGCTGGATCCGAAGAAGATCCTCGATTTTATTGATATATGGCACAAAGATCCCAACACTCCACTGCCTGACTTTAACCTCACTCCTGGTCAAAGCCATATGCTGATCGCCCTCATAGGTGAGGAAAAATGGAAGTTTCAGAAGGCAAGGCAAGTGAAGAAGGCCCAGTACAAGAAGGAGCGTTTCCTGAGGAACAATGTTCTTACACTGGCTCCTGAAGAACTTGTGACTGTTCAGAGGGAGATCAGAGATCTCAGTGATGAATTTGACAGATATCATGCAGATTGGCTCGGTGCCAAAGTCAGATTTGTCAAGATTGCCAAGAATCTGAAGGCAGACGTTGCAGCATCATCGCAACAAATTCCTCAGGCTGAAGCATCCGCTCAGCAAACTGAAGAAAATGAAAGCGCAGCTGATGAAGATCAGGCTGCTGAAGAAGCTACCAGGGCTGCTAAAGAAATTCCAACTCCTAAAGAACAAGCCAGGGCAACCACCAATGTTGCGCCTGAAGAACAACTCAGGCCAGCTAAAGAATCTGCTATGCCTGAAGAAACTGAAAATACCAGGGCGACTGCATCAGTCGTGCCTGAAGAAAATGCACCAACTTCATCTGCTCCTACTGCAAAATCTTCAAAGGTGAAGAAAACCACTCTTCCTTCTGCATCAGAAGTGAAGAAAACGAAGGCTGCAGAGAAGGAAGCCGCAAGGAAGAGGAAAGCATCAACCTCTACAGAGTCCTCAACTCCCAAGAAAGTGAGGACTTTGACGAGCTCTTTCACAGATCCAATTGATGCTGTTCCAATTTCAATGGTACCATCAAAGGAACTTGTCCCATTTGGTGAAGAGTACGTCATTCCAGATGACACTAATGAAGAGAATCCTTCTGCTGCTTCCTCAGAGCAGTTGGATGAAGAAATCAATGTGGATGATGTTGTCTCCACACCACTGGTATCATCGCCTGTGCCTTAGTTCACAGCTGAAGAGGCGGGCGTTGAAGAAATTGAAGAAGACGTAGATATTGGCTCAACTACTCCCGTGCTGAATGATGACTATTGGGAAAATCTTCACCCCAATTCCCCAATTGCCACACCTCTGCATCAAATTCCTCAGTCCCCTATGCAGACTGAAGAAATACTAACAGGGTGTGAAGGATATCAAGCTTCACTCCATTCCATCCCTGAAGAAATTCCAGCTACAACAGCTGAAGAAATGGAGAACCAGAATGCTGCTAATGAGACTGCCACTGAAATTCCTCAGTCTGCTGCACCTGAAGCTATGACTCAAGAGGTTGTGAGGTCGTCTACTGCAAATCTTCAGCCCAAGCCACAAAATCCTCATGCAAAGAGGCCAAAATTCAAGGCTGATGATTTCTTCGCTGAGCATCATTTCTTCACTGATCTAAATCCATATGACTCAGCAAGACTTCGGCGCAAGAGGTTTTGGACTACAAGCCAGATGAATTTCTATGCATCGCTTCTCTTTGATAAGGACAAGGTATTTCAGCACCGTCAAATTCCTCATGTGGATATGGAGTCCATTCCTTGCTTCTAACCTGTCTTGAATGTTCTTCACGAAGCTGGGCTCCTAAATTTCTGTGCTGATATCTGTGATTGGAATGAAGAGCTAATTCTTCAATTCTATGCTACTCTGCACCTCACTGGAAATGTGGCTGATGTGAACTCATGGGTGCTTGAATGGATGACTGAGAACACTCACTATAAAGCTCCGGCCTCTGAATTGCTTCATGCCGTTCCAGTCAGTCCTCCTGCTGAAGGCGCAAGGCTGATCTATGAAGAATCTGAACTTCCAAAGCATCTGGTGCAAGTGCTCATGAAGCCTTTGCGGCCTCGCCAAGCTCCTAGAACCACCTTCCTAGTGAAGGATTTGCTCTATGTGCCAAGAACCATCTATCGCATCCTTACCAAAACCCTCAGTCCAAACAAAGGCCACAACTCTGAAGAAGAAGAAGTTATTGGCATCATGAAGAATCGGCTATTCAACATCATACATGGGATTCCCATTAACTATCATGATTTCTTCATGAGGACTTTGGCTAATGTTGCACTGTCACCGTTTGAGTTGAAGCCCTATGCTCCTTGGATTATGAAATTCATCAGAACCAGGTCTTCAATTCACTACAAGGCAGATTTTCAGAATCACCTCAGCTTTCTGCCTCCCATTGAAGTCCTCAAAAGGACTATTTCTTCAGTTGATGAAAAAGGCAAAGCTGCTGTTATTGATGAAGGCACTCATCCATTGGATGGTCAGTTTCGCAAGGCTGCATCGTATTCCACCAATGATGACTCTGCTACTCAAGATTTTGCTAGAGCCCACGAGCAAAATCCTCAAGCCACTGCCCCACGAGTGATGACTGATCATGAGCTTCTTCTAAGTCTTCATTAGAAGGTCGATCGCAATCACAAGAGGGTCAAGCAACAATTTGGCACAATTCTTCAGAACATGACTGTCACGCAAAACACTGTGAAGAAGAATCACTATTATGCGCATGAAGTCTTCGATCGCACTTGGGCTATTCTGTCTCATCTCTACAGTGACAAAGACCTCAAGAAGATGGATTTTCAGCAGAACTTTGACTGGGCTCAACCTCCCTCGAAGAAATTCAAGAAGGTCAAAGTTCCTCAGCTAGTCACAAGTTCATATTCTTCATCACGTGAGACGGATGAAGCTGATGACCTCGACGACACTGCGGCAGGCCCTACTTCAACAAACGACCCCAACAATGCTGGCGCTCCTCCATCGATATCATGATGATATTCTTCAGGGGCGTTAGTCCTCATTTTTCGTCCCTTTTGGTCATTCGATGATAAAGGGGGAGAAATTTGAGTTAGTCTTCAAGCGGGTCTTTTATATGGGCTGTTTTTTCGTTAAGTTATAACTCTCGCTCTTCTGAAGTGTTTGTTGATTGAGTTGTAAACTTAAGTCCGATGGTGGTTTGATACTTTTGAACTGCTTTCTGCATGCTTATTTCCTCAAGTACCTTAATGCACGCATGCTGAATTTCGTCAGACACCATTTTCCATCATGCATTTCAAATTCTTCATATTATATGTTAAATGCGTGTATGAATTACAAGATATAGGGGGAGATCTCCATGATTTTACTCTACAATGTGCATTTGCAATCCAAAGCAAATTCCTCAATATGCACATCTTCAGGGGGAGTTCTTCTATATCTTGCAATCAATTCCTCAATATCAGTATTTACACTTCATATGTTTATCCCCATTCAAAACTTAACCTATTTGTCATCAATCACCAAAAAGGGGGAGATTGTAAGTGCATCTAGTGCCCCTTAGTGATTTTGGTGTATTGAAGACTTACAGGTTAAGGGACTAATGTGTTTGTGAGTGTACACAGGTTCTATAAGTCTCTGAGGATTTTGATATTTACAAAGAAAGTCGACCCCTAAAAATGAATGTCTTCATTAGAAGACTTTGGTTTTCCTCAAGACTTTGAAAATGAGGAAATTGGTGTGACCTTGAAGACTTTGATATTGATGCGAGGATTATGAAGCGTGAAGACTTTTGTTTTCATAGTTTCATTTTCTCTTTCTTGAGTCATAGGAAACACCGTACTGTTAAAGGGGGTCGAGGTAGTACTAAGGAAAAATTTCCAAGTGATGCTCATCTCAAAGCCTACACATACCCAATCCTTTTGAGTGAAGCCATTGGAAATCTCATACAGTTCAGTCAATTTCTTCAGTGACAGAGACGAAGATCTTCGGTTCTCTGAGGAGTTTGTTCTGACTGAGGAGTTAAGAATTCGCCAGTGCGGATTGCCTACAAGTGAGGAACATGATAGCCTTGAGGAATTTGAGAGCTCAAATTTTCGACTGTTGCTGTGCTACGCGCCGGCTGTCCCAAATATCTTATCTACCTAACGGTCATATCATTGAATGGTATTTATGTCTTATCATGCCGGGCTGCTCCTCGGCTATAAATAGCCGCCCCTCTCAACCACTAGCTGGTTGGCTGCTCCGAGAGATAGATTGACACTTTTCATTGAGAGCATCCCATCCTCCGAGGACTTTGAGAGAAAATCATCAGTGAGGAAAAACCCAAACCCAACACCTAAAACCCAAAGTGATTGAGATTCAGTGAAGAGATTGTTCCTGTGTGGAACTGACACTTGTTACCTTTGAAGACTGTGCATCTTCCAGACGGTTAGGCGTCATGGTCTAGAGCATCCAAGAGGAATTGTGGATCGCCGAGTGACCAAGTCTGTGAAGGTTTGGAAGTCACCTGTGAAGACTTACCATGAGTGATTGGGTGAGGTCTGTGTGACCTTGGTTCAAGGAGAATACAGTAAGGACTGTGTGTCCTGGGACTGTGTGTCCTTTGGTTTAAATACCAAGCTACTCCAATTTGATGTACAACTGTCACAACAATTAGAACTGGTCTACCAAATCATTGTCTTCACCGAGCTACTGTATCTATTTCCTCAACCCTTTCATTTCCTCGCTCATGTGTTGATGAAATTGATCATTACTGTTTGAAGACTTTGGCTGGAGACTTTCTCAATTTCCTCAATCCTATTTCTTCAGTCATCTTGTCTTCTGCCTGCTTATCCTGTTTACACGCTACGTGTGCTCTGTGTATGTTTCATTTCATCATGATGACCATGCTACTGTCTTGTTATGCATGCACCTGAGTACTTATTCCGCTGCTTGTAGTTCTTCACTTAGCAAATTCCTCAAGTAGTATTTCCCAGTGACGAATTTGTAAAAATCGCCTATTCACCCCCCCTCTAGTCGATATAACGCACTTTCATGAACGCGGAGGTGCCGTACGTACGGTACTTGATCTGGACGGATCGTGAAGGTGTACGACTACATCACCCGCGTTGATAAATGCTTCCGCTTAGCGATCTACAAGGTTATGTAGATGCTCTCCCCTTCTCATAGCTATGCATCTCCATGGATAGATCTTGCATGTGCATAGAAATTTTTTGTTTTCCATGCAACGTTCCCCAACAGTGGCATCAAGAGCCAGGTCTATGCGTAGATGATATGCATGAGTAGAACACAAAGGAGTTGTGGGCGGTGATGTTCATACTGCTTACCACCAACGTCTTATTTTGATTCGACGGTATTGTGGGATGAAGCGGCCCAGACCAACCTTACATGTCCACGTACATGAGACCGGTTCCACCGACTGACATGCAACTTGTTTTGCATAAAGGTGGCTGGCGGGTGTCTGTTTCTTCTACTTTAGTTGAATCGAATTTGACTACGGCCGATCCTTGCAGAAGGTTAAAACAGCAAACTTGATAATTACCATTGTGGTTTTGCGTAGGTAAGAACGATTCTTGCTAGTTGCCCGTAGCAGCCACATAAAACTTGCAACAACAAAGTAGAGGACGTCTAACTTGTTTTTGCAGGGCATGTTGTGATGTGATATGGTCAAGATATGATCTGATATATGTTGATGTATGTCACATCCCTAGCTTCTGGTACTGCCTAGTGTTTGCATCTTGCTTGCATCATGTTTAACTTTCATGGAAATTTGAAATGGGGATGTTCAAACCCTAGCATCAAAAGGAATTCAAATAGGTTCAACTAAAATCTTTTTCAATGATTTCAAAAGGCCCTTTAAAAATGTTCATCATTTCTGGATCAAGGTGGAAGCATCTACCAAAAATGGTTCACATTTTTTCAGGACATATTTGGACTTTGAATTAATTCAAAGGTATTTGAATTGGAGCTATTTAAATGCTATATATATTTTAGATGCTCCAAAAATGTTGGAAATTGTTAAGGGTCACTGGAATAATTCAGAAAGCACCCATAATTATTTCTAGGATTTTATGAAATGGTGTAGTATTTTCTTATAAACCAAACAAATAAAGAAAAATAGAATAACAGAAACAAAATAGGAAAGTACCTAGCTGGGCAAACTTACCTGGTGCTCACCTGCGGCCCAGCAAGACGGCCCAGTCCACTGGCCCCTGCCAGTCGTCCCCTTCCTCGCGCCAGGAGGACAGGGGCACGCGCTCGACGCGCGCGACCACGCGCCCGGCCACCTCCAGGCAGCCTGCCTGTGCCTCGACGGCCTGGACGTCGACACGCACCTCCCTGCCTCTCTCTCTCTCACTCTCCCTCACTCTCACCCCCTTCCCTGGATCTCTCTCTCTCGCGCCCGAGCGCTGCCGTCGCCGCCGCTCGCTGCCCGCGCAGCCACAGCTACCGCCTCGTCTACCCATCCCGTCCTCGGGCTTCGTATCCACGCGCCTAAGCTCTCCGCCGAGCCACGCTTCACCGGACGCGCTGCAATGCCAACTACACCGTCGTCCTCGTCCTCTGCATCCGACCACCGTCGTCGTCGATTCGCCATACCAGGACGTCCCCGAGCAGTCTGAGAATCTCTACGAGTTCTCTGTGAGCCCCGCATCGTTCTCCCCTTTCTCCCCAGACCGCGCACGCCCTTTGGCCATCGGGCCACCCTGGCCGAAGTTCCACGCCGCCGGCCATGTCGCCGCCGTTGCCAGTCGCTGAGGCTCATGTCTGAGTTCGCACACGTGCTCGGGACGCTTCCAGGAAGCCAACGCACACCCCGACTTGACCCACGGTGCCCCACAGCGCCGTTGCCGTCAATCCCAAGCTTTGGCCCCACCAAGCTGAGCTCGCTGGTGCTGCTCCAGGCCACCTCTCGACCCCTGGATGGGTCCAGTGGATGCGGGCGACCACGGGTTGGCTTCTGGCACCCCCGGTTTGCCTATTCGCCGCTTGGATGGTCGCCGGAGCCGACGTCCCGAGCGTCGCCGCCGTGCCTGTGTGTCGTCGGCGATAAGCTGATGACATGGCACGGTCATTAGGCGTTAATCACCATTTAGTTAACCCCCTAGAGTCACTGACGGTGGGCCCCTACCCTTCTAATTACTTTAGTTAGGGTTTAACTAAACACTATCAGTCACCGTGTCACTGATGTGTGGACCCCACACATCAGGTTTGACCATGGTCAACCCAGTTGACCTGCTGACGTAATGATGACGCAGGGCTGACGCAATAAGACTTTTTGGATTATTTCTATTTTAGAAATTATTGGAAAATTTCAGAAAATAGCCTAAACTTCAAAAAATCATAGAAATTCAACCGTAGCTTAGATTGAAATAATCTGTGTATGAAAATTATCAGAAAAATCCAATCTATCCATTGGTACTGTTCTCATGCATGTTAAAGCAAGTTAAACCTGCTGGTCAGGTCAAATCAATTAAATGGCATTTGAATAATCACATATGGAGTTTGAATTTGAATCTTTGGTTCAAACCAACTTCATTTAATCTGGTTGCTAGTTGCATTAGCTCAATCAACATCATATTGCGATGTCATGATCATGCATCATATTGTTGCATTGCATTGATTGTGTTCCCTCTTGTTTGCCGGTGTTTGTCCCCTCTCAGTAGATGTTGTTCCGACGATGAGTTCGATGACACCGATGAAGAGCTATATCATCTTCAGAAGTGCCAGGCAAGCAAAACCCCTTGATCACTCTGATACAATCCCAGTCTCTCGCTCCTGCTCTCTTTTACTGCATTAGGACAACAACGATTCAACTGTTGCATGCTGCGGTAGTTGAACCCCTTTCCTCTGCATGACCTGTCTTTGCCACAGTAAATAGTTGAAACCCACTAGCATGAGTAGGAGTTGTTTGAGCCATGATGCGCCTACTCAGTTACGCCTGCTATGCTTAGAGTTGTGTCAGGTCTGATTCATCTGGGATGGATTGGAATGGTGTGAACATGTCCTACCGTTGAGAGCTAAGTGTGTGAACATGATTTGGTAAAGGTAGCCATGAGAGGCCATGTAGGAGTACATGGTGGGTTGTCTCGTTGAAACCGTCCTCAGGAACTGAGTTTTGTGTTTGTGATCCAAGATAGTTACTACCACACATTGGGCTCCGGGCACTCCAAGCTCTCTCGACTTATTAATTGCCTTGATCTCTGTTCAGGAGTTGCAACTAGTTTCTGGTGTTTGTAGGTTGTGTTAGTAGTCTACCATGTGGCACCCGGCCAGGTGGGCTTGGGACAGACTAGGCACAGTGGCACGGTGTACCAAGTGGCACCCGGATGGTGGGCTTGGGAACCCTGCTCACATCGTTTGGGGCCGTGATGGAAACTTCGGCCAGACTTCCTTTGCGGGTTCAGCCTCGGATAGGCGATAAACCTGGACTAGAGTCTCGTGTGGTTAGTCAGGTCGTGGCCGACACCCTCGCCAGGCTTCCGCTTGAAGGTTGCCGAGATACATGACGTGTACATGCCGGTAAGTGGCGAGAGCGTGTGTGAACAAGTACACCCCTGCAGGGTTAATATGATCTATTCGAATAGCCGCGCCCGCGGATATGGACTACTTGGAACGCTTACATTGTTCATAGACAAGTGAAAGTGGATACTCTAAAATGCGCAAGATAAGCGTGAGTGCTATGGATGGCCCTCTCGTAGGGAGACGGGAGCGGATCCATAGTGGTGTATTGATATGGTGAATATGTGGACTCGTGTGCGCCACCTCAAAAGAGTAACCAGCAGTCGTAGTACAGGATAGCCACTGAGTCAAAGCTGGCTTGCTGCAGTCAAACTCCACCACCCCTTTGTTGATACTGATGCATATGTAGCTAGTTCTGATGTAAGTCTTGCTGGGTACATTTGTACTCATGTTTGCTTAATTTATGTTTTGCAGAGGAGACTTCAGTCTCACTAGTAGTTTCGCGTGGACTTCGACATTTAGCTTGTTACCTCAGCTACGATCTTGTACCCTTGGGAGGGTCTTGTAGATAGTCAGGCTTCTCAGCCTTTTTCATTTGTAGTTGTCTGTACTCAGACATGTTATGCTTTCGTTGCTTGTATGCTCTGTATGTTGGGTCATGTGACCCCTGTTTGTAATAAATGCTATGTGGCTCTTCTGGGCCTTTATCTATACAAGTTGTTGAGTTATGTTGTGATGCCATGTTGTACATCACATACTTGCATGTTATGCTTACGTGTAACGTGTATTGCTATGTGTGGGATCCGACACCTAGTTGTTTATTCTTGGTAGCCTCTCTTATGGGGAAATCTCTCCTAGTGCTTCCACTGAGCCATGGTAGCTTGCTATTGCTCCGGAACACATGGGATGATCGACATGTGTCCTTCTTTGCTCCTGTGTCTGTCCCTACGGGGAAATGTCACGCGGTGCTTACCGGAGTCCTGCTAGCTTGCTACAGCCCGGTTTCACTCGCTGCTGACCGACACATGCATTGCTGGGTCATGTATGCCTGTCCCTGTAAGTTTGTGCCACCTTGGGTTTATGACTAGTCATGTCGGCCCAGGTTCTCTGTCATATGGATGCTAGCGACACTATCATATACGTGAGCCAAAAGGCACAAACAGGTCCCGGGCCAGGTGAGGTGGCACCCGTGGGGATACCATGCGTGAGGCCGCAAAGTGATATGATGTGTTACATGCTAGATCGGTGTGACTTAGGATCGGGGTCCCGACAATGTATGAGATGATCATGTTTTGTAATAAGTTTACGACTTGCATGTCGATGAGTATGACAACCGGCAGGAGCCTTAGGGTTGTCCTTAATTATTGTATGACCTGCGTGTCAATCACTAAGCGCCATGTAATTGCTTTACTTTATCGCTATACGTTAGCAATAGTTGTAGAAGCAATAGTTGGCGAGACGACCCCAACGCTACGATGGAGATCAAGGTGTCGTGCCGGTGATGATGGAGATCATGCCGATGCTTTGGAGATGGAGATCAAAAGCACAAGATGATGATGGCCATATCATGTCACATATTTTTGATTGCATGTGATGTTTATCCTTTATGCATCTTATTTTGCTTAGAGCGACGGTAGCATTATAAGATGATCCCTTCACTTAATTTCAAGATAAAAGTGTTCCCCCTGAGTATGCACCGTTACCAAAGTTCGTCGTTTCGAAGCACCTCGTGATGATCGGGTGTGATAGACTCTACGTTCACATACAACGGGTGTAAGACAGTTTTGCACATGAAGAATACTTGGGTTAAACTTGACGAGCCTAGCATGTACATACATGGTCTCGGAACACTAGAGACCGAAAGGTCGAACATGAGTCATATAGTAGATATGATCAACATAGAGATGTTCACCATTGATGACTACCCCATCTCACGTGATGATCGGACATGGGTTAGTTGATTTGGATCATGTATCACTTAGATAACTTGAGGGATGTTAATTTAAGTGGGAGTTCATTAGTAATTTGATTAATTGAACTTAATTTATCATGAACTTAGTCTTAATAGTTTTTGCATATCTATGTTGTAGATCAATGGCCCGTGCTACCGTTCCCCTGAATTTTAATGCGCTCCTAGAGAAAGCTAAGTTGAAAGATGATGGTAGCAACTACACGAACTGGGTCCGTAACTTGAGGATTATCCTCATTGCTACATAGAATAATTATGTCCTTGATGCACCGCTAGGTGACAGACATGCTGCAGGAGCTACTGCAGATGTTATGAATGTCTGGCAGACTCGATCTGATGACTACTGAATAGTTCAGTGTGCCATGCTTTACGGCTTAGAACCGAGACTTCAAAGACGTTTTGAACGTCACGGAGCATATCAGATGTTCCAAGAGCTGAAGTTGATATTTCAAGCTAATGTCCGGGTTGAGAGATATGAAGTCTCCAGCAAGTTCTATAGCTGTAAGATGGAGGAGAATAGTTCTGTCAGTGAACACATACTGAAAATGTCTGGGTATCATAACCACTTGACTCAGCTGGGAATTGATCTTCCAGTTGAGAGTGTTATCGACAGAGTTCTTCAGTCACTGCCACCAAGCTACACAGGCTTCATGATGAACTATAATATGCAAGGGATGACGAAAATGATTCCCGAGCTCTTTGCAATGCTTAAGGCCGCGGAGGTAGAAATCAAGAAGGAGCATCAAGTGTTGATGGTTAACAAGACCACTAGTTTCAAGAAAAAGGGCAAGGGAAAGAAAGGGAACTTCAAGAAGAATGGCAAGCAAGTTACCGCTCCTATGAAGAAGCCCAAAGATGGACCGAAGCCTGAAACTGAGTGCTTCTACTGCAAAGGGAATGGTCATTGGAAGCGGAACTGCCCCAAATACTTGGCAGATAAGAAGGATGGCAAAATGAACAAAGGTATATTTGATATACAGATTATTGATGTGTACCTTACTAATGCTCGTAGTAGCGCGTTAGTATTTGATACTGGTTCGGTTGCTCATATTTGTAACTCGAAACAGGAGCTGCGGAATAAACGAAGATTGGCTAAGGACGAGGTGACGATGCGCGTCGGGAATGGTTCCAAGGTCGATGTGATCGCCGTCGGCACGCTACCTCTACATCTACCTTCGGGATTAGTTTTAGACCTCAATAATTGTTATTTGGTGCCAGCGTTGAGCATGAACATTATATCTGGATCTTGTTTAATGTGAGACGGTTATTCATTTAAATCGGAGAATAATGGTTGTTCTATTTATGTGAGTAATATCTTTTATGGTCACGCACCTTTGATGAATGGTCTATTCTTGTTGAATCTCGATCGTAGTGATACACATATTCATAATATTGATGCCAAAAGATGCAAAGTTGATAATGATAGTGCAACATACTTGTGGCACTGCCGTTTAGGTCATATTGGTGTAAAGCGCATGAAGAAACTCCATGCGGATGGACTTTTGGAATTACTTGATTATGAATCATTTCATACTTGTGAACCATGCCTCATGGGCAACATGACTAAAACTCCGTTCTCCGGAACAATGGAGCGAGCTAATGACTTATTGGAAATAATACATACCGATGTATGCGGTCCGATGAGTGTTGAAGCACGCGGCGGGTATCGTTATTTTCTGACCTTCACAGATGATTTGAGTAGGTATGGATATATCTACTTGATGAAACACAAGTCTGAAACATTTGAAAAGTTCAAGGAATTTTAGAGTGAAGTGGAGAATCATCGCAACAAGAAAATAAAGTTTCTACGATCTGATCGCGGAGGCGAATATTTGAGTTATGAGTTTGGCCTTCATTTAAAACAATGTGGAATTGTTTCACAACTCACGCCACCTGGAACACCACAGCGTAATGGTGTGTCCGAATGTCGTAACCGTACTTTATTAGATATGGTGCGTTCTATGATGTCTCTTACCAATTTACCACTATCATTTTGGGGTTATGTATTAGAGACAGCCGCATTCATGTTAAATAGGGCACCATCTAAATCCGTTGAGACGACACCGTATGAACTGTGGTTTGGCTAGAAACCTAAGTTGTCGGTTCTTAAAGTTTGGGGATGGGACACTTATGTCAAAAGGCTTCAGCTTGATAAGCTTGAACCCAAATCAGAGAAGTGCATCTTCATAGGATACCCTAAGGAAACTATTGGGCACACCTTCTACCACAGATCCGAAGGCAAGATCTTCATTGCCAAGAATGGATCCTTTCTAGAGAAGGAGTTTCTATCGAAAGAAGTGAGTGAGAGGAAAGTAGAACTTGATGAGGTAATTGTACCTTCCCTCGAATTGGAAAGTAGCACATCAAAGAAAACCGTTCCTGTGGTGCCTACACCAACTAGAGAGGAAGATAATGATGATGATCATGAAACTTCGGATCAAGTTACTACTGGACCTCGTAGGTCCACCAGAACACGTTCCGCACCAGAGTGGTACGGTAGTCCAATCCTGGAAGTCATGTTATTAGACCATGGCGAACCTACGAACTATGAAGAAGCTACGATGAGCCCAGATTCCGATAAATGGCTTGAGGCCATGAAATCTAAGATAGGATCCATGTATGCGAACAAAGTATGGACTTTGGTGGACTTGCCCGATGATCGGCAAGCCATTGAGAATAAATGGATCTTCAAGAAGAAGACGGACGCTGATGGTAATGTCACTATCTACAAAGTTCGACTTGTCGCAAAAGGTTTTCGACAAGTTCAAGGGGTTGACTACGATGAGACTTTATCACCTGTAGTGATGCTTAAGTCTGTCCGAATCATGTTAGCAATTGTTGCATTTTATAATTATGAAATCTAGCAAATGGACGTCAAAACTGCATTCCTTAATGGATTTCTTAAAGAAGAGTTGTATATGATGCAACCCGAAGGTTTTGTCGATCCTAAAGGTGCTAACAAAGTGTGCAAGCTCCAGCGATCCATCTATGGACTGGTGCAAGCATCTCGGAGTTGGAATATACGCTTTGATGAGGTGATCAAAGCATATGGTTTTATACAGACTTACGGTGAAGCCTGTATTTACCAGAAAGTGAGTGGGAGCTCTGTAGCATTTCTGATATTATATGTGGATGACATATTGCTGATTGGAAATGATATAGAATTTCTCGATAGCACAAAAGGATACTTGAATAAGATTTTTTCAATGAAAGACCTCGATGAAGCTGCTTATATATTGGGCATCAAGATATATAGGGATAGATCAAGACGCTTAATAGGACTTTCACAAAGCACATACCTTGACAAAGTTTTGAAGAAGTTCAAAATGGATCAGTCAAAGAAAGGGTTCTTGCCTGTGTTGCAAGGTGTGAAATTGAGTCAGACTTAAAGTCCGACCACGACAAAAGATAGAGAGAAAATGAAAGTCATTCCCTATGCCTCAACCATAGGTTCTATCATGTATGCTATGTTGTGTACCAGACCTGATGTGTGCCTTGCCATAAGTTTGGCAGGGAGGTACCAAAGTAATTCAGGAGTGGATCACTGGACAGCGGTCAAGAACATCCTAAAATACCAGAAAAGGACCAAGGATATGTTTCTCGTTTATGGAGGTGACGAAGAGGTCATCGTAAATGGTTACGTCGACGCTAGCTTCGACACTGATCCGGATGACTCTATGTCACAAACCGGATACATATTTATATTAAATGGTGGAGCTGTCAATTGGTGCAGTTCCAAGCAGAGCGTCATGGCGTGATCTACGTGTGAGGCGGAGTACATAGCTGCTTCAGAAGTAGCACATGAACGAGTCTGGATGAAGGAGTTCATATCCGATCTGGGTGTAATACCCAGTGCATCTGGTCCAATGAAAATCTTTTGTGACAACACTGGAGCAATTGCCTTAGCGAAGGAATCTAGGTTTCACAAGAGAACCAAACACATCAAGAGACGCTTCAACTCCATTCGTGAAAAGGTCAAGGATGGAGACATAGAAATTTGCAAAATACATACAGTTCTGAATGTAGCAGACCCATTGACTAAGCGTCTTCCGCGAGCAAAACATGATCAGCACCATGACTCCATGGGTGTTAGATTCATTACAATGTAATCTACATTATTGACTCTAGTGCAAGTGGGAGACTGTTGGAAATATGCCCTAGAGGCAATAATAAAGTTGTTATTATTATATTTCCTTATTCATGATAAAGGTTTATTATTCATGCTAGAATTGTATTGATCGGAAACTTAAATACATGTGTGTATACATAAACAGATACCATGTCCCTAGTGAGCCTCTACTTGACTAGCTCGTTGATCAAAGATGGTTAAGGTTTCCTAACCATGGACATGTGATGTCACTTGATAACGGGATCACATCATTAGGAGAATGATGTGATGGACAAGACCCATCCGTTAGCTTAGCATATGATCGTTTAGTTTATTGCTATTGCTTTCCTAATGTCAAATACATATTCCTTTGACTATGAGATCATGCAACTCCCGGATACCTGAGGAATACCTTGTGTGCTATCAAACGTCACAACGTAACTGGGTGATCATAAAGATGCTCTACAGGTATCTCCGCAGGTGTCTGTTGAGTTGGCATGGATCAAGATTAGGATTTGTCACTCCATGTATCGGAGAGGTATCTCTGGGCCCTCTCGGTAATACACATCACAAGAAGCTTGCAAGCAAAGTAACTAAGGAGTTAGTTACGAGATGATATATTACGGAACGAGTAAAGAGAGTTGCTGGTAATGAGATTGAACTAGGTATAGAGATACCGACGATCGAATCTCGGGCAAGTAACATACCGACAGACAAAGGGAATTACGTGTGTTGTCATAAGGTTCGACCGATAAAGATCTTCGTAGAATATGTAGGAACCAATATGGGCATCTAGGTTCCGCTATTGGTTATTGACCGGAGAGGCGTCTCGGTCATGTCTACATCATTCTCGAACCCGTAGGGTCCGCACGCTTAACGTTCGTTGCCGATAGAATATTATATGAGTTATGTGATTTGGTGACCAAATGTTGTTCGGAGTCCCGGATGAGATCACGGACATGATGAGGAGCTCCGGAATGGTCCGAAGGTAAAGATTGATATATAGGACGATGCTATTTGGTCACCGGAAAGGTTTCGGAGTGTACCGGGTAATCATCGGATCACCGGAAGGGGTTCCGGGAAGCCCCGGGAGGTTAATGGGCCATATGGGCCAAAAGAGGGGAGCACACCAGCCCACAAGGGGCTGGCGCGCCCCTCCTCTGGCCGCAGGCCTTGAGGGAGAAAAGGAAAGGGGGAGTCAGCCTCCCCTGCCTTCCTCCCCTCCCCTTTCCTTCCCCCCTTGTGCAAACAAGGAATGGGGGGCATAGGGCAGGGGCCCAAGGGGGCCGGCAGCCACCCTTGGGGCGCCTCCTGGATGCCTCCCCTCCCCCCACCTATATATACTAGAAGAACGCCCGTGCATTGCAACGAGGCCACATTAACTTTAAGAGTTCAATATTAATCATGTTAATATTACATTTAATATTCTCATACATATCAAGTGACATTGGCGACCTTTTTTACCATCAAATCTTCACACACACACACTCTCCCTCCCTCTTCCTCACTCTCTCTCCCCCTCTCCCTCTCTCTCTCTCTCTCTGGTAATTGCCCGTGCGTTGCAACGGGGCCGGGGTATACCTAGTCTAGTGGTCCACTATTTTATTTCTCCGCCTCCCCAATCCAAGCTCGCCACCTCTGTCATGACACATCCAGTTGACAATCCCTCCCTCCACTCCCACTCAAACACGTACTTAAATTATCTAGGGATGACAATGCCTCATATTTGGTTTCTATTATTGGGCATTCAACCGATTCACATCCCCGTTTTATCAATGATCATATGCACATTATATTTGCTGCCACAACGGAGGGAAACGATGTCATGGAAATGGGTCAACCACAATCACAGCACTCAAGATATTCAAATACAATGTTGGGATGTTGCCTATAGCTTCATTTAATTGTCATTTTTTTGTATAGTATAGTTTATCCAAAATTATTCTTCAATGGAATCCTATTGCATATCGTTATTGTTAAAAAAAATTACTAAAAATTTGAACCAAATAAATGCAGTCAACTTACAGAACTGGTAAATAGACTGCATTGGTAAAGAAGGAAATTATGAATTAAACGTTTCTTACAGATTTACGAGTACACTAAAAAGCTCCCTCTGATCATGAAGTCGCCGTACCATCCAAGCTCCTCCACTCTCAGACTTCATTTTTAGAGAAAAGGCTACTGATGATACATCCACACTTGGACTCACTGACGATGATCCATATCCCTCTGTTCATATTTCATAAAAAATTTAAAATAAGTACAGAGAGATCATGTTTAGCTTCTTCAAATGCTTGCATTAAATAGAAAATGATTTTTTTTAACAAATGTCAAAGTCTAGATTTAACCATGCTACATGCACAAAAGAATAAAATTTCTCTCTCTAATACGAATGAATCATACATGCATATGTTTCTCAATAAAAAACAAAAAACATTTATCTTGCTGCCGAAGGTGAATTGTTGTTTCCTGATGATTGCTAGAGTGGAATTCCATACAATTGCAGGGGAAAAAACATGAGATTTTTCACTGTGAAACTCATGAGCTAGTTGTGCAGCAGTTCTAGCAGGAGTCTATATGGTAGAAAATTCTTAATAGTACGCAAAGCATAGTGACTAATTTTCTATTGACCAGGCACAGTGAACGGCATCCCAGTGTGAGGAGGGAGATTGGGATGAGTGTAACAGGGAGAAGATTTTTACTGCATGCAGCATGAGATCCTGGTAGACATCGCTGTTGTCGATGCTTTCGCCGTGTCACAACCTCGGACTACCGGCCACGAGCGCCCATGTTCTGAGACTATGTCCATTGTCCGCCTAAACTACAGAACAGGCCTGCTTCCTTGGTAGGTGACGAACAACGAGTACGGTCGATCATGGAGAGAAGAACGAAAGTGCTAGACGACGGCGAGGGAAGGAGAATTGGCGAGGAAGATGATCGGCTACTTTGGGCACGGAATTGATTACCATATTGAATTGATTACGTGATTGATGCGTTACCAAATAAGAGGATGATTACCATAGGTGAATTAATTGTGTTGCCAAAGATTAAGTGGGTTTGTCCGGCCAGATGAAAACTATTATAAATAGAAAAACCAGGAGGGGAGGAAAACCGGGGTAGGGAGAGGAAAATCGGGGAGGGGTGGCGCTATCGTAAGGGGAGGGAAGGACGAAAGGGTGGGACGAAGTTTTGACGTAAGATGGGAAACCGACGAAAAAATACCGACGAAACTGGGAGGTGGGAGGGAGGACGAAAAAAACCAGGGGAGGTGGGACGAAAATTAACCGCGGAGACTACCAACTGAGACATTATGAGTAGAGATATGTGTTGGGAATCGTTGCATGGAAAACAAAAAATTTTCTACGCACACGCAATGATCTATCCATGGAGATGCATAGCAACGAGGGGGAGAGTGTGTCTACGTACCCTCGTAGACCGTAAGCGGAAGTGTTTCACAACGCGGTTGATGTAGTCGAACTTCTTCGCGCTTCAACCGATCAAGTACCGAACGCACGGCACATCCACGTTCTGCACACGTTCAGCTCGGTGACGTCCCTCGCCTTCTTGATCCAGCAAGACGTCGAGGTAGTAGATGAGTTCTGGCAGCACGACGGCGTGGTGACGGTGATGGTGAAGTGATCTCCGCAGGGCTTCGCCTAAGCACTACGAAAATATGACCGGGGGTGTAAACGGTGGAGGGGGGCGCCGCACACGGCTAGGCAATTGTCTGGGGTGTGCTAGGCGCCCCCTCCCACATATATATAGGTGGGAGGGGGAGGGGAGAGGCAAGGGCGCGCCCTAGGGCTGGCCGCCGGCCGCCTAGGGGCCCTGCCTTGCCCTGCGCCCCCCTGCCATGTTTTCCCAAGGGGGAAGGAAGGGGGGGGGGGAGAAGGAAGTGGGAATCCTAATCCGCACTTTCCTTTCCCTTCTCCCCTTTCCTTCTCCTCCTTAGGCCGGCCCATATGGGGGGCGCACCAGCCCCTTGTGGCTGGTGCGTTTCCCCTCTTGGCCCATAAGGCCCATATCTTTTGCGGGGGGTGCCCGGAACCCCTTCCGGTGACCCGATAAGTACCCGGTACCCCCCGAAACACTTCCGGTGTCCGAATACCATCGTCCTATATATCAATATTTACCTCTCGACCATTTTGAGACTCCTCATCATGTCCGTGATCTCATCCGAGACTCCGAACAACATTCGTTCACCAAATCATATAACTCATATAACACTATATCGTCAACGAACGTTAAGCGTGCGGACCCTATGGGTTCGAGAACTATGTAGACATGACCGAGACACCTCTCCGGTTAATAACCAATAGCGGAACCTGGATGCCCATATTGGCTCCTACATATTCTACGAAGATCTTTATCGGTCCAACCGTTATGACAACATACGTAATTCCCTTTGTCCATCGGTATGTTACTTGCCCGAGATTCGATCGTCGGTATGTTCATACCTAGTTCAATCTCGTTACCGGCAAGTCTCTTTACTCGTTCCGTAATACATCACCTCGTGACTAACTCCTTAGTCATTTGCTTGCAAGCTTATGATGTGTATTACCGAGAGGGCCCAGAGATACCTCTCCGAAACTCGGAGTGACAAATCCTAATCTTGATCTACGCCAACTCAACAAACACCTTCGGAGATACCTGTAGAGCATCTTTATGATCACCCAGTTACGTTGTGACGTTTGATAGCACACAAGGTATTCCTCCGGTATCCGGGAGTTGCATAATCTCATAGTCGAAGGTATATGTATTTGACATGAAGAAAGCAATAGCAATAAACTAAACTATCATTATGCTAAGCTAACGGGTGGGTCTTGTCCATCACATCATTCTCCTAATGATGTGATCCCGTTATCAAATGACAACACATGTCTATGGTTAGGAAACCTTAACCATCTTTGATCAACGAGCTAGTCTAGTAGAGGCATACTAGGGACACGGTATTTGTTTATGTATTCACACATGTATTTAAGTTTCCGATCAATACAATTCTAGCATGAATAATAAACCTTTATCATGAATAAGGAAATATAAAATAACAACTTTATTATTGCCTCTAGGGCATATTTCCTTCAGTCTCCCACTTGCACTAGAGTCAATAATCTAGTTCACATCACCATGTGATTTAACACCCATAGTTCACATCGCCATGTGACCAACACCCAAAGAGTTTACTAGAGTCAATAATCTAGTTGACATCGCCATGTGATTAACACCCAATGAGTACTAAGGTGTGATCATGTTTTGCTTGTGAGAGAAGTTTAGTCAATGGGTCTGCCACATTCAGATCCATATGTATTTTGCAAATTTCTATGTCTACAATGCTCTACATGGAGCTACTCTAGCTGATTGCTCCCACTTTCAATATGTGTCCAGATTGAGACTCAGAGTCATCCGGATCAGTGTTAAAGCTTGCATTGACGTAACCCTTTACGATGAACTCTTTATCACCTCCATAACCGAGAAACATTTCCTTAGTCCTCTTAGGTAACTAAGGATAATTTTGACCGCTATCTAGTGATTAACTCCTGGATCACTATTGTACCCCCTTGCCAAACTCATGACAAGGTACACAACAGGCCTGGTACATAGCATGGCATACTTTATAGAACCTATGTCTGAGGCATAGGGAATGACTTTCATTTTCTCTCTATCTTCTGCAGTGGTCGGGCTTTGAGTCTGACTCAACTTCACACCTTGTAACACAGGCAAGAACCCTTTCTTTGACTGATCCATTTTGAACTTCTTCAAAACCTTGTCAAGGTATGTTCTTTGTGAAAGTCCTATTAAGCGTCTTGATCTATCTCTATAGATCTTGATACCCAATATATAAGCAGCTTCACCGAGGTCTTTCATTGAAAAACTCTTATTAAAGTATCCTTTTATGCTATCCAGAAATCCTATATCATTTCCAATCAACAATATGTCATCTACATATAATATTAGAAATGCTACAGAGCTCCCACTCACTTTCTTGTAAATACAGGCTTCACCGAAAGTCTGTATAAAACCATACGCTTTGATCACCTCATCAAAGCGTATATTCCAACTCTGAGATGCTTGCACCAGTCCATAGATGGATCACTGGAGCTTGCACACTTTGTTAGTACCTTTAGGATCAACAAAACCTTCTGGTTGCATCATATACAACTCTTCTTTAAGAAATCCATTAAGGAATGCAGTTTTGACGTCCATTTGCCAGATTTCATAATCATAAAATGTGGCAATTTCTAACATGATTCGGACGGACTTAAGCATCGCTACGGGTGAGAAAGTCTCATCGTAGTCAACCCCTTGAACTTGTCGAAAACCTTTTGCGACAAGTCGAGCTTTGTAGACAGTAACATTACCATCAACGTCAGTCTTTTCTTGAAGATCCATTTATTTTCTATGGATTGCCGATCATTGGGAAAGTCCACCAAAGTCCACACTTTGTTCTCATACATGGATCCTATCTCAGATTTCATGGCCTCAAGCCATCTGTCGGAATCTGGGCTCATCATAGCTTCTTCATAGTTCGTAGGTTCGCCTTGGTCTAGTAACATGACTTCCAGAACAGGATTACCATACCACTCTGGTGCGGATCGTGCTCTGGTCGACCTATGAGGTTCAGTAGCAACTTGATCTAAAGTTTCATGATCATCATCATTTGCTTCCTCTCTAGTTGGTGTAGGCATCACTTGAACGGATTTCTCTGATGTGCTACTTTCCAATTCGAGAGAAGGTACAATTACCTCATCAAGTTCTACTTTCCTCCCACTCACTTCTTTCGAGAGAAACTCCTTCTCTAGAAAGGACCCATTCTTGGCAACAAAGATCTTGCCTTCGGATCTGTGATAGAAGGTGTACCCAATTGTTTCCTTAGGGTATCCTATGAAGACGCACTTCTCCGATTTGGGTTCGAACTTATCAGGCTGAAGCCTTTTGACGTAAGTGTCGCAACCCCAAACTTTTAAGAAATGATAGCTTAGGTTTCTAGCCAAACCACAGTTCATACGGTGTCATCTCAACGGATTTAGATGGTGCCCTATTTTGAATGCAACTGTCTCTAATGCATAACCCCAAAACGATAGTGGTAAATCGGTAAGAGACATCATAGAACGCACCATGTCCAATAAATTTTGGTTACGACGTTCTGATACACCATTACGCTGTGGTATTCCAGGTGGCGTGAGTTGTGAAACAATTCCACATTGTTTTTAATGAAGGCCAAACTTGTAACTCAAATATTCGCCTCCGCGATCGGATAATAGAAACTTTATTTTCTTGTTACGATGATTCTCAACTTCACTCTGAAATTCTTTGAACTTTTCAAATGTTTCAGACTTGTGTTTCATCAAGTAGATATACCCATATCTACTCAAATAATCAGTGAAGGTGAGAAAATAACGATACCCGCCACGTGCTTCAATACTCATCGGACCGCATACATCGGGATGTATTATTTCCAATAAGTCATTAGCTCGCTCCATTGTTCCGGAGAACGGAGTTTTAGTCATCTTGCCCATGAGGCATGGTTCGCAAGCATCAAATGATTCATAATCAAGTGATTTCAAAAGTCCATCTGTATGGAGTTTCTTCATGCGTTTTACACCAATATGACCTAAACGACTGTGCCACAAATATGTTGCACTATCATTATCAAGTTTGCATCTTTTGGCATCAATATTATGAATATGTGTATCACTACGATCGAGATTCAATAAACCATTTACGTTGGGTGTATGACCATAGAAGGTTTTATTCATGTAAACAGAACAACAATTATTCTCTGACTTAAATGAATAACCGTATCGCAATAAACATGATCTAATCATATTCATGCTCAACGCAAACACCAAATAACATTTATTTAGGTCCAATACTAATCCCGAAGGTAGAGGGAGTGTGCGATGGTGATCTTATCAACCTTGGAATCACTTCCAACACACTTCGTCACCTCGCCATTAACTAGTCTCTGTTCATTTTGCAACTCCTGTTTCGAGTTACTAATCTTAGCAACTGAACCGGTATCAAATACCCAGGGGCTACTATGAACACTAGTAAAGTACACATCAATAACATGTATATCAAATATACCTTTGTTCACTTTGCCATCCTTCTTATCCGCCAAGTATTTGGGGCAGTTCCGCTTCCAGTGACAATTTTCTTTGCAGTAGAAGCACTCAGTCTCAGGCTTGGGTTCAGCTTTGGGCTTCTTCACGGGAGCGGCAACTTGCTTGCCATTCTTCTTGAAGTTCCCTTTCTTTCCCTTGCCCTTTTTTCTTGAAACTAGTGGTCTTGTTAACCATCAACACTTGATGCTCTTTCTTGATTTCTACCTTCACTGATTTCAGCATCGCGAAGAGCTCGGGAATCGTTTTCGTCATCCCTTGCATGTTATAGTTCATCACGAAGCTCTAGTAGCTTGGTGATAGTGACTAGAGAACTTTGTCAATCACTATCTTATCTGGAATATTAACTCCCACTTGATTCAAGCGATTGTAGTACCCAGACATTCTGAGCACATGCTCACTGGCTGAGCTATTCTCCTCCGTCTTGTAGGCAAAGTACTTGTCAGAGGTCTTATACCTCTCGACATGGGCATGAGTCTGAAATACCAATTTCAGCTCTTGGAATATCTCATATGCTCCGTGGCGTTCAAAATGTTTTTGAAGTCCCGGTTCTAAGCCGTAAAGCATGGCGCACTAAACTATCAAGTAGTCAACATATCGAGCTTTGCCAAACGTTCATAACGTCTGCATCTGCTCCTGCAATAGGTCTGTTACCTAGCGGTGCATCAAGGACATAATTCTTCTGTGCAGCAATGAGGATAATCCTTAGATCACGGACCTAGTCCGCATCATTGCTACTATCATGTTTCAACTTAGTTTTCTCTAGGAACATATCAAAATAAAACAGGGGAGCTATACGCGAGCTATTGATCTACAACATAGATATGCAAAAACTATCAAGACTAAGTTCATGATAAATTAAGTTCAATTAATCAAATTACTTAAGAACTCCCACTTAAATAGACATCCCTCAAGTCATCTAAGTGATACGTAATCCAAATCAACTAACCCATGTCCGATCATCACGTGAGATGGGGTAGTTATCAATGGTGAACATCTCTATGTTGATCATATTTAGTATATGATTCACGTTCGATCTTTTGATCTCCAGTGTTCTGAGGCCATGTTTGTACATGCTAGGCTCGTCAAGTTTAACCCAAGTATTCTGCATGTGTAAAACAGTCTTACACCCGTTGTATGTGAACGTAGAGTCTATCACACCCGATCATCACGTGGTGTCTCAACACGATGAACTGTAGCAACGGTGCATACTCAGGGAGAACACTTTTACCTTGAAATTTAGTGAAGGGATCATCTTATAATGCTACCGCCGTACTAAGCAAAATAAGATGCATAAAAGATAAACATCACATGCAATCAAAATATGTGACATGATATGGCCATCATCATCTCGTGCTTTTGATCTCCATCTCGAAAGCATCGTCATGATCTCCATCGTTGCGTCGTGGTCGTCTTGCCAACTATTGCTTCTACAACTATTGCTAACTCATAGCGATAAAGTAAATCAATTACATGGTGTTTGCATTTCACACAATAAAGAGACAACCATAAGGCTCCTGCCGGTTGCCAGATATCTTACAAAACATGATCATCTCATACAATAACGTATATCACATCATGTCTTAACCATATCACATCACAACATACCCTACAAAAACAAGTTAGACGTCCTCTACTTTGTTGTCGCAAGTTTTACGTGGCTGCTACGGGTTTCTAGCAAGAACCGTTCTTACCTACGGCAAAAAACACAACGGTGTTTCGTCAAGTTTGCTGTTTTAACCTTCTGCAAGGACCGGCCACAGTCAAATTCGATTCAACTAAAGTAGGAGAAACAGACACCCGCCAACCACCTTTATGCAAAACTAGTTGCATGTCAGTCGGTGGAACCGGTCTCATGTCCGTGGACATGTAAGGTTGGTCCGGGCCGCTTCATCCCACAATACCGCCGAATCAAAATAAGATGTTGGTGGTAAGCAGTATGACTATCACCGCCCACAACTCATTGTGTTCTACTCGTGCATATCATCTACGCATAGACCTGGCTCATGATGCCACTGTTGGGAATCGTTGCATGGAAAACAAATTTTTTTCTATGCACACGCAATGATCTATCCATGGAGATGCATAGCAATGAGGGGGAGAGTGTGTCTATGTACCCTCGTAGACCGTAAGCGAAAGCGTTTCACAACGCGGTTGATGTAGTCAAACTTCTTCGCGCTTCAACCGATCAAGTACCGAATGCACGGCACCTCCGCGTTCTGCACACGTTCAGCTCGGTGACGTCCCTCGCCTTCTTGATCCAGCAAGACGTCGAGGTAGTAGATGAGTTCCGTCAGCACGACGGCGTGGTGACGGTGATGGTGAAGTGTTCTCCGCAGGGCTTCGCCTAAGCACTACGAAAATATGACCGGGGGTGTAAACGGTGGAGGGGGGCGCCGCACACGGCTAGGCAATTGTCTGGGGTGTGCTAGGCGCCCCCTCCCACATATATATAGGTGGGAGGCGGAGGGGAGAGGCCAGGGCGTGCCCTAGGGCTGGCCGCCGGCCCCCTAGGGCCTTGCCTTGCCCTGCGCCCCCCTGCCATGTTTTCCCAAGGGGGAAGGAAAGAGCGGGGGGGGGGGGGGGGGGGGGGAGAAGGAAGTGGGAATCCTAATCCGCACTTTCCTTTCCCTTCTCCCCTTTTCTTCTCCTCCTTAGGCCGGCCCATATGAGGGGCGCACCAGCCCCTTGTGGCTGGTGCGTTTCCCCTCTTGGCCCATAAGGCCCATATCTTTTGCCGGGGGTGCCCGGAACCCCTTCCGGTGACCCGATAAGTACCCGGTACCCCCCAAAACACTTCCGGTGTCCGAATACCATCGTCCTATATATCAATCTTTACCTCTTGACCATTTCGAGACTCCTCGTCATGTCCGTGATCTCATCCGAGACTCCGAACAACATTCAATCACCAAATCGTATAACTCATATAACACTATATCATCAACGAATGTTAAGCGTGCGGACCCTACGGGTTCGAGAACTATGTAGACATGACCGAGACACCTCTCCGGTCAATAACCAATAGCGGAACCTGGATGCCCATATTGGCTCCTACATATTCTATGAAGATCTTTATTGGTCGAACCGTTATGACAACATACGTAATTCCCTTTGTCCATCGGTATGTTACTTGCCCGAGATTCGATTGTCGGTATCTTCATACCTAGTTCAATCTCGTTATCGGCAAGTCTCTTTACTTGTTCTGTAATACATCACCTCGTGACTAACTCCTTAGTCATTTGCTTGCAAGCTTATGATGTGTATTACCGAGAGGGCCCAGAGATACCTCTCCGAAACTCGGAGTGACAAATCCTAATCTTGATCTATGCCAACTCAACAAACACCTTCGGAGATACCTGTAGAGCATCTTTATGATCACCCAGTTACGTTGTGATGTTTGATAGCACACAAGTTATTCCTCCGGTATCCAGGAGTTGCATAATCTCATAGTCGAAGGAATATGTATTTGACATGAAGAAAGCAATAGCAATAAACTGAACGATCATTATGCTAAGCTAACGGGTGGGTCTGGTCCATCACATCATTCTCCTAATGATGTGATCCCGTTATCAAATGACAACACATGTCTATGGTTAGGAAACCTTAACCATCTTTGATCAACGAGCTAGTCTAGTAGAGGCATACTAGGGACACGGTATTTGTTTATGTATTCACACATGTATTTAAGTTTCCAATCAATACAATTCTAGCATGAATAATAAACCTTTATCATGAATAAGGAAATATAAAATAACAACTTTATTATTGCCTCCAGGGCATATTTCCTTCAATATGAGGGAGGGGGTACCACACAAACCCACGACAATCTCTTAGCCGTGTGCGGTGCCCCTCTCCGCAGTTTAGTCCTCCGTCTAGTTTTTCGCAGTGCACGGCAAAGCCCTGCGGGAACAAATTCACCACCACCGTCACCACGCCGCCGTGCTGCCGGAACTCATCTACTACTTCGCACATCTTGCTGGATCAAGAAGGTGAGGATGTCATACGGAGGTGCCGTACGTTCGATACTTGATCGGTTGAATCGCGAAGGTGTTCGACTACATCAACCGCATTAATAAATGCTTCCGCTTTACAGTCTACGAGGGTACATAGACGTACTCTCCCCTCTTGTAGCTATGAATCTCCATGGATAGATCTTGCGTGTGCGTAGAAATTATTTGTTTTCCATGCAACGTTCCCCAACAGCCCGCACGGGAGGGCGGGGGACGGAGCGAGTGGGATGGAGCCAGGGCCTCGCCGGCGGCGTTAACGAGCTCGGTGATGCGACCAAGCCAGGCATTGTAGCCTTCTTTGGCAGGGCGGTGGCACAGCAACTCCCGCGCCATGAGGAGCGTGGCCTGCGCGTTCGCCGGCCCGCGACGGGTGTGGGAGGACGAAGCCGTGGCGGGAGTGAGGGAAGGTGTGGTGGTGCGGCCATCACGCTGCACAGAGGTGGAAAGCGAAGAGTCCTGCTGCTCATGAGCAGTAGGGTCGGTGGCAGCATTTGCCGCGGGAGAGGCGGAGCGGCGAGGAACACCGCAACCCACGGACGCCGTCTGGGCGACGCGAGCGGCCTGGTGAAAGGATCGAGAAGAGGTGTCTAGAGGGGGGGGGGGTGATTAGACACTCAACAAAGAAAGGTAGCAGTTTTTAATTTCTTCAAGTTAAGGTGGAGTTTTAGCACAAGTTTAAACATTCACAATACCTTTCAAGCAAGCATGGTAAGAGTATATGAGCAGCGGAAAGTAAAGCATGCAAGTTGCGAGAAAGTAAAGGGATGGGATTGGAGTGTGCAAACGCAATTGGAGACACGGAGATTTTTGGCGTGCTTCCGATAGGTGGTGCTATCGTACATCCATGTTGATGGAGACTTCAACCGATGAAGGGTAACAGTTGCGTGAGTCCACGGAGGGCTCCACCCACAAAGGGTCCATGAAGAAGCAACCTTGGCTATCCCACCATGGCCATCGCCCACGAAGGACTTGCCTCACTTGGGTAGATCTTCACGAAGTAGGCGATCTCCTTGCCCTTACAAACTCCTTGGTTCAACTCCACAATCTTGACGGAGGCTCCCAAGTGACACCTAACCAATCTAGGAGACACCACTCTCCAAAAGGTAATAGATGGTGTGATGATGAGGAACTCCTTGCTCTTGTGCTTCAAATGATAGTCTCCCCAACACTCAACTCCCTCTCACATATTTGGATATGGTGGAAAGAAGATTTGAGTGGAAAGCAACTTGGGGAAGGCTAGAGATCAAGATTCTTATGGTTGGATTGGAATGTCTTGGTCTCAACACATGAGTAGGTGGTTCTCTCTCAGAAAATGAGTAGTGGAAGTGTAGGCACGTTTTGATGGCTCTCTCTCTGATGGAGAGGAGGGTGGAGGGGTATATATAGCCTCCACACAAAATCTAACCGTTACACACAATTTACCAAACTCGGTGGGACCGAATAGTGAAACTCGGTGAGACCGAATTGATTCAAAATGTGAACGTTAGGCTTTTCGGTGGGACCGATATGATCAACTCGGTGGGACCGATGTGCTAGGGTTAGGGTAAAACCTCAACTCAGTTTGACCGATTACACAACCTCGGTGAGACCGATTTTGGTAATAAGCAAACAGAGACTTGGTCAGGCAAACTCGGTGGGACCGACTGCATATCTCGGTGAGACCGAAATAATTGCAACAGGCAACAGAGAGTTTGCAAGCCCATCTCGATGAGACCGAGATCCCATCGGTGCGACCGAACTGATTAGGGTTTCTAGCAGTGGCTATGTCAAGTGAACTCGGTGGCGCCGGATAGATCAAATCGGTGGGGCCGAGTTTGACTTTAGGTTTAGGACATATGTGGAAATGAGAAAGTGGTCGAGGGCTTTGGAGCATATCACTAAGCACTTTGAGCAAGCAAGCCATTAAGCAACACCTCATCCCCTTTTAATAGTATTGGCTTTTCCTATGGACTCAATGTGATCTTGGATCACTAAAATGAAAATGTAGAGTCTTGAGCTTTTGCCAATATGTGTCCTTAGCATCTTGAAGAGGTTCCACGTCCTCTTGTCCATGACATGCCTTTGTTGAACTTTCTGAAATATACTAGATACAAATATTAGTCCAACAAGAGATATGTTGGCATTAATTACCAAAATCACCCAGGGAGCACTTGTGCTTTCAATCTCCCCCTTTTTGGTAATTGATGACAACATACATCAAAGCTTTTGATAAAGATTTGAAGAATAACAAGTAAAGCTTTGGAGGAACATGTAACTCGCATAGGCTCCCCCTACATGTATGCAATCATGTGAAGATAGACCATAAGAGCATGTGAATGCATAGACATGTCAGAGCAAGCAATGAGTTACATGTATCTTGGCTATATGCATCAGAGCAAATGATGTAGATACAGGAAATATACCTTCATGTTCATGAGTCCTTCTTGCAAACAATATGTACATTAGCAAGAGATCATCATGCACATGAGTGTGATGCATATACTTACCTTGTGGTCTTGGGCTGGCTTTGGAAGAGGTGAACTTGAGAAAACAGGGTTAGATAACACAAGAACACTTACTAAACAAAGCAAATTGAGAAAACCACAAAAGTACCAAGATTAGGATGACATGTAGAGAGTGAGTACTTGGTACCATATTTGGATATGGACATGTCCCCAAAGAGTAAAGATGTGCAATGAATTCCAAAGATTTCCTTCCCTTGGAACTGAGCTCTCTCCCCCTGAATCTGATATTGGATAATGGGAGAAGATAGGAAAAGAAAATCAGAGCAAAACAGTCATCATAACACATACTAACATGTCTTTCCCCTCTTGAAGACATGTGACTTCTCTCCTCTATGGATAATAAGCATCTGGAGAAGCTTAAGGAGTACATTCTCTTTTATGTGATAAGCTTTGATGTGCTCTCTCTCCCCCTTCGACATCAATTTCCAAGAAGGGAACTGAGTCAAGTAGGTTCGGTCCTTGAGTCACATTACAAAGCAACATGTAATATAAGATGTTGGTAGAGGACATGAATCATCGAATGGAGCTCGAATAGATATGCAGGATGCAAATGGCAAAATGTTTTCTCAGTATTGAAGTCGGTAACGCCGAGTTATTCTCATCGGTGACACCGAGTTGGAGATGTCAGAGATGGTGCATATCGGTCAGACCGGGTTTGTCCTTGTCGGTTGAACCGATGAACAATCTACAATGTGGCATTGTAGTTCGGTATAGCCGGGATGTATAAATCGGTGAGACCGAGTTCAATACAGAAAACGAATCTTGTCATCTCAGCTCACTAGGCAAATAAGATCTCATAAAGATTTGCAAGGAATTAACTGAAGGATTTGCAATGAATTGGATGCAGGGAATGCAGAACATAACAGAGAAAAGAAAAGAAATCTAGATGAAGTTTTTTTTTGAAAGGGGAACAAGCATGCAAGAGATAAGTGCAAGAACATGGAAAAACACTAGAGAACTTCATCTAGAATTGGTCGGCGACATAGTCACCTATGTTAGAGTATATTGACTTAGGAGTCAAGTGAAGACACTTGATCATAGGTCATACTCATCGTTTAAGCTCCAAATGGGGTTACCATTTTTCGTTCAAGCATTTTGATGTATTCACATCTTGTTGAGCTGCTTTGACCCATGTCTTGGGGTAAAGCTTCTCTAAGATGGAATATCATACCTTGGGTGATGGTGTTGATCTTGATCATGTAGTTGAACTTGTGTGGGATGCTCAAGGTTGATGTAGCTCATCAATGGTTGGGAGCACCACTTGTAATTTGAGTTCATCTTCCTACATGGGTTAGTCTTGCAAGGAAAAGCACTTGTGTATCCAAAATGACAATCATGATATTGATACCAAATGAAATTTGATATAAAGAAATTGTCAAAGGATATCTTGAAAGGATTCATGCTTCCTTGTCTTCAACCACCATTTTGTAGAAACTTGGTGATGTAGAGATTGCTCAAGATGTGAGTGAGTTGCAATCTCATAGATTTAGATTCATCCAAGTACCTACAAGGGTTAGATGACATGCAAGGGTACAAATATAGATCCAAGACATATGATCATCATCATAAGAGAAATATCAAGGATTAGTCAAAGTCTCATGCCTTGCATGCATCCAAATGGAGTTTCTACTCCAAGTTTGAGGCATCAATGATGTTCAATTCACCTCTCAAACGGCAAAATACTTTCTCATCAAGCGGTTTGGTGAATATATCCGCCAATTGCTTATCGGTACGAACATGCTTAAGATCGATGTCTCCTTTAGCAACATGATCTCGAATGAAATGATGACGAACTTCAATATGTGTAACACCCCAAAAATATTTCTTTTGGATTTTTCAAAATATTTTCCTTAAAATAAAATACTTTGAATTATTTTTGGTCTTATTCTCTTCCTAGTTCCTCTGTTCTGAAAATTATTTTAATTTTCAACTGGGTTTCAAACTTTTTGAATGGTTCTGTTTTGGGTGAATTATTGATTGGGTAATTATTTTTGAGGGGTCAAAAATAATTTTCCTTTAGAAAAGTTTTGAAGAATTAAAATTATTTCAAGAAATGGCCTTTCCTTTTCTCTCCAGCACTTCCAAAATTCATCCAATAATTTTTCTACCACCCCTCAATTATCCTACAAGTCATTCACACCTTCTAGGACAGTATCCAACCCATTTCCACCCCACAAAAATATTTCTCATATTTTAGATAAATTCCAAAGTTGGAATTTATAATATTCTTGGTTTCTTTGAATTACAAAGGAACTATATTTTCTATAATTATCCTGCTTCCACCAAAATTTTTCCTAGCAATTAGATGGTACCCACAACCCATTTCACCAAAAACTTTGGGTTCCATAGTTCAAAATTTTCAAAATTCAATCAATTCAAACTTGGACCAGAAACAGATTCCTTGCTCAAAACCTATTCTAAACTTTTCCAAAAATTCTAAAACTTTGCCAGCACCTTTTTCTTGCATCAGTACATCACCACAAAAAATTTCAAAAATTCCAAAAATGCCCAAGGCCATCTAGCATTTCATCAAACACCTTCTGTGCACACTGTTCACCACTGTCAAATTTAGTTAACTGAAATTTCTTCAGTCAGCGGATGAGATCGACGCCGTGCTCCTCACTCCATCCATTCCCTGCTCCACCACGTCTCCTCTGGCCTTCAATGCACCACTGCTAATCCTCCCTCGTCAGTACCTCGCCGTCAACGGCCGGTGGCTAGCCGGTGCACCTGCCACGGAGCTTATCCACGGCAACCGAGTGGATCGCCACGGCGCTCGCCTTCATTCACTGCGCCGCTGCTCAGCCCACCTACTTCTCCTCCACGCGTCGCTCCTCCCCGCCTCTTCGCACCTTCTCCACGCCGACCACGCCGTCTGGACCCCGCCTGGCAGTCGCCGGAGCTGGCGCCACCGCCGCACCCGTACGGGCCACCTCACCATGGAGGAGGCACTCGAGCCCAACTCCGTCCATGATAAGGCTTCTGGAGAGCTCCACCTTCACTCCTAAGCATGCACCGCACCTCGCCACCACCCAAACCTGCCACGGCGGCCGGAATTTACTCCGGCGTCACCCGCAAGCCTCTGACCACCTCGGGATCGCCTATATAAAGGGCCCCGAGCTCCGTGCATTCACCTCACCGCTCATCCTTACCGCTAATCGCTCCCCGCACACTCACCCGACCCCGTGAGGCTCTTCTTCTACCTCTCCGGTCACCGTCCCACCGCCACATTCCCCGGTCGGCTCGACGCCGTTACTCCACCACCACCGTTAAAACTCTGCCAAAAGCACTCTCTTGCATCCACTCGTCGAACCCGCACTCCAATTTCACCTCCCGAGCCTTCTCCGATGAGCCCCCAACTCCACCGAACCGCCGTCCGCCGCCACCAACCTCGCCGTCGCTTCGGTGCTCGCCGACGACCGACTCCACCACCCACCAATGCGGGATCCCACCCCGAGCACATTCCGATCATCGCCGCCCCTCGGAAAGCCGGTGATCGTCACCGGCGAACGTCGCACCTCCTCTGTACACGCGCGCGAGTGCGTTTGTATTTGAACCTGACGGGTGGACCCCACCCGTCAGCGTTTTCTTTTTTTTCTGCATTCAAACAAAAGCGTATTTGGCGCTTTACGCTTTCTGTACTGGAAGGCGTACTTTTGCTCGGGGCGTTTTCTTTTATTGCAGCAAGGACCTGATAATAGTTATTTTAATTACAGAAAGGTCCCTGGTTTTAAAACCTTTATAACTTTTTAACCACGAGTCCAAAAGACTTGATTCTTTTTTTGAAATTCTTATTTTTCTGTCTAGTTTTTTTAGGTATTTATTTAAAATTATTTTAAGACAATTTTTTGTACTGTGATGGAATTTTTGATTTGATTTCAAATTTGCGTTTTTCAGAAAAAGAAGAGGGGAACTTTGCCGGGAATTTCGAAAGGTTTTCTCCTAACTACTTTGGACAAGGCAAGCATCTTGAACACTTGATATGGTGAATGCATGGTAGATTATTTGCTAGAATAATTTGAACATGACTATGTTGAATTCACATTAAATTGGCATATTGCTAGTAGTGCTCACATGGTTTGAATTCGAGTAAAATTTGCATGCACGTAGTGTTGGCATGTTTCATTGTACCGTGCATCGTGTACTCTTCATGACTAACCTGCAGGAGCAGGCATAAGGGAAATACCGTTACCGGCAGAAGGGTGATCACGTTGGAGCGTGATCATGCCTTGTTTGTTATGCTTGTTGGAGCATGCAAGGGTTGTGGCCCTGTTGGCATTACTGTTGAAGGGAATACTTTGTTGTGCTAACCGTTGCAGGAAACTTGAACATCCTGAGTCGACCGTAGATCGAGTCTTGTTCCGGTAACCCCCATACTTGATTCGTGCTGCCACTTGTCCCTGCCACAGGTGGGGTATGGTTTAGTAAGTTGTTAACCCCTTTCCATGCACACACCGTACAGAGGGCCACGATGAGGGTTTCCATGGCCATGGACTAAATCCTGTCATCGGGTCAGGGGGCATGGGTGTTTCCGGTTGTGTCCGAGAGGGGGGCACCCATTGGAATCCGCGCGTATTAATAGTGATCCCATGCTACTCGAGATTGTTGTCTCCCCGACTTAGAGTTTTTCTGAAACGATGCTTTGGGTGATTCCTGGCATCCGGACGGTTAATCTGGTGTGTGCTGGTCAGGTGTGTTTTCAACCCAAGGACCGTAATGGGAATTAGTCAGTGTCACGGTGCTGACTAAAGAAATCCTTTACTTGTGGGTAAAGAGTACACCCTCTGCAGAGTTTAAACCTATTCGAATAGCCGTGTCCGCGGTTAAGGGCTACAATCTGGGTTGGTCAAGTGTCGGTCTTAGTGTCGGTCTTCGGAGGAAAATGATTAAAATGTGCCTGAATTATTTTGTAGGATAATTATTGTCACCCTGATGCTACCATGAATATTTTGGCTATGCATGTTAATATTATTATGGTTATGCATATTATTGAGGACTAACCCGTTTCTCTTATTTTTTTTATATTTCCTGAGTGTCTCAGGGGCTGGCCAGACTACCTCGGGCACTCAATTTTATTTTCAAGACCTCTTGTGGTGTCTCTCGAGTTAACAGGCGGTTCCGCCACTACTCTTGTGGACACCCGATTGGCATTTCTCTTCAAGTCCGACCGTGGCGTCACTTGACACCCGACTGACATTTCTCTTCAAGTCCGACCATGGCGTCACTTGACATCCGACTGGCATTTCTTTTCAAGACCTCTTCGTGACGTCCCTCGAGTTTACAGGCGGTTCCGCCACTACTCTTGTGGACACCCAATTGGCATTTCTTTTATTTTGCTGAATGTCACTTGGGTTGGCTAGACTACCCGTGGCACTCATTTGCTTTATTTCTAATAAGTTTGAGTATGAATAACATGCTATGCTCACGTTCATATCATTTATTGTCATGACTTAAATTTCAGTCAGCATGAGCGTATGCATATAGTTTGGTTCATCATGATCATATATTTTTATCTGCTGCATTCGGTGTATCTTTTGTTCATGATGTTTGCGAGTACATTCAAACGTACTCACAGGCTTGTCCCTGGCTATTTACTTGGCCAGGTCAGGAGTTCTACGAGGAGTACCACAGCGACGTCCGTGCGGAGCCTAGGATAGCAGCCATGCGGGATAGGAATTATCCGGGTCAGCCGTTCCTGTGGGAATGGAGCCCCATCGACGTTGAAGAACCACAAGTCGCTTCCGTCACCCGCCACCAGATATCATTGTTGTAACATCAGACCTTGTGGTCTTGTATCCAATTCTTGTAATTGCTTGGTAATCTGTAACAAGGACGTGTCCACCAGTAACGATAATCCTGGGCTGGTGATGACACGAGGGGTTAATTTTCTGGGATTTCGTGTCCCGGCCCCGGCAATATGCTTAGTTCGAGAATGTTTCACGGGATTGTGAGCAATCTTAATAGCACTTTCATTATCACAAAGCAATGGAACATGTTTCACATATATCCCATAATCTTTAAGAGTTTGGGTCATCCAAAGTAATTGAGCACAACATGAACCGGCGGCAATGTATTCCGCTTCGGCGGTGGATAAGGATACCGAGTTTTGTTTCTTGGAGGACCAAGACACAAGAGATCTACCAAGAAATTGACAAGCACCCGAAGTGGACTTTCCATCAACCTTGTCTCCAGCATAGTTCGAATCGGAGTAGCCAACAAGATCAAAAGAAGACCTCTTAGGATACCAAATGCCAAAGTTTGGTGTGTGAATTAAGTATCTCACTATCCTTTTCACAGCCTTAAGATGACATTCTTTGGGGGCCGCTTGATATCGTGCACACATGCACACACTTAGCATAATATCGGGAGGGGAGGCACATAGATATAACAATGAGCTAATCATAGAGCGGTAAACCTTTTGGTCAACCGGTTTGCCATCCTTTGTCAAGTCAAGATGTCCACTAGTAGGCATGGGTGTTTTCATACCTTTGCTTTCTTGCATGTTGAACTTCTTGAATAGGTCATTGGTATACTTTGTTTGGGAAACAAAGGTACCCTCCTTAGTTTGCTTGATTTGCAAACCAAGAAAGAACTTGAGTTCACTCATCATAGACATCTCAAACTTCTCTGACATTAGCCTTCCAAACTTTTCACTAAAATGAGGGTTAGTTGAACCAAATATGATATCATCAACATAAATTTGGCACACAAATAATTCACCATTAACCCTTTTAGTAAAAAGAGTAGAATCAATTTTTCCAATCTCAAAGCCTTTTTCAATAAGGAACTTGGTCAAGCATTTATACCACGCTCTAGGAGCTTGTTTAAGACCATAAAGAGCTTTGTGAAGTTTGTAAACATGGTCGGGTTTCTTAGGATTAACAAAGCTGGGAGGTTGTTTAACATAAACTTCCTCCTCAATTTCACCATTTAGAAAAGCACTTTTAATGTCCATTTGATACAATGTGATATTATGATGATTGGCATAAGCAAGTAAGATGCGTATGGACTCAAGTCTAGCAACGGGGGCATATGTCTCACCATAGTCCATACCTTCGACTTGAGTGTAGCCTTGAGCGACAAGACGGGCCTTGTTGCATACAACTTGTCCAACTTTATCTTGCTTATTCTGAAACATCCATTTGGTACCAATGATGTTGTGCTTCTCATCGGGCTTTTCAACCAATGTCCACACTTGGTTCCTCTCGAAATTGTGTAGCTCTTCATGCATTGCGTTCACCCAGTCCGGATCATCAAGCGCTTCTTCAACCTTCATAGGTTCAATGATAGAGATGAATGAATAATGTTCATAGAAATTAGCCAAACGAGTTTTAGAGCGAGTAATTCTCCCGGTTTGAATATCATCAAAGATTTGTTCGACGGGATGGTCTCTTGAGACTCTTGCTCTAACTCATGAGAGCTTTTGTTTGGGTCGGGGTGGAACATCTTCTTCATCATCTTGTTCTTCCTCTTGGCCTTCTTTGTTGTTGGTGTTGTTCTTCTCTTGTGGAGGTGGAGAAGGAGGTTGATGAGGTTCATCTTGCTGTACATCCTCGTTTTCATCATCTTGGCGTGTCCAACTTGTGGATGCTCCGAGTTAACTCGTGGTTCACCTTGTCGTGAGGTAGAAGCTTCCACTTGGACGGACAAGGTACTCTCCTTCACCTCCGTTGGACGAATCTTGCCAATAGACAAGTCTTGGATTGCTTCCGAAGGGTCTTTGTCTCCTACATCAATTGGCAATTGCTCTACTTGCGAGCCGTTAGATTCATCAAACTTCACATCTACCGTCTCTTCAACCTTTCGGGTGAAATTGTTGTCGACACGGTAAGTGTGAGAGTTTGAGCCATAACCGAGTAGGAAACCCTCATGAGATTTAGGAGCAAATTTTGAACGGCGATGCTTATCAAGAATGTAGCACTTTGAGCCGAATACTCAAAAGTATCCAACTTGGGGTTTGTTACCGATGAGAAGCTCGTATGCCGTCTTGCCGAGTAGCTTGTGAAGATATAGATGATTTGTTGCATGACAAGCTGTCTCAACCGCTTCCACCCAAAAGTGTTTTGGCGTCTTGTACTCATCAAGCATCGTTCTCGCCATTTCAATAAGAGTCCGGTTCGTCCTCTCAACAACTCCATTTTGTTGAGGCGTGTATGTAGCCTAGAACTCATGTGAAATCCCTTCTTTGTCAAGAAAGGTGTCCACATTTGCGTTCTTGAACTCCATTCCGTTGTCGCTACGAACCTTCTTGATCTTCACTTCAAATTGATTTTGGGCCTTCCTAGCGAAGTTCTTGAAGATCTTTTGAAACTGCGATTTATCATCAAGAAAGAACACCCACGTAAATCTTGAAAAATCATCGACAATGACTAAACCGAACGAGTTACCACCGAGACTTTTATAAGCGTTTGGACCAAAGAGATCCATATGAAGCAGCTCGAGCGGTCTTCTCGTGGTCACGATGTTCTTCAGGGGGTGGCTTCCTCCAACCTGTTTTCCTGCTTGACAAGCACTACAAAGTCTATCCTTGTCAAATATAACATCTTTAACACCAATGATATGATCACCTTTAATAAGCTTATCAAGATTTCGCATGCCCACATGACCTAACCTTCTATGCCATAACCAACCTTTAGAAGATTTAGCAATTAAGCAAGTTCTAGGTTGAGCCTTTTTAGTGAAATCAACAATGTATAGATCACCTCTACGTATACCGGTAAAGACCATTTTATGATTATCTCTTCGAAACACTTGGCAATCTACTTCAGTAAATAGGACATTGAAACCGAAGTCAGCTAGCCTAGATACAGAAAGTAAATTATAGCCAAGAGATTCAACGAGCATAACATTTTGGATAGAGCTGTCATGTGAGATGGCCACCTTAGCAAGGCCAACCACCTTACCCTTTGAGTTATGACCGAAAGTGACATACTTTTAAGGGCCGTCATTCTCAGCAAGCTCATGAAACATATCCTTGTCTCCGGTCATGTGATCGGTACATCCACTATCAAGAACCCATTCCTTTCCTCTAGCCATATAGCCGCGAAGGTTAGCCATAAGACCAAAGTGTCTCATAGACTCATCGAGATCAAGATCACTACCATCATCCTCATCACAGTATCCATGTTCAACATCGTCTTGTGATTGATCATCGCCTAGAGAGAGTGATTCATTAGATATATGATCATGGCAATGTTCATCCTTATGAATTCTAATGACTTTCGAGATGATGTTACTAATGATTCCAACATCTCCTTTGGCACGCATAAGGTCACGAAGCTCAAATAAACAATCACCAAACTTAGGGTCTTTAGGATTCATCTTATTTAAAGCAATGGACTTTTGAAGAATCACATCTAGATTTTGCAAGGAATAGTTTGGAAATCGTTCCTCAAGAAATCTCCATATGGTATAAGCACAATCAAGAGCAGGCAAGCAAACAATCAAATTTCTAGGTAGTCCTCTAATGATAAGATTGATAGTTCTAAGATTGCGGATCATGTCAAAAGACTCACCATGGGTAGGATGCAAGGGGTCAACAAGGGGTGCACGCGGGCTAGCAATGTACTTGTTCAAATGATATTCATTGAAAATCTCAAGCATCTCATTTTTCCAAGCATGAAAGAACTCTCCATCAAGTATAGGCACTCTACGTCTAAAACTCCCCATCGTAGATTCATCCATCTTCCTCCAATGGCGATTAAACCAAAGCAATGGAGACCAATGCTCTGATACCAATTGAAAGGATCGAGAAAAGGTGTCTAGAGGGGGGGGGGGGGTGATTAGACCCTCAACAAAGAAAGGTAGCCATTTTTAATTTCTTCAAGTTAAGGTGGAATTTTAGCACAAGTTTAAACATTCATAATACCTTTCAAGCAAGCATGGTAAGAGTATATGAGCAGCGGAAAGTAAAGCATGCAAGTTGCAAGAAAGTAAAGGGATGGGATTGGAGTGTGCAAACGCAATTGGAGACACGGAGATTTTTGGCGTGCTTCCGATAGGTGGTGCTATCGTACATCCATGTTGATGGAGACTTCAACCGATGAAGGGTAACAGTTGCGTGAGTCCACGGAGGGCTCCACCCACAAAGGGTCCACGAAGAAGCAACCTTGGCTATCCCACCATGGCCATCGCCCATGAAGGACTTGCCTCACTTGGGTAGATCTTCACGAAGTAGGCGATCTCCTTGCCCTTACAAACTCCTTGGTTCAACTCCACAATCTTGACAGAGGCTCCCAAGTGACACCTAACCAATCTAGGAGACACCACTCTCCAAAAGGTAATAGATGGTGTGATGATGAGGAACTCCTTGCTCTTGTGCTTCAAATGATAGTCTCCCCAACACTCAACTCCCTCTCACATATTTGGATATGGTGGAAAGAAGATTTGAGTGGAAAGCAACTTGGGGAAGGCTAGAGGTCAAGATTCTTATGGTTGGATTGGAATGTCTTGGTCTCAACACATGAGTAGGTGGTTCTCTCTCAGAAAATGAGTAGTGGAAGTGTAGGCACGTTTTGATGGCTCTCTCTCTGATGGAGAGGAGGGTGGAGGGGTATATATAGCCTCCACACAAAATCTAACCGTTACACACAATTTACCAAACTCGGTGGGACCGAATAGTGAAACTCGGTGAGACCGAATTGATTCAAAATGTGAACGTTAGGCTTTTCGGTGGGACCGATATGATCAACTCGGTGGGACCGATGTGCTAGGGTTAGGGTAAAACCTCAACTTAGTTTGACCGATTACACAACCTCGGTGAGGCCGATTTTGGTAATAAGCAAACAGAGACTTGGTCAGGCAAACTCGGTGGGACCGACTGCATATCTCGGTGAGACCGAAATAATGGCAACACGCAACAGAGAGTTTGCAAGCCCATCTCGGTGAGACCGAACTGATTAGGGTTTCTAGCAGTGGCTATGTCAAGTGAACTCGGTGGTGCCGGATAGATCAAATCGGTGGGGCTGAGTTTGACTTTAGGTTTAGGACATATGTGGAAATGAGAAAGTGGTCGAGGGCTTTGGAGCATATCATTAAGCACTTTGAGCAAGCAAGCCATTAAGCAACACCTCATCCCCTTTTAATAGTATTGGCTTTTCCTATGGACTCAATGTGATCTTGGATCACTAAAATGAAAATGTAGAGTCTTGAGCTTTTGCCAATATGTGTCCTTAGCATCTTGAAGAGGTTCCACGTCCTCTTGTCCATGACACGCCTTTGTTGAACTTTCTGAAATATACTAGATACAAATATTAGTCCAACAAGAGATATGTTGGCATTAATTACCAAAATCACCCAGGGAGCACTTGTGCTTTCAATCTCCCCCTTTTTGGTAATTGATGACAACATACATCAAAGCTTTTGATAAAGATTTGAAGAATAACAAGTAAAGCTTTGGAGGAACATGTAACTAGCATAGGCTCCCCCTACATGTATGCAATCATGTGAAGATAGACCATAAGAGCATGTGAATGCATAGACATGTCAGAGCAAGCAATGAGTTACATGTATCTTGGCTATATGCATCAGAGCAAATGATGTTGATACAGGAAATATACCTTCATGTTCATGAGTCCTTCTTGCAAACAATATGTACATTAGCAAGAGATCATCATGCACATGAGTGTGATGCATATACTTACCTTGTGGTCTTGGGCTGGCTTTGGAAGAGGTGAACTTGAGAAAACAGGGTTAGATAACACAAGAACACTTACTAAACAAAGCAAATTGAGAAAACCACAAAAGTACCAAGATTAGGATGACATGTAGAGAGTGAGTACTTGGTACCATATTTGGATATGGACATGTCCCCAAAGAGTAAAGATGTGCAATGAATTCCAAAGATTTCCTTCCCTTGGAACTGAGCTCTCTCCCCCTGAATCTGATATTGGATAATGGGAGAAGATAGGAAAAGAAAATCAGAGCAAAACAGTCATCATAACACATACTAACATGTCTTTCCCCTCTTGAAGACATGTGACTTCTCTCCTCTATGGATAATAAGCATCTGGAGAAGCTTAAGGAGTACATTCTCTTTTATGTGATAAGCTTTGATGTGCTCTCTCTCCCCCTTCGACATCAATTTCCAAGAAGGGAACTGAGTCAAGTAGGTTCGGTCCTTGAGTCACATTACAAAGCAACATGTAATATAAGATGTTGGTAGAGGACATGAATCATCGAATGGAGCTCGAATAGATATGCAGGATGCAAATGGCAAAATGTTTTCTCAGTATTGAAGTCGGTAACGCCGAGTTATTCTCATCGGTGACACCGAGTTGGAGATGTCAGAGATGGTGCATATCGGTCAGACCGGGTTTGTCCTTGTCGGTTGAACCGATGAACAATCTACAATGTGGCATTGTAGTTCGGTATAGCCGGGATGTATAAATCGGTGAGACCGAGTTCAATACAGAAAACGAATCTTGTCATCTCAGCTCACTAGGCAAATAAGATCTCATAAAGATTTGCAAGGAATTAACTGAAGGATTTGCAATGAATTGGATGCAGGGAATGCAGAACATAACAGAGAAAAGAAAAGAAATCTAGATGAAGTTTTTTTTTGAAAGGGGAACAAGCATGCAAGAGATAAGTGCAAGAACATGGAAAAACACTAGAGAACTTCATCTAGAATTGGTCGGCGACATAGTCACCTATGTTAGAGTATATTGACTTAGGAGTCAAGTGAAGACACTTGATCATAGGTCATACTCATCGTTTAAGCTCCAAATGGGGTTACCATTTTTCGTTCAAGCATTTTGATGTATTCACATCTTGTTGAGCTGCTTTGACCCATGTCTTGGGGTAAAGCTTCTCTAAGATGGAATATCATACCTTGGGTGATGGTGTTGATCTTGATCATGTAGTTGAACTTGTGTGGGATGCTCAAGGTTGATGTAGCTCATCAATGGTTGGGAGCACCACTTGTAATTTGAGTTCATCTTCCTACATGGGTTAGTCTTGCAAGGAAAAGCACTTGTGTATCCAAAATGACAATCATGATATTGATACCAAATGAAATTTGATATAAAGAAATTGTCAAAGGATATCTTGAAAGGATTCATGCTTCCTTGTCTTCAACCACCATTTTGTAGAAACTTGGTGATGTAGAGATTGCTCAAGATGTGAGTGAGTTGCAATCTCATAGATTTAGATTCATCCAAGTACCTACAAGGGTTAGATGACATGCAAGGGTACAAATATAGATCCAAGACATATGATCATCATCATAAGAGAAATATCAAGGATTAGTCAAAGTCTCATGCCTTGCATGCATCCAAATGGAGTTTCTACTCCAAGTTTGAGGCATCAATGATGTTCAATTCACCTCTCAAACGGCAAAATACTTTCTCATCAAGTGGTTTGGTGAATATATCCGCCAATTGCTTATCGGTACGAACATGCTTAAGATCGATGTCTCCTTTAGCAACATGATCTCGAATGAAATGATGACGAACTTCAATATGTGTAACACCCCAAAAATATTTCTTTTGGATTTTTCAAAATATTTTCCTTAAAATAAAATACTTTGAATTATTTTTGGTCTTATTCTCTTCCTAGTTCCTCTGTTCTGAAAATTATTTTAATTTTCACTGGGTTTCAAACTTTTTGAATGGTTCTGTTTTGGGTGAATTATTGATTGGGTAATTATTTTTGAGGGGTCAAAAATAATTTTCCTTTAGAAAAGTTTTGAAGAATTAAAATTATTTCAAGAAATGGCCTTTCCTTTTCTCTCCAGCACTTCCAAAATTCATCCAATAATTTTTCTACCACCCCTCAATTATCCTACAAGTCATTCACACCTTCTAGGATAGTATCCAACCCATTTCCACCCCACAAAAATATTTCTCATATTTTAGATAAATTCCAAACTTGGAATTTATAATATTCTTGGTTTCTTTGAATTACAAAGGAACTATATTTTCTATAATTATCCTGCTTCCACCAAAATTTTTCCTAGCAATTAGATGGTACCCACAACCCATTTCACCAAAAACTTTGGGTTCCATAGTTCAAAATTTTCAAAATTCAATCAATTCAAACTTGGACCAGAAACAGATTCCTTGCTCAAAACCTATTCTAAACTTTTCCAAAAATTCTAAAACTTTGCCAGCACCTTTTTCTTGCATCAGTACATCACCACAAAAAATTTCAAAAATTCCAAAAATGCCCAAGGCCATCTAGCATTTCATCAAACACCTTCTGTGCACACTGTTCACCACTGTCAAATTTAGTTAACTGAAATTTCTTCAGTCAGCGGATGAGATCGACGCCGTGCTCCTCACTCCATCCATTCCCTTCTCCACCACGTCTCCTCTGGCCTTCAATGCACCACTGCTAATCCTCCCTCGTCAGTACCTCGCCGTCAACGGCCGGTGGCTAGCCGGTGCACCTGCCACGGAGCTTATCCACGGCAACCGAGTGGATCGCCACGGCGCTCGCCTTCATTCACTGCGCCGCTGCTCAGCCCACCTACTTCTCCTCCACGCGTCGCTCCTCCCCGCCTCTTCGCACCTTCTCCACGCCGACCACGCCGTCTAGACCCCGCCTGGCAGTCGCCGGAGCTGGCGCCACCGCCGCACCCGTACGGGCCACCTCACCATGGAGGAGGCACTCGAGCCCAACTCCGTCCATGATAAGGCTTCTGGAGAGCTCCACCTTCACTCCTAAGCATGCACCGCACCTCGCCACCACCCAAACCTTCCACGGCGGCCGGAATTTACTCCGGCGTCACCCGCAAACCTCTGACCACCTCGGGATCGCCTATATAAAGGGCCCCGAGCTCCGTGCATTCACCTCACCGCTCATCCTTACCGCTAATCGCTCCCCGCACACTCACCCGACCCCGTGAGGCTCTTCTTCTACCTCTCCGGTCACCGTCCCACCGCCACATTCCCCGGTCGGCTCGACGCCGTTACTCCACCACCACCGTTAAAACTCTGCCAAAAGCACTCTCTTGCATCCACTCGTCGAACCCGCACTCCAATTTCACCTCCCGAGCCTTCTCCGATGAGCCCCCAACTCCACCGAACCGCCGTCCGCCGCCACCAACCTCGCCATCGCTCCGGTGCTCGCCGATGACCGACTCCACCACCCACCAATGCGGGATCCCACCCCGAGCACATTCCGATCATCGCCGCCCCTCGGAAAGCCGGTGATCGTCACCGGCGAACGTCGCACCTCCTCTGTACACGCGCGCGAGCGCGTTTGTATTTGAACCTGACGGGTGGACCCCACCCGTCAGCGTTTTCTTTTTTTTCTGCATTCAAACAAAAGCGTATTTGGCGCTTTACGCTTTCTGTACTGGAAGGCGTACTTTTGCCCGGGGCATTTTCTTTTATTGCAGCAAGGACCCGATAGTAGTTATTTTAATCATAGAGCGGTAAACCTTTTGGTCAACCGGTTTGCCATCCTTTGTCAAGTCAAGATGTCCACTAGTAGGCATGGGTGTTTTCATACCTTTGCTTTCTTGCATGTTGAACTTCTTGAATAGGTCATTGGTATACTTTGTTTGGGAAACAAAGGTACCCTCCTTAGTTTGCTTGATTTGCAAACCAAGAAAGAACTTGAGTTCACTCATCATAGACATCTCAAACTTCTCTGACATTAGCCTTCCAAACTTTTCACTAAAATGAGGGTTAGTTGAACCAAATATGATATCATCAACATAAATTTGGCACACAAATAATTCACCATTAACCCTTTTAGTAAAAAGAGTAGAATCAATTTTTCCAATCTCAAAGCCTTTTTCAATAAGGAACTTGGTCAAGCATTTATACCACGCTCTAGGAGCTTGTTTAAGACCATAAAGAGCTTTGTGAAGTTTGTAAACATGGTCGGGTTTCTTAGGATTAACAAAGCTGGGAGGTTGTTTAACATAAACTTCCTCCTCAATTTCACCATTTAGAAAAGCACTTTTAATGTCCATTTGATACAATGTGATATTATGATGATTGGCATAAGCAAGTAAGATGCGTATGGACTCAAGTCTAGCAACGGGGGCATATGTCTCACCATAGTCCATACCTTCGACTTGAGTGTAGCCTTGAGCGACAAGACGGGCCTTGTTGCATACAACTTGTCCAACTTTATCTTGCTTATTCTGAAACACCCATTTGGTACCAATGATGTTGTGCTTCTCATCGGGCTTTTCAACCAATGTCCACACTTGGTTCCTCTCGAAATTGTGTAGCTCTTCATGCATTGCGTTCACCCAGTCCGGATCATCAAGCGCTTCTTCAACCTTCATAGGTTCAATGATAGAGATGAATGAATAATGTTCATAGAAATTAGCCAAACGAGTTTTAGAGCGAGTAATTCTCCCGGTTTGAATATCATCAAAGATTTGTTCGACGGGATGGTCTCTTAAGACTCTTGCTCTAACTCGTGAGAGCTTTTGTTTGGGTCGGGGTGGAACATCTTCTTCATCATCTTGTTCTTCCTCTTGGCCTTCTTTGTTGTTGGTGTTGTTCTTCTCTTGTGGAGGTGGAGAAGGAGGTTGATGAGGTTCATCTTGCTGTACATCCTCGTTTTCATCATCTTGGCGTGTCCCACTTGTGGATGCTCCGAGTTAACTCGTGGTTCACCTTGTCGTGAGGTAGAAGCTTCCACTTGGACGGACAAGGTACTCTCCTTCACCTCCGTTGGACGAATCTTGCCAATAGACAAGTCTTGGATTGCTTCCGAAGGGTCTTTGTCTCCTACATCAATTGGCAATTGCTCTACTTGCGAGCCGTTAGATTCATCAAACTTCACATCTACCGTCTCTTCAACCTTTCGGGTGAAATTGTTGTAGACACGGTAAGTGTGAGAGTTTGAGCCATAACCGAGTAGGAAACCCTCATGAGATTTAGGAGCAAATTTTGAACGGCGATGCTTATCAAGAATGTAGCACTTTGAGCCGAATACTCAAAAGTATCCAACTTGGGGTTTGTTACCGATGAGAAGCTCGTATGCCGTCTTGCCGAGTAGCTTGTGAAGATATAGATGATTTGTTGCATGACAAGCTGTCTCAACCGCTTCCACCCAAAAGTGTTTTGGCGTCTTGTACTCATCAAGCATCGTTCTCGCCATTTCAATAAGAGTCCGGTTCGTCCTCTCAACAACTCCATTTTGTTGAGGCGTGTATGTAGCCTAGAACTCATGTGAAATCCCTTCTTTGTCAAGAAAGGTGTCCACATTTGCGTTCTTGAACTCCATTCCGTTGTCGCTACGAACCTTCTTGATCTTCACTTCAAATTGATTTTGGGCCTTCCTAGCGAAGTTCTTGAAGATCTTTTGAAACTGCGATTTATCATCAAGAAAGAACACCCACGTAAATCTTGAAAAATCATCGACAATGACTAAACCGAACGAGTTACCACCGAGACTTTTATAAGCGTTTGGACCAAAGAGATCCATATGAAGCAGCTCGAGCGGTCTTCTCGTGGTCACGATGTTCTTCAGGGGGTGGCTTCCTCCAACCTGTTTTCCTGCTTGACAAGCACTACAAAGTCTATCCTTGTCAAATATAACATCTTTAACACCAATGATATGATCACCTTTAATAAGCTTATCAAGATTTCGCATGCCCACATGACCTAACCTTCTATGCCATAACCAACCTTTAGAAGATTTAGCAATTAAGCAAGTTCTAGGTTGAGCCTTTTTAGTGAAATCAACAATGTATAGATCACCTCTACGTATACCGGTAAAGACCATTTTATGATTATCTCTTCGAAACACTTGGCAATCTACTTCAGTAAATAGGACATTGAAACCGAAGTCAGCTAGCCTAGATACAGAAAGTAAATTATAGCCAAGAGATTCAACGAGCATAACATTTTGGATAGAGCTGTCATGTGAGATGGCCACCTTAGCAAGGCCAACCACCTTACCCTTTGAGTTATGACCGAAAGTGACATACTTTTAAGGGCCGTCATTCTCAGCAAGCTCATGAAACATATCCTTGTCTCCGGTCATGTGATCGGTACATCCACTATCAAGAACCCATTCCTTTCCTCTAGCCATATAGCCGCGAAGGTTAGCCATAAGACCAAAGTGTCTCATAGACTCATCGAGATCAAGATCACTACCATCATCCTCATCATAGTATCCATGTTCAACATCGTCTTGTGATTGGTCATCGCCTAGAGAGAGTGATTCATTAGATATATGATCATGGCAATGTTCATCCTTATGAATTCTAATGACTTTCGAGATGATGTTACTAATGATTCCAACATCTCCTTTGGCACGCATAAGGTCATGAAGCTCAAATAAACAATCACCAAACTTAGGGTCTTTAGGATTCATCTTATTTAAAGCAATGGACTTTTGAAGAATCACATCTAGATTTTGCAAGGAATAGTTTGGAAATCGTTCCTCAAGAAATCTCCATATGGTATAAGCACAATCAAGAGCAGGCAAGCAAACAATCAAATTTCTAGGTAGTCCTCTAATGATAAGATTGATAGTTCTAAGATTGCGGATCATGTCAAGAGACTCACCATGGGTAGGATGCAAGGGGTCAACAAGGGGTGCACGCGGGCTAGCAATGTACTTGTTCAAATGATATTCATTGAAAATCTCAAGCATCTCATTTTTCCAAGCATGAAAGAACTCTCCATCAAGTATAGGCACTCTACGTCTAAAACTCCCCATCGTAGATTCATCCATCTTCCTCCAATGGCGATTAAACCAAAGCAATGGAGACCAATGCTCTGATACCAATTGAAAGGATCGAGAAAAGGTGTCTAGAGGGGGGGGGGGTGATTAGACCCTCAACAAAGAAAGGTAGCCATTTTTAATTTCTTCAAGTTAAGGTGGAATTTTAGCACAAGTTTAAACATTCATAATACCTTTCAAGCAAGCATGGTAAGAGTATATGAGCAGCGGAAAGTAAAGCATGCAAGTTGCAAGAAAGTAAAGGGATGGGATTGGAGTGTGCAAACGCAATTGGAGACACGGAGATTTTTGGCGTGCTTCCGATAGGTGGTGCTATCGTACATCCATGTTGATGGAGACTTCAACCGATGAAGGGTAACAGTTGCGTGAGTCCACGGAGGGCTCCACCCACAAAGGGTCCACGAAGAAGCAACCTTGGCTATCCCACCATGGCCATCGCCCACGAAGGACTTGCCTCACTTGGGTAGATCTTCACGAAGTAGGCGATCTCCTTGCCCTTACAAACTCCTTGGTTCAACTCCACAATCTTGACGGAGGCTCCCAAGTGACACCTAACCAATCTAGGAGACACCACTCTCCAAAAGGTAATAGATGGTGTGATGATGAGGAACTCCTTGCTCTTGTGCTTCAAATGATAATCTCCCCAACACTCAACTCCCTCTCACATATTTGGATATGGTGGAAAGAAGATTTGAGTGGAAAGCAACTTGGGGAAGGCTAGAGATCAAGATTCTTATGGTTGGATTGGAATGTCTTGGTCTCAACACATGAGTAGGTGGTTCTCTCTCAGAAAATGAGTAGTGGAAGTGTAGGCACGTTTTGATGGCTCTCTCTCTGATGGAGAGGAGGGTGGAGGGGTATATATAGCCTCCACACAAAATCTAACCGTTACACACAATTTACCAAACTCGGTGGGACCGAATAGTGAAACTCGGTGAGACCGAATTGATTCAAAATGTGAACGTTAGGCTTTTCGGTGGGACCGATATGATCAACTCGGTGGGACCGATGTGCTAGGGTTAGGGTAAAACCTCAACTCAGTTTGACCGATTACACAACCTCGGTGAGACCGATTTTGGTAATAAGCAAACAGAGACTTGGTCAGGCAAACTCGGTGGGACCGACTGCATATCTCGGTGAGACCGAAATAATTGCAACAGGCAACAGAGAGTTTGCAAGCCCATCTCGGTGAGACCGAACTGATTAGGGTTTCTGGCAGTGGCTATGTCAAGTGAACTCGGTGGCACCGGATAGATCAAATCGGTGGGGCCGAGTTTGACTTTAGGTTTAGGACATATGTGGAAATGAGAAAGTGGTTGAGGGCTTTGGAGCATATCACTAAGCACTTCGAGCAAGCAAGCCATTAAGCAACACATCATCCCCTTTTAATAGTATTGGCTTTTCCTATGGACTCAATGTGATCTTGGATCACTAAAATGAAAATGTAGAGTCTTGAGCTTTTGTCAATATGTGTCCTTAGCATCTTGAAGTGGTTCCACATCCTCTTGTCCATGCCACGCCTTTGTTGAACTTTCTGAAATATACTAGATAAAAATATTAGTCCAGCAAGAGATATGTTGACATTAATTACCAAAATCACCCAGTGAGCACTTGTGCTTTCACCCGGCGCTCGGCACGAATTCGGCGGGCTTTGGCCATGGGTGCGGTGGAGTGAGGACGGAGGGTGGTCGATGAAGAAACGGAGGCTTCAACACGCCCCTACCTGGCTCGCCAAATGTCGAAATCGGGGCTCCACGGACCCAACTAGGTTCGAACTCTGGGGCGTGTATGAAGGATCTCGCTTCACGATGTCTCACTACCCGCCACCCTCAAGGCCTAATCTTGTCGAGTACGCGCGAGCGGGAAGAAGAAGTGGACACGATGGTTTACCCAAGTTCGGGCCACCTTGTGGTGTAAAACCCTATTCCTGCTTTGTGGTGGATTGGCCTCACGAGGAGGTTGAGGATGAACTAGTACAGTGGATGAGCTGCCTCGCGGGGGCTCATAGGATGAGAATGAATCGGTCCCTCTCTACGGTGGAGACTAGCCTATATTTATACTAGGCCCGGTTCTCTTCCCTCATAACTTAGGCGGGAAAGAATACCATAGTGGCCAATTTTGAAGGGGGACAAGAGTACATCTAATCCTGACGAAACGTGGTCTTCTCCTGCAAAGCTTCTAGTCGTGACGCAGCTATGGGCTCGGTGATGACCTCCGTCCTGCTGAGCCCGTGGTCTTGGTCTTGTTGCACCGGAACAGAAACCTTTGGGAGATTCCTCGGGAACCCGCGCTTGTCCTGGCCTCCTTAGCACCAAAGAGGAAACCGTCCTGGACTGCGCCCGCTGGCGCCCGCCAGGCCTTGGTTGTCATGGCTCACGTCATGGCAAGCCTCGTGAGGTGGGGTACCTGCTTAGAGATCTCCGCTCCTCAGGAGGCAGGCTCGGGGAGCTGCTCCTCGGGAGGTCTCGGCGTCGTTCGCCTTGAGAGGCCGGGGGCCCTCGCGAGGGTCTAGCTCACGAAGTCATGTAGCTGGGCCATACCGGGCCATCGACGGGGCCACACACTGGGCCATAGCAGGCAAGTCTGGGTACCCCCGGTCCCAGAACACCGACAGTGTTCGTCGGCAATGGCGAGATCGATATGCTGTCGTGGTACTCTGACCGGCGAACAGCGTCTTTTCCCCCCTCAGGTCCTTTCCTATGCCAGCCTGAATCCAACTATTTTTATTTTGCAATGCACATATATATAGTAGAACACTAAAACACGCATCACACACATGTCTTACAGCGGCCGAACCTGGGTGTGTTCGTCGCCGATGGCGAGATCGACCTGCTGCTATGGTACTCTGTCCAACAAACATTGTCTTTTCTCTCCTCATGTCCTTTCTCTGCCAGCCTGAATCGAAGTTACTTTTGTGGAACCTTCGATGTAATCTTTTAGTGTACATTAGTCTTTCATGTACTGTATGTCAAAACTGCATTTGAATCCACTTATAGCATTGATATTTGCCTTACATCACGTCACTAATTACCTGTTAGTTTCCTCAAATAGTCACTCTATCTTGAATCAAAGAGAGTGCATGTGCTTTAGTTGGAGGAAGTACACCGCCAAAATGCATACTAATTGCATCAGGACGGTCTAAGTATAGAACAACAAACTTCAAGTTTCAAGTTGTACCTTCTTTTTTCTACCTATACCCTCACAGCTCCAAACGAGAATTGTTTCACCATGATTGGTTTATTTTGTTACCATTCCACCAGAAATATGAAGTATAATTATACATATCTTAATATTAGTGTAGTATGCTATGCAAGATTTGCCTTAATCATTAATTTTTTCCAAAAGAGTATCATTTGGTTCTTTGTTGCCTATTTATCAAAAGGTCTCTAAAGTTTATTTGTAGCTGAGATTTTTTTATTTAGGTAGTTCATTAGATAAGGTCTGCAAGAGTTGGCTGTATGTATATACTTATGGATCAGCGCACATGTAGTTAAACTGTCATTTTTTCCATTTAGTAAATTCAATCCCTTAAGATAAAGCTCTAAAATTCATTCAGAGTTAGTTTCAGATTTGGTGAGAGTGCATCTCACAGTGATCTTTATAACTGAAGTTGCTCATAATCAGTATGCGAACAAAGTATTTTAAAATGTTGTTCAGTAAATCACTTACTGTTGGTACACCTATTTGTAGCATATTGTAGTGATGTAGTGCTACTGAGATAAGTTTTCCTTATATAGAATACATCTCATGCCTTGCAGGATCAACGTACTATACACAAGTGATTTACTCCAGCATAACTAGATTGAAGAGAAACATGATACTACCTTTGTCTCAAAATGTGAGACATTTTTTGACACTATGACAGTGTCAAAAAACATCTTAAGTTTTGAAACAGAGGGAGTAGCATCTAATAATCCACTGAGGTATTCAACGAGATCCCTTCTTTGGTTAAAACTATTTCCCAAGCATTGCATAATTTGTATAGAAGTGATTTTCCTTAATTCGTCAAAAATTGTTGTCGGTGCAACAAACCTTGGCGTATGTTACCCGGACTGTACACATGCACATGGGCAAGGTTGCAGCAACAAGACAAGACCACGCTGGAGAGATAGCTCTTTGAGAAATCAAAGGGCGGATCAAGAAGACCAAGACAAGCCGAAGGAACAAGATCATCAAGGGAAAACCTCCCTTACCGGGCAGGCGAGCCTGGTCAGGTCAAGGCTTCACCAAAGACAAGTCCCAATATTTCCCCGGCAGGCTTGCCGGGGCCGCCAAGGGCAAAATACCCCGCCAAGACTCCACCGCTCCACCGCACAGCGACGCAAGTCACTTATCGGTGCGGTGTCGAGCCCCCAAGTGATTAAGTGGCTGTCATTTGGCAAGTGGCAACCATTTGGGAAGAAGATTCACCCTGCTTGACACCCGTCCAGAGGCGTGTTGAGCAGGCAGACAAGAGTGTGGTTGAGCGGCGCGGCAGGCTTGCCGGGCTTCATCCTCAGCGTGACACCTAGCAGTGCATTTAATGCACTTTGTCCTAACTGACAGAGTTAGGTATGATAGCACTGTTGGCTATCTAATCAGTGTATAATGACTGATTTGCCACTGTGGTAACCCCTTTACCTATAAAAGGTGGGCCATGGCGACCTAGAATATGATTCGGACGCTTGCACACTCTTACGCGCGTAACTGCTCTCCCCGTGGCGACCTTGCCGGGCTTGGGCGTTGCGTGTTCGTCACGGTCCTCCATCCAATCCACCAAAGCAGGAGTAGGGTTTTACGCTTCGCAACATCCCGAACCTGGGTAAAAATCACCCGCGTCACAGTTGCCGCGCTGCTCTGCGGTCTCTGCTCTTTGTGCAATGTGCCCTTGCCCCTTGCCGAACCACAAGGGGCCGATGGCCCCATAGGTGATCATGTTGAACCACGACATCTTTGGCGCGCCAAGTAGGGGGGAGCGCTTGCGCAAACCTGAGGTCGTAAACAGCATGTCAAATCTTCATCACCATCTTCTTCATCGACGACTTCATCATCCATGGCGCCCAAGAAAAAGACCGGCACAACAGCTCACCCTTCCACCTTGAAGGCCCCCTCTTATGCAGCTGCTGATACCGTGGGAGCTGCGGTGGTGTCGGGGGATGCGGACGCCGCGGGGAACGTGACCGGCGCGGGCGGTGCCGTCACCGTTCCTCCTGCGGCCAAAGTGGGAGCAGGAGGCGCCGAAGGAGGACAACATCAACAGCACCCTAGCGGCCATGCTCCACAAGATGCGGGTGGGGAGAATATTCAATCTCCGCCTCTCCACCTCACTGGAGGACGCAGCCGCAGCAATGGCGCCCGCTCTGGTGTGAATTGCAACCCCCTAGCTGCCCCTGCTGCGGGCGCAGCTACGGGGCACGTGCCTTCCCCAGGGCAAGATAATCAAGATGAAGCACCGAATGGGGTCGTCAACCCCCAAGCATATCCTTCTCGTCGTCATGCCACTCTGGCGACTGGCTCACGGCGACGAGAACACGACGCAGCCACTACCAGTACCGTCAGAAGTCGGGCGACATCGCAATCTGCGTCATCGTCCATGCCAAGCACTGCTTCGGAAGCCATGGCGCGAGCCCAACTACTGTTGAGATTCCCGCCAGCGTCCAATCAAATGGATGAGTGGAGAGCCACCATTCAAAGTCTGATTGGTTTCGCTGAGGCGGGGGGATCACAACGGGCAGGCCCACCACGACATCCGCAGGCAGCAACAATGGCCCGAGCCGCTGGCCGTGCTGAAGGGGCCGCTCCTACGGTGCAGTCCCCTCCACGACAGCTAGCACAGAGGCTGCAGCCAGAGCCGCATGACCAAGAACCTGACGAGGTGTCGATGGCTTCGTCTGATCCTCGAGCTCATCGAGATCAGCGGCAAATCCTAGAAGATAGGCGAAGGGAAGACACACGCGTCACCATAGAATGGCACCGCGAAACCCACCGCCAGTCTGATAGGCGCAATGGCCCCGACATCGACGAGCCCGCGCCCAGTGGAGACAGATACCTGCCTTTCGAGGTTGGGTGTCCTGCCTTCACTCGCGAGCTGCAGCAAGTCCGTTGGCCATCTGCCCGTACGTTTAAGCCAGAGATACCAGAAAAATATAATGAAAGACTGAACCCGGCAGAGTTCTTAAGCATCTACACTATCGCCGTTCAAGCCGCCGGAGGGAGAGACGAAAAGGTATTTGCCAACTACTTCCCTTTGGCACTCAAGCCAAACGTGAGGTCGTGGCTGATGCACTTGCCGGAGAACTCCATCTCGACTTGGGCTGACCTGTGCAATGAGTTTGTTGGTGCCTTCATGGGCGGCCATCAAGAACCAGGGCGGCCCAGTGATTTGCAACTCCTTCCACAAAAGGAAGGAGAGAGTTTGCGGAAGTACATGCAGAGATTCAGCCGGGTGCACAGGAATATTCCAGATATCCACCCGGCAGCTGTGATTCCCGCGTTCCAGTCCAACATACTCAACCGCAGGATTCGTTCCAAGATGAACGTCCGGTTGCCGAAGACTGTGAATGAGCTTTACACCTTGGCAGATAAGTGTGCTCGTATGGAGGAGGGGAGGCGGCTCCCTGGAGAAGAATATGGCATCGGCGTTGACTCAGAAGATGACGACGATGCTGCCAACCAGAAGAAGAAGAACAAGAAACGCAACAAGAAGCGCAAGGAGAAAGCAGTGCTGGCTGTCGAGGGATCAAGCACTCCTAGTACTAGCAAGAAGGTTAAGACCGAAGCCCCCGGCAAGGAAGTTGCCGCGTGCACTGACTGCCGGGAAGCTGCGGTGGCCGAGAAGGCTGGGAAGGCTGATGGGCCATACTGCAAGATCCATCGGACCAAGGGCCATGATCTCCAAGAGTATCATCAAGTTGAGCAACTCGTCAAGAAGCAGAAAGCTGAGTACGAGAAGCATGACAAGGAGAGAGACCAAGATGGCATTGGCGGGAAGGGCCGAGGCGGCCGCCCCGGCAAGGTCCCTCAACATCAAGTGAAACCTGCAAAAGGCCATGAGAGGAAGGAATGTGGTGACAAAAGAGATGAAGGGGATGAAGAGGAAACCAGCGAGCAAGAGTTTCAGAAAGCCACTTCCCTGTGAATTGACGGGGGCGCATCCTTGCACTCCTCTCACCGCCAGTTGAAACAGTGGGCACGTGAGGTCAATGCTGTGGAGCCAGTGGGAGATTCCTGAAAACCGCTCAAATGGTCTCGCATGCCCATCATCTTTGACGAAGAGGATCACCCTGACCGCACCATCACGGTAGGGTGTTTGCCATTGTTGGTATCGCCAACAATCCGCAACCTCAAGGTCACAAAGATGTTGGTTGACGGCGGGGCCGGGTTGAATCTAATTTCTCCCAAGGTAATCAGCAAGCTGTAGATAGCTGATGAAGAGCTCAAGGTTACTAGCACATTTCAAGGGATCAACCCCGGCAGGAGTCGTCCAAAGGGGAAGATCACGCTGCCGGTGACATTTGGAGGAGAATTGAACTACCGGACTAAGAAGATTGTGTTCAACATAGTCGAGCTTCCGTTGTCGTACAATGGGATACTTGGACGACCTGCCCTGGCGAAGTTCATGGCGGCATGCCATTATGCCTACAACACCCTGAAGATGCCAGGACCAATGGGCATCATTTCTATCCCATCAGATAAGAAGGACACAATTATATGCGTGGATAAGATGTACCGGGATGCGGTCACTGCCGAGGCCGCGGAAGCCGTAGCCCCCGCCAAGGAAAACAAACAAGGGAGGAAAGCTAGCAAGGATACATGCAAGGAATCCGGGAAGCGCGCCTCTCCGGAGTGCGCTGCACCTGTCGATGACTTGCCGGAGAGTTCCACTAGCAAGAGATCCAAGGTTGCTGCACCTGCTGTCAAGAAGGTCCCGGCAGGGCAGGTTTGCGCTAATGGTAGGTTCACTATCAGCTCCACCCTTGACGACAAATAGGAAAGCGCGCTCGTTACCTTCCTGCGGGCGAATGTCGATGTGTTTGCTTGGCAACCATCTGACATCCCCGGCGTTCCCAGGGAGGTAATCGAGCACCACCTTGCTGTCTGCCCCCATGCTCGGCCCGTCAAGTAGAAGGTCAGGAAGCAAGCCTTGGAGCGGCAGCAGTTCATTGCCGAAGAGATCAAGAAACTTGAAGCAGCTGATTTGGTCAGAGGAGTATTGCACCCAACATGGTTGGCAAACCCAGTGGTAGTGCGCAAGGCGAATGGGAAGTGGGGGCTTTGCATTGATTTCACAGATCTGAATAAAGCATGCCCAAAGGACCCATTCCCCTTGCTGCGCATCGATCAGATCGTGGGTTCCACTTCTGGTTGTGATCTGCTTTCCTTCTTGGATGCCTACTCCGGGTATCACCAGATATTCATGTCCAAGGAAGACGAAGAGAAGACTGCGTTCATAACCCCATGTGGCACGTATTGCTTTGTACGGATGCCCTTTGGGTTAAAGAGCACTCGGTCCACCTTTGCAAGAGCAGTATAGATAGGGTTTGAGTCTCAGCTGCACAGGAATATTGAGGCTTACATGGATGACATAGTGGTCAAGACCAGGGATAGATCAACACTCATTCAGGACTTGGAAGAAACCTTTACGAATCTGCGCAAGATCAACTTGAAGATGAACCCAGAGAAGTGCGTGTTCGGCGTTCCCTCTGGCAAGCTACTTGGCTTCTTTGTGTCTCACTGGGGAATAGAGGCCAACCCCGACAAGATCAGAGCAATCGAACAGATTCAAGCACCCAAGTTAGTCAAGGACGTGAGGCATTTGACTGGATGTGTTGCTAAGCTGAGTAGGTTCATTTCCAAGTCCGCCGAGCGCGCCCTACCATTCTTTAAAATTTTGAAGAAGGCAGGGCCCATGAAGTGGACCTCGGAGGCAGAAGCAGCGGTGCAGGACTTGAAAACTTACCTTTCCTCTGTTCCCACCCTGGTCGCTCCAAAACCACAAGAGCCGTTGCTGCTATATCTGGCGGCAACCAATCAAGTGGTTAGTGCAGCACTGGTGGCACAACGGGAAGTGGAAGAAGGAGCAGCTGCAACTACTGTCCTCCCTGGAGAAGGAAGTGAACCAATCATGGCAGGGCTGAGTGCAGATCAAGAGAAAGAAGAGCAGAGAAGTGAAGGCAATCCCAAGACTGCGGCAAGGAAGAAGGTGGTGCAGCGACTAGTTTACTTTGTCAGCTCCCTGTTGCAGGGGGATAGATCGAGGTACTCTGGCGTGCAAAAGTTGATCTTTGGCCTCATCATGGCCTCGAGGAAACTGCACCACTACTTCCAAGCCCACGAGATCACAGTTGTCACCTATTTCCCTTTGCAACGCATACTGAGAAACCCGGAGGCCACTGGCAGAATAGTAGAATGGGCTTTGGAATTATCAAGCTTTGGACTGAAGTACGAAAGCACCTCGACCATTCAGAGCAGAGCACTGGCAGAGTTTATTGCGGAGTGGATGCCTACCCCAGACGAAGAGGCACTGGAAACAGTTATCCACGGCAAGGAAGCGCCCCAAGAATGGATCATGTACTTTGATGGTGCCTTCTCACTACAAGGTGCAGGAGCTAGCGTGCTCCTCGTCGCACCAACTAGAGAGCACCTCAAGTATGTGGTCCAAATGCATTTCCCCCGGGAGAAGGCTACCAACAACACTGCAGAATATGAAGGACTCCTTGCCAGGCTCAGGATCGCGACAGAGTTGGGAATCAAGAAGCTGGTCATTCGAGGAGACTCACAGCTCATGGTGAGGCAAGTGAACAAAGATTACCAGAGTCCATTGATGGAGGCATATGTAGAAGAAGTGAGAAAGCTAGAGGAGCATTTTGACGGATTGCAAACAGAGCACGTGCCGCATGCGAAAAACAGCATTGCTGATCATCTGTCAAAATGCGCTGCGCAAAAGCTTGCTGTGGAACCAGGGACTTTTTTCTCCATCTGACTCAACCATCAGTATCCCTGTTAGCAATGGCAAGGAAGAGGAGGAAGCTGGACTCCGGCAAGCCTCCACCGGCAGAACCTTCAGAGGTCCCCGGTAAGGGGGCTGCCGGGAACAACTCCACCTCGCTTGGCGAGCCGCACTCTTCCGTAGGACCACTGGTCTTTATGGTCGAGGCAAGCGCTCCCACGAGTGAGGAGGTGCCATTGGCCCTAGTTGTTGAGCCACAAGCTCCAACCTTGGCACAACACATCGTCCACTACCTCCAAACTTGAGAACTTCCCGAAGAGCAAGAAGAAGCTGAAAGAGTAGCCCGGAGGGCCAGTATGTATCAGTTTGTCGATGATACATTGTACAGAAGGAGGCCCAACGGTGTGAAACTGAAGTGCATTTGCCGGGAAGAGGGGAAGGAACTGTTAGCAGAGATACACAAAGGCGCGTGCAGCTCTCATATTGGATCAAGAGCCTTGGTTGGAAAGGCTTTCCGGCAAGGTTTCTACTGGCCCACATCCCTCCAAGATGCAACCGAGCTAGTCACTAGATGTGAAGCCTTCTAGTTCCACTCCAAGAACATCCATCAACCTGCTCAAGCTCTCCAGATGATTCCTTTATCATGGCCATTTTTAGTCTGGGGGCTCGACATCCTGGGCCCCTTCCCCCGTGCTACCGGGGGCTTTGAATTCTTGTACGTTGCAATCAACAAGTTTACAAAGTGGTCGAAAGTGGAGCTCATGAGGAAGGTGACCGCACAATCAACCATCAAGTTCTTGAAGGGATTGGTGTGCCGTTTCGGAGTACCCGCCAGAGTCATCACTGATAACGGCACCCAATTCACAAGCCACGCCTTCATGCAATACGTTCAAGCCCTTGGAAGCAAGGTCTCATTTGCCTCTGTTGCCCATCCCAGAAGCAACAGACAAGCTAAGAGGGCGAACGCTGAAGTGCTGCGAGGACTCAAGACAAGAACATTTGATAGGCTGCAGAAGTGCGGCATACGCTGGATTGATGAGCTGCCGGTGGTTCTTTGGTCCCTCCGTACGACACCAAATCGAGCTACCGGCCAGACTCTCTTCTCCCTAGTCTATGGGACAGAAGCAGTGATCCCCACGAAACTCATATATGGGTCACCTCGAGTATTTGCCTACGATGAAGTAGAGCAAGAGCAGCACCGGCATGACGATGCCGTGCTCCTTGAGGAGAACCGTCTCCGGGCTGCTACGCGTGCTGCACGCTATCAGCAAGCCCTGCGTCGCTACCATAGCCGCAGGGTTCATGTCCGGAGCCTTGAGGAAGGCGACCTTGTCCTTAGGCATGTTCAGTCCGCCAAGGGTGCAAACAAGTTGATGCCGAAGTGGGAAGGCCCTTACCGGGTAGTACGAGTCTCCAGACCCGGCGCAGTCCGTCTGGAGACCGAAGATGGCATTCAATTGCAAAACTCATGGAACATTGAGCATCTTCGTAAGTTCTACCCGTAAGGTGCGGCTGTCGGGCCCTGCCCGGCAGCCACCCTTTTGTACAAGCCTTGCCGATATTGCATGTAACCCTTTGTACAAATCCAGGCACAGACCCTGAGCAACAGATAAATAAACGAAGCGCTGGGGGCCCCAAAAACCTACATGCATGCATAGCATAACATGAGCATGGCATGATCATGTAGATAAGATCATATGTTGCTTTGTTTTCCTCTGCACTAAATTGCAGGGCTCTTACTGCGGACTCGATCCTGAAAAGAAGAAACGGAAACAAGTCTACATATCGATCCCCGACAAGCCAAACAGATAAGTTCCTTTTTATCCATTCATGTTCTGTAAGAAGAAAACTTGTGCATAGAGAAACCTTGTCGCCTTCGAAGCATTTGTGCTCCCATCCTTTGACCCGAATGTTGCTTCGGTCGGGAAGGTTGAAGTGGCATTTGGCAGAAAAAGGTTGACAAAGGGCCGGTTCCCTTCCATACTCTTAAGCCCGGCAGGCCAGGCGCCGTGACAACAATGGAAGGCACCGGCAAGATAACTTGCCGAGGAAACTTGTTTACTTAAAAGTATAGAGGCGTTCGACCTCTGCATGAATAGGATACATGCACAAGTACCTGACAAGGCTTGGCTTTTTCATTAATATGCGGATAAGCAAGTACAAATCTTACAGAGCACAAACATGGATAAAATAGATTACATATTTAAGACTAAAAGTTTGGCAAGTGCCTACATATTTTAGACTGAAAAAAGATAAGTGCCCCGTAATCCCTTTCTTGTCCCTCCCCCCTAGGAACTACAGTGGGAGGTGAAGAGGGCAAAAGGGTTGCCTGGACAGAAGCCCAACCTGACCCCGTCAAGACCCGCAGGACGTAGCCTGTCAGGATCGGAAGGGCGCGGACGAAGGTGATGGGTGGGGAGAGCGGCTGGACGATGCCCTGGTCACCGCCACCAGGGCCAGCAGGATGTGGCAGGGCGAACAAAGCCGGAGTCCACGGGGAAGCCTGCCGGGGTCCAGCTGGAAGACTGCTGGAGGAGGCGAAGACACCACCAACACCCAACACCCTGGCAAATCGCCTTGCCGGGGATGAGATGCAGGTGCAGATGGTGGTGCCGCCGGCTGACGGTGACGATGCGGCTGGTGTTCAGTCGGAGTTGGAGCTGTCGTCCTCCCCACCAGTTCTGCCGTCATCGCCGTCACTGTCCTCCTCGTCGCTATCGCTCGAGGAGGAGCTTTCGTCGTCAGTCGAGCTCTCCGCGGAGCACCCTAAGCGAGCACCCCGAGTGCCTGAAGGCCTTGACGGAGAGCAGGGTGGCGTCCATTAACTTGAAATGGAGAACGTGCCCGGCCGCCAAGCTATGGGCACGAGCAAAGGTCTTCCAGCCACGCCGGAGAAGCATGACATGAGGAGCAGGGAACTCCACGCCTGCCCGCATGCTGCCATTACAACAGCCCCTCATGTGCAGCCTCAGCCCCGGTGGCTGCTTCACCTCCATCACCCTTGCAAACGGGGTAGGAAGCCGAAGACGGCTGCGCGGGGGCCCGCACGGCTTGACGATGAACTCCAGTGGCTGATTCCCGACGTGACCTTCGTTCGGGTCCTAAACGGCCGGGGAAGGCACGATCAGAGCGCCGCCCCGTCCTCCTCGACCCCGAGCGCCACGACGACCACGTCCACGTCCTCTCCCGCCTCCTATCACGGCGGGCTCCGCCACCATGTCCCCAACAGGAGGACGGAGGCGATGTCGAGCCGAAGCCCTCGTCGCCACTACTGGGGTGCCACTATGCCCTCTCCCCCTCACCATGATGGAAAGATAATACCAGAAGGAAAGAAGAAGAGATAGGTGTGAGCCAGCACCTCGCCCATGTCCCCTTTTATAGGCAAACGAGGTCGGGTGCTGGCTCCTCACCCGGGGGACAACCGCCCCGCTCCACCAGTCCGACTCCTCTGTGCCACCAACAGCTCGCGGAATCAAGACCGACCCCCTGCACCAATCCGTGGCACCTGGCTTTCTGTCGTGGCACACATTTCCGCACCCTCCGCAACCACCACCAACCCTACGCAATGCATGCAGCATACGTGGCAAAAACACCAGAAGCGAAGAAGCTAGTGGAATGGCAGTTATCGTCCCGTGAACATGGGATGTGGGTAGCCCACGGATCGTGGCTTAATTCTCCCCCATAACGTCTCGCACGGACGCATGGAAAAACCAGAAACTTACTCAAGCACAAGTTAATGAAGAAGCAAGGAAAATATCAAGGAATGAGCTACCATAAGCCCTCTGCCTGTGTACCTAATAGGGCCTACCCCAATGACGCTCGACAGCATGTTCGGGCCAGGCCCGGGGGCTCCTGTCGATGCAATAAAACCTTCGCGTATGTTGCCCGGACTGTACACAGGCACAAGGGCAAGGTTGCAGCGACAAGACAAGACCAAGCTGGAGAGATAGCTCTTTGAGAAATCAAAGGACGGATCAAGAAGACCAAGACAAGCCGAAGCAACAAGATATCACCAAGGGAAAACCTCCCTTACCGGGCAGGCGAGCCTGGTCAGGTCGAGGCTTCACCAAAGACAAGTCCCAATATTTCCCCGACAGGCTTGCCAGGGCCGCCAAGGGCAAAATACCCCGCCAAGACTCCACCGCTCCATCGCACAGCGACGCAAGTCACTTATCGATGCGGTGTTGAGCCCCCAAGTGATGAAGTGGCTGTCATTTGGCATGTGGCAACCATTTGGGAAGAAGATTCACCCTTCTTGACACCCGTCCAGAGGAGAGTGGAGCAGGCAGACAAGAGGTTGGTTGAGCGGCGCGGCAGGCTTGCCGGGCTTCATCCTCAATGTAACACCTAGCAGTGCATTTAATGCACTTTGTCCTAACTGCCAGAGTTAGGTATGATAGCACTGTTGGCTATCTAATCAGTGTATAATGATAGATTTGCCACAGTGGTAACCCGTTTACCTATAAATGGAGGGCCATGGCAACCTAGAATAGGATTTGGACCCTTGTACACTCTTACGCGCGTAGCTGCTCTCCCTGAGGCGACCTTGCCGGGCTTGAGCGCTGCGTGTTCGTCACGGTCCTCCATCCAATCCACCAAAGCAGGAGTAGGGTTTTATGCTTCGTAGCGGCCCGAACCTGGGTAAAAATCACCCGTGTCACAGTTGCCGCGCTGCTCTATGGTCTCCGCTCTTTGTGCAATGTGCCCTTCCCCCTTGCCGAACCACAAGGGGCCGATGGCCCCATAGGTGATCGTGTTGAACCACGACAATTGTATCGCTTCCACTATGTAATTTGTACATAAATCATATAGTGCTTATTATTGGCATGCTTGCCTTACATTGACAACATAATTTTCTACTCAGAATCGTGCCTCCAGCGGAAAAACATGTGTACTATATAATGAACGGTACCAAATATTGTGACTTCTATATGGCTTTCAAGCCACCAATATTCCGGATTGTCTTTGCATTTCCACATAGAGATTAGTTATACTATTTCTACTAGTTAGAAAGTACCGAACTGTTTGTCCTGCCATCCTTTCTTTAGTTGTTGCCATATCTATTCAGTTGGTAAAGAAATAAAAGATAAATTTGCCAAAATAGTCAAAGGATGGTTTTACCAAAGAACATTTCCTTTCTCATGTATCAGGTTGTTAGACAAAACCATGACATCTGCAATGCAATTACTTTTATGCTCTATACAAGAATATATCCTTGGTGCATGGCTCTCATTCCTTACTTTTTCTGTTGGGCATGTGGAGTTATCGACATTATTTTCTTTGGGGATATAAGGATGGATTTAATTTGGTTAGCCGCACTTCTTTGTTGTGGGATTACGAGTACAAGGGGATGCTCTATCGAATTGGGGCATGTACCTAATCACTATTTTTGTCTCCACCATTAGAGTTGTAAAACAACCCATTATTTCGGAGATAAAATGCAGTGATAAACCTATACTTGAGACTATTATTTTCCTTTGTGGAGAATAGACAAAATGGGGAAAGCCCATGGCAGCCACTTCATTTTTTACCTGCTACTAGCTGTGCTCTGAGCAATGTACCAGTTTTGTGTAAACTTCATCTTACCTATGGTAGAATATTTATCTATACGTACTATGGTGGAATATTTATCTGTACATTTGAGATTGTCATTTATATTTGGCTGCTTCATTCTTCTCTAAAACTGCAGGTATATTCCCACATTGGACTGGATTATTGCTACGATTTGGTTGATTCAGACATACTGTATCTTGAATGGCTTTTGCTGCTGGGCAAATCAAGCGATGGAAGGTATTTTTAAGCGATATTGAAGCACATTGATACTGTATATGATGCCTCTTTTTTTTCCTGATTTCAGTGTGTTTGTGTTCAGAAAATTATTTGTTTATTTTTACTTCTCGAGGCATATACCAGGATAAAGCTCCGTTGTTGAAAATCCGTTAGAGACGGAAGATAAGATTATTTGCATGTAAATCTATTCTGCATACTAATGAATGCCAATATTTATGCTAGATCTTTGAATAGTTCAGTGTCCAATAGATGAACCGGTGAAGTGATTGCATGTAGTGATGGTAGGGTAGGTATGATTTTAGTTCAAGTTATCTAAAATATCCTAGCAATTGCTCATGTGGTTAGATAATGATATATTTAGGATGGACCTTTAGCTGATGGGACCTAAAATTAGAAAGCTGATAGTTTATTTGTATTAATTCCTCTGTTACTATTTCCTGGAATTTCTTGCTTAGTGACAAGTCTGGACAATATCATGTATGTGTGCTTATCAAGCTATCATGTAGTTCTATATAGCGAAATGAGTATGGTATTGGTCTTATATATAGCAAAATGAGTATGGTCAATTGGTCATGTTGTTCTATTTCTTTTGTACTCCAGTAGAAATTGCGGTAGTCATGTTGTAGTGACCTGTAAGACCTGATGATAATTGCTTTCCAAGTTTGATTGTTACGGAGTACTGGAGTTTGTGCATAGGAAAACTCTGTTCATGTCAAGTTCTATGGACATGGGAAATGGAAAATCTTTGTGTAGCAAGTTTTCCATTGATCGTTTACCTCATGGTTCATTGGTTTGCAGGTGGCAGGGGTTGACTGATTGTACATGTGTACTAATGAATGCTTTATGGGTATAGTGGCTGTGCTGCAGGATACATTTGAGACTGAGAGGACTAGCCTTTGGAGCAGGCTACATATGCTCTTGGATATTGAAGGATTTGGAGCAGGCTGCATTTGCTATGACTTATTGGTTATGCATGGATTTCAATGTAATGCTTCTACTATGATTTCACTTCCAGACATTTTATCTCCACCTTTCTTTCGTCATTGAAAATAGCAGGGTATTTTCAACTCAAAAAAAGAAAAAGAAAGGCAATAGCAAGGTATTTTAACCTATAATTCTAGGTTGCGCAAATAAACATGTATATGGTTTTGAAGTACTGCTTCCTTACCCTACTGGATGCCATTTTTTAGCTTACTTTGTACCTACAGGGAACTCATTTGTGGATAAGTTCTATGGTGCATAGGGAGTATTTGTAGGAAGAAGAAATGGCTTGATTAAATCGAGGCAACACTTCTACTGAAAACACATGGTAGTTTAGCCTCGAATTCTAGGCCCTGCAAATGAACATGGTCATGGTTTGTTAGGTCAATCAATATTCAATAGTGGAAATTTAAGCATGAAGTTAGTCTAGATGCCAGATTTGCTTATGTTCTGCTATTTTTCATTAATAAGAAAATAGCTATGGTGTTGTTTTAGTTTCTGTCTCCTTTGATTTGTATATATGTACAACCCATGCTTTAATTTCTGTTGGCTTGGTGTGGAACGTGCTTGATATTTCTCAGCTCATGAAGTGAAGTTGTGTGTTGCTGGGTGTATGCAGGATATGGGATTTTGCCAATAATGATGCTTTGAAATGAGGGGAGTTTGGATGTTTTTTCTTGGTGTTGGATTATTGATATGAATTGCTGCAAGTAGAATTGTCGCACTACAAGTTAGCATGACATGAAGCGTTATTCTTGTGTATATTCTCCAAGAACCTAGGATCTACTACCATTTTTATGTGTTGTGAACTGGTGCATAGGCTCTTGCTCCTGAGTGATCGGTTTTTGCACATCTATTACTTGCATATCATGATAGCTCTTCCCTGAAGGAATTGTTAAACAACCTATATCTCTGATCCTACATATGTTTATATACGTGACTATCACGTTTGGATACGTGACCGTATGTTACACGATGGTAGTTAGAGATAGCGTTAGGATTCTGTTCTCTCTCTCTCGCTATTCCTCTCCTGTGTAACTCCCTCCTATCGATCTACTCCTATAACCTCACGAGAGGATCTCTCTCCCTCGATCTATCAATATATACGCAGGCAGGCTCTTGTTCGAGAGCTAAGACGCTTCATCATTGTTTTACATGGTATACAGAGCAGGCCTTTTCCATCTCATCTAGCTCAACCACCTCCATCGATCATCCCCACCGCAATCATGTCTACCTCCACCACCGTTCCCACCTCCGGCCTCAACTGCAACATCTTCGAGCCTCTCACCAGGACGAACTAAGTCCTCTGGCGAGCTCAAGCCCGATCCCAGATAATGGGCGCCGGCTTGTATGGCTACGTCGACAAAACCATAGAGGAGCCTCCGAAGACAATCATTGCAAAGGATAAAGATGGCAAGGATCAGGAGATGCCGAACCCTGCCTATGCCCCCTGGCTAGTCCAGGACTAGCAAATCATCACCTACCTCCTTCGGAACCTCTCCAAGGAGGTCCTCATTCCGGTGGCGTCGTTGGAGACATCGCATGCGATCTGGACCGCCCTCTCCAACATGTTCGCGGCTGTCTCGCTTTCTTGAGTTAATAATCTGCGTGTCGCCCTCACCAATGCCCAGAAGGGCACGCAATCTGCATCAACCTACTTCAGCTACATGCGCTCCCTCTCCGACGAGCTCTCGGCGGTGGGCAAGCCGATCGGGGAGCCGGAGCTCATCTCATTCATCATCGCCGACCTTGACATGGAATATCAGCCGCTCATCTCTGTGCTGGATGTTCGCACCGAGCCCACCACGGTCGACCTCCTCTTCTCCCTGGTGGCCAACTTCGATCAGCGAGTCAAGCTGTACCATGGCAACGGCACCGGTGGCTTCAAGTCCTCGGCAAACGCTACTTCTCAAGGTCGACAGGGAGGTAAAGGGGGTTATCGCAATTCGAAAAATGGGGGCAACGGTGGTTCCCGTGGTGGAAGTGGTGGCAGCGGCGGCTACCAAGGAGGTGGTGGTGGTGCCGGCTACCACAACAGTGGCAGCGGCGGCTACCACAACAGTGGCGGCGGCTATCACCAGAATCATGGTGGCGGCATCTATCAAGGTGGTGGTGGCGGCTATCAGGGTGGTGGCGGCGGCTATCACCCTAGCAATCCCGACGGCAGCATCATCAACAGGCGCCCCCCTACAACAACAACAGGGGGCGCAACTTCCAAGGTTATGAGGGCTATGAAGGAAAGTGTCAAATATGTAAGAAAACAAATCATATTGCCAAGGATTGTGATTGGCGCTACGCTGATGACAATTCCGAGAAAAAGAAAGTTGCAGCTGCAGCAGATGGGTCATATGGTGTCGACACCAATTGGTACATGGACACGGGTGTGACAAACCATATCACCGAAGAGTTGGAGAAGCTGACCATGCATGACAAATATCGTGGCCATGATCAAATCTACACCGCAGCTAATGGTGCAGGTATGGAGATTAGTCGTATTAGTCAATCAATTATCAAAACCCCACATAAAGATCTTGTCTTAAAAGAAATCTTGCATGTTCCTGATGCTTCCAAAACTCTTCTTTCAGTTCATCGCATTGCTCTTGATAATAATGTCTTTCGAAAATTTCACCCATATTTCTTTTTGATCAAGGACTAGGCCACGAAGAAAATTCTCCATAGGGGTGTCTGTATTCAAGGGCTATATGCGTTGCTTCCGCAATACTGCAAGTTTAATAAACATATCTATGGTACCATGAAGCTTTCAGCTGTAAGGTGGCATAGTTGCTTAGGTCATCCATCGTTTGGTACTGTTCATCAAATTCTTAGTAGAAATAAACTCCTAGTTGTTGGTGAGGGAAACTCAGAAACTATTTGTGATTCGTGTCAAAGAGCAAAAATTCATCAATTACCATATCATGTTTCCACTAGTGTATCTACCAAGCCTTTGGAACTCATTTTTTCTGATGTATGGGGTCCAGCACCCACTTCTGTTGGTAGGCATTTTATTATGTGAGTTTTGTTGATGATTATAGCAAATATACTTAGATCTATCTCCTTAAAAAACGTTCAGATGTGTTTCAGGTCTTTCATAATTTTCAAGCTCTTGTTGAACGTCAATTTGATAGCAAAATTCTTTCCATGCAATCAGATTGGGGTGGGGAATACGAGAAGTTGAACTTTTTTTTTCAAAAGATAGGCATTTCTCATCATGTATCCTGCCCTCATGCTCATCAAGAAAACGGTTCCGCGGAACGGAAACATAGACACATTGTTGAAGCTGGCTTAGCTCTCTTAGCTGCGGCCTCCATGCCTTTGAAATTTTGGGACGAAGCTTTTCTTACTGCTGTTCATCTTATCAATATGTGGCCTAGTTGCACCATTGCTCATGAAACTCCCACCGAACGTCTTCTCCATGTCACACCTGATTATGCTACCCTTCGCATTTTTGGTTGTGCATGTTGGCCAAATCTTCGTCCCTACAACACCCGCAAACTTATGTTTGGCTCCAAACAATGTGTCTTCCTTGGCTATAGTGCACAACACAAGGGTGTTAAGTGCCTCGATGTTTCCACTGGTCGAGTATATATTTCTCGCGATGTCGTTTTTGATGAAACTCAGCTTCCCTTTGAAAAACTACATCCCAATGCCGGTGCTCTTCTTCGAAAGGAGATTCTTCTCCTTTCTTATCATTTATCCAGTGTTGATTATGTGGGCAATGATGATTGTACTGATCCAATTATGACTAACCCTCCTAACAATTTACCTGAGTTTACTACTGCAGGAAAAAAATTGGATGAAAATGGTGCAGGCACTGCTGAAAACAGTGCAGCAAATCATGCACCCTCGCATCCTACAGTGGTCACGTCCGATCCGGTGCAATCCTCATTGGGATTGGGGAGCTTGACCACAGCAGGGCCGACCGGATCCTCTCTGGGATCTCCGCCTCGTCAGGAGGGTCGCGGCCCAGGGTCGCCTCTTTCCATGGACGAGCCGCACCAACCTATGTCCGCCACGCAGTCAGCTCCTCGTGACCCTGCCTCTGCGAACGAGCCACGCCAATCAGCGCCTGGGCACCAGCCAACAAGGCGGTATGTGCCTGTGCTGCGCGTGTACGCCATGCGGGCCCCGCGCTCATCATCGCCCAACTGCGCGCGGTCTGAGGCGGACGTGCCCGGATCTTCTGTGTCGTCTCCTTTGCCTTCGCCATCTCGCGCACCCACAGAAGATCCGGTGGGCATCGGGGGCAGTCCAGCCTCGGGATTGCCCGGATCCACTGTCCAGGAGCTGTAGCAGGCTGGATCTTCTGCACCTGAAACTGAATCTACTGCAGCCACACAACCACGTACACGTCTTCAACGAGGTGTCATTCAACCAGTAAATTACAAGGTCAAATTTGGTCTAGCTGCTTCCACCGGAGAGCCATGTACAGTACATGATGCGCTTGCTGATTCCACGTGGAAGAAAGCTATGGACGAAGAGTTTCACACTCTTCACAAGAACATAACTTGGCACTTAGTTCCTCCTCAATAGGGTAAAAATGTTATTGATTGCAAGTGGGTGTTTCGCATTAAGAAGAGATCTGATGGTACGATTGATCGTTACAAAGCTCGACTTGTCGCAAAGGGGTTTAAACAGAGGTATGGCATAGATTATGAGGACACCTTTAGTCCTGTTGTTAAAGCTGCCACTATTCGTCTTTTTCTTTCTATTGCCGTGTACAGAGGATGGAGTCTCAGACAGCTAGATGTGCAGAATGCGTTTCTTCATGGTGTTCTGGAAGAGGAAGTCTATATGAAACAACCTCCTGGGTTTGAGGGAAAAAACCGTTTCATGTGTGCAGGCTTGAAAAATCTTTGTATGGATTGAAGCAAGCCCCCAGAGCATGGTATTCTCGTTTGAGCTCAAAATTGCAACAACTCGTTTTTGTTCCATCAAAGTCTGATACGTCACTGTTCATTTACAACAAGTCAAATACATCCATATTTGTGCTCATATATGTTGATGATATTATTGTTACAAGTTCGTCAAATGAAGCAGTGACAGCTCTATTGAAAGATTTGAACTCAGAGTTTGCTCTTAAGGATCTAGGAGATCTACACTTCTTCCTTGGTATTGAGGTTAAGAAGAACAAAGAAGGTGGACTTCATCTTTCTCAAGAAAAATATGCAACTGATCTTCTGAATAGAGTAGGATTGCAGGGTTGTAAACCAGCACTAACTCCACTATCCAGCTCAGAAAAACTCTCTCTTGTAGAAGGTAACCTCTTGAATCAAGAGGATGGCACCAAGTACAGGAGTTTGGTAGGCGCACTTCAGTATTTGACTCTCACCAGGCCTGATATCTCATTTGTAGTTAATAAGGTCTGTCAGTTTCTTCATGCACCAACTTCAGCTCATTGGACTGCTGCCAAACGCATATTGAGATATGTAAGAAACACTTTGAGTGTTGAACTGACATTTAGTAAGTCCTCATCTACTCTTGTCAGTGCATTTTCTGATTCTGACTGGGCAGGGTGCCTAGATGACAGAAGGTCAACAGGTGGATTTGCTATTTTCTTTGGCCCTAATTTAATCTCCTGGTGTGCAAAGAAGCAAGCTACAGTCTCAAGGTCAAGCACTGAAGCAGAGTACAAGACACTTGCAAATGCCACAGCAGAAATTATCTGGGTTAAGTCCATGCTGAAGGAACTTGGGATATGTCATGCACAAACTCCATGTCTTTGGTGTGATAATCTTGGTGCTACATATTTGTCTACAAATCCTGTCTTCCATGCAAGAACCAAACATATTGGGATTGACTATCATTTTGTGCGAGAAAGGGTTGCTAGCAAGGAGCTGGAGATTCGCTTTGTTTCCTCAAAGGATCAAGTTGCAGATGGCTTTACGAAAGCTTTGTCCATAATACTAATACTGTTTGAAGAATTGAAGCGTAATCTGAATTTGCAAAGTTCAGATTAAGGGAGGATGTTAAACAACCTGTATCTCCGGTCCTACATATGTTTATATACATGACTATCACGTTTGGATACGTGACCATATGTTACACGATGGTAGTTAGAGATAGCGTTAGGATTCTGTTCTCTCTCTCTCTCTCTCTCTCGCTATTCCTCTCCCGTGTAACTCCCTCCTATCGATCTACTCCTGTAACCTCAGAGAGGATCTCTCTCCCTCGATCTATCAATATATATGCAGGCAGGCTCTCGTTCGAGAGCTGAGACGCTTCATCATTGTTTTACAGGAATACCATCTCTATATGAAATTTTTTGTTTACCATGTTTACCAATAGTGCTTGCATGCTTGATTTTTCTTGGATAAAATGTCATCCTGCCTCATGGGATGCAATACGGCATTATCTAGTGCGCAGTCGAGGACTATGTAGGGCATTATCTAATGCGCAGTCGAGGACTACATAGGGCATTATCTAATGCGCAGTCGAGGACTACGTAATTTCTACTCCGTATGGATGTCGTTTAACAAATATTTGTTGGCGACTGTTTCTTAAATAGTTAGCTGGTTCTTGGCGTGTAATCTGTTGAGCCTTTTGATTCTCTCTTCGATTTCCAATCCATTTTTTGTGTCTGATTGAGCTTACCAATGCTGCTACCAATATTGAACTGAAGCCTTTTGTTTTTTCCTGGACCAATTGCTGTGTATTGAATATGTATGATATAAACTTATATATTAGTTTGGTAAACACAACTACATTATGCTATTTTTTATATTTGCAATGCTTCAGTGACTATATTACTGGATTGGATATGATTATACCCCGCAGCACCGCTGTCGGTTGCGCCGCACTTCCTACCTAGTTTATTTTACTACTAGCAATTGTGCGTGTTGATTCTCTTGTGTGCTGCCGCTGTCGGGCTGTAGCTATGGTTGGCGGCGGGGTGCAGGTTCCAAACCCCCTCAATCTCTCCGGCTCCCCAGATCGGCGATGCGCCTCCACCATTAATCATCGCCTCCAAGCATGTTGTCGTCTGTGCCATCCCCGTCGCGGGCCATGTCTTGCAGACCGGTGCATCCCGGCAGACAGTTTCTCCTCCCATTCGCCACCCTGCAGCATTCCAAGTCCCTGGGGGCTAAACTTCCATTCAGTCTGTGGTGTGGTCGATTCAGACCATGCTGTTGGTTTGTCCACTGATGCAAGCATCATATTTAAGCCTGTCTGATTGCAAGGTGATCACACCCACTTCCTTGAATGATTTTTTGATGGATGGCTTTGTCAATCATGTACTAAATGTGCACACGCAGAAACAAAATATATATTCAAAAGTGACCTTCAGTCCCTTGATTTAAAGAATGTGTATGTTTGGCTGTGTGTTATCTGTACGAGTAAACATATATGTAATTATTAAATGAATTGGCGATAATTATTTTCTTCATATGGCAACCTATGATGAAAATGCACATTTATTTACTGTTATTTGGATGCTTAGTACATTTATTCTATGCGAGTATGTAGTACTACTCCATCCCATAATGTAAGATGTTTTTGCAACCTAATATAGCTTGCAAAAACGTCTTACATTATGGGACAGAGGTAGTACATGTTAAACTTTTCCAGATTGAAAACATGACAATAGTGTACTATTAAGTCGAGGATTGTTCTACATCTAAACATGAATTACTATATTATACTCCTTCCGAAGGACAATTCTTTCGAAGCTGAAGGACATACTGGTTTCAAAGATTTTGAAGACATGGTATCATTACATAGTTCTATTCAAAATGGAAAACGACTACTGTAAATCTGTGTAACCTTGCTTGTTATGTGGTGGCTGTTTACATTCTTAGTGTTTGAGAGTATGCAGATTTTTAAGTATGGAGCAAACCAATGTGGCCATAACAAGGATGGATCTCAATCAAGATGTGGTGGCAATAGGCTTATAGCCATTTTGATTTATCTTTCTCACAACAAGAAATGTAGTGAAGGTGTTCTCCCTGATCTGAGCTAATGAGTTGTTTTTTTCATGATGTTTGGGAGCGTATCTTTGCATTGATAGGGGAATGAAAGTACAGGGAAGCGCCACAGCCACGTACACAGATTGGCGTAGCCTGGCGCTCGGTAGAGCAGAAAACAAAGGGGTTGCTCAGCGCCAAAAGCTAAAAGTTCAGGTTACAGGGATTAGCATGTTCAATCCTTTAGCTCCGGCAGTGGACCAGGAGTGAGCCTCATCCCTGATCACGGAAGCAAGGGAGGAGGAAGATGGCATGATCTTGTCGAAGATGACAACATTTCGATGTCGTCACAGGGACCATGCCGTAAGCACCGCAATGGTAGCCAGGCCCCGACATAGTGGTGCCGGAGTTGCGAGCATAGCTGTGGATATCCAGTCAAAGAAACTCGAGGAACCTTCCGGCGCGGGGATTGCAGGGGAGCACCAAGAGAGGACTCCGTGCCAGGTAACGCGCGAGAAGACACAGCCCACAAGGATGTGGTGAAGCGTTTCGGGCTCCTGTGAGCAGAGTAGGCAAGCCGGCTCATGAGGCAAGCCACGACAGGCTAGGCGATTGGCAGACCAACATCGGTTCAAGGAGGCCAGCCAGACGAAGAATTGTGTTTCGAGTAGAACGAGAGAGACGATAGACAGAAATGTAAAAGTGAATAGTGATGACCCACAAGTATAGGGGATCTATCGTAGTCCTTTCGATAAGTAAGAGTGTCGAACCCAACGAGGAGCAGAAGGAAATAACAAGCGGTTTTCAGCAAGGTATTCTCTGCAAGCACTGAAACTATCGGTAACAGAAAGTTTGGTGATAAGATAATTCGTAACGGGTAACAAGTAACAAGTGTAACAAAGGTGCAGCAAGGTGGCCCAATCCTTTTTGTAGCAAAGGACAAGCCTGGAAGAACTTTTATATAAAGCAAAGCGCTCCCGAGGACACATGGGAATTACTGTCAAGCTAGTTTTCATCATGCTCATATGATTCGTGTTCGTTACTTTGATAATTTGATATGTGGGTGGACCGGTTCTTGGGTGCTGTCTTTACTTGGACAAGCCTCCCACTTATGATTAACCCCTCTTGCAAGCATCCGCAACTACGAAAGAAGAATTAAGATAAATCTAACCATAGCATGAAACATATGGATCCAAATCAGCCCCTTACGAAGCAACGCATAAACTAGGGTTTAAGCTTCTGTCACTCTAGCAACCCATCATCTACTTATTACTTCCCAATGCCTTCCCATAGGCCCAAACAATGGTGAAGTGTCATGTAGTCGAAGTTCACATAACACCACTAGAGGAAAGACAACATACATCTCATCAAAATATCGAACGAATACCAAATTCACATGATTACTTATAGCAAGACTTCTCCCATGTCCTCAGGAACAAACGTAACTACTCACAAAGCATATTCATGTTCATAATCAGAGGAGTATTAAATAGCATTATGGATCTGAACATATGATTTTCCACCAAATAAACCAACTAGCATCAACTGCAAGGAGTAATCAACACTACTAGCAACCCACAGGTACCAATCTGTGGTTTTGAGACAAAGATCGGATACAAGAGATGAACTAGGGTTTGGAGAGGAGATGGTGCTGGTGAAGATGTTGATGGAGATTGACCCCCTCTCGATGAGAGGATAGTTGGTGATGACGATGGCTTCGATTTCCCCCTCCCGGATGGAAGTTTCCCCGGCAGAACAGCTCCGCCAGAGCCCTAGATTGCTTCTGCCCAGGTTCCGCCTTGAGATGGCGGAGGTTTGTTCCGAAAGCTCTCTCCTGATTTTTTTTCCAGGTCAAAACATGCCATATAGCAGAAGATGGGCACCGGAGGCCTGCCAGGGGCCCACAAGCCACAGGGGCACGCCGAGGGGGGTAGGGCGCGCCCCCAGGCTTGTGACCTCCTGGTGGGTCCCCTCTGGTATTTTCTTCACCCAATATTTTTTATATATTCCAAAATAATTCTCCATAAAAATTTTGGACTTTTGGAGTTGTGCAGAATAGGTCTCTCAGATTTGCTCCTTTTCCAGTCCAGAATTCCAGCTGCCGACATTCTCCTTCTTCATGTAAACCTTGTAAAATAAGAGAGAAAAGGCATAAGTATTGTACCATAAGGTGTAATAACAGCCCATAATGTAATAAATATCAATATAAAAGCATGATGCAAAATGGACGTATCAACTCCCCCAAGCTTAGACCTCACTTGTCCTCAAGCGAAAGCCGAAATCGATAATCATGTCCACATGTTTAGAGATAGAGGTGTCGATAAAATAAAATATTTACATGAAGGCATCATGATCATCTTTAGAGTAGCAACATATCTTGACATATAATTTCGTATGCTAAAGTGACAATTCATTCACAAGGTAAAGTATGAATCAGAAACTTTATTGAAAACTAACAAACTATGATCTCAGTCATTGAAGCAATTGCAATTTATCATAATATCGGAAAGAGTCAATGCAAGAGCTTTTCACCAAGTTCACATACTCAACTATCATTTAGCCTTTCACAATTGCTAACACTCACGCGATACTTATGAGTTCAAAGTCTCAGTCAGACACAGAGAAAGATAGGGGCTTATAGTTTCACCTCCCAACCTTTTACCTCAAGGGTAATGTCAATAATAATACTTTATGATAACCTACATCCGAGTGGATATATATATCTAGATCTTTCCCAACATATAGTGCTTGCCAAAAAGAAAAAGTGTAAAAAGGAAAGGTGAAGATCACCATGACTCTTGTATAAGGGTAGAAGGTAAAAGTAAAAGATAGGCCCTTCGCAGAGGGAAGCATAGGTTGTCATGCGCTTTTATGGTTGGATGCACAAAATCTTAATGCAAAAGAACGTCACTTTATATTGCCGCTTGTGATAAAGAACTTTATTATGCAGTCTGTCTCTTTTATTTCTTCCATATCACAAGTTCGTATAAAGCTTATTTTCTTCACACTAATAGGTCATACATATTTAGAGAGCAATTTTTATTGCTTGCACCGATGACAACTTACTTGAAGGATCTTACTCAATCCATAGGTAGGTATGGTGGACTCTCATGGCAAAACTGGGTTTAGGGATGTTTGGATGCACAAGTAGTATCTCTACTTGGTGCAAAGGATTTGGCTAGCATAAGAGAGAAAAGCAAGCTCAACATGTTGGAAGATCCATGACAATATAACTTCTATTCGGATATAAGAAAACACAACCCATTATGTTGTCTTCCTTGTCCAACATCAACCTTTTAGCATGTCATATTTTAATGAGTGCTCACAATCATAAAAGATGTCCAAGATAGTATATTTATATGTGAGACCTCTCTTTCTTCATTACTTCCTATTAATTGCAACAATGACCAAAACTATGTTTGTCAACTCTCAACAAATTTCATGCGACATACTTCTTATATGTGAAGTCATTACTCTCCATAAGATCATTGTATGATCTTTTTATTTCTTTTATTCTATTCTTTTTCTTTATTTCTTTTTTCCTCAAGATCATAGCAAGAGAGCAAAGCCCTCAACTCAAAACTAATCTTTATTATATATCTCTCGGACTCGATTACATAGAGGGAACATAAAGCAAAACCCAAAGTTAGATCATACTAAAAACTTTTATTCTACTTGATAAGGACATAACCAAAAGGATCGAACTAAGTAAAGCGATAAAGGTAAAGATGTGATGGTGATACGATACCGGGGCACCTCCCCCAAGCTTGGCACAAGCCAAGGGGAGTGCCCATACCCATGTGTTTAGATCTCTCTCTTCGGAGGTGGTGATGATGGAGTTGTTGATGGTGTAGTGTCACACTTCAAGCTCAGGAGGTACTCCAATCTACGAATGATGCTCTGGAGGGCGATGACATGCTCTTGCAACCGAATATTTTCACGAGTGAGATATTTATTTTGCACACGAACTATTTCAATGATCTTAAAAGCTTCAATTTCAGTAGGGGTAAGATGATTGTAGTATGGTTGAAGGATGTCTTCTTCTTCTTCTGCTGCTGGAAGTTGATCTCCCATGACCTTCTTGATCCTATCACCCTCGATGGTTTCCCCAAGTTCTTCTCCCTTCATCTCCATCTTCATCAGCCAAGCATCCCCTTCTTCTTTGTTAGAGGGAGGAGAAGACATGATGCCTGGCCTTGAAACTCTGGCAGAAAATAGCTCGAAACAAAAACAGGAGATATTGCCTTGGTACGGTGGTCAAACCCTTCGGGAGATTATATAATGAATTTTTACCGACCAAAAGAAGTATTGTGCAAGAAAACGGAGTCCGGAGGGCACACGAGGTGGCGACAAGGTGCAGGGGTGCGCCCCCCTGCCTTGCCGCTTCCTCGTGCACTCTTCGAACTACTTTTAATTTTCCTAATTTTTTAAATATTCCAAAACGGAGAAAAATTGCTATTGGAAAAGTTTTGGAGTCGGTTTAATTACCGTACCACATACCTATTCCTTTCCGGAGTCTGAGACATTCTGGAAAGTATCCCTTATGTACTCCTCCGGTGTTATGATATTAATAATATTTGTCTCAACATTTATGGGAGTACCTGAAATATAATGTTTGATTCTTTGCCCGTTTACCACCTTCGGGTTAGTGCCTTATGCGTTGTTGATCTTGATGGCACTGGAACGATAAACCTCCTCGATAATGTAAGGACCTTCCCATTTAAAGAGAAGCTTTCCTGCAAAAAAATTTAAACGATACTTGTATATCAAGACATGGTCACCTACATTGAATTCACGCTTTTGTATTCTTTTGTCATGCCACCTTTTAACTTTTTCTTTAAACAACTTGGCATTCTCATAGGCGTGGGTTCTCCATTCATCAAGCGAGCTTATGTCAAATAACCTCTTCTCACCGGCAAGTTTGAAATCATAATTGAGCTCTTTAATTGCCCAATAAGCTTTATGTTCAAGTTCGAGAGGTAAGTGACAAGCTTTTCCATGGACCATTTTATACGGAGACATACCCATAGGGTTTTTATAAGCAGTTCTATAAGCCCATAATGCGTCATCAAGTTTCTTAGACCAATTCTTTCTAGATCTATTAACAGTCTTTTGCAAGATCAATTTAATCTCCCTGTTGCTCAATTCTACTTGACCACTAGACTGAGGATGATATGGAGATGCAATTCTATGGTTGACATCATATTTAGCAAGCATTTTACGGAAAGCACCATGAATAAAATGTGAACCACCATCAGTCATCAAGTATCTAGGGCCTCCAAACCTCGGAAAAATAACTTCTTTAAGCATCTTAATAGAAGTGTTATGATCAGCACTACTAGTTGGAATAGCTTCTACCCACTTAGTAACGTAATCAACAACAACTAAAATATGTGTATACCCATTAGTGGAAGGAAAAGGTCCCATATAATCAAAACCCCACACATCAAATGGTTCAATAATAAGTGAATAATTCATAGGCATTTCCTGACGTCTACTAATATTACCAATTCTTTGACATTCATCACAAGACAAAACAAACTTACGAGCATCCTTGAAGAGAGTAGGCCAATAAAAACCAGATTGTAATACCTTGTGTGCAGTTCTATCTCCAGCATGGTGTCCTCCGTAGGCCTCGGAGTGACACTTGTGTAGGATCTGTTACTGTTCATGCTCAGGTACACAATGTCTAATAACGCCATCTACTCCTTCTTTATAAAGATGTGGGTCATCCCAAAAGTAATGTCTTAAATCATAGAAAAACCTTTTCTTTTGCTGGTATGTGAAACTAGGTGGTATAAATTTAGCAACAATGTAATTAGTATAATCAGCATACCATGGAGTATTACGAGAAGCATTTATGACAGCTAATTGCTCATCAGGAAAGCTATCATCAATAGGCAGTGGGTCATCAAGAACATTTTCTAACCTAGACAAGTTGCCTGCAACGGGGTTCTCAGCTCCATTTCTATCAATAATATGCAAATAAAATTCTTGCAGCAAAAGAACCCATCTAATAAGTCTAGGTTTAGCATCTTTCTTTTCCATAAGGTATTTAATAGCAGCATGATCAGTGTGGATAGTAATTTTGGAATCAACAATATAAGATCTGAACTTATCACAAGCAAACACAACTGCTAAAAATTCCTTTTCAGTAGTAGCATAATTTCTTTAAGCACTGTCTAGAGTTTTACTAGCATAATGAATAAACATTCAATTTCTTATCAACTCTTTGTCCTAGAACAGCACCAACAGCATAATCACTAGCATCACACATAATTTCAAAGGGTAGATTCCAATCAGGTGGTTGAACAATAGGTGCAGAAATCAAGGCTTTCTTAAGTATTTCAAATGCTTCTAGACAATCATCATCAAAAACAAAAGGAACATCTTTTTGCAAGAGATTAGTGAGAGGCCTAGAAATTTTAGAGAAGTCTTTAATAAACCTCCTATAGAAACTAGCATGACCAAGGAAACTCCTTATACCTTTGATATCTTTAGGACACGACATCTTTTCAATAGCATCTACTTTAGCTTTATCAACTTCAATACCTCTTTCCGAAATTTTATGCCCCAAGACAATACCTTCATTAACCATAAAGTGGCACTTCTCCCAATTCAAGACAAGATTAGTTTCTTCACACCTCTGCAAAACTCGATCAAGGTTGCTTAAGCAATCATCAATAGAAGTTCCGTAAACGGAGAAATCATCTATGAAAACCTCAACAATCTTTTCACAAAAGTCAGAGAATATAGCAGTCATACATCTTTGAAAGGTAACAGGTGCATTGCATAAACCAAAAGGCATACGTCTATAAGAAAGAGTACCGAAAGGGCAAGTAAAAGTGGTCTTTTCTTGGTCCTCTTTTGACACAGGTATTTGAGAAAAACCAGAATAACCATCTAGAAAGCAAAAATGTGTATGTTTGGATAGTCTCTCTAGCATTTGGTCAATAAAAGGTAGAGGGTAGTGATCTTTTCTAGTAGCTTTGTTTAATTTGCGAAAATCAATTACCATTCTATAACCTGTAACAATTCGTTGTGGGATCAATTCATTCTTATCATTAGGGACAACAGTAATACCTCCCTTCTTAGGGACACAATGAACAGGACTTACCCATCTGCTATCAGCAATAGGATAAATTATACCTGCTTCCAGAAGCTTTAATATTTCATTTCTTACCACTTCCTTCATCTTGGGATTTAACCGTCGTTGGTGATCAACAACTGGTTTAGCATCAGGCTCCATATTAATTTTGTGCTGACATAGAGTGGGACTAATGCCCTTAAGATCATCAAGAGTATATCCAATAGCAGCATGGTGCTTCCTCAAAGTTTTCAATAATTTCTTTTCTTCATGCTCTGAAAGGTTAGCACTAATAATAACATGATATATCTTCTTCTCATCAAGATAAGCATATTTCAAAGTATCAGGTAATTGTTTAAGCTCAAACACGGGATCACCCTTGGGTGGAGGAGGATCCCCAAGAATCTCAACCGACAAGTTGTGTTTCAAAATAGGCGTCTGTTTAAAGAATATCTCATCTATTTCATTTCTTTCATTGTAACATCCCAAAATTCTAAATTTTGGAATGTTATATTAAATAAATAGTTTTGATTGATTGTTTGATTGTGGTGTGGTTGCTTGTGTGAAATTGAGTGAAATTTGGAAACTTTTTGAAAGTTGAATGAGAGGGAATAAAATGACTTTCCCAAAACTTTCACCTTGCATTTATGATCTCCATGAATTCATATTCATTTCATCACAAAACCCTAGAGTGAAGATGATATATCTTCTTCCATTTAAATAAATGAAAAGGGTTTTGAAAAGATTTGAATTCCATTTGGAAATATTCCAAATTCGAAAACTTTATGCAACTCAATGATTTTCATGAGAGGAGATAAAATGACTTCTTCAAATTATATGAAGTATGAGTTGGAAGTTTAAAACAATCAAATTTAAAGTCCCTTTGAAATTATTTTCAATTTGGAGTTATTTGGTTTTATTCTCAATTATTTGTATGCAAAAAATAAATATAGGAATTAGGTTAAAAATTGATTCCCTTCAATATAAAATTAGAGGGAAATAAATTTGAAATCATTTTGGTATTTTTAAAATGATTTTTATTAGGTTTTATTGCAGCAGTAGCACTGTTTGCTTTATTTAAATTTTTGTGAAATTTATTTGCCGCTGAAAATATGTTCATCTTTTAGGAAATCTTTTTCTGAAAATTTTTATATATAATATGCCTATGGAAATTTTTCTTATTTTCCGTTTACCTTTTTTTGTTTTTATTCTAAAAAAAAAAACTGTATGAGCGACCGACTGCTATCCTTCGCCAGCGTGCGCAACATAGCTAGTAGGTCGGTCTATATTATTTTTCCAGTTGTCCTTTAATTTATTTATTTTCTGTTAAAAAAAAAAAACTCCGCGCACGCACACATGCGCGCACACGCGCAGGCCGGCCGAAGGCCCATGCGGCGTCGTTTCTTTTCTTTGTTTTTCTTATATTTTTCGTCTGCCTTTTGTTTACGTTTAGTCCCACATTGCCTAGCTTTTGACCTCTAAGCCTCCTTTCCACCTATAAATATAGACCCATAGAGCCTCCAAAAATCATCCGATTCGGGTTAAATCAATATATTTTGGTTTGACTAGATTCACTAAATAAAAATATTTTTCTTCTCTCCGGCGGGACTTCTGAAAGTTGTCTTCTCTCTCGGAAGTCATATTTTCTCTACCTTATAAAGGTATCTTTCTTCGTATTTTTTTATATACTCCCGTAGCTTATTATTTCTAGACTAGTACGGTAGAATAATTAGATTTATAAATTAGTCCTTGTATTTACATTTTAGGACTAGAATTCTTTTAGCCATAACTCTTTTTCTTCCGTAAAACAGCTTGGCCCTGATTTTTCAAATAGCCATAACTTTTTACTCGTTCATCCAAATTAGACGAAACCAACGCCAATATTTTTGTCTTGATTCCACCTTTCTAGTGAATCTATCAAATAAACTTTTTGCAACTTTCAAATTTCGAAATTTGTTCAGATTCATATTCAAACTTGTTTTGGCTATAACTTGAGTTTCGTAACTCCGATTTAATTGATTCTTTTTGCTAATTGAAGCTCTTGACCTAAACTTTCTGATAAGACCAAATCCACCCAATTTTGGTACTGTTAGAAATTGTTTTCTGTTGCAAGAGTTAATTGATAGTTTTCGAAGTTTTTCGAGATCTTTTCTTCGATTCTTTTGCATGAGTGCTTATGTATGCAATTGCTTGCTCACGTTAGATTGAACGGAGTGTGACGAGTAGAACTATCAGGAATTATGAGTGCGAAGGATCTTCATCAACAGTACAAGGCAAGTTCACACTTTGATCATACTCTTCTATACCCAGTTTTTATGCATTAGTTTTATCCTCAAACACTACATGACTAGGATGTGATTAACTTGTGGGTATTGGGAAGTAGATGATGAGGTAGAACCTATTGCCCTTTTATTATAAAACCCTTGGGAGTTACTTCCACGCTATGCTTATGTTGCCATGCTATGCTCGTAGACGTGGATTGGGTTTTGAGTGTATCCATGACAGATGTGAGATTTTTAATTAATGGTTCAACTTAAGGTGGCAACTTTAATACACATCTGGGTGGATTGCTTGTTTGGGCACCTGGAGATATACCAGTGTTGTCCTAGGAGATCCCGGGGATATACCGTGTGATCCTCCTACGGTCCGCCACCCAGGCTCAAAGGGATCATAAGATTATTCATGCTAGAAACTTCCGTGTGCAGCCACAAGCTATTATGGGCTCTAGCATAGTTGAGTATGTTACATGACCTCTTTCAGTGGTAGGCTAGCAGATGTAGGGGAAAGTAGGTGTAACTGTCTACCCAGAGTAAAGAGTAAATGTTTCTGAAAGACTGTGTCTCGGTCATCCGTTTCTCAAACACCATGTAGTGCGAGAAATCCAACGGAGGAGATCGAGTCTTGTGGGGAAAAGTGCACAAACCTCTGCAGAGTGTAAAAACTAATCATGATTAGCCGTGTCCCCGGTTATGGACATCTTGAGTATCTGGTTCTTGGATTTTCATATTGAATCCCATCACTCTAAATTAATTTGTTGGGATTAATGATTACTTTTAATTGGGATTGAGAGGGGCTTTTACCTTCTCAATGTTTCAACCACCATGATAGTTAAATAAAATAAATTCCTTTGTTGTAGGAAAAAAATTAGCTTTTCGCAAAATCATGTTAAACCTAGAGCCTCCACCAGCCAAATATGCATATAGTGATAGCTATTATTCATCATTATCCTATGGTGTGAATTTGCCAGTACATTCAATGTACTGACCTACATGGCCGCAACGTCTCATGTTGCAGGAATTCTTACGACGAGTAAGTGATACGTTAGGGTTACGATTTCTACACTCAACTTTGCCGTTGGTGTTGATGGGAATCCACAACCTTGTTGTTACTTCCGCTATATGGATTGAGGTAATAGTATTTACGTTACTTTATACATGTGATTTACCTCTGTTATAAATCCTCGAGTACTGTGTGTGTCAGCATACCGATCCAGGGATGACACTTAAGCACAGAGACTTTGATCCATTCGGGTCGGGTCGCTACAAGATGGTATCAGAGCACATGTTGACTGTAGGACGTGACCCCTAGAAACTGGCTAGCCCATAGGAAATATTTTCTCTAAACTTATTTTCAAAAAGGATCTCTTACCTCTCTTCTTTTCTAAGCTTTATCAAATTTCCTTTTAGTTAGACTATACCCCTTTTCCCTTTTGACCACGCGAAGATTCGACTGATGAGACCACTCCAAGAAGTACAAGATATCAGACAACTAAGACCACTTCGGAATGAAGAGGATTTTACCGTGCATTATAATAATGGAAACTACAACGGTTGAAGACTCCGAAGGCTAGGATAATTTGAAGGCTCTGAAGAATTTCCAGATTGGTATGACCTAGGAAGGCTACCCTTATGGAACTTGTCAGACTATTGAAGCTGACAATACCCGGGATCAAGGTGTGTCGCAGAGAGACCATAACATGGAGCGTTAAAACTCAAAGTTTTGTCAAGAAAACCCTAAGACAGGAGATATCAACTATGGAATGATAACTCATGGCAGAGACATGGGCATAAACACGGCTATCCATGATGCTATCGCCCGCCAAGGCTATTGTCACCGTGCTGAGTTAAGCATACATTTCGTCTAAAGGATTGGGTGACAAAATGGCTAATGGAGCACCTACCAGCAAGAGATGAAGTTTTAAACCTTAGCTGGTGTATCGCCAGGATCTGGAGTATTACATCAAGAATTTTCAGATGGACCTTCTGAAAGCCTTATTCGTCCAGAAAGTGTTGCGTGAAGAACTCAGGACCCAGAAGCTGAAAGTAGCCAAGCTGGAGGAGCAAAACCTCGAGATACCAGAGATTCGTCAGGAACTGAAGGACAGTAGGACCATGGTTCATTACCAAGGATGTTGAAACCCAGAAGTTTGGAACGCAACTCCAGAATATTAAAGGACATCACGAGAGACTTCGCGTCAACAAAGATGATCTGGCAAAAGAACTTGAGAAGGTCAAGCAGGATCGGAAGAAGCCCATCGGATACATGAACAAGACTTGAAGAGTTTGGCGACTTTGAAGATTTATTGACCTTTAGAAGACCAAACCCCTGTTATACCTACGTTAGATGCGACGATTGTGAGCTGTCATTTGTTTGATGTTTTCCGACAGCCACAAAGTAAAATCTGCCTCTTCAAAACTATTGTTTGTATTGTGTGTATCCCTCTCTATCTCTCTTATCCCACCCCAAACCCTTGGAACCAATAGAGGATGAATGGAGATGAACTCATATTTTTTGGACCAATGACTCAATTGGAGACGGACTGATGGATTCAAAACATGGAAGATCACATGAAGAATAACACTATAGCCGGAAAGGATATGGCCCAGCATGCTCTTCAGTGCTTTGAAAGAGGTGCTGCTACTTGGTGGAGGATGTACCAAACCATCAATGGATGGCAAAGAGTAACCACTTGGAAAGAATTTAAGTTGACTCTGCTAAAGTCTCGGCTTGTGTCCCAGAAGTTGAAGCCTTATGGAAATGATATGAAGAAACCTTGTGCATGCAAGCTCTGTGGAGAAATAGGACACAACCATAAAGAACACAAGGATGAATGCCCTCATTGTGAAGAGAGTCACCCAGCTGAAGAAAGCCCAACTAGGCAGATTACTTGTTTCTTGTGTGAAGGGACTACCCACTACCCTGCTCAGTTCACATTTACCCCATAGTACAAAGAACCATCCAGCAGAAGAAAGAAGAAATGAAAGGAGCCCTCATGGAAATTTTAGAAGAACCTGTGATGAAGGAAGAGGTGGAGGACACACCCGAAGAAGACCCAATTAAACTCTGCACCAAGTCATGCTATTCATGTGGAGAAGAAGGACACATATCCCAGAATTGTCTGAAGGGGGATCTAGTAGCATTTCCGACAGTAGAAGTAGAGTATGACCCACAGGACATAGAAGCCCTAAATGGCACGGAAAAGTCCAGGAAGAGAAATAGATTGGATTCCAAGAACAACCAAATTTCTACAAAGAAGGACCTGAGTCATATCATATGTTTTAGGTGCAAAGATTCAGGACACTACTTTAGCGAATGCCCAAAAAGGAAGCCGAGGACCCAAGGAGGCTATGTAATCACTAGGAAACCACGAGACTTGTCAGAAGTAATATGTTTCTGCTGTAATGAAGCATGTCACTTTGCCAGAGATTGTCCCAATGAGAAGGAGACTTGTGCTAAATAGTTGTGTCAAAAAAGAAATATAGTAGTAGTAGTGGGAACAATTCTTTTAGAGGTATTGAGTTGAGGCCTGTAATGGAAATGCAGGAGATTGTAAAAATTTGAGAATCAATAAAGTTAGCATTATTGTTGGTACTGATTTGGATTTTATGAGTTGTTACTCTATGAAGAAAGATTTTGACCATTTTCGAGGATATGAGAAATATGGTCTACGGATAAATTTGTGCATTTCAAGGGTGGTAGTACCCTGTGAGGACACTTGACCTCTGGAAAAGATAATGATATTCCATGGAGTGGACTTCGGACAAAATAAGTACGAGTTTTATCTCGATATGTGGGATACCCCAAGAATATGATGGGATGAAGTACTATTGGATATAAAGGAGGTAGAAGGTTGGCAATATGGAGCAATTGTAACTCCCTGATGAGTCTGTGTAATCCCTTCTTAGTTTGGTACCGATAGAAGGAAGGGAGACAATACAATGGGATGGATTTAAGAATGCTAGGAAGCTGGATGTTGGAATAATGATCAGTTGCCCCGATGATGAGTTCAAGGTTTACAAGTGATGAGATGGGCCATAACCCACAGGCCCTAGGACCTACCAAGAAGCAAGCACACTCTTGCTGAAGGAAAAACCCTGGAAGAAGATACGACTTTATCAACAGACGATCTTATAGGAGTTAACGCAAAACCTGAGAGAGGTGAAGAAACGATAGATGTTCGTTTGGCTTGCAGAATCAATGGATTTATCCGAACTTAGTTCGTCGACAAGAGAAATTCTGCAATGCTTGTAAGGATGACCGAGTGATAGAATGCGAGATTCGCTAAACCATATACAAGGTAATGATTTGGGTGCGGGATGGATTGATCACCATACCGACTTACTCTTATTATTCGCCTTGCTATATGGGATGGTAAATCCGAGTGACTTACCCATAGTAGAGCGACGACGATCAAAACCTTGTTTAAACCATAGAATGGTGTGACAATTTTTCCCCTTGTACAAGGCAGTTGTTGCCAACCGTAGGCCATACGGTGAGAATGAAGCCCAGACCCGTTTTCTGCAGGGACCCAGTCAAATTGTTTGATGACCACCATGAGATATCGATAGTTGTTTAGTATTGGCGCCAAACATGTCAGCTAAGAAGACACTGTCTCGGAAGAACCTTAATTACCATGATGCAAGGACACAAGAATTGAAAAAAAAAAGGTTATGCCACTACCGGAAGAGCGCAGAGAAGGAATTATCCTGAAGATCTGAGAAGATCGACACTGTCAACAATAAAGATGGAGTACATGAGTTTTGATGGAACCATAACCATGCTTCTAAGGGTGGTAGCACCCCAGACCTTCATGACAATCGATGGATTTTGAGGAGACCCCGGACCCTAACCTATTTCTTGCTAGCCTCTCCGAATCTCGAGGACGAGATTCATTTTAAGGGTGGTAGGTTTGTAACATCCCAAAATTCTAAATTTTGGAATGTTATATTAAATAAATAGTTTTGATTGATTGTTTGATTGTGGTGTGGTTGCTTGTGTGAAATTGAGTGAAATTTGGAAACTTTTTGAAAGTTGAATGAGAGGGAATAAAATGACTTTCCCAAAACTTTCACCTTGCATTTATGATCTCCATGAATTCATATTCATTTCATCACAAAACCCTAGAGTGAAGATGATATCACTTCTTCCATTTAAATAAATGAAAAGGGTTTTGAAAAGATTTGAATTCCATTTGGAAATATTCCAAATTCAAAAACTTTATGCAACTCAATGATTTTCATGAGAGGAGATAAAATAACTTCTTCAAATTATATGAAATATGAGTTGGAAGTTTAAAACAATCAAATTTAAAGTCCCTTTGAAATTATTTTCAATTTGGAGTTATTTGAAGTTTTTATTCAAATTATTTTTATCCAAAAATAAAATATATGGATGGAAATTAGGGTAAAATGATCCCTTCAATATAAAATTAGAGGGAAAAAATTATGAAACATTTTGGTATTTTAAAATGATTTTATTAGGTTTATTGCAGCAGAGTAGCACTGTTTTTGCTTATTTAAATTTTTGTGAAATTATTTGCGATGAAAATATGTCATCTTTAGGAAATCTTTTTCATGAAATTTTGATATATAATATGCCTATGGAAATTTTTCTTATTTTCCGTTTACCTTTTTCTGTTTTTATTCTAAAAAAAAAAAAACTGTACGAGCGACCGACTGCTATCCTTCGCCAGCGTGCGCCAACATAGCTAGCAGGCGGACTATATTATTTTTCCAGTTGTCCTTTAATTTATTTATTTCTGTTTAAAAAAAAAAACTCCGCGCACGCACAATGCGCGCACCGCGCAGGCCGGCGAAGGCCCATGCGGCCGTCGTTTCTTTTCTTGGTTTTCCTACATCTTTCGTCTGCCTTTTGTTTACGTTTAGTCCACATGCTTAGCTTTTGACTCTAAGCCTCCTTTCCACCTATAAATATAGACCCATAGAGCCTCCAAAAATCATCCGATTTGGGTTAAATCAATATATTTTGGTTTTGACTAGATTCATAAATAAAAATATTTTCTTCTCTCCGGCGGGACTTCTGAAAGTTGTTTCTCTCTCGGAAGTCATCTTTTCTCTACCTTATAAAGGTATCTTTATTCGTATTTTTTATATACTCCCGTAGCTTATTATTTCTAGACTAGTACGGTAGAATTAATTAGATTTATAAATTAGTCCTTGTATTTACATTTTAGAACTAGAATTCTTTTAGCCATAACTCTTTTTCTTCCGTGTAAAACAGCTTGGCCCTGATTTTTCAAATAGCCATAACTTTTTTACTCGTTCATCCAAATTAGACGAAACCAACGCCAATATTTTTGTCTTGATTCCACCTTTCTAGTGAATCTATCAAATAAACTTTTTGCAACTTTCAAATTTTGAAATTTGTTCAGATTCACTATTCAAACTTGGTTTTGGCTATAACTTGAGTTTCGTAACTCCGATTTAATTGATTCTTTTTGCTAATTGAAGCTCTTGACCTAAACTTTTGATAAGACCAAAATCCACCCAATTTTGGTACTGTTAGAAATTGTTTTCTGTTGCAAGAGTTAATTGCTAGTTTTCGAAGTTTTTCGAGATCTTTTCTCGATTCTTGCATGGTGCTTATGTATGCAATTGCTTGCTCACGTTAGATTGAACGGAGTGGACGAGTAGAACTATCAGGAATTATGAGTGCGAAGAATCTTCATCAACAGCACAAAGGCAAGTTCACACTTTGATCATACTCTTCTATACCCAGTTTTTATGCATTAGTTTTATCCTCAAACACTACATGACTAGGATGTGATTAACTTGTGGGTATTGGGAGGTAGATGATGAGGTAGAACCTATTGCCCTTTATTATAAAACCCTTGGGAGTTACTTCCACGCTATGCCTTATGTTGCCATGCTATGCTCGTAGACGTGGATTGGGTTTTGAGTGTATCCATGACAGATGTGAGATTTTTAATTAATGGTTCAACTTAAGGTGGCAACTTTAATACACATCTGGGTGGATTGCTTGTTTGGGCACCTGGGGATATACCAGTGTTGTCCTAGGAGACCCCGGGGATATACCGTGTGATCCTCCTACGGTCCGCCACCCAGGCTCAAAGGGATCATAAGATTATTCATGCTAGAAACTTCCGTGTGCAGCCACAAGCTATTATGGGCTCTAGCATAGTTGAGTATGTTACATGACCTCTTTCAGTGGTAGGCTAGCAGATGTAGGGGAAAGTAGGTGTAACTGTCTACCCAGAGTAAAGAGTAAATGTTTCTGAAAGACTGTGTCTCGGTCATCCGTTTCTCAAACACCATGTAGTGCGAGAAATCCAACGGAGGAGATCGAGTCTTGTGGGGAAAAGTGCACAAACCTCTGCAGAGTGTAAAAACTAATCATGATTAGCCATGTCCCCGGTTATGGACATCTTGAGTATCTGGTTCTTGGATTTTCATATTGAATCCCATCACTCTAAATTAATTTGTTGGGATTAATGATTACTTTTAATTGGGATTGAGAGGGGGTTTTACCTTCTCAATGTTTCAACCACCATGATAGTTAAATAAAATAAATTCCTTTGTTGTAGGAAAAAAATTAGCTTTTCGCAAAATCATGTTAAACCTAGAGCCTCCACCAGCCAAATATGCATATAGTGATAGCTATTATTCATCATTATCCTATGGTGTGAATTTGCCAGTACATTCAATGTACTGACCTACATGGCTGCAACGTCTCATGTTGCAGGAATTCTTACGACGAGTAAGTGATACGTTAGGGTTACGATTTCTACACTCAACTTTGCCGTTGGTGTTGATGGGAATCCACAACCTTGTTGTTACTTCCGCTATATGGATTGAGGTAATAGTATTTACGTTACTTTATACATGTGATTTACCTCTGTTATAAATCCTCGAGTACTGTGTGTGTCAGCATACCGATCCAGGGATGACACTTAAGCACAGAGACTTTGATCCATTCGGGTCGGGTCGCTACATTCATTCATAAACATATCATTTTCATGGTCTAGCATATATTGTTCTAAAGGATCAGTAGGGGGCACAGCAATAGAAGCAAGACCAATTATTTCATCTTTACTAGGCAAATCTTTGTCATGGGGTTGTCTATGAAATTTGGAGAAATTAAACTCATCAGACACATCCCCGAAACTTACAGTAACAGTTTCTTTCTCACAATCTATCTTAGCATTAACAGTGTTCAAGAAAGGTCTACCAAATATAATGGGGCAAAAATCATCTTGTGGGGAACCAAGAACAAGAAAATCTGTAGGGTATTTTATTTTCCCACACAAGACCTCAACATCTCTAATAATCCCAATCAGTGATATAGTATCTCTTTTAGCAAGCTTAATAGTAACATCAATATCTTCTATCTCAGTAGGTGCAATATCATTCATAATTTCTTGATATAAAGTAAAAGGAATTGCACTCACACTAGCACCCACATCACATAAGCCATGATAACAATGATCTCCTATTTTAACAGAAACATCAGGCATGCCAACAACTGGTCTATGTTTATCCTTCTTATCGGGTCTAGCAATTCTAGCAGCTTCATCACAAAAATAAATAACATGCCCATCAATATTATCGACCAAGAGATCTTTAACCATAGCAATACTAGGTTCAACTTTAATTTGTTCAGGGGGTGTAGGTTTTCTAGTATAACTCTTACGAACCACAGTTGAAGCTTTAGCATGTTCCTTTATTCTAACAGGGAAAGGTGGTTTCTCAATATAAGCAGTAGGAACAATAGGATCAACATTATAAGTAATGGTTTCTTCTTCAACTTTAATAGGTTCTACTACTTTCACTTCAATGGGAGGATGATATTTAAACCACTTCTCCTTAGGGAGATCAACATGAGTAGCAAATGATTCACAAAAATAAGCTACTATCTCAGAGTCAAGTCCATATTTAGTGCTAAATTCACAAAAAGCATCGGTATCCATGAAAGATTTAACACAATTAAACTTAAGGTTTATACCTGACTCATTACCTTCGTCGAGTTCCCAATCTTTAGAGTTGCGTTTAATTCTTTCCAATAAATTCCATTTGAATTCAATAGTATTTTTCATAAAAGAACCAATACAAGAAGTATCGAGCATGGATTGATCATTACGAGAAAGCCGAGCATAAAAATTCTGAACAATAATTTCTCTTGAGAGCTCATGATTGGGGCATGAATATAACATTGACTTAAGCCTCCCCCAAGCTTGAGCGATACTTTCTCCTTCACGAAGCCAAAAATTATAAATATAATTCCGATCACGATGAACTAGATGCATAGGATAAAACTTCTGATGAAATTCCAATTTCAATCGGTTGTAATTCCAAGACCCAATATCATCGCATAGCCTATACCATGTCAATGCCTTCTCCTTCAAAGATAAAGGGAAGACCTTCTTCTTGACTTCATCCTCAGGCAAACCTGCAAGCTTAAATAATCCACAAACTTCATCCATATAGATTAGATGCATATCAAGATGTAATGTTCCATCTCCTGCATAAGGATTAGCTAGCAGTTTCTCTATCATACCTGAAGGAATTTCATAATAAATATTTTCAGTAGGTTCAGTAGGTTGAGGGGAAACTCTTTGCTCTTCCGGTCGGGGTGAAGATACCCCGAACAAGCCCCTCAAATGATTATTTTCCATAGTAACAAGTGATAGTAAATTTCAGCACACTATATAAATATTTCCTTACCAAATTCCACTTAGCAAAGGCGCTTCACTCCCCGGCAACGGCGCCAGAAAAGAGTCTTGATGACCCACAAGTATAGGGGATCTATCATAGTCCTTTAGATAAGTAAGAGTGTCGAACCCAGCGAGGAGCAGAAGGAAATGACAAGCGGTTTTCAGCAAGGTATTCTTTGCAAGCACTGAAATTATCGGTAACAGAAAGTTTGGTGATAGGATAATTCGTAACGGGTAATAAGTAACAAGTATAACAAAGGTGCAGCAAGGTGGCCTAATCCTTTTTGTAGCAAAGGACAAGCCTGGAAGAAATCTTATATAAAGCAAAGCGCTCCCGAGGACACATGGGAATTACTGTCAAGCTAGTTTTCATCATGCTCATATGATCCGCGTTCATTACTTTGATAATTTGATATGTGGGTGGACCGGTGCTTGGGTGCTGTCCTTACTTGGACAAGCCTCCTACTTATGATTAACCCCTCTCGCAAGCATCCGCAACTACGAAAGAAGAATTAAGATAAATCTAACCATAGCATGAAACATATGGATCCAAATCAGCCCCTTACGAAGCAACACATAAACTAGGGTTTAAGCTTCTGTCACTCTAGCAACCCATCATCTACTTATTACTTCCCAATGCCTTCCCCTAAGCCCAAACAATGGTGAAGTGTCATGTAGTCGACGTTCACATAACACCACTAGAGGAAAGACAACATACATCTCATCAAAATATCGAACGAATACCAAATTCACATGATTACTTATAGCAAGACTTCTCCCATGTCCTCAGGAACAAACGTAACTAGTCACAAAGAATATTCATGTTCATAATCAGAGGAGTATTAAATAGCATTAAGGATCTGAACATATGATTTTCCACCAAATAAACCAACTAGCATCAACTGCAAGGAGTAATCAACACTACTAGCAACCCACAGGTACCAATCTGTGGTTTTGAGACAAAGATCGGATACAAGAGATGAACTAGGGTTTGGAGAGGAGATGGTGCTGGTGAAGATGTTGATGGAGATTGACCCCCTCTCGATGAGAGGATCGTTGGTGATGACGATGGCTTCGATTTCCCCCTCCCGGAGGGAAGTTTCCCCGGCAGAACAGCTCCGCAGGAGCCCTAGATTGCTTCTGCCCAGGTTCCACCTCGAGACGGCAGCGCTTCATCCTGAAAGCTCTCTCCTGATTTTTTTCTAGGTCAAAACACATCATATAGCAGAAGATGGGCACCGGAGGTCTGCCGGGGGGCCCACAAGCCATAGGGGCGCGCCCAGGGGGGTAGGGCGCGCCCCCAGGCTTGTGACCTCCTGGTGGGTCCCCTCTGGTATTTTCTTCGCCCAATATTTTTTATATATTCCAAAATAATTCTCCGTAATTTTTTTGGACTTTTGGAGTTGTGCAGAATAGGTCTCTCAGATTTGCTCCTTTTCCAGTCCAGAATTCCAGCTGCCGGCATTCTCCTTCTTCATGGAAACCTTGTAAAATAAGAGAGAAAAGGCATAAGTATTATACCATAATGTGTAATAATAGCCCATAATGCAATAAATATCAATATAAAAGCATGATGCAAAATGGACGTATCAAATAGTTGTCTTTATTGATGATTGATTACAGGTATATATAGCCCCGAGTGGTTGCATTGAATAGACGCGATGGTCCGGAGAGACGCGAGCGAACAGTCGCGTCCCTCATGCATTGGCGGTTAGGGATAGTGGAGATTCTCCTTAATTAACACATGGGTTAATTAAATCTCAACACTCCCCCTAATCTACGCTATCCTTGTAGACATTATCATCTTAATTGAAACCTCCTCCAAAACCCTGTGGGAAAAATGTGAGGAGTGTGATATTTGATATGTTGCCAAAACTCCTGCAAACCCAATGAAAAAAATAAGGAGAAAATGCTGCAACATGCAATAGTTATCGTCTCATTTAACTCAATATGTGTGAACCATAGAGTTTGGAGAACAATAAACATGTCGTATATACTTTCTTAAAAACCCTGGTGGGGAAAACATGAAGTATGACATATGATCTCATGTTGATATTACCTCATTAAAAACCTTTATGAGAACCTGTAAAGAAACTCATGTAGGAAAAGAGAGTACAATATGATGCTTTGAACAGGAATAATTCAGGAAGATACTCTCCTTGATTCTTGCAAATTACGAAGCCGTCACATACCAATTCCATGAACATATTTCTAGAATGTTGAAGTTGGTAGAGACTTCATGAACAAATCAGTCACATGATTTAACTTGCAAGATAGGCAATATAGGGATATTGCTTATTATGTAACCTGTTTGCACCCAGGCAACACAAGCAACATTATTTTTGAGATAATGGTTGGTGGTTATAGCCACGAGGTCTGTTACGAAGACTCTCATGAGATGGCTTTCACACCTAGCAGGAACACAAACTTCATCTATGATCTGACATAGTAGGGATCTGATCGATGTATCCAATGATATTGGTGTCCAGATTTCTATGAAACTGAAAGATTAGGACAAAATGTTTGATGCCTTGGAGATATCAAAAGATATTCTTGAGCCCCAACCAATTATGTGTGGTGGGTCCAATGGCACCAGGATATGGAACTCTATGTTCCAATATCGCATTCCCATCAACTCATGGTTTTAATGGATCTTTCTCTACGTCTAGAGAACGAAGCCATGCGAGTTATGGATGCATAAGATTTGTCCACAATCCATTTCTCCAATATAATCAGGATATAGACAATATGTGTACCATAATGTATGAGTGAAGGTGCTCGAGGTTTTACCCAAATCCTTCATCTCAAATTCCATCATTTAGATGATCACACGCTTAACATGTATGGGTAATCATCAGCATAGGAATAATCCTTGTGTGTAAGGAACTCACTACGTTGGTTGTACCAAAAAATACCGACAACAAATGAGTCTTATATTGACTTATTGGTTTTACAAAATGTATGTTGCGGTTTGCATTTTGATTTAGAAGTGATATTCCATTAGGAACCATCTATGTCTGAATCTAGTGATCCACATGGATATGTAATCACTACATCTATCAACTACAGTGATAGATGACTTTGTACTGCCAATGATATAATATATCGGAAAGAGATTCCACCTCTGGAGAATAGTTTGGTATCTGCGTGAACTCTTGTGCTACAATACTTGCTCTATGTTTCACCACCTCGCTGTTCTCAATTCTGTTTCCAGAAGAGAACTGGTGTAGGTATTGCTTTGAATACCTTCCCATTATTGAGCAAGATTATTTCTACCTAGATCATAACCTTTTGGTTGAGTTCAATCCGAGTGTTGTTCACACTTTGCCATGGCCATGGTCTTTGGATCCGAATCATTTGAAAGATTTTTACAATCTAGTTGAGAAATGTATGTCGACAATTGTAGATTTCCGGTATATGTTTCTCCAGAATCTATATATGTATATATAGTTGATGGAAAAATCGTTACCCATGGTGACTGCTCGCGATTTCCCAATGCGATTGAGTCGGGTATTTCGATGTCCGGTCACTGTGTGCACTATGACCTAGGTTGGTGGAGGTTTCCCATCCACTGGGTGTATACTACCCATTAGGTGTCTGTCAACGTGAAGTTGCCTTGCATTTACTGATTCAGAGGCCTTGATATCCTTGCTTGCAAGAAGCTGAATCCTGATGTACTATTGCCATACATCTCCCCCTGTTGCTTTGAATGGGGAGTGGAGTGATTCTTGTTGGTACCTTCACTCTTTTAGGCATATTTTGCAGGATTGTAGGATTGTGACACCTTTATAGTCAGTAAATGAATCTAGCAGGTTATTTGCAATGTGTTGCAAATCTTCTGAACGCATGGTTCAGATATTTGAGTACATGGATTTGAGGTAGAAATGTGTTGAACATTCCTCTAATTTCCTGGCATTCTTTATGGTACTTGAACTCTCCCCCTAATGCCTAGAAATGTTCCTCATTGAATCAGCATACTAGCCTTGAATAACTCCCCATATGAAGGGCTTGAGGTATTGACGAAAATACAGTTATTCCTCACATAGATCCCAACTATATGTTGAGGGGCCAATGATGTATGCTGGGGTGGTGATATCGGTGTGTAACCGAATTACCGCAGATGGGAAATACTTGGTAGATTTCCACGTATCAAAGATAGAGGGGAATAATATTGTGCAGTTTGGTCATGAGCGTGTAAAACTACATGACTCCAACGTAAAGTTGGTAAGTTGCAATTTCAAAGTAAAGATAATGCAATAAGGTTAACTCTTTGGATAAAGGATTCTACCAAACCTTTTTGAGTCTAGACATATAGGACAAAGTGCTAAACTTCAATCCTAGGGCCATAGTGAAGGCACACAAGGAGAATTCTGCAATGTTGTTCATTTGATTTTGATTGAAATCAATGTTCAGGATAATGAGCCAATAGTTTCGTGTGGATAAAGTACACGTGAAACCATAATATTGATGTGTCTTTGAGAACCATGGAATACCTAAATAGTCTATTCAATGGTTGGGAAGAGCCACTTACCTCGACTTGATGTGTTAAGGAGTCTAAGTGGTTCAGCGTAGACTTTAAGGTGTACGGGCCTTAAAATTAGCTTCCCTGTGTCACATGTACTACACACAAAATCCAAATATTTATATAATATAGCATCATAATAGTCATAAACCAATGGAATTGTTGATAGTTTCGGTTTCAACCCAATGTCTTCATGACCAAGATGAGTATGCCAAGTTTGTCATGTAAAAGAGATTCTGGAAAACTATCTTGTATGCAACATGTGCTACGGATTTTGTAGTATGCGTAGTACAATCCAGACGATAAGAAGATAATGTGTTTGCCATATCCGTATATGGTGAAGATAAAATATTCCTCTTTGTTGTCATCATAAGTTTCGCTATGGAAACTATTTTGACGGATATCTCCATAGTTCAGTAGGGTACGAGTTGAACCTAGACACAATTAAGCATCCTTGATGGCACCCGAGTATCCATAGGGATAGTAATATGACCCGAATTGAGTCAACAATTACCTCATCGCGTCTAGTGATTTTTAAATATCCCCTTTCTCTTAGTAAGAGTGGAAACATTTTCTTAAGTATGGAGTTCATGGCGCATATGTCCACAAGGCACATATCTTTTCATCAGACTAACCTCCGTAGGAATCTATATATTGACCTGAAGATTGTCAGTATGAAAATCTTTATCAAATATATAGAATACATACTAATGTATTTGTACCAAAGTGCTGATACAATATATTGCGATATGCAATATATGATGACAACAATATTTATGTTCTTATTACAACATTAAAAATGAACACAAATTATGTTGACCACTCAAGAGATTGTGAGACTAGTCATAGTCTCTAAACATCTTGGTTGAGGCATATTCAACCATCACGTTCTCCGTGCCCATATATAGGGTCCTGTCACTGCTAGTGATGTCGGGTTGAAGATGGAAGTGAGCTTCAAACCTTTGCCCTTGAGATTCTTTGCGTCCCAGGAATTGCTGATGCAGAATAACCAGATGCTAAGATCTGGATCGATATATATGCCTTATGATTTATAAGACAACATATTCTTTTTGTTAGCGGTGTGACTCCAACCGGAGGTGAATCCTACGGATGTTGGGTTGCACACATTATCGTACAAGACACAAGAGCGATCATATCCATGGTCCAGGTAGGGCACTGGTGGCCATTGAGGGTGAATGCCTCAAATTCTCTAGCCATCGGTAACTAGAGATAATTAATTTACGGCCAGTAAATTAAAGACCATCATGGTTATTGTTGTAATGTATTTTGCAAAATTAATAGATATTTCAAGAAGTTAGCTTGAAATCATTAGTGTGAACTTCAAATTGTTAAGGATGACACCTTGTAGATACTTCCCAAAATAAATTTCGGGGTCCATCTCTCAGCACTAGAGAGTATAATCTGATGAAATCAGTAGATACTCATATTTCTAGTACCATGTCATAACTTAATACAATGTCTGGGAGAGCACTTTGTAAAGCAGTCATAATGTCAAAATGATAAAATGTAGGCTCTAACAGTTAGTGGTGATAATCCGCATAGCAATCAATCTACACACTACCTTTTGATCCCAATACATCAATTCGAAGAAATCACTAAGAATTTTGCATATCAATTCTTGCTCATATTAAGCCAAAAGGCTCAATTAAGATAAATTGATTTTATTTATTTGCAAGAAATTGAAATTCTCAATTGCAAATATTAGACGTAATTAATCTCAATATGTAGGATCTACATCAACTTAGGATCTGGAATACATCTCGGCACTCAATAGAAAAACAGTACTGAAATATATGCACGGAATTTAACAGGTCTAAAACAGGAATGAAATCACTGCTAGACTGCTAATGTGCTAAATCAAAGGAGCAAAATCAGCAATAGCTAGTGGTTGCCTAAATCTCCAGCCGTTTGCACATGGCCACATAAGGCAATCAGTCTGGTCAATCGAAAAGATAAGGAGATAAGACAAGGGAAAGAAATCCCTAGCTACTCGGTCCCAAATCTTCACGAGACAGAAACATGCAGGGAGCACACGGTCGGCCGGCGTCAGCTCCACGCACGTCGCCGCAGCGGTGTTCACCGACGGCGAGAAGAGCTCTCGCCGCGCTCGTCCTCGGAGGTAGGTGCCGGGCGCGACCGAGCGCCGCAGGGGTCCATGTTCGGCGCGGCCGGAGCGGCTGCTCTATGGTGGGCGCCAGCGGGACGCCGAGTGCCAAGAGACGGCGGCGAACCCCCCGCGCGTGGCAAAGATGGAGGAGTAGCAGGTGAGCTGCTGTCCGTGGAGGACGGCATGCATGGGTATCCCGGCGGCACGAAGGCGAGCGCCTGACTGGCGGCGACCTCGACGACCGCGGGGGTCAGAGATGGCAGCGGCACGGCCTCGTGTGCGTCTTCGTCAAGGACGACGATGTCGTTCCCCGGAGGCGGAACTGCTTCAACAGGGGCGACAGGGTCGACGTTGGTTCCAACCTCCAGCGAAACAGCGAAGGTCGGCACTCCGCGCTGTAAGCGGCCGTTGGCCGCCACTTCCATAGCCCGCCAGGAGCAGTCGTCGCGTGCGAGCCTGAATAAAGGATCCGGGCCATGGCTGGGAGCCAAGGCAAGTGCGGGCATGGGCGGTGGTGGGCCGGTTGCGCGGGTGCGCATGATGCCGAAGATGAGGTGAGGCCGCCGGCGTTACCTTGCGAGCGAGGGGACGCCGATGTCGATGCATCCGCGCTGCTGCGTGCGCTGCATTTGCCAGGGCCAAAAGTACCAATTCCTGATGGCGATTAGTATATGCATGACTAAATCGGAAAGAGGCACCTTGTTAGTGTAGCAATGAGATCAAGGTATGACTCTGATTTATTCCTTGTTCCCTTGATTTTCCTCTCGTGTAGTTCGTCGGGGTCAAAGACCGCCATGACTATTTGCAATAGCACCATCGCCTGGCATCTCCAGACTAATATCTTCTTGTGCGCTGCATCTCACCGGCCTGCCTGGCCGCAGCGAGCGCGCGAGCGCCGTTGTCGCAGCCGTTGTCTGATGCCTCAGCGCCATGGATCCCGACGCCCATAGCGAGGAGCAAGCAGATGGGAACGACGATCCTTCGGTGGTTGCGTAACCGCCGTGAATGGCCTTCTTCTCTCTATCGGTAGAGACTATCCGCTGATAACGTGTTTCAAGTAGAACGAGAGAGACGATAGACAGAAATGTAAAAGTGAACAATTGTCTTTAATGATGATTGATTACAGGTATATATAGCCTCGAGGGGATGCATTGAACAGACGTGATGATCCGGAGAGACGTGAGCGAACAGTCGCGTCCCTCATGGGCGGTTAGGGATAGTGGTGATTCTCCTTGATTAACACATGGGTTAATTAAATCTCAACAAATTGCACTGAAAGGGGGCTCCGGTCTTCCAAGCCAGGCGCCAGAACTCGGAAGAAGTGAAGCCATAGAAGAGCACCTTGTAGCAAGAGGACGTCTGAGTAGATGCCGTTGTCGGTCCAGCGCCACCGGATTGAGTCGGGCTGTGAAGTGGGTTGAACGATGGCAGCCGGCCCTAGCGCCCCTGGATGTTGAGAACCCATGCGCGATCGAGGAGGGCCTGAGCAACAGTGCGGGAACGCCTCGTTCTGCGAGGCACTAGTGCTGCCAGGGAGGGAGCAATGTCGATGATGGAGCTGCCCGCGAGCCACCGGTCTATCCAAAAACGGCAGGAAGTGCCATTGCCAATGCGTTGTCACCATGCCTACAGAAGTACTCCCTCCGTTCCTAAATATAAGTTTTTTTTTAGAGATTCCACTATAAACTACATACGGAGCAAAATGAGTGAATCTACACTCTAAAATATGTTTATATACATCCATATGTAGTTTGTAGTGAAATATCTAAAAAGACTTATATTTAGGAACGGAGGGAGTACATGTCAAAATGAGCAGGCACAATCACAATGATATGCTCTTTCCTAAGTGATTTGATCAATGTGAAACCAAGAAAATCAAATATATTTGTGCAACGCTGAAGGATACTTAAGCTCCAAGGAAGTGACACTTTCTAAATGTGTCGGTTATGCAGTGAAATCAGTCAAAAGGAAATGACTTTGTTGTTCAATTTAAGGCCTCACGGAGTCACCGACAAGGATAGTCAATACGAGGCTTGTTCTATCCCTTGAAGAGGAAAATGGCTCGCTGTAGAACTCCATGCAAGCAAGATTGCTAAATCAAAATCTTCACCAGTATCTGAGATGATTACACGGATGAGGATGGTAAGGGTACAAGATAAATGTTGGCCTAGAATTGTTGACATTTGAGTACTTTGAAACACTTCATGTGTGTTAGACTTTAGTTGCTCTAAGAAAATTGTGTTGTAATTAGTCAATGTGCATGATGTTAAACTTGTAGATCGTATGTGAGCAACTCCAATGGGGCGACCCATTTCATCCGCCGCCGTTCGTTTGGATCGGCGCGGACAAAAGAGCAGGCCCAACGCGCCGACCCAAACCCAAATCGAGTCCGCTTCGCGTCCGCGCCGACGCATTTGCGGCCCAAATTTGCGCCCCAAATGCGTCGGCGCGGACGCGGAACGGACGCCACGCGCGCCTTCTCGGTGTCTGCCGTGTCCCCACCTGGCGGTCATCCAACTGCCCGCGGCCTTTCTGGTCAGCTTAATTTATGACCTTGGGCCCACGCGTCAGCGACGGCGGTCGTCCTTTTTTAAGCCGACCGTGCGGCGGGGCCGTCCTCATCCGCTTCCAGCCAGCCCCCTTCCCCATCTAGCCACACTCTGCTCCCCTGTCACCGGCAAACCCTAGCCACCCCAGCGAAGCCAGATGGGGCTCTTCTTCGGTGCCGGCAGCAACAAGTCCAAGGGCAAGGCCTCCGCCATCCCTTTCCCCTCTGAGTTCTTCGCGCCTCCGCCGGCGCCAGCTCGCCGGCCGAGGCAGCGCGTCAACGTGCCAGTGCACTAGGAGGAGGCGCGCCAGGCCGCGGCGGCACAGGCGGCGGCACAGCCCGCGGCAACGGCCGACATCGCCGCCGCCTGGAACACGGCGTTTCCCTGGGCCGGCCCTGCGCCGACGCTCATCGACCTCATGGACCCCGAGGAGGATGACGCCGCCGCCTAGGGCAACGCGCCGCCTCGTAGTTTAGTTTGTTTTTAATTTTCATTAATGCAAATGTGGACGCGTGGACTCTCGCCGGTCTTCGTGGCCGGCTTTAATGTTTAATTAATGTTATTTTTATTTTAGAAATACTTGTATTCTTTATTTTTTCTCACGCCGTCCAAATGGGTCGGGCCAGTGTTGGGCGCATGCGCCGACCCAAATAGGTATAAAGGAAACAATTACTGAGAAATAACGGTTGATGACTTATACTTCCAGAAGAAAAAACATCTACCTCATCGTAATGGGAAACTAACCAGGACAGTAGCAATTCTCAAACAGTGTGATTCATTCATATTAACTGAGACATTATCTTAACAATACCATATTTCAACATGTATAAAGAACGACAAAGCAGAAAAGTATCATTCCTAAAACAGTGCAACTGATTCATATTAACAGAGACATTATCTTAACAATACCTTGGTTAAACATGTAGAAAGAACTACAAAACAGGATAGTACCATTTGTAAAACACTGTAACTGATATATAATAACAGAGATATTATCTCAACAATACATTTCATAAACATGTACTCCCGCCGATCCCTAACAGAAATGGTACTCCCGCCGATCCCTAACAAGTGTTGCAGTTTTGAACTAAGATTCAGTAGTTAATTCTAAGAGTGGCATTGCTTAATTTTACCAGTGGCATTAGATTAACAAAAAGCATAAACAGTTCCAGGGGAGAGTGGGCGCAACAACATCATGTGCTTCCATCTACTTATAAAGGGGGTGATGCAGAGTTTGTTGTAACAAAGCAGCAAGCATCATGTCTGGGTTGGTCCCATTTTTGTTCACTTAATGGGAAAAGACAGCAATACAATAGCTTCAATTCAACATTTATTTAAAACAGTACCACTACAAGTAGCACAGCATCCCAAAGCACACTGCACAATTATGTGGATAAAGGCTGGTACTGACCTTTCATGAGGCAGACAAGATCAAATATGAATCTGCCAACACGAATAGAAAATCCAATCTCCTTTTGTGTAGTTCAACTAAATCAAGCAAACTTGCCGATGTGAGATTTAAGTTGAACTGCAAAAAACACTCTTAAAACAGAAGTGTTTTGCGTAGTGAAGCAAATGGTCGCAATAGCAACGAGTTGAATAGATATCCCTGTTTTCAGAGGTAAAAAAAGAAACAATTACTGACCAATAAAGGAGGATGAATCATATGGCCACAAAAAGAAGCATTTACCTTATCTTGATGGAAAACAAAGTAGGACTGTAGCATTTCTAAAACGGTTGCATTGATTCATATTAACAGAGACATTCTCTTAAAATAACATTCGTTAAAAATGTAATTTACTTTTTACAGTGGCATTGCTTCAATTTTCTAGCGGCATTCTTAGATTAACAACAGCAAAATAGTTGTATGGGACATGGGACATGCCAGCACCATGTGCGTCCACACGTATAAATGGGTGATGCAGAGTATGTTGCCAAGCAGCATATCTGCGTTGGTCCCATATTTGTTCTCTTTGAACCCTTTTCCCATGTGAGGGCAGTAAATCTAGTCTTGCACAAACTACCCGACGCCCAGTTTCTTTCCTTTTTCAACAAAGAGATCGGTTCCTTACAGATGTGTGTACTGGGTTACCCCCTTTTTCCCTTTTCGACCAACAAAGCGGCTGGATAGCCAGTCTATACTACTTTCCCTCCCTCCTTTCCTCATTGAACCACGTCCTAGATTCATGCTCCACCCCATCCTCCCTTCTTTCCTCTTTGAACCAAGACCTAGATTCAACTACAAAATCGAAACAGATCCGCATGCTAGAGCAATGACGGTTTCAAAGAAAGTTATGCCTTATAGTCGTCGGGATGTGGCTAGGCGTGCGGCGGGAGGCCGGATCTGCCCACACTACGTACGACAGCGAGGAAGAAGGGGTCGGAGGCCCTCCCGCACAGGCGCTGGGTGAAAGAGAACAACGCAGCCGGCAGTGGATTGCCTCCCTCGCCGAAGGCGACAGAGTGAACGCTGCACCTTCTCCCCTTCCCGGTGCGACGGGATCCGGGCGGCTCCTTCACCAGCTGTGAGGGGAGAGAGAGAGAGAGAGGGAGTCTTGTTTAGATCTGATGAAGAGGATGAGAGATTGTGAATAGAGCAAACCCTAGCAAAGGAACGCTGAGCCTCCAGCGTGTATATATATATATATGTAGTGCAGCGAGAGTGTGAAGAGTGCAAACCCTAGCGAATAAGCGTTGAGGCTCCAGCTTATATAGTACTAATATAGTGGAGTGGTTTTCTTTTTCTCTCCATAACAATCTTTTAAATTGTGTACGAAATGAAACTCTTTATTTAATGTACCAGTGAAGAAAACTACGATCAAGTAACGATCCACGCGTTCTGGTCGCACTTCCTGTCGTTCACGTGCGGTACACTACCCTCCGTTAGGTGAACAACCACACACCCGCCAAATTATCGAAAAGGTGTGAGAGTGTGTACAAATAAAGAAATTTAATTTCAATTATTTTGTATGTACAGTTTGCCCTCTCTCAATAATTATGGTTTGTTGTGTTAAAGTTTGACTTCAGTCAAATCTAATATGCAGAGTAAATAAAAACGGAGGGGTACTACCTCCATCCGGGTTTTTAGTCCACACCATATTTTTAATCAAAGTCAGACCATATATTTAGTTAAAAGCTGGTCAAATAAAATTACAGGATAGCTGAAGACAAAGTTGTGAGAAGGCTTAGAAATCAATACAAAACTTTTGCTCTTAGTATCAACGTCGATGCTTCTTCGAGGAAACATTTGGTTCATATTCAATTGTGTGATAAAATTGCACCAACGTAAACGACTGCTCCAAGATGAACTAGTGAAGGATATCGTCTTTGTGGTAACAAGCAAAGAGCACTGATGGAAGACAGCCCGTTCTTCATTGAACATCGATCAGCTTCACCAGCCGATGCAGCCATGAGACGCAACCATGAGCATCGATAGCTCATCATGGTGTGATGCATCATCAATTTTGGCATCATGTTTGGGTCAGGCACCAATGAAGTTTGAAAATCCTCACTGTGGTTTGTTTCTTCTCGGTAATCAAGCTCGAGAAAGGAAGAACTGAGCAACAGTGGCCATCCAATTTTGTGCAGTTCCACTAAAAATTGAGGAAGACATGCCCGAGTATGGAGATACGCATCCCTGTTTGCAAAAATATAAAAAAATGATATTTAAGTAGTGTCGTTACTTTGTTTTAGCAGTGGAAGAAGATTAATAGCGGCATCTTAATTGTCAATAAGAATTAATGAAATATAGACCAAAAAATAGAAGCATCATGATTATCTTGTTGGGAACTAAAGCGGATACCCGAAAAAAAACTAAAGCAGGACAGAAGCATTTATCGACATCTCTACATGGGCATTGCTTCATTTTACTAGTGATAGTTTTAGATTAGTAGCAGCAATACGAGCATATGGACAATGTTCGCACAACCACCATGTACTTTTTGTCGAAAAAAACATGTATACCTCCACCGATGCATAAATGATAAACCTGGACAACTTTTGGAGTGGCCTTTCCTCTATAATAGTAAAAAATAGGTGATGTTGGACCAGCCGACGAACCCTAGCTACTGTACATGGGGAGCTGGGGAGTAGTGGTATAGAAGAAAACCCGCATGCAAAGTACAATGAAGCATGAAATCCAAAAGAAGTTATACCTCAGGTGGGCGAGATGTGGATTAGGCGGGCGGGCGGGATCTGCCCACACGACGGCAACGAAGAAGGGCGCGGAGGACCTTCGTCCGTGCTGGCGCCGGCTCAGAGAGGACGGTGCGCATCGGCTTCCTCCATCGCCGACGGCGACAACGTGAACGCTGGACCTCCTCACCTCCCGCAGGGGACGGGATCCGGCCGGATCTGTGACCACCGGTGAGGAGAGAGATAGAGTGGACACTGTCATCTTGTTTAGATATGGAGAGGGTGAGAGAGCGAGACACGAGAAACCCTATCAAACAAGAGGCTATATATACAATGGAGTAAAAAAATCTCTCCATAGCAGTGGTTTTAAATAGAATACGCACGTTCCCGGAAAAAAGAAACAAAAACTGGCGGACAAATCTTTTTTTAACGTACCAAGAAAGAAAACTCGATCAATAACACGCTCCCGCTTTCAGGTCGCAGTTTGTATCGCTCACGTGTGGTCCCCGACCCTCCATTATTAAGTGAACAAATTAAAGGGTCAAATTATTACGTACGTAAGCTGGCTCTTCGTGTACAAATGCGCTCCATCGTGTACTCGCGGGTATCTCGGAGGCAGAGTAAGTGCGTGTACATTTCTTCTTGTACGTCGTACTCCATTTATCTCACTTCATATTGTTTCTCACTCCTTTGATATTCCTATCCTAGGAACAAAATGAGGCGGTACTAAGTTTGTGTGTGTAGGGAGAACGAGACATCGATGATGTGTACGAGTAGTCGCGAGAGTCATCGCGCGCACACACATAGACATAGACATGCATATCCGTGTTTACGTAAAATTCCATCTCCATCTCCAATCATATTTGTCCAACTGGCACATTATTTATGTTATTAATTACGCAGCAATATTTACGTACAACATCTCTTGTTTGGCGGCGTCCGGACCGCTGCCACGCCCGCTCCTGACCGCCCTGGCCAACCTGAACCCTCTTCATCATCCGCGCGCGCTTCCCGCCCGAAATGGTCAGTGCCGCATTCATGCCCGGCCAGAGCGGACGCGACCTCTCACTGGCGCCGGCATTGAAGCGGCGCACCGGCCGAGAGAGCGCCGCCCGCGCCGCTTCCCGGTGCACGCGATTGCTCTGCGTTCAAACGTCGCCACGGCCGGCCACAACATGCATGTAAAAAAGTTCTTGGGAGTCCGTGCTACAGCTAGCTGTCCTCCTCCTCCTCGTCAATCTCTTCCAGTAGTGCTAGTACTCCATGGCGCGATCCATCGACAAGTAGGCAGGAAAGTTATCGTACACTCGGTTTGCAGTGAGTGGCATGCCGAGCGACCGTGTGGGGTGGAGGAGGGTGAGACACGAACGCGACAGACGTGATTTAAACGTTGGTTTTGCTCGATGGCATGATCCAACGAAACGAAACGTTGGTTTCCAAAATAATATTGTACTGCATGAGAGAGATAGAGTGATGGTTTGCTTCTTCCGTCCAATAACTATACCGGGTCAATGTGATTTGGCGGCTCATTGGTCACTATTACTGCGGTGGTAGAGCGTCGTAGAGCGCCTAGACTCTTATTTATTTATTCTGTGATAAAACTAACTTTCTCCACTCTTACACCGGAGGAGTACGAAACACGGCAGCCCAGTGACTACATGGCCTACCTCCCACTATCACCATATTCCGTGGACATCGTGCGACACCTCCGGTCCTTTTTTCTTTGTGTAGTAGTACATTTTACCACATGACCCACCACACACTCTCACATACTACCTCCGTCCTGGTTTATTAGTCCACTATGTAATTTATGCATGATACTAGTATATAATACTCCCTACTATGAGTAGCCTTATACGCATACAAAAAAGGACCGGAGGGAGTACGAAGCTTTATGATTTTGTTTCATTTATGTATCCTGACTCCAAGGTTGCCCCGTTACAACATTCCATCAAATACAAAGGAAAACTAACACGCATGCTGATGCATCTCAATGATTCACAGATCATAGCCAATATTTACTTCACAACTAAAGACAAAAGTTGTGAGAGTGTGTACAAAAAAAACTACTGATGGGATCTCTATGCCGTAAACCCTAAACCCTGAACATGATTTAATTTCCTGGCTAGGTAGAACTTGTCGAAGGAAAGAAGCTTGGCACCCTCGGATCATACGATGCTTTTATGCAGTTCCACTAAAATTGAGCTGAGCATCCCTGTTGGCAAAGATATTGAAGAAGTGTGATTAGAATAATAGTAGTGGCACTAGTTCATGAGACATAAAGTCATCACAAATAGAAGCTGGTAGAAGTAGAGAAAGATCCACATGGAGATGGAGCTACGTGGGGAGCTGCGGCAGTGGAGCAAGCCGGCTCTAAAAGGAAGTTGTGCCTGGGACGTCGGGGTGTAGCTAGAAGGGCGGTTGGGAGGCGGCATCAGCCCATACCGCGGGGACCCCCGATCGGGACGCACCGACAGTGGGTTTTCTCCCTCGCCGCTATTGACCGCGTCTACACAGAACATCGTCCCCTTCCCCCAGCGGCGGGATCAGGCCGGATCTGTGACCAGCAGTGTGGCCACCGTCGTTCTATGCTTGTGAAGAGAGCAACCCAAGCAAGCAGGCTTGTAGCTTAGGCTCTTGCTATTGTATATATAGTGGAGCGGTTTTCCTTTCCTCTCCATATCAACCATTTTATATTGCGTACGTGTCATTGAAGAGTGAAATGATGGTTGCTTCGTTCGACTAACTTACTATGTGATTTGACTGCTCCTTATTGGCCCCTACATGTACTCCCCCTACGTGTATGACCGTTCCTAAGTCTCACTTGTACTTATCTCTATTTTCTTGCATGACTAGCAAGATGCCCGTGCGTTGCACGAAACATCAAGATGCATTTGTATGAGTAGTTTATCTTGTGAGAGAAAAGGATGAACGCGGGAAGGCCTTATTTGCAAATGTGGAGAGGGGTGTGGGTATCTTTTTGCAAAATTGCCATAGTTTCCTTCCTATCCGTCAGATATAAATCGGACGGCCTATATTGCAGGATGACAGGCACACCATCATCACCAACTCTATTTTTTATAAGAGTAGAGACACGTAGACAAGATGCGCATAGAGGAATTTTGTTACTGCACGTTGTTACGTACTACTAGTACCTACTCCCTCCTTCCGATTCACTACTAGTACTCCCTCCGTCCTGGCTTATTGGTCCTCTTTGTACTCAATTCATGGGCTCGTTTTCCTCAAGAAATTATCTTTACCAACGTATTAATATCGGGAATGCATGCGTGAACAACAAATGATTAAACCTTGCATGCAACGTTTTGACAAAGCATTGACTTATGACAATGTGAATGTGAGGGACTACAACCTCGTGCATGCATGCAATAGTCACACGTACACATGGACACAAAAACGCGCGCGACGCCCTAATGCATGCATGTCCGAGCACACGACGGAACACACACGGTCACGCTCAAGTGATCAACCTACACGTGCATGCACACACATACTCTGCCAGGGTGAGCTAGTGACCGTACAAACACCGGAAAATATATATATTGACCGCAATGAGCGTATTATGAAGTCCACTGACCGTATTTTTACAAATATACAGTGACAGACAGTGTATTTATCTCGTTTCAAATTAAGCCATATTAACCAGAAAGGAGGCAGTATGGACTAGCATTACTTTGTTGTGTCCCGTCAACTTGCAGAACGAGGAGAAGTTTGCAGGACGGGAGAAGCTTGCGCGCGGTGGCTCGCAAGACAAGGAGAAACTTTTGACTAATGCAAGCTCTCCCTCGCTCAGGCGGTGGACGTGCAACAGTTAATTCGGTGTCAGATTGCCAGAAGCATACACTGTACTGGTACCATTATTGTTCGACTTCCCGAAGAGGCGAACAGCCAAGCGCAAAGTTTACTACTCCGAGTACTAGTATTACGTAGTACTACTAGTACTACTATACATGTATGTACTACTAGGAACCGCATGGTGGAGCGTCTGCACTCTTATTTTATTTTAATCTATCACAAAGCAATCTTCAACACATTTGGTTCTCTTCGAGGGTTCTCGCATGTGATAATGGAAGTTGATTGCATGGAACACTCGCCACAATTCTCGCTTAATTCTGGCTCCTATCCTGTTAGAAATAGGAGCGCTCAGTAATATTTTCTTTTTTTTTGTTATTCAGCATGTAAACAGGTCAGCAAACCTTGCGGCGCATCTTTGTGCAAACCGTGCTTGCTGCACTTTGAATGTGACCGAGAGCTGGCTTGATGAAACACCTCGCTTCCTTCTTTTTTTTTGCGGGGTTCCTCGCTTCCTAGTGACCAGTCTCTTGGCTGATTATCCTAAGAATGCTTATATATGAATAAAGCTCTCTCATTTACCTGCAAAAAGATTAAGCCATATTAACCGGAAAGGAGGGAGTATGGACTAGCACTACTTTTTGGTGTGTCCCGTCAACTCGCAGAATGAGGAGAAGCTTGCAGGACAAGGTGAAGCTCGCTTACGCCCTCTCCGTCTACCTCAAGCTCGGTGTCTCGCAGGACGAGGAGAAGCTTTTGACTAATGTAACCTACCCTCGCCCAGGCGGTGGACGTGCATCAGTTCTTTTGGTGTCAGATTGTCAGAGGCATACACTGGAGTACCATCATTGTTTGACTTTCCGAAGAGGCAAGAGCCAAGCGCAAGGTTTAGTAGTACGAGTAGTACTACTAGTATACAGGTACTAGGAACCGCATGGTGGAGCGTCTGTACTCTTATTTCATTTTAATCTCTGATAAAGTACACATTTATTCGGGAGAAGTGCGGAAAACGGTAGCCCAATAGTACTATTAAAAAATATCGAACATGTAGTGATGGTATCGATCAACCATGCTCGAATATATCTTGGCCTCCGTGCGAGCCCGTCTGTGTGTTCTCGCTCCTCGTCTCTCTCAAGGAACGGCGGGTTGGCCATTTTGCCGTCAATTGAGATCGGTTTGCTCACACTCGGGTCCCACATGTCACTGATATGCCAAGAGGAAATGCGTTGACCGACAGGCCATACGCGTACTTGGTTTTGCACCTTCATACTACTCCCTCCGTCACAGTTTACAGGGCGCGCTTCATTCTCATGCATTTCTCTCCATGCATTTCCACCACCAGAGAGATTTTAGACGCGTTTGGTTTAATGCTCAATTAATTAGGGTGTGGTAACCGTAATCAAGTCCACAATTTTCTCTCAATGTAGGTGTGTACGCAGAGTGGAGTAAGGGCATGCATGTGTGTACCCGGGGTGGAAGCACTGCATGCATGTGTGTACGCATTATTTCCTCTAGTAATAGACGCCGTGCTATAACTACCAATGCTATTTTTTAGGCCGATCACTAATCGCCTTGGTCCCAGAGATTGTTGAATAACGCTCTATAAACTGTAATGGAGGGAGTAGTATGAGCGGATTCAAAGAAGAGCGTATTAACGGTTGCTTCTTCCGAGCAACTTACAGTGGGAAAGGTGGGGCTTATGATTTGACTGCTCATTACTCACTATTAGTGCGGCGCAACGACCGGGCTGAGTCTCCCATGCGGTTGTGCACTATAATTTGGTGCATGGCACATGGACCCGGATGCTGAAGAGGCTTCTGGCAATGCTATCAAGCTTCCAGCATTTGTTTACATAATTGACGTACTATACAAATAATTTTCCAGCGACATGAAATTGTACAATGCTCTGAGCTTTCAGCTTTTGTTTCGTGTGTCTTAACATCCATGCTCTTTCGAAAAAAATAAAAAACTAACTTCCTTGCTAATGCATCTCAATGATTAGCAGATCAGAGCTAATATTTACATCACAACTGAAGACAAAGTTGTGAGAAGGTGTTAAATTAAAATTGATCCATGCTTTCATTGGCAGCAACTTCCCCCTAGCTCTGTCTAAATCAACAAGGCATGTTGGGAAAAAAAGTAACTGTCAGGAGCATGCAACATTCCGATCATTTTATGCAGTTCCACTAAAATAGAGCTCAGCGTCCCTGTTCCAAAGATATTAAGTGTGATTATAATAATAGAGGACTGTTGATGAAACAATAAACACACAAATAGAGGCCGGTCACCTCTGCAGTCTCTCTTAAGACTATCTAGTTGGATAAGATTAAGCAAATAGTTGAAGAAGATTAGGCTCGGAGTTGGATGAGGAGGATAGAGCAAAACCAATCTCCCTTTGTGCAGTCGCACTGAAATGTAGAGACGTTGCACGTGCGACATTTTAGTAGAACTGCACAAAACACTCTTAAGAAAAAGTGATTTGTGCAGTTCACCAAAAGGTCGCAATAGCAACGAGGTGAAATGGATAGCCCTGTTTGCAAAAAAGAGGTAGAAAGGAAACAATTACTGGCCAATAACAGTTGATGACACATACGACGACAAAAAAGAAGCATATTCCTTGTCTTAAGGGAAGATAACAACACGGTTGTGTTTATCTAAAATGGTGTGAGGACGAGATTGCAATATGGAAAATATGCCGGACGAGCTACGTTTTGGGCAAAGAACTAGGGAAGATCCACATGCAAGATTTTCCACATGTAGCGACGTGGGAAGATAGGCAGTGGAGCAAGGCCGGAGGGGATACCTGGGGGTCGTCGGGATGTAACTAGGAGGGCGGCGGCGGGCGGGATCTGCCCATACTACGGCAGCGAGCAAGTGGCGTAGGCCCTACCGCGCCGGAGCTTGGTTAGAGAGAACGGCGGGTACTGCGGATCAGGACGTGCTGCCTCGGCGCCGTCGAACGGGGAAACAATGCACATCCTCCCTTTCCGCCGGCAGACGGGATGCGGCCGGATCAGTGACCAACGGTGAGAGAGAGAGAGGCCACCGCCACCTTGTGTGAGATACTCTGAAGAGAGACAAACCCCGGCAGGCAGGCTCCATTGTATATAGTGGAGTGGACTACCTTTTTCTCCATAAAAATCATTTTATATTCTGTGTACGTGCCATTGAGCAATATAGCTTTATTTAAAAATAACGCGCTAACGCATCAAGTCGAACTTTGTTTCGTGCACGCGTGGTACACGACCTCCGTAGGTAAACAACCGCTACACGCGCTCAAATTAGCACATGGGCTGCCATTTCGTACAGAAATGAGCTCTAGCGTGTACCCGTGCGGGTGTGGCTGGGCACAAAGCGTGAGTACGTGCACCTATTCTCTTCGTGTACATACACCACCTACGTGGGTTTGTGTGAGAGAAATACAAACCTAGAGAGAGATAGCGTGTGGGTTCGTGAGTGGTTTTTGGGGGGGGGGGGTGCATGAGAGATAGACAGGGAATATGTGTCGATGATATTTCAAACAAAAAATGTAACATATGCAATGTGTGTGAAACAAAGGCCTGGATATATCATATATATATAGAGGGGGCGATCCACGAGAAGAGAGTGGAGGTATCATCGGCGTGAGATATCCATAGAATCAAAGAGAGGGATGAAGTGTGTGTGTGTGTGCGCGATCGATAAAGAGTGCCATCGAATTTGTGTGTGCCCACGTCAAAGATATAGGGTGGCTGGCCTACTGGAACATGAGAGGGGACAGGTGCAGTTTGTCTCTATGGCATGGATACCTACCTATAACGCTCGACTATCGGTGTGTGTGTGGGGGTGGGGGGGGGGGCAGAGATCTAACTATAGAGGTACAATGGTGGGTATATGTGTGGAGGAGGAGAGAGACCTACCTTATGTATTGAGGGAGATCGATCGGCATCCATGCATATGTGTAGGAGAGGAATAAGGTTGGGAGAGAGACAGAGCTAGAGTGTCGGAGGGTTGGTGGTGTAGTTGCTTCTCACAAATGGTGGGAGAGGCCTGCTAGACAAATGGAGGGCACACCTGCAATATCAATAAGAGAGGGGATGCCTGCCTGTCTGTGCACGTGCGTGTGAGAGACGGGTCAGGAGGCATGCACGAATGATGAGGGGGGACGATATGGCTGTTGTAAGCAGACGTAACTACATAGGAAGATCAATCGTCCTTTGTCGAAGAAAGGGAGAGACATAACTTGTGAGGTACGTCGATCGATGTGTGGGGAAAAAGAGTTATAGTCGACCTAGGTATATGTAGGGAGATCAATCGGTATACATGCATGTATGTGTTAGAAGCAAATAAGGCCCGGAGAGAAGGATAGAGAGAGAGGGATGCTGCTAGGAGGTGGTGCGAGAGGCCTACTATATCGAGGGGGAAGGAGTGTGCGAGTACGAGATCGATGAAAAGAGGGGCGGGAGTGAGGCATGGACGGTGAGAAGAGAAGAGGGAAAGCTTGTGTTTGTGGTAGGCACACCTGGCTAGAGAGGTATATCGATCATTGTGTGCCGGAAAGAAGGAGCTGGGGGGCCTACATACACCATGGGTGAACGACCTAAAGTGAAAAGATGAATGTGCATGATGGAGCTAGAGAATGTTGAGGGAGGGTGAGAGGGAGGCGGGCGTGTGCATGCACGAGAGAAAGTTAGCGCTAGCTACAAAGATAAGAGGATTGTGTGGGTGTAAAAGACGAATAGAGATCATAATTTATTATAAAAGTGGATTCGGATATTTGAAGAATATATCATAGTGTTTTAAACTAACGCATGCATGAATATATATAATGGTGATACGCATGGTGTGGTTATGAACATGTTATACTACATATAATATATAGAACATTTATTTGAATTTGTGATAATGTGTGGCTTTTGCAACTCAGGGCTAAATACTTGTCATAATGTAGGGGGTGGGGCACTATACTTTGTGTGATAAACACAGTGTACATATGAAACATGGCTTAGATTATGAAGATCTGGTTAGTACATCAAATATACTATTATTTGGAATCAACATCAAGTGTATTCAAAATTTTGAATTCGAGTTCATATAGTACACATAGTTAATATCTATCTCTATAGTAATCATGTGGTGTGTTGTTAAGATAATACACGAATGATGCTTTAAGTTGGCAGCAATCATGATTGTAGATTCTTATTCAAATAGAGAAACGAATTCAAATTTAGTTTGAATTGCAGCGGTAGTATAGACATTTGGAATGCACTAAAATATTTGTATGAGTAGGTTACATGCATTATACAGCCAGCGAAAAATTTAATTGGACATAACATGGATTCATAGCTTTGAATAGCATTTGTACAGTAAAACGGGACAAGACTCTCTCTTTGTGTGGTGCGAATAGTTTTATATTTTTCTTTTTTTTCGTTGAGGGAAGTGCGAATTGATTTGGTACGTACATTATTACACGTTAGGCTTGTCCCTAAAATTCAACCCGCGCCTTGTTATCCCGAAAATTCAGATATCGTGCTCCCAAAACTCGCGCCTTCACAACCAGCGCCTTGCTATCCCGAAATTACAATGCGCGCGAAAACTCCCTTCAGCTGCCAAATCCCGACACGCGAAATCCCCTTTCTAACTCTGAGCCGAAAGGGCCGCTAGTTCAAATCGGTGGGGGTACTTTTGTAACACACCCTACATTTTGGGCAAGCACGCCCCTAAGTCATGGTTCCCCCTCCCATCCCTCCTTTTCGCCATTCGAAATCCCAGGCCGCCATAACCTCTCTGCTCCAGCCAGAAACCCCACCCTCCTCCGTCCGCCACCTCACAGTTGCCCAGCCGGAGCCTCTTCCCCGGCGATGTCATCCACCACAACAGCTCGACGTCCCTCATCCACCTCCCCGGATGAGGATCCATCATCGATCTCGTCGTCCTGCCAGTTCAGCCGCCCCGTCCTCCACCTCCAAGGAGCTGCTTAGATGATCGCCTCGTCTATCGCGGCTGATCCATCCCCACAGCGCCGCCTTAACCTGCTCCATTGGAACCGCAGCATCCTCACTGACTCCTCGGATGAAGCCGAGGCCTACTCGGGGCCACCAAAGAGGTTGTACACTCATCGCATCGCACCTTCTCCTTAACTCGACCTCTCGGCACCGACGGTGCTCCGTCCCGCACCCCCATGGCGCGGCTACCTCGAAGCCGGCGCCGCCAGTGACATCTCCACGGCGGCTCTCCCCCAGTGCGAGGCTCCCTCGGCGGCGGCGTCCATACCAGCCGGATCTGCTGCTGCTCCGGCTCTCGCTCGCTCGCTCGTGCTGCTGCTGCTGCTACTGCTGCTCCGTCTCTCACTCACTCGCTCGCGCTGCTGCTGCTGCTGCTGCAGCTCCATCTCTCGCTCGGTCGCGCCGCTGCTGTGCTCTTCCCCTCGCTTGTGCTGCTGCTCTACTCTTGCTCTTGCTCGCGCTGCTGATGCTGGTACATGGGATGCTACAGCTACACGAGTTGCTGCTCTGGCTCTAGTTCGTGCTGCCCCTCCAGGCGCTGCTGCTCCGGCTGCTATCTGCTACCTTGTTCCCCGTCGATCGCCTGCTGATTTAGATCACTGTTTCTCTACTACTAGTGCTCGAGCGGCCTAAACTACATGTGAAGTGCCTCTCTGCTACCAGTGCGTTTAGTTTCAACAGTAACATTCAGATTCCACAGTAAATTTCAGTTTCGACAGTTAAGTTCAGAGTCAACAGTTTTTACATCATCTGTGGTAGTCAGGTGTTTTTTGGTGATGTAAATTTTACATCTATCACTTTTTGGCAATGTATTTTACATCATCTATTGGAGATGCTATTAGAATCCCACTTGAGATTAGCGATGTCTGTCTTGTACTGCTTCAGCCTCGACGTCCCACCGGAGCTGCTCCAACGACGGAACCATCCATCACAACAGAGCAGTGCCCTGGACGCCATCTACAGATGCCTCAGATCTTCCTCCACACCTCCGACAGCCACCTCTGCCACAACTTCTTCAGCGACCAACCCAATGATGCTGAGGTCGACATGGCTACGCCAAAGAGGTTGTACACTTGTCGCATCACTTATTACTCTACATTCATATCGATCCATTAGGGCTATTTTGGTTCAAAGGAAAAAGTGAAGGAAAAACATAGCAATAGGAAATTTTCCTATGGCACTCTACTATTCAATTATTCATGCATTTCTTTGAAAGGAATGGAGCAAAACATCCACCTGGACCTACTTTTCAAAACCCTATGCATGAAAACAAGATTAAGTGCATTAGTGGCAAAATAACATTCTAACTGTACACACTTTCATTTGGTTTCACTTTAATTTGGCCATGTTTCTTTGCATTCCTCTGCTCTTCCAATTCCTGTGAACCAAACACCCAAGTTGACAGAAATCATGTGTTTACAAATGCTCTATTTCCCACGTGCATTCCTATCCCATTCCGGTGTTTTTCCTATCCCTGCGTTTTTAGAATCCTGCAAGCCAAAGGAGCCCTTACAGAATTACTTCAGTTACAGATAGGTGTCGAAGAAAACTTTGTGGTTTGTCCTGCTCCTGCCGCGACGTCGTCCACCTCACCTGAGCTGCTCCATCGACAGAAGCATCCACCATACCAGACATCACGACTCCTGACCGTCTTTTGCTGCCTCAGATCTCCTTCCCTGCCGTCGGCATCCACCACAACTACATCACCATCATCGACTCAGCGGATGAACCTGAGGAGTACATGGGTCCACAAGAGAGGTCACACTCTTTTGTTTCTGCTTATGTAATGCATTGCTTAATATTACCTGCTACTTTATCGTCCTGTTCACCTCTTATACTCCAAGTGAGGTCCAAATTAATGTTCAAACTTGAGTTTTAAAATTACTTGTGGGGCACATATCGAGGTAGCAATGAATAGTATCTCTGTCTATTATCTGGTTCACCTAGGGTATGCCTATGTTGTTCATCTTGGGTGGGAAACAAATAGTAAAGCAATCATCATCTGTCTTTTTATTAAATTAAAGCTATCATCAGCCTGCTATCATTATTTTTGGATCCATCCACTGGTTGTTACCATCACTCTAGATTTCTGCATGCTCTCCTTACATAATATCACAATTTTTTTTCGTATGCATGTCAGATATTGTACACAGTCATGCTGAACATGTAGAGAAAAAGAGAAGGGTTTTGCGCGTCAATACAATGTCATGCAGACATCGCTCCATGGTGGATTCAATGGCAAACCCTCCCCGCCCCCCTCTAGATTGTAATGCAGAGGAAGATATCTGTTCTGAGGGGGATTCAGACGCAGTTGACCACTCCTATTTACCCCCCGAGGTGTTTGCTCTAACTTGGCATGATGATGTTGGCCATATCATGCATATGTTGCCTTGCAATGCATACTTTCCGACTTTCGACATCATATATGTCATCTGCTTAGTTTAGACATGTTCTGTAATGCCACCTGTTTAGCTTCTATATCATATATGAGAATTATGCAATCTCATCTCTTTTAGCCAGCCATAATATATATGAAATATGCACTGCCATCCTGTTTAACCAGGCATCATATATTTGAATGATATCTTGCCAATCCTTTTCTTCATTACATTTCCATTTGTCGACAATGTTTATACATTCAACTACTCTTCCTGTGAATCAGCCATTTGAGTGGGTGATGGAAAAATCTGGAGTGAAAACAAGGTCTTCAGAGCAGACAGTGCTACCTGTCGAAGCAGATCTCTTGCTGGGTCCCAATAGCTCCTCAGAGATGGATTCAGAGACAGACGACCAGTCCTATTCCCCCACCGAGGTGTATGCTCTAACTTGGCATGGTTATACTGCTCATATCATGCATATGGTGTCTTGCATTGCATAGTTTAGACATCATACACACAGTATTCAACACCGTGTTCTTAGTTCAGACATCATATATGCAATGCCCTCTGCTTAGTTTATAAATCACATATGTGAATTAAATCATGCGATCCTGATTACTTAGATAACATGTATGTGAATTATGTCATGCGGACCTGTTTACTAAAGACATCATATAATTATCTCATGCCATCCTGTTTAGTTAGTTATCATATCTTTGAATTATGTCATGTTATGCTATCCAGTTTAGATAGACACCATATATGTGAAATTATGTCATGCTATCCTTTTTAGTTAAACAATATACATGTGAACTATTTCATGCCCTCTTTTTTTCCACACTATCTATTTCATCTGTCTCTCATACAAGGTCTGTACATTCAACTATGTTTCCCGTTTATCAGCCATTTGAATTGGAGCGGGTGATGGCAGTATCTAGTGGAGTAAAAACACGGTCTTCAAATAAAACAGTGCTACCTCTTGGTGGATATAGCATCCTGGTTGTACATGCACAAGAACCAGCCCTACCACACATAACCCAGACTCTCACAGATTGTACCCCTACTGCGATGGACAGAGAACCAGCTTCACACAATCTAACCCCAACCCCAGCAGATAGTAACCCAGTTCCTGTTAACACATCACCATCTCCACCACAGAGCTCCCAAACAAGAGCAGTTAGTAAGGCAGCTCCAGTGCCCAAAGCGCCAGTACTACCACGGCGAACCCCAACTCTACCAGCTAGTACACCTATTCCTATGGAGGAAGCACAACCAGCCATTCGTAGTTTAGCATCTATCGCATTTGATGTTGTTAAATCCTATGTGCATATCTTCCCATCATGGAAATATTATATTGAAGATGAAGGAAAATGCCAGTTGCAGGTGTTCGTCCAGGAGTTATGTGTAAGTAATGTTATTCATGGCAATTACTTTGCTTTGTCCCATACATTCTACCTCCATGATGGTTATAATATAGCAAATGTTCCCATTTTTCTCTATAGAGAAGGACCGATTTGGAAAATCAGGATGAGGTAACCTGTGCCAATACCTCTGCTATCTTCAAGAATGCTTGGTGGCAGTATCAGAATTACCTGAAGAAAACATACTTCACTGGCAAAGAAACTCATCAAATTCCCTTACGTTCTCCTGAGACACATTTACGGGACGATGACTGGGAACGCCTTGTTCTATACTGGTCCCGAACCAAGAATGTGGTAAGGTCTATGAGCTCATTTTTTATTTTTAAGTACTGTATGCCTGCGTCTTACTGTACTCTATTCATGTAGAACAAGTGCTTAAACCAGAAGAACAACTATTCTCATTTAAGATTCCATTGCTATCATGCATACTGCTTTGCTCTTGTATCACTGTATTTACTCATACAAACTTATTTTTAAATTGAAGGATCCAATCGAAACTCCAATGATACAACAGGTATGTTTAAGCATGTTTCTTTAACATGTTTGCTCTTATAAATAGCTCTGTTGATTTCAATTTCAATTGTGTATACAGTTGACTTCTCATATCATGCACATTACTAGCATCACAACAGAGCCAATAGTGTTGTTGTACATGTAGACCCATGGTACCCATCTGAAATCTTTGTTCTGCCGTGTAGTTTCCCACGCTTTGTATTCTTTCAATGCTGCTTTGTCTTGAACTGATATGATTTGAACCGTGTCTCTATTTTGATTTGGCAAGACAATGCAGTGACCATAGGACATATATAGATGTTTGTTTGATGCTTTTATTATGTACTAGTTGGCAATAGAAGACTTGGTAGTTTAATCCTATCCACCTTACTAATGAACTGGTTCACCGAAATGAGTTTCATATACTACATGCTAAACCTGTTATGTGTGTGCTTGTTTCTTTTAGAATGCTGACAGAATATTGGGGAAGAGTACCTTATTAAGCAATGGTAAAGAAGTAATGCAGACAAGGTTCAGGATAGTGAGACATCCTTGTTGGTCTCCAACAAAGCTGATAAAACAGCTAAGGAAAACTATCTTGAAGACAGTGAGACAACCCCAAAGTCCTGTCTTGGTTTAGTGTTCGAGTTACTGGCACTACCGCTGGCACAAGCTATTCGAACTCACTGTCTGAATCAGTTTGGTTTTTTGAGTCTCAACTACAAGCTGAAAGACATCGATCAAATTTGCTGCGACAAGAAGCCGAAGGACTGCGGAAGTCCCTGGAGAATTCAGATGCATACTTTCTGGTGCAACAGCAAGCGTTGGATGATTTTAGCGCCAAACAGGAGAAAGCTAAAAAGCTTGCTAAGCTTATTGCCAGCATGGTGGATACCCAGGATAACGTTTCTTGAGCTCTTCTGAAGTTGTTTCAGTTATGGACTTGTTTTGCTGCCACTTTTATTTGCACCGGTGGCAAATTTAGACGGCCAGTGTATGTAATATGCTGCTTTGTTCCCTATATTTGCACTGGTGGCGAACTTTCGTGATGATAATTTTGGTATTGTCATGGAACACTTCTATGATAGCACAGGTATGACTATCTTGATTCTGTCATAAAATCGTCATGGATGTACATGCATGATAGAAAACGTGACCTACTGTGACAAACACGTATCATCACGGAAGTGGTATTTTTTTGTAGTGTTTGTGGCCCAAGTTGCCTTCCACCTCTTGGCGTTTTTAAGCCCGTTGATATTAAATTAAATATAAAATTTTTCTAAATACTTTTGGACCATTTTACATATAATTTAACATCCCCGGAAACCTTTTCCACACATATATATTTGTCGGTAATACCCGGTATTACCCGATATTCATCGATACCCTTCCAGATCCTCTTGGAACTATTCCGAATATTAATGAAAAAATTCCAAAAATATATTCTCATCACTCCCGTCGTACTAGCACTCAGTAGATCATGATTGCCTTAAGCTTGTGACCCCATAGGTTTGGTAACTCATAGACATGAACGAAACCGTTCGTTCAATGACGGACAGCGGGACCGTGGACGTCCATATCGATCACTATGAGCACACGAATGATATTCAAGTGAACCTATGGTTATGATGTGATGTTCCTGTTGCTTTGTGATACTTCACAAAACCCGGGATGCATCAGTATCCTCCTGAGTCATCACTACGCTCACTATACCGACTCGTTACCGGTTTTGTTCTTCTTTCTCGTTATTGTGTTCCAGCATCCCCGTGACGTAGTCACCTATGTCCAGCCAGACGATGATGGATGCTGTCACACCGAGAGGGCTCTAAGAATATCTCTCCATCATCGGAGGAGCAAATCCCACTCTTGAGCTATCTGGCCACTAGTCAAACTTTCCGATGAGCCTGTAAGTTGTCGTTATGACCATCGTGTTACAGGTGACTGCTACTAATTGTGAGCTGTGTTGGGGTTTCCTCGAAGAGGAGAGGATGATGCAGTACAACAGAGATAAGTATTTACCTCAGTTAAGAACTAAGGTTATCAATCCAGTAGGAGAACCACACGAAACCCTGTTAACAGCACCTACACACAAAAGAGCAAATACTTGCACCCAACGCGATCAAGGGGGTTGTAATCCCCTTGGCGGTTATTTGCAAGGATCAAATCTGACAGTGATAGATAGATAAGTAAAACACAAAATAAAATAATGGTAAATAAATTGCAGCAAGGTATTTTTGGATTTAATATATGATAAAAGTAGACTCGGGGGCAATAGTTTTCACTAGAGGCTTCTCTCTCGAACAAAAAGCATACGGTGGGTAAACAAATTACTGTTGGGCAATTGATAGAAAAGCGCATAGTTATGACGATATTCAAGGCAATGATCATGTATATAGGCATCACGTCTGAGACAAGTAGACCGACTCCTGCCTCCATCTACTACTATTACTCCACCCATCGACCGTTATCCTGCATGCATCTAGAGTATTAAGTTCATAAAAAATAGAGTAATGCCTTAAGCAAGATGACATGATGTATACAAAATAAATCCAACCAATATGAATAAACCCCGTCATTTTCCCCTTAATGGCAACAATACAAATATGTGTCTTGTCCCATTCTGTCACTGGGATATAGATGACCGCAAGATTGAACCCGTTACAAAGCACCTCTCCCATTGCAAGATAAATCAATCTAGTTGGCCAAACCAAACGGATAGATCAGAGAGAAATACAAAGCAATAATAATCATGCATAAAACAATTCAGAAAAGACTGCAACATTTCTCATGAATAATCTGATCATAAACCCACAATTCATCGGATCCCAACAAACACATCGCAAAAGAAGATTACATCGAATAGATCTCCAAGAACATCGAGGAGAACATTGTATTGAAGATCAAAGAGAGAGAAGAAGCCATCTAGCTACTAGCTATGGACTCGTAGGTCTGTGGTACACTACTCACACATCATCGGAAGGGTAGCAAGGTTGATGTAGAAGCCTTCCATGATCAATTCCCCCTCCGACAGAGTACCAGCAAAGGCCTCCAGATGGGATCGTGGAAAAACAGAAACTTGTGGTGGCGGAAAAAGTATTTTGGGTGGCTCCCTGCTAGTTTCCCGATTTTAGAGAATTTATAGAGGTGGAATTAGGTCAGACGGAGCCACGAGGGGCTCACAAGGCATCAGGCACGCCCTTTTGCCTTGTTGTCTCCTTGTTTGCCTTTTGGTCTCCTCTTGAAGCTTCTAAGGCCTCTCTTGTCCAGAAAAAAATTGTCAAAAAGTTTTGTAGCTTTTGGACTTCGTTTGGTACTGCTTTCTCGGAAAACCAAAAATAGGCACAAAAAATAGCAACTGGCACTTGACACTTGGTTAATAGGTTAGTCCCAACAAATGATATATAATTGCATATAAAACATCCAAGATTGATACTATAATAGCATGGAATAATAAATAATTATAGATACGATGGAGACGTATCAAGCATCCCAAGCTTAATTCCTGCTCGTCCTCGAGTAGGTAAATGATACAAACGGAATTTTTGATGTGGAATGCTACCTAACATGTTCATCATGTAATATTTCTTTTATTGTATGAAAATTTAGATCTGAATGATTCAAAGCAATAGTCTATAACTTGACATAAAGAGATCAATACTCAGGCATACCAACAAATAATCATGTCTTTCAAAATAAAAATGCTAAAGAACACTATCCCTACAAAATTATATAGCCTTGTCATGCTCCATCTTCTTAACACAAAGTATAAATCATGCACTACCCCAGTGTCAGCCAAGCAATTAGTTCATACTTTTAATGTGCTTTAGCCTTTTCAACCCCCACGCAATACATGAGTGCAAGCCATGGTTATATCACTATGGGCGGAATAGAATATGGTGGTAGAGATTAATATGGAGAAGACAAAAAAGGAGAAAGTCTCGCATCAACGAGGCTAATCAACGGGCTATGGAAATGCCCATCAATTGAAGTCAATGCAAGGAGTAGAGATTACCATGCAACAGATGCACTAAGAGCTATAAGTATATGAAAGCTCAAACTGAAAACTAAGTGGGTGTGCATCCAACTTGCTTGTTCTAGAAGACCTCGGGCATTTGAGGAAGCCCATCATCGAATAGACAAGCCAAGTTCTATAATGAAAAAACACTAGTTATATGAAAGTGACTACATAGGAGACTCTCTATATGACAAAAATGGTGCTACTTTGTAGCACAAGTGTGGAAAAAGATAGTAACATCGCCCCTTCTCTCTTTTTCTCTCATTTTTTGGTGGGATCTTTTTGGCCTCTTTTTTTCCTCACTGGGACAATGCTCTAATAATGAATAATGATGATCATCACACTTCTATTTACTTACAACTCAAAATTACAACTCGATACTAGAACAAAATATGACTCTATATGAATGCCTCTGGCAGTGTACCAGGATGTGCAATGATCTAGCATAATATGTATAAAAAATGATGAACGGTGGCTGAGCCACAAATAGTATGTCAGCTATATGATCATGCAAAGCAATATGACAATGATGATGTGTGTCATCATAACGGAATGGTGGAAGTTGCATGGCAATATATCTCAGAATGGCTATGGAAATGCCATAATAGGTAGGTATCGTGGCTGTTTTGAGGAAGATATAAGGAGGCTTATGTGTGATAGAGCGTATCTTTTCACGGGGTTTGGATGCATCGGCGAAGTTTGCACATCTCGAGGTGAGAAAGGGCAATGCATGGTACCGAAGAGGCTAGCAAATTGTGGAAAGGTGAGAGTGCGTATAATCCATGGACTCACATTAGTCATAAAGAACTCACATACTTATTGCGAAAGTCTATTAGCCCTCGAAGCAAAGTAGTACTATGCATGCCCCTAGGGGGGAGCTTGGTAGGAGTTAACCATCATGCACCCCCAACCTTCAAGCAAAGGAAGACACTCAATAATAAATCATGCTCCAACTTCTTAGCATAACGAGAGACTATACGTGCATGCTTCAGGAATCACAAACCTTAACACTACTATTCTTAATAAACCACAATCATTCACTAGTACCTCCCACATATTACCATCTATATATCCTGAAACTATTGCAAGGAATCAAACTTAAAATATTTAGTGATCTACGTGAAAGTTTTTATTATATCCCTCTTGAATACCTACCATATTAGGACCAATTTCATAACCCGTGCATATTGCCATTATTATTATCAAACTCTCAAAATGATATAAGTGAAGCATGAGAGTATAATTATTTCTTTAAAATATGACCACCGTCATGCTCTAAAAGAGATAAGTGAAGTACTAGAGCAACTGCCTAGCTCAAAAGATATAAGTGAAGCATAAAGAGTATTCTAACAAATCATGAATAAATGTGTGTCCCTCTCAAAAGGTGTGTCCAGCAAATATGATTGTGGAAAACTAAAAATCAAACAAAGAAAAGACTCATATAATACATGACGCTCCAAGCAAAACTCATATCATGTGATGAATAAAAATATAGCTCCAAGTAATTCACTGATGGCTGGTAGAAGAAAGAGGGATGCCATCCGGGGCATCGCCAAGCTTAGAGTCTTGGGTGTCCTTGCATATTACCTTGTGGTGCCTTGGGAATACCCAAGCTTAGGGTCTTGCCACTCCTTATTCCTTCATCCATCGCGATCTCACTAAAAACTTGAAAACTTCAGCACACAAAACTCAACAGAAAACTCGTGAGATCCGTTAGTATAACAAGCAAATCATAAACTTTAGGTACTGTTGTAAACCCATTCATATTTTATTATTGCATAATACCTACTATATTATAAGTTCATCATGACTTATACCCCCATTACAATCCATAGATTCATCAACTATGCAACGAAAACAGAATCTGTCAAAAACCGTACAGTCTGTAATGATTTGGACAAACGCAATACTTCTGTAACTCCAAAAATTATGAAAAATCAGGACAACATGCGAAAATTGTATATCAATCATGTGTAAAAAATTCAGAATTTTATCACGTTATAGTGAACTTAAACAATTCTGCTACTGGGTGCAAAAGTTCCTATTTTTTCACAGAATCAAATCAACTATGAACCAAATCTTCCCAAAGGCTTTACTTGGCACAAACACTAATTTAAACACAAAAAACACAACCATGACAGTAGCATAATTGTGTGCACACTCAAAAAACAAAAACAAAAAGGCAAAATAAAGATAACTATTGGGTTGCCTCCCAACAAGCGCTATTGTTTTACGCCCCTAGCTAGGCGTAATCAATAATTTCAGGTGTTGTCATCCTTCATTATCAAGTCCTTCTTAATCAAATTTTCCAAAACTTTTCTTAATAAAACTATATTCTCATGTTCCTCTTTCCTAGTGGGAGAGCTTAAACTATTGAAAGGACTTTGTTCGGTAATTTTAACATTCATTACTCCAAATTCTGAATCATCACCATAAACATCTTCATATAAAACATGTATTTCATCATCAATAGGTTCCCTAGACATCTCCTCAAACCACTCATTACTAAATCCTTCAGCAATCCTTTAGTGATCCACTCCAATTTATCACAAGTATGGTGGTACAAAGTTTTAATAATTTCAGCATAAGGAACTCTCCTTCTAAGATTCTCACTATAAGCAAAATAGTCTTTGGATTCCAAACTATGTATAGTATCTTTACCGTGGAGAATTTCTTCTATTGGAGGTTGCTCAAAATTTATCCTATAGTAAGCAAATATTTCTCTAGCTTCTCGGATTATATAGTCAAATCCACACATAAGGATAATGGCAGTAATCTTCGTAATTTTTGGATCATGGATGTTGGGAAGTTGATAGAATATCTTTTGTAGTGCTGGATGAATATGCAAAAAAATTCCTTTCTAACTTAACCACACGCATAACAATAGCATCCACATAGCAATTTGTTTTTTCAAGAATTGATCATCTAATTATGGGTATGACTCCCGTGCAATGAAAGAATTCTTGAATAATATTCTTCCCAATAATATTCCTGCTACCCACATGATAGATTTTAGTTTTAAGATTGGTGGGAGCTTTAGTTTCCGGAGGATCATGATCAAGAACACAAGACTCAAGTTTTTGTTCAAGAGTCTCACTAGTTCTATCTTCACTAGCGCTTTCAACAATAATTTTCTCAAATTCAGACATGATAGCAACTTCAAGCAATCAAACGAGCAAACGAAAATATTTTTGTGTTATTGTAAAACTATTTTTGAAGTGGGGGATGAAAACAAGAGGCAAATGGGAAATGAAAGTAAGAACAAGTAGATGATATTTTATGCGAAGGTACTTGATAGGTTTTGGTGATGTCCCCCCGACAACGGCGCCAGAAATTCTTCCTGCTGCTTGTGAGCTTTGTTGGGATTTCCTTAAAGAGGAGATGATGATGATGCAGTACAGTAGAGATAAGTATTTTCCATAGTTAAGAACCAAGGTTATCAATCCAGTAGGAGAACCACGCGAAACCTCATTAACAGCACCTACACACAAAAGAGCAAATACTTTGCACCCAACGCGATCAAGGGGGTTGTCAATCCCCTTGGCGGTTATTTGCAAGGATCAAATCTAATAGTGATAGATAGATAAATAAAACACAAAAAAGGTAAATAAATTGTAGAAAGGTATTTTTGGATTTAATATATGATAAAAGTAGACCCGAGGGCCATAGTTTTCACTAGAGGATTCTCTCTCGAACAAAAAGCATACAGTGGGTAAACAAATTACCATTGGGCAATTTGTAGAAAAGCGCATAGCTATGACAATATTCAAGGCAATTATCATGTATATAGGCATCATGTCCGAGACAAGTAGTTCCTGCCTGCATCTACTACTGTTACTCCACCCATCGACCGCTATCCAGCATGCATCTAGAGTATTAAGTTCATAAAAATGGAGTAACACCTTAACCAACATGAGATGATGTAGACAAAATAAATCCAACTAATATGAATAAACCCCGCCTTTTTCCCCTTAATGACAACAATGCAAATACACGTCTGGTCCCCTTATGTCACTGGGATATAGATCACTGCAAGATTGAACCCATTACAAAGCACCTCTCCCATTGCAAGATAAATGAATCTAGTTGGCCAAACCAAACGGGTAGATCGGAGAGAAATATTATGCATAAAAGAATTTAGAAAAGACTCAAATATTTCTCATGAATAATCTGATCATAAACCCACAATTCATTAGATCCCAACAAACACACCGAAAAAGAAGCTTACATTAAATAGATCTCCAAGAACATCGAGGAGAACATTGTATTGAAGATCAAAGAGAGAGAAGAAGCCATCTAGCTACTAGCTATGGACCCGTAGGTCTGTGGTAAACTACTCACACATCATCAGGAGGGTAGCAAGGTTGATGTAGAAGCCCTCCGTGATCGATTCCCCCTCTGGCAGAGTACCAGAAAAGGCCTCCATATGGGATCGCGGAAGAACAGAAACTTGCGGCAACGGAAAAAGTATTTTGGGTGGCTCTCTGTTGGTTTCCCGATTTTAGAGAATTTATAGAGGTGGAATTAGGTTAGATGGAGCCATGAGGGGCCCACAAGGCATCAGGGCGTGCCTACCCCCCTAGGCGCGCCCTGTTGCCTCATCGTCTCCTCGTTTGCCTTCTGGTCTCCTCCCGAAGCTTCTAGGGTCTCTCTTGTCTAGATAAAAATCGTCAAAAAGTTTCGTAGCGTTTGTACTTTGTTTGGTACTGATTTCCTGGAAAACAAAAAATAGGCAAAAACAGCAACTGGCACTTAGCACTAGGTTAATAGGTTAGTTCCAAAAAATGATATATAATTGCATATAAAACATCCAAGATTGATAGTATAATAGAATGGAACAATCAAAAATTATAGATACGTTGGAGACGTATTAGTGACATTTGAGAAACCCCAAAGTCCACCGTACGGTAAGAAGTGACCATGATACTCTCATGGTGTACGGAGCAAAATCACACGTTAACACTCCATGTTATTACAATTGATTACAAATGATGTTATCTCAATTCATAACAAACAAGTTTGGGTTGATTCAATATGATTGTTCTTCCAGCGTCATAATCTCAATGTTGTTTTAGGACCATCGTTACACTTAACGATATCCTAAGATCTGAAAAATGTGATCACCAACAACACTTGAGCTAGTCTTAGAGGCGAGACTAGGAACCTTTATTTTATCCATTTGTCATTTCACACGTGCATATGCGTTTTCCACTGAATCGCATATTCTAGGATCATAGCAGTTATAGCATGAAATATAAACACTTAATTATGAATATGGAAATATAATAATACAATATTATTGCCTCTAGGGCATATTTCCAACAGTCTCCCACTTGCACAAGAGTCAATAATCTAGTTAGCACTTTTAACTTTTACACCAATGGCAATCCGATGTCAATCCATGCTTTGCTTGTGGTATAGACTTTGTCCTATCGAATCTGACAATCTTTAGATCCGTGCGCATCATTTGTATTTCAATGCATTTGTCATGTTTTCACATAAATTCATTTTTTTTTTGAAACTGGCTTTGTATGTATTGAATCACTAGTAGAACATTTGATTCCTTAGATTGAGCTACAAAACTACTGTCGAGAATAGTGTTCCATTTGCACAATCATCTTGAAACCATACCAAGTTCATAAAAGAACCATTGATTCATCACTCTCTATTGTTACTTCTAAAGTGACAATCTACTCAACCTTCTGTTATAGAATTCACCACAGTAACTTTCTTGGACCAATTCCAACTTACTGTGCCACCATTAATCATTTAATTGAAACCGACAATCGCTTGGAGCACTAATGAAGATTTTATCGATGTGCTACTTATAACGAGCCTGTATTGATGTAACTCCTTACAACAATCTCTTCATCCTTTCCGTATGCGAGAAACATGTCGTTAGTACTTAACGACATTTTCACTGTTGTCTTATGATCAACAATTTGGTCATTCTGGTAACTTTACTCACAGCTTACTTGGAGTACTAGACATATCTGGTTGTTTACATACCATGGAACATATTTAACACAAGTGTGATTGAAATCATGTATTTCACTCATCAGTATTTTAGGATACTGGTTCTTTCTTAAAACTCCTTCCATGTGACTTGGCAAAAACTCCTTTTTTGCACATTTCATACTAAACTGTTTTAGTATATGTCAATATGTATTTTGGTTAAGCCTAATTAGACACTACTATCTCCACAGATCATTATGCCTAATACTTGGACTATATATTATTTTAAGTACTTTACTGAAAAACTAGTTTCAATAAAGTCTGAATCCGTGTCAAGAAATTTATATAATTTCTGATCAACATTGTGTCATGCACACAGAGTGTTTAGAAATATTATTCTCCCATTTACTTTCTTGTAAATACAAGTATCTTTGCTTCTATCGATGAAATCATACTATTTGATCAATTCATCAAAACAAAGATTCCACTTCCACTATACTTAATTCAGATCATTAGAGGATCTCTTGACGTTTGTACACTTACTAGCATCCTCTGGGTCAACAAAATTACCTTGGACCGTATCAAATATACAACCTTGGTTCTATTTCCATCTCATGGGAATCATTTTGACATCCATCTATTATATCTCATAACTAAAATATTTAGTAATTGCTAGGTTAATCCGAACTAGCATTAAGTATTATTATGATGAGACAATCTCATCATAATAAACTTCTTGATCTTGTCATAAAATATTTGTAACAAGTCAAGCATTATAAAACATTTTATCTTTGTCAATCTATAGATCCATCACTACACTTTAGACTTTAAGTCTTTCAGAGGGTCAATCAAGTTCTAAACTTGAATTATGTGTATGGATGCTATATCAGATAATTTTGGTGTATAGCCAATTCCGGAGTCGGGGCCCATCAACGCTCTCTGTGTATTATAGGTTCATTGTTTGTTTCAACAATACTTCATCTTCATACCCTGAAGGTATGTATGAATTTTCCAACCTATATAGTTTAGCTTCATATTTGACAGAAGTCTCCATATCTCATCTAGAGGATTCCATATCAGTCGCGGTAAGAAATTTTAGAACCACTTCTAGCGTTTATTTTCTTTGACCTGATCACGAAGATTTTGCAATCTCGTCGATTTGCACTGTCCTCCCACTTACTCTTTTGCAAAAAACATTTTCTTCAAAAATTCCACACTTTGTGGAAAAACACTTTGCCTTGGCGTAGTGATAGAGGAATACCCAACCATTTGAGATAACTTACAAAGTACTCCCTCTATCCCAAAATAAGTGTCTCAACTTTAGTACGACTTTGTACTAAACTTAGTTTAGTACAAAGCTGAGACACTTATTTTGGGACGGAGGGAGTAGCACTTATCTTACAGATTTGATGGCGCTCCTTTTCAGTATAAAAGCCATAGTCTCTAAAGCATCACATTTAAAAAGTACTACCTCCGTCCTGGTTTATTGGTCCCCATTGTATTTTGTGCCAACGTTTGACCATAGATTTAACTATCAAAATATTCATGCATGTCACAAAAAATTATATAATTGAAAACTATGTTCAAATACAAATCGAAAGATATAATTTTTGTTGACATGCATTAACATTTTGTTAGTTAAATCTTTGGTCAAAATTTGGCACAAATTACAAAGGGGACCAATAAACCAGGACAGAGGTAGTATATTGGCAAAATAATTTAATGTCATCTTTGATCGCACCATGTCATACATAGTTTAATTACATCTACTCAAAACACTCTACTCTTAGTAGTGTTTCTAGGAGGTGCAAGCTATAAAATATTTTTCATAGCTCATCAGACATTCGCTAAATTTGTAACTCAAATATTCTTTTCTGCAATGTCGAAACATAATTTTCTTGTCACAATAATTTCTACCTCAGTTCGAAAATCTTTTGAAACATTTCAAAATATACAGTTTTATTTCTTAATTAGTAAATATAAATATCTACTTGGGTCATCCTCGAAGATAGATCCACTGCTTGCAGCAACACTTATTGGACTACATACATCAATATGCATATTTCCAATTATTTTGTTACCCATTCTTCATGGCATGTGAATGGTATTTTAGTTTACTTCACTATTTGGACAAAAGTTGCAAGTGTCAGATGATTCTTAATCATAGGACTCGAAAATCCATCACTATGGAATTTCTCCATGCAGGTTTCTCCAATGTGATTAAATGCAGTGCCACACGTATATGGTATTCTTTTAGTCTTGCGACATTCAGCGTTAGTGTTATGGATGTTCAATTCTATCATCAATATTCATAACTTACATCCTATTCATAATAGGAGTATTGCCCTTTTGTTGGTTACATCAAACAACTATTGTTCTCTTATGAACAATCTCCTTGCAACTTCTATGCAATGGGCTAGAGTGTACAAAACTCTAAAATGAATTATGACAATAAATTCAGAGGTAATATGTTGATGAAAAAGTATCATAACTTTTACAAAAATTTCAACACATATTTAAACCTCATTAATTTGTTGGTCATTTAGGCTGTACTAGTTCTTGCATTGATTTGCAACAACATGCAATCGAGTCAGTATCCTTGTGATCAAATTTTTAACCACAATTCCTGAAGAATTTAATGTTTAACAATTTAATCATAATTCTCAAGAATCACACTTTACTTGACCAACGTTCTCTACATCTTATAACTAGTATAACATTCATACCTGAGCTGGACATTCCTCTCAACTTATTATAGTTTTACTTTCAATATCTCTCCCTCTCAACAGAATAACCATCTAACTTTTAAGAGTGGTGTGAGCCCTGAACTTCCTTAGGCATGTAAGTCTCATTATATCCTTTGATTTTGTTCTTTCTCGTTAAGTTCTCACCATCAACTCATGATTGGTGTTCTTCCAGATCTTATACACTTTAGTCCTAAACATAGTTGAATGCTAAACTAGAACTTGCAAACAGAGCACTTCTTTAGATATCATATATCTTTTAACCTTTGTTTGTTTCTGAAAACAATTTTCAGTTCCAAGAATATAACATAACTATCCCAAACATTTTGAAGTTTGGGTTTCTTGGAAGCAAGTAGACGGTAATGTAATTCTTAGCCTTTTGGATCGAAAGACGTAAGTCTTGTCATCCATAGCATTACCAAGAGAGCATTGCAAACATGCAGTAGGACAAAATCCTTCTTGGCACTCTTAGAGGACAATCCTCTCAATCGTATAAGATTCAACCAGATAAACAACAGTCAATCAATTTCAACAGCAAGGGTGGAACCGTGAGCCATAATTCTACAACTATAATGCAAATTACACATAGACATTGTTCATAATTAATTTGCACTAGTGATTAAACTAAATTAATACATAATTGTGCTCCCACTCAGATCAATATCTCTCATAATTGATAATGAGTTATTCAAGATCCAAATCTAGTTCTCAGTCATTGATGTGAACATCACTGATGACGAGAATTTTGCCCAGTGGGCAAACTATTGCCAATCATATCACCATATGACTCTTGTCATCTTTCGATGCTTCGTGCTTCGAGCTCAGAACGATTCTGCCAGAACTTCAAGATAACCGAGTGCTATTTGCATACATGGTCTGACCATCCCACCCTTACATGTCTCAATCTGTTTGTGCTCATGTGGACATGACCCACTCCGAAATGTTATGTGTTATAGACGGTTGCAACACTGGGAAGAGCACCTTTTAACATGATATTTTTCTGTGAGAGATCACCCTAATATTTGACTACTGCGCAATCAAAGGGTGCAAACAACAAAGGGATAAACATCTCAGGCAATTCATAAAATCATGATATGGTATAGCCTTGGGCGCCGGGAATCTCCATGATCATCTTCAATCTCCCGTTGAAGCGTCCTGATGGCCAATATTTTGTTGTCATGGAAACCGTTTCAAAAATAGTGCCGTGTGATGTCTACTACACAACTTATTCTTATAGACTCATGTTGGGCCTCCAAGCGCATAGTTTTGTAGGACAGTAGTGTAAGTGCATCTAGTGCCACCCCTAGTTGGTTTTGGAGTATTGACGACAAACGTGGTTGAGGGACTAATGTGTTTGTGAGAATTGCAGGATAACACAGGTAGAAGTCCCTCATTGATTCGGTTTTCCTACCAGAGATGACCCCTAAAAATGTATGAAGACATTGAAGACAATGGTGGTTCGTGAAGACATTCACGTTGAAGATAATGACGTGTGAAGACATTCACTTCAAGACTATGGAGTGCGAAGACATAGCTTCTTTTGTAGTTTCATTTTCTTCTTTCTTGAGACATAGGAACCACCGTACTATTAAGTGGGGTCCAAGTGAACAAAGTCAGAAGACTGACGTGATGCTCAACCAAAATCCTATGTCTTTGAGTGAAGACAATGTGAGCAAATCTCACTACAGGAATCAGGAACATTGCCGTCTGCCATGGCCGACGGCAAAGGCATGCCTGGCGGACGGCAAAGGCCTTTGCCATCAGCCAGCAGACAACAACACATCCGGCTGAACAGACTACGGCAAAGGGCTCTTTGCCGTCTGCTAGCAGACGGCAAAGATGCAAAGGTCTTTGCCGTCTGCCAGCAGACGACAAAGAGCCTGGACGGCACACGTGGCAGCTTAGGTCTGTTAAGGGGTTAACGACGTGCTTTGCCGTCTGCTGGCTGACGGAAAAGATCTTTGCATCTTTGCCGTCTGCCAGCAAACGGCAAAGTGCTCAAATAGGCCAGCCCAGATGACCCCCCAGGTAGCTGCCATGTGGCGTGCTATGCTGTCTGCTAGCAGACGGCAAAGATGCAAAGTTCTTTGCCGTCTGCCAACAGACGGCAAAGCAATCATATAGGCCAGCCTAGTGTCCCTCAGGTTGCACAGGTAGCTGCCATGTGGCAGCTTTGCCGTCTGCTAGCTGATGGCAAAGCTCTTTGCCGTCTGCCAGCAGACGGCAAAGAGCCTGTATAGCCCCTGTTTTTCTGTTTTTTCTTAAATTCATTCAATTTCACAGATATATGTATATACACATTTGAAAATACTTTCAACAAGCATACCAACACATGAATCGTGAAGAGAGGAACATATGCAACATATCCAACAACATATCCAACATATATACAATGGTTTCATCCATACATACATATCCAACAACAAGTTTCCAACAAGTTTCTAAAAACAAATAGGAAGCACAAGGAGAAGAGTAGATTCCATCAATGCAAGCTTCCTCATCTATAGCAAATCTGCAAATTGGGAAAGAATAAAGTTAGAAGAAGAAGAAGAAGAAGACTAGCTAGAAGAAGAAGAAGAAGAAAAAGAAGAAGAAGAAGAAGAAGAATTTTTCTTCTCTTTATTTTTCTCCTCTCCTCTTCTTTATCTTCTTCTTCTTCTAACTAAGGTAGGTAAAAATGCCACTTCTTAGCTAAGCTAGGTAAAAATGCTAAGTGTAGATCATTTTAGAGCTAAGCTAGGTAAATAGGTCATTTTGGAGCTTAGTAAGGTTATTATGTCATTTTTGAGGAAAATAAGCTAAGTCTATGTCATTTTGGAGGTAATCAAGATTATCATGCCATTTTTTACCTAAGTATGCTAAGTATGTCATAAATGAACTGAAGAAGCTAAGTATAGGTAATTTTTGAGCTAACCTAGGTAGTTATGCCATTTTTGAGCTAACTAAGCATATTTATTCATTTTGGAGGACAAAATGGCAAGTGTAGGTCATTTTGGAGCTATCCTAGTTAAAATCGGTCATTTTGGAGGTAGGGAAGGTTATTTTGTCATTTTGGAGGAAAATAAGCTAAGTCTATGTCATTTTGAAGCTAAACCAAGGTTATCATGCCATTTTTTACCTAAGTATGCTAAGTAAGTCATAAATGAACTAAAGAAGCTAAGCATAGGTCATTTTTGAGCTAACCTAGGTAGTTATGCCATTTTTGAGCTAACTAAGCATACTTATTCATTTTGGAGGACAAAATGGTAAGTGTAGGTCATTTTAGAGCTATCCTAGTTAAAATCGGTCATTTTGGAGCGAGGTAAGGTTATTTTGTCATTTTGGAGGAAAATAAACTAATTATATGATAGTTTGGAGCTAAACCAAGGTTATTATACCATTTTTTACCTAAGTAAGCTAAATATGTCATAAATGAACTAGGTAAGCTAAGTATAGATCATTATTGAGCTATCCTAGGTAGTTATGCCATTTTTTAGCTAACTAAGCATATTTAGTCATTTTGGAGGAAAAAATGCTAAATATAGGTCATTTTATAGCTATCCTAGGTAAAGTATGTCAGTTTGGAGGTAAGTAAGGTTATTATGTCATTTTCGAGGAAAATAAGCTAAGTATAGGTCATTTTGGTGCTAAACCAAGTTTATTATGCCATTTTTTTACCTAAGTGAGCTAATTATGTCATAAATGAACTAGCTAAGCTAATTATAGATCATTATTGAGCTATCCTAGGTAGTTATGCCATTTTTTAGCTAACTAAGCATATGAAGTCATTTTGGAGGAAAAAATGGTAAGTATAGGTCATTTTATAGCTATCCTAGGTAAAATATGTCATTTTGGAGCTAAGTAAGGTTAACATGTCATTTTTGAGGAAAATAAGCTAAGAATAGGTCATTTTGGAGCTAAGTAGGTCATTTCTTAAGCTAACTATGCATTTATTAAGTAAAACACTTGCAAAAACTTACCATCATCACGGAGGTGAAGGACCAGTCGGGTCTGCGCCAGTGCAAGACAGAGAAGGACCGGTCGGGGTTGCGCCAGTGCGAGATGGAGAAGGATCGGTCAATGCTTGTCGGGAGGCATGCTGCACCAAAGATCATTTGCAATGTCTAGTTAGCATGATGCAACTCAAATGTGAATACTAGTAACTAATGACCATTCAAATGAAACTCACCGTGTCCGCTATACCAATCTGGGGCATCGGCGGCGGGGTCTGACCGTTCTTCTCGCACACGGACTTCACATTTTGTTTTCACGAGTCACTCATATTAGTTAGTAATAAAACGAACATTACATGCATGATTTGGCTAATATGCAGGAGAAACTTACCACGAGGAGCTCGTATAGGGCCCGGTGAGACGCGTCGTTCCGGTTCCTCTCCGCCTCCAACAGACTAGCCATCCTCTCCTCCAACTCCCTCTCTCTCTGCTTAGTCTGCCTGTTTGCCTCCACCAGAAGCTCCTGGGCCCTAGCCTCGATGGCGAGCTCCATTGGCCATGGACGAGGCGGTATCTCAGGATCGGAGCTCGTCTGGCGCTTCTTGATCTCCGGGAGAGTTTTGGTACAATGTATGAGTCCATCCCCAATGGCTACCGAGCCATGGTACCTCCCGCCACCAGATAGCATCACGATCTCTGGATCAAAAGGACTCTGGCTCGGGTTGAAGTCCTCCCCTTTCCTCGTCTTCCCAACGTCTCTGTACCTCACGAGCTTGTTGTGGGAGGAGAGGTTGGTGAAGCTCTCTGGATGATCGAGGTCATCCTCAGAGAATGCCTTGGCCTTCTTGAACGGGGCAGTATGGGCCATGGCATAGAGGTCGTATAGCGGTGGCACGTCCTTCTTGTTGTGTCGCGCCTAAAAGAGAGGAACAACATATTAGTTAAGGGCTCAAGCTAGCATGAAGAATGAAATTGCATGAATCGTGAAGCAAACCACATACCCAGTGATCCCCGTACTCAAACAGGTTGGAGCTCCCTTGATGGTGTGGCACACCTTGCATTTGGGCACGCTTATCCCTGGCCTTGTTGTGGACGGCTAGCCATTGGGGAGAGCACCACTCATCCACCAACACCTCCCAACAGTCCATCCTATCCGCACACCATCTCGGGGGCACCTAGGTTAGACAAAGAGAATTTTCAGCGCTACGCCTACGAATCAAATCAAGGAAACTAAGTACAAGGCCTTAAGAATAGGTAATTACCTTCATGTACTTCTCCTTACTCAGATACTTGGCGCTCTTCTTGGCCCTCTTAATGTTAGTCGAGGCATAGTAGTCTCGAACAGCTTGCACCCTAGCCTCGTGCCATAAGTTCTGAAGTAGGCGCTTGAACTCGGCTTCGAGAACCATAGCCGTGTCCGCCTCGTGTTCCTCAAGACACCTGTAAAGGTCTGCAATCGAACAAGACAACACTGATTAGTACAATCACTAGGTACTATTGATTTTTAATTCTGTAAAGGAGAAATTACCCAAAACCGCCGCCTCACAATGTCGGCCACCGTCTCGCACAAGACACCATCGACCCTCTCCTCCGGCAGGGCTGGGGCAGCCACGTACAGCTCCCAGCTCAGTGCTAGCTGTGGAACCTCACCCTCACCGGGCAACGTGACCCACCCCGGGAAGTGGTGCCGGCAAAGCACACCAAGGACCTGGTTGGGCCTGCGGACACCAGGGGCGTGTTTCCAACCCCTGCAGTATGACAAGGCCAACACATTAGATATTCATTTGAAGAAACATGAAGGCAAAAGGTTAAAAAAGAGTAAATGCACTTACTTCTCCTCGTTAGGCTCAATCAACCACCTCTGGTCGCGGGTCGCCGGCACGGACGGGAGCTTTGTACAACCACGCTGGTAGACCTTCTTGCCCCCCCTCAACCAGCTCGCCCTCGCTATAGCTATCGTCAGAAAAGGTGTCCTCGCCACCATCAGCATGGCCACTAGCCTCCGAAGTCACATGGGACAAAGACTCTGGGACCCGAGTCTCCTGGGACGAAGACTCTGGGACCCGAGTCTCGTCGGACGAAGGCTCATCGGCCCGAGGCTCGTGGACCGGAGCCCGAGACGGGTCCAAGTCAGATGGGTCCACCTGAGACGGAGCACTCCGGTGGTCCGAAGAATCAGCTAGGGGTGGCGTCGAGGAAGGCGCAACAGCCTTCCTACCTCTCCCGCCGCCACGTCCACCTCTAGCTGCACCCCTCTTCATCTTCCTCCGACCTCTCCCGGCCGAAGAAGAAGCGCCCGCTGGTGTCTGCATGCTGTCTACCAGCGCTCTCCGAAGGTGCTGGGGTAGAATAATAGCACCCCTCCCAGCACGCGCCGAGGAAGGAGGCTCGGAGCGCTCTCGACCCGCGCCCACCATCTGTCAACACCTGCAATGACAAAGAGTAAACGAAATTAGTACAACATAAACATAATAAATTTTTTTAAGTGTGTATCATCATCATGAACATAATAAAAAATTGAATACCTAATAACATGAACTAATTAATAATATATATATGTACATAATAATAATTGAATACCTGACCTAACTCATAATTCACAAATATATGACCCCGTCGGCCTCAGGAAGGCCGAAGAGCACCTTTTTCGGGAGGTGTCGGGGGTCGGGGTGTCGGTGGTGTCATGTCGGGGTCGGGGTGCTGTGTCGGGGTCGGGGGTGCCGTGTCGGGGTCTCGGGGTGTCGTGTCGGGGTGTCGGTGGTGTCGTGTCGGGTGCTGTATCGGGGTCGGGGGTGTCGTGTCGGGGGTCGGGGTGTCGGTGGTGTCGTGTCGGGGTACTGTGTCGGGGTCGGGGTGCTGTGTCGGGGTCGCAATGTCGGGGTGTCGAGGCGGGGTCGGGGTGTAGTGTCGGGGTCGGGGTGTCGTGGTCGGGATGGCAAATCCTCGACCCCTCGGCGACCCTCGACGCCTCGACCCCTTTTCCCCTTGACCCCTCGACACCTCGATCCTCGACCCCTAGACTCTCGACTCATTTTCCCCTCGATCCTCGACCCCTCGACCCCTTTTCCCCTCGACCCCTCGATCCTCAACCCCTAGACCCTCGACTCCTTTTCCCCTCGATCCTCGACCCCTCGACCACTCGGCAACCCTCGACCCCACGGCGACCCTCGACCATCGGCGACCCTCTTTTTCTACTTTTCCTACTTCTTCTTTTCATCTTCTTCTTCTACTTTTTTTTTCATCGTCTTCTTTCTTCTTCTTCTTCTTCTCCTTCTTCTTCTACTTATTGTTCTTTTTTTTCATCTTCTTCTTCTTCTTCTTCTTCCTCTTCTTCTTTTACTTCTTTTTTTTCATCTTTCTTGTTTATTCTTAAAAAACAGAAAAAATAACCTAAACTAATTAAACTAAACTAAGGCCCCATTTGATTGCTCTGTTTTTTCTAAGTATTTTGAGAATGCTACAATATTTGATATTACCATAGTTTTATTTACTATGGGTTGTTTGGCTGCCACTAAAAATGATGCTTTTAATACTGCAGTATTTGCAAAACCTTGGTATTTTCTCTGTTTTAAAAAAAGAGCTCTGGACCTCTTTTTTAAAAACTGAGCTAGCGAAAGAAACGCTTCCATGCCCTCTTGACCCTAGCTCTTGTTAAACTAATTAAACCTAAACTAACTAAACTAAAAAACCTAAACTAATTAAACCTAAACCTAAACTAATTAAATGTACATGTGGCATTTGATTAATTAACTAACCCCTGCTTCCTAAACTAATTAAACCTAAACTAACTAAACTGAAAAACCTAAACTAAAAAACCTAAAGTAAACAGAAATGGAAGACAGAAAAAAACAGGAGAGGGGGTGGCAGGGGCTCACCGTGGGGGGCGGCAACGGGTCGGGGAGGGGGCGACGACGGGGCGGGGTGGCGACGGGGCGGGAAGGGGGCGGCGACAGGCGGCGCTCCTCGGGGGCGGTCGACCCGCGGCTGCGGCGGGGAGAGGCGGCGGGAAGGCTCGGGAGGGGGGTGGGGAGGCATGGAGGGGGCGGCAACGGGGCGGGGAGGGGGCGGCGACGGGGCGGCAACGGGGCAGGGAGGGTGCGGTGGCGACGGTGCGGGGTGGCAGGGAGGGGGCAGCGACCGGGCGGGGAGGGGGCGGCGACAGGGCGGTGACGAAGCGGGGTGGCAGGGAGGGGGCGGCGACAGAGAGGGGGTGGGCCGGTGGGGCGACGGGGCGGCGGCGGTGCTCGTTAGGCGGGGAGGAAAGAGGAGAGGAGAAAGAGAGAGGGCGACGGCGGGGGCGCGGCCCGTTAAGTTAATTTTAAAGTTTGCCGTCCGCCTCGCCTTTGCCGTCTGCTAGCAAACGGCAAAGAATGATTTGCCGTCTGCTAGCGGAAGGCAAAGAGGGGGCCCGTTAGGGTTTAACAGCCAGTGGGCCAAACCCCCTCTTTGCCGTCTGCTAGCAGACAACAAAGCCTCTTTGCCGTCTGCTAGCTAATGGCAAAGAGCTGACTGATGGCAAAGCCTACCTTTGCCGTCCGCTGCCTCTTTGCCGTCCGCTTTCTGGTGGCTGATGGCAAAGCCTACCTTTGCCGTCCGCTAGCGGACGGTAAAGAGTGGGCAGACGGCAAATCTGCTGATTCTTGTAGTGTTTTATCCAGAGTTGGATGAGTCAGCTTTGCTTGTAGCCCAAGCTAAGCTGCCGCGTGTGTTTGAAATCCGACCGTTGGACATGTGTCGGTTCCTTAGTGACCCAGGGTCATTTCGGACATATCATGTCGGGTTGCCTGCTGGCTATAAATAGCCCACCCCTCCACCATAAATTGGTGGCTGCTCAGAGTTAGTGCACAGCTTTTGTCTTTTGAGAGCAACCCACCTCCGAAGCCTTTGAGAGAGAGAGAGAGAGATCCTTGCGAGGACAAAGCCCAAAACACCCAGAGCCAAAGAGCCAAAGAGTGTTAGGCATCATCGAAGTCTTTCTATCCGCGTGACCTGAGGACTTGTTACACTTGAGGACTGTGCATCCTCCAGCCGGTTGGGCGTCATGTTCTGAGGATCCAAGAGTCATTGTGGATCACCGGTGAATGGAGTCTGTGAAGGTTTGGAAGTCTACCTTGAAGACTTACCAGAGTGGCTGGGCGAGGACTAAGTGTCCTTAGCTCAAGGGGAATAAGGTGAAGACATGGTCTTCTGAGTTCAATCTCAGCCTCCCTAACCAGACGTACAGTTGTCACAGCAACTGGAACTGGTCTACCAAAGTCTTGTCTTCACCAAGCAACCGGTTCTATCCCCTACCTCCTTTACATTTCAGTTTGTCTTCGTGAAGTCATTGCTTGTTTGCCTGATCTGCTTGACTTCACTATGCGAAGACTTTTACCTGTTTGGCTTCATACTGTCTTCCATTCCGATCTGCTCTACCTAACTGCTATTAGTCATCCTGCTTTAATTGTACTGTCTACTTGACTATGGCCTGTCTAGTGTAGTTTATCTTCCACTGCATATCATATAGGTGTTGTTTTGTTGACTGTCTTCAAAGACCATGTGTTTTCGAAGACTTTCATAAAAATCGCCTATTCACCCCCCCTCTAGTCGATAACTAGCCTTTTCAATTGGTATCAGAGCAAGGTGCTCCCTTGTTCTGTGTGATTCGGTTTAACCACCTGGAGTTTTAGCTATGTCGACTGCAGGGATAATCAAGGTCTCCGCTGCGTGCCCCGCCTTCGATGGCACTGATTACCCCTACTGGAAGAATAAGATGTGCATGCATCTTGAAGCCATTGACAACAACCTCTGGTATGTCATCAAGATTGGAGTCCCCAAGGTCGGTGAAGGTGTCACGGCGGCTGATGTGAAGAGATTCGCGCAATTGGACTCAACCGCCAAGAACATCATCTATGGTCATCTGACCAAAAGCCAGTATGGTCGTGTGAGTGCACTGGAGTCTGCGAAGCTAGTCTGGGACTGGCTGTCCAAGGTCAACGAAGGCGTCTCAACTCAGAGAGACTCAAGGATTGATGTACTTCGCAATCTCTTCAACCGCTTAAAATGGCTTGACAATGAGAAAGTCCAGCACACCTTTGACCGTCTTACAGATATCACCAATGAGCTGCGTGCTCTTGGCGCGACTGAGATCACCAATCATGAAGTTGTGAAGAAGCTCCTGAGATCACTTGACAGCTCATTTGACACTCTAGCCTTGATGATCCAAGAATGCCCTGACTTCAAGGATCTCAACCCATCAGACATACTTGAGAGGCTTAACACGCATGAGTTCCAGCTATCCGAGAAGAGAGATATCTATGGCCCCAATTATGGCCGATCCCGTGCTTTGAAGGCAAAATCTGTTTCCTCATCTGAAGAAGAATCTGACTGCAGTTCTGATGATCCTGAAGACATTGGCAAAGAACTAGCAATGCTCGTGAGAAAGTTCCAGAAGTTCTCCAAGAAGAATCGCTTCAGAAAGTCTTCAAGATCCAATTCCAAGAATGATGAGGCTTCCTCTCGTGACTACAAGAAGAGAACATGCCACAAATGCAAGAATCCAGGCCACTACATATCTGAATGTCCTCAATGGGACAAGGAAGCAAAGAAAAAGAAGAAGAGCAAGGAATATGACTCTGATGATAAGAAGAAGAAGAAATTCTCAAAGTCTTCTTCAAAGTCTTCATCATACAAGAAGAGCTCATATGGCAAGGCTCGTGCATTCATTGGCAAGGAGATGGATTCAGAGGAGGAGTCTGCTTTTGAGGAGGTAGAGGTGGAGTCTGAGGAGTCTGATTCAGGCATGGCAAGCCTGGCTCTAGCTTTAGCGTTTGTCGCCATGTCTATCTTCAACATTGAAGACAATGGTCTCGTCGTCGACACTGAAGCCTATGATGAGAATGACTCTGCTCCAACCTACTACTTCATGGCACGAGGTGCCAAGGTAAACTCATGCGATGTTTACTTTCAGACCTCCACTGAAGATGACTCTGAATGTGAATCCAAACCGAGTTATAAGACTCTTGCTAAAATTGCAACTGAACAACAAACAACCATGGAAAAGATTCAAAAACTGTTAGACAAAAGCGATGACCTGTTGGACGAGGAAATGAATCATACTCAGTCCTTAATCGAAGACATAAAAAATCTTCGTGTAAAGTACGAGGAACTTGAAAGTCGTCATGAAACCCTCTCAGCCACTCATGAAAAGCTTTCCTATGATTATCTTCAAAGGAAGCAAGATCTAGAGAAACTGAGAGCATCTCATGAAGATTTTCAAAAGGAAAATGATTCACTACTCGCTCAACAGATCAGTTCCGCTCAGGAAGATTTTGTGCCACCATGTTTAAAATGCCTTGAGCGTGACAGTGCTATCTCTATTGCTGAATGCTCTACTGCCTCTGATGTTGCAATATCTTCAACTGTTGATGTGGTAACTAACCCCTCTTCGGAGGATACCACTACTATTGCTGATGAGAATGCTAGGTTGAAGACATTGCTTGAAATAGGCATGTAGAAAAGCCTCAAAGGGCATCAGACACTATGTGATGTCCTCAAGAAACAGATTCTGAACCGAAACCCTAGGAAAAAGGGTGTTGGTTTCGAGAAGAAAATGAATGTTGATGGTTCTTACTGGAAGCCTGAGCAGTACCCCAAAACCACATGGGTTGCTGCAGAGGGCCCTTCAGTGGATCCATCTACCTTATCTGGCTTCACCTGTGCTAACCCTATTATCATTGATGAGTCATTTGACTCAAACTATAAACTGTTCAAGAATCAAAATAGTGAAGTGTTTGCCAGGTTTATTGGAACCAACTGCAGGAATGGGTCACCTATGAAGAAGATCTGGGTTCCCAAAAGTCGTCTTGAGAAGCTTCCTATGAATCTCATCATGACACCACAAGGGAAGAAGACAAACCCCAGATCAAAGGCTTCATATGGCCCAAAGGCTTCATACAGAAAGTGGACCTCACAAGGTCACCCTAACGCCAATGTTTTGCAGGGAAACCATCATCAGACTCATGAATATGAGCATGTTTCCTCGAAGCGCTATGTTCACAAAACAAAGAACTTTTCTGCATATTCTTTTGAGTACTATTCACCTCCTACAAAACTATTTGCTAGGGCTCCAAAGCCAAAGTTCTCAGATGCTGCCCTTAGACTTATTGCTTCTAAGCCACCCCTTAAGATGTGGGTGGTTAAGAAGAATTAACTTCTCTTGCAGGGAAAAGTCTCCAGCCGGAAAACATTGACTTCTGAAGACAATGCTGGGGACCTAAAACATCTTGTGGGACGCAAGATAAAGTGCCAAAATGGTCTTACCATTTATTTCGTCCCTGGGTTTCTTGATGAGCATTCTATCTTACCATCCAAGAATCTTAACTTTGATAGTTTGCTTGTTCGCCAAATGTTTATGCTTCACAATACTCTTGGTGAAGCCTATCCCGCTAACTACATTGTAGGGTACGACTCCGAAAGCTACTTAGTGGATAATGGACAGTGGATGCACTAACCACATGACTGGTGATCGAAGTCTTCTCATGGATTCAACCCTACTTCCATCTACAAAAAGCCACATCACATTCGCTAACATTGGTAAAAGCAAGGTATTGGGTCTAGGTAGAGTTGCTATCTCAAAGGATCAACACATGGATAAAGTAATGCTTGTTGATTCCCTTGGATACAACTTAATGTCTATCTCAATGCTTTGTGATCTGAACATGATTGTGATATTTGGAAAATATCGTTGCCTTGTGCTTATGGATTCTGACAAATCTCTAGTCTTCGAAGGTTATCAAATAGGTGATCTGTATATGGTAGATTTCTCCGCAGGACAACAGCTTGCCGTATGTCTTCTAGCAAAAGCTTCAGAATGTTGGCTTTGGCATCGAAGGCTAGGACATGCGGGCATGAGGAACTTGCACACTCTCGTGAAGAAGAAGCATATCATTGGCATGGAAGGCATCAAGTTCAAGAAGGATCACCTATGTGGTGCTTGTGAAGCCGGGAAGATGACTAGGGCAAAACATCCCTCGAAGACAATCATGACGACCTCGCGTCCCTTCTCACTACTCTACCCTTACTACTACTGCACATCTTTATGGCTTCATTATTGTTGATGATTACTCGAGATACACATGGGTGCACATAATTCTCTACAAGACTGAAGTGCAGGATGTCTTCAGACGGTTCGCCAATCGCGCCATGACCAACTATGGCGTCAAGATCAAGCACATCAGGAGTGACAATGGCACGAAATTCAAGAACACTGGCCTCGACACTTATCTTGATACACTGGGCATCACTCATGACCTCTCTGCTCCATACACACCTCAGCAGAATGGTGTCGTGGAGCGCAAGAACAAGGCACTGTATGGACTCAAACAAGCACCTCGTGCTTGGTATGACACACTCAAAGACTTCCTGAAGAGCAAAGGCTTCAAACCTGGTTCTCTTGATCCCACTCTCTTCACGAAGACATATGACGGAGAACTGTTTGTATGCCAAATCTATGTGGATGACATTATCTTCAGCTGCACTGACCAAAGATACAGCGACGAGTTTAGGCATATGATGCAAGAGCAATATCAGATGTCCATGATGGGGGAGCTAAAGTTCTTCCTTGGTCTTGAAATCCGTCAACAGAAAAATGGCATCTTCATATCACAAGAAAAGTATCTCAAAGATTGCCTGAAGAAGTTTGGAATGCAAGACTGCAAAGGGTACACGATGCCAATGCCAACCAAAGGCCAATTCGGCCCCGACGACAATGGTAAAGAGTTCGATCAAAAGGTATACCGCTCCATGATTGGTTCTTTATTGTACTTATGTGCATCTAGGCCAGATATAATGCTTAGCGTGTGCATGTGTGCCCGATTCCAAGCAGCACCAAAGGAATCGCATCACCTCGCGGTGAAGTGAATTCTTCAATATTTGGCTCACACCCCAACGCTAGGATTGTTGTATCCAAAGGGCTCAGAGTTTGATCTAGTTGGATTTTCAGATGCTGATTATGTTGGTGACAAGGTTGATCGCTAGTCTACATTAGGCACATGTCACTTTCTTGGATGATCTCTTGTCTGTTGGTCTTCAAAGAAGCAAAACTGTGTATCACTCTCCACTGCTGAATCTGAATACATTGCTGCTGGATCTTGTTGCGCTCAGCTTCTCTGGATGAAGCAAACCCTCAAGGACTATGGCACCAACATGAAGAATTTGCCCCTCTACCGTGACAATGAAAGCGCCATCAAGATTGCTCACAATCCCATTTAGCACTTGAAGACAAAGCACATTCAGATTCGTCATCACTTCATCAGAGATCATGTGTTGAAGCAAGACATTGATATCATTCACGTCAACACTTAAGAGCAATTGGCAGATATCTTCACGAAGCCCTTGGATGAGAAAATGTTATGCAAGCTGCAGTGTGAGCTAAATATTTTAGAATCCTCAAATGTCCTATGAATGGACACACATCCTAACGCTTATGCATATTGATGACTTAGGTATGCAACACACAAAGTAATGTATGTCTTCAATTCATGAAGACATACCCTCTGAGTGTGAATACATTAATGCGGAATATTACTTTGGATCGCCATGATAATTATGCGCCGTGTCTGGGTCAAATACTTCCTATACGGTGGGTAACGCCACCACCAATATTTCTTGACGATTTTCGTTTGGCGTCATGTTGCATTATCTTCTTAATTTGGTTTGTCTTCAACATTGGTTTATCTTCATGATGTATCTTCACAATGCTAGTTCTCATTGCTTCTCTATACTTGTACTATTATATGTTCTGTCCTCTACAGCATTCACTTATAGCTATGTCTTCAAGTTGCCATTTTCTGCGCTAAGTGAATGTGATCGGACCCTAACCCCTTCCGTGCTTATCTCTCTAATTCTCTCTGTCTCTTCATATGTATTCTATTAACACGTGTCGATTGTCTTCACTGTGTCCTTGTCAGTTGAAGATACAGAGACAAACATTTAAACTGCTTTTACTACCTCTATCCTTTTTGCCTGAATACCGGAGAAGCCGGAACGACCACCCGACAAACCTGGCGCGCGTGGGGTCGTGGCACAACATTTGAGTTGTTGCATGCATGCCACGTGTTCCTCAGATGTGAACCACCAGGGGCAACTGAGTAAATTCACTCAGCCATGACCCCTCCTTATAAATACACACCCCCTGGCTGTCATTAAAATTTACTCCTCTCGCTGTCTTGCTCGAACCCTAGCACCGTCGCTAGCTTTCGTCGTCACCGGAGACGAAGCACTTCACTGTCGTTACTTCTCCGACGTCGTCTTCATGCCGGCCGCGGACATCTTCCCCCCCCCCCCGCCGCCGCTGTAGGTGTCAGTAAATAAGAACTCACTTTTTACCATTTATTTGATCCGTAGAAATCTTCGCATCCTCCAAAAGTTGTTTTTACACTTCCAAACCTGGATCTCTTCTATTCTGAATCTCATAATCTGCAAAGAACTTTCACTTATGCTTCACAACTAGTTAGATTCCTCACTCGTACCTATTCATGGATTCGCACAAATATGGAACCAACTCTCATCTATAAGTGAATGTCTTCGCACTATGAGGTCAATGTCTTCAAACTGATTTATCTTCAAAATCTTCAAAGAATGCATATGACCTCGTCCCCTTCCCTCGCATCTTTAATGCTGTTACAGGTACATGTTCATGGGAGAGTCCCTTGGTTCTCATAGTCTGCATTCATTTGCAGAGTTTTTACAGCATCATATTGAATCACCTGAAGCCAGTTCTTGTCTAACAAGTAGACTGAAGCCAAACACAGTTGTGAAGCCTTTCAGTCTAAAGCCGATGGCTGGTGGGAAATCTGCAAACAAAGGTGGCCGCCAGTGCCGTGATAACACTGCTTTGGATCTGCCCCCAGATCTCTATATACAAGTCAGATCCAGATGAAACCTACACACAGCGAAAATCCAGGGTCCAATGGATTCGCAGACATTGGGCAGAGGAATGGTTACAGTATCATTTTGTCACATCAGAGTATGCAAAGAGGAATGCTGTGAGGCCACCATGGGCAGATATTGTATACAGAAAGCTTATTCCCAAGACCAAGGCTGAAGCCATTGCAAAAGACTTCTATCCTTGCATGGTCAGAGGACCTATGCCTAAAAATGCCGACCCATCGAGTCTCCAATGGTGTCGTGAAGATGAACTGTTTGAAGCCAATCTCCAGTTTGCAAAGGCTTCAGCACTCCAAAACAAGAAGGACTATGGGATTGACTTCAACCCAGGTCCAGCTGCTCCAAGGCCAGATGGTAGTCGCGATGCTGAGCCAAATCTCATTGGCCCCTTTGAGGATTTTGACTCATATCTGGCACATTGTGCCACTTAAAGGGCCAGTGTTGAAGAAGCTGATGAGGATGAGGAACATGATGAAGTTCCAGAGCCCCTGAAGCCTGTGAAGAAGGCTAAGGCTTCAAAATCTTCCACTGCACCAAAAGCTTCAAGAGTGAAGCCATTGAAATCTGCACCACCTGAATCTAGTGTGCAGTCTGAAGACTTGTCTCGCACCTCCAAGAAGCCCAAGAAAATCTCTGGGCAAGGCCTTACTCCAGCAAGCATCCTACGCAATGAAGAGGGTGTCATTGATCTGTCAAGTGATGAAGATCTTGCTGATGATGCCCTTGAGATGCTAATCTAGAGCAAGCAGAAGGCAGAAATCTTCAAAGATTTGCCTCTATTTGATGCTGACATTCTCAACAACTTCATCGATGAATGGTTCGAAGATACAACTCTCACCATTGATGATCTGCAGCTGCCAATCGACATCAGCGTCACATTCCAGGGCTGCATAGCCAAAGAGCTTGCTATTGCTCAGAAGGTCATTGAGCAGAAGAACAAGATCGACCATGAGAAAGCTCTCTTCAAGAAGCACATGGCCAAGCTGAGTGTCACTGATGTTCAAAACTTCAAGAAGATGATGGCAAATCTCAAGGATGAATTCCTTCAGCGTTGAGATGAAGCCAAAGGCTTGAGAGAGCACCTGAAATACTATGCTGAGAAGTGCGTACAGGATCACAATGAAGATGTGAAGAGAAAGGCCCTTGGGCATCCTGGCATTGATCCCCGATTAGCCACCAAGAAAAAGAAGCCAATGCAAGCTGAAGCCGAAGCTCCAAGGCAGGAAAGACCAAGCATTGTCTTCCCTACCAGCATGACTGACTCGAAGCCAAAGGTCCCATCAGCTGCTTCTAAAAAGAAGAAGACAAAGCAGGCTAAGGCTGAGGCCAAGAAGCGAAAGCATCATGAAGCCTCTGATGCTGCTCCCTCAAAGAAGAAGCTGAAGACAAAGCCTTCAAAGTCTTCAAGAAAGGATAAAACTGCACCACCAGAGCCGCTGCTTGTTGAACCCATCTCTGTTGCCTTGCCTGCCTCCTCCAACCGCGAGCGCTGCCTAGTCGTACATGACCCTGCTACCACAGAGGCTCAGGAGTCTGAAAATATTCCATCTGCCGACACCATCACAGCTGAAGACATTGGTTACGAAGACAATGTAGTTGATGATGAAGTCCTTCCTCAGTTCCCTCAGATCATGCCCAAGCCGGTATCATCGCCTGCTCCATCGAGCAGTGAACAGATAAGTATTGGCGGTTCCACGACGCCAATCACACATGATGATTTCTAGGAAGAGCAACACCCTAACACTCCTCTCCATGAGGTCATTCCTCGCACTCCACCAGCTCAAGTCACTACTCCTATGATTGAGACTCTGCAAGACACCCCTGAAGACATGGAAAAGACCACTCCCTCACCACAGGCGTCGCCCTCTTTCCGAAGGCTTCGCAGAGGCCCTAGGCCCACGGTCTCCATGTCGAGCATTCCTGAAGAGGATGTGCATGCCACAAGCTCAGTAGCACGTCACGTGTTCCCTGAAGCCATCCCCTCAGAAAGTGCTCATGAGTCTGAAGCCAAAGAGGCTGAAGATATTCTAGATGCATCAGCCGATGATGAAGAAGAAGAAGAACCTGAAGTTATTGCCCCTACCACTGAACCTGTTATGAATCAAGATGTGATTGTGCCTGACCCACCAGTTATTGAAGCCACTGAAGCCCCTACAAATGATGATGATGCTGACCCTACTACTGAAGCCAATGATGTTGTTATGGCTGAAGACAATGCATCACCTGAAGCCATCCTTCAGTCTGAAGCCCCTGATGCCACAGAAGACCTTCAGCCATCCTCCTCGGATGTTGCTACTGCTCCACCTATTCCACATACAATGGCAAGGGCCTTCAATCGTGAAGGTGAGCTAATTAGCGTCAGATGGCCCATTATGACGCCTCCAGTTGCTCATGGTCCCCAATATGATTACCATGTTGAGCAAAGGCCTCAGACACAGAAGCCGAAGCCCAGTCTGCCAAGGCTTCCAAGTGCTGTCACAAATCCGGGTGCTTTCAGTGTCTTAAGCTTCAGAGAGCACAACACATTCTTTGACAAGGCCGAGAATCCTTACAAGAAACCCAAGATCTCCTCTGACAGGTTCTCGAGCCACCAGCAACGAAGCTATTACTCATGCATCTTGTACAACCAGGACAGGATCTTCCCACATAAGCGCCTGTGTTGTGGTGCCATTGCTGATCTCCCTTGCCTTTAAGAAGCTCTTGACTGTTTTCGTGACGTTGGCTTGCTCCTGTTTGTCATCGACAACGAGCACTGGAATGAAGAACTATTGCTTCAATTTTATGCTACTCTTCATATCTCAGGCTACAACAGGGATCCGAAGACATGGGTCCTTGAGTGGATGTCAGGCGATGTACATCATGAAGCCAAAGCTCAAGACATCATTGAGCTAACTTCCCTGCCCACTCCTGGTGATCTTTATGAACCAGGTTGTCAGTGATATGAACAGGAGCTTCAGAGCATCTTCCAGAAGCCAGAGCCCAACATGAGCCAGATGCTCAGTATGATGAAGCCTTTGCCTGTCGATGCTGAATACCCCAAGGAATTTCTTGTCAATGACCTCGAGTATCTGCCCCGCACTAGCTATCACATTCTGAGGCATACTCTATGGCCAATCAAGGGGCATTCTCCTCACGCCAAGATTGAAGGCAATATGAGGACATTCATCTTCTACATCCTGAATGGCATCAGGTTCAATACTCAAGATTTCTTCATTCGTCAGTCATCAGTTGGCAGCTTCTGGAACTGTTCTGTTTGGCCTCAAGTTCTATGCTCCATGGGTCATGCGGCTGATTAAGCTTCGCTCCACCATCAATTATCAAGCTTCAGTGCGCAACCATGTCGTCTTTCTGCCTGAAGTGGATATGTCACATGAAGCCATCTATCCTGAGCCTGCCAAGGAGCCTATTCGTGAAGACAATGTTGCCTTCCAAAGCTTCACTCGACCTCTTGAAGGGATTCATGTGCCAAATCCAACTACTGCTGCTGCTGGTTCTCTTGTCGGTCAGCTTCGGCAGATGCATCGTGCCAACACTGATGCAACAGCCAGCACAGTAGCCCAAAGGCCTCAGAAGTGTGCTCGTGTGCTGAATAACCGAGAGCTTCTTGTTTCACTTCATCAGAAGCAGGATAGGCATCATGACTGGATGAAGCGCCAGATGCAAAGTCTCCTTGTTGATGTCAATCGCATTCGCAACCTTGCCACCAAGAACTCCTTTGTTGCTCATGAAGCCTGTCGGCGTGTTTGGAAGAGCCTCACACTGCTATGTTCTGAAGATGATCTTCAAGCAGATGGCTTCACTGAACGTTTCAAGTTTGACTCTAGGCCTCTGCAGTCAGCAAGCTGGCGTCCAACTCCTTCCATTGAAGATTCTGAGTATTCCTCTTCGGCTCCAACTATCGTTGCGCGAGTCATTGATGAAGAAGACGACGCCACTTCACCAGCTATGGCTTCACTGCATCAGGATTCTGCATCAGGCCCGTCTGCACCGCCCAACTCCACCGTCGACCCTGCTGCCCCAACATCTTCACCAACACCGCATGGGAACGCTTAGGCGCTATATGTCTTCAAACCTTTTTGGTCATTCCTGACAAAAGGGGGAGAAGCATATGAGTTGATAGTCTTCAAGCAGGTCTATATGGGTCGGGTGCTTGTTTTTGCTAAGTTTTTACAGCTCTCGTTCTTGAACTGCTGGTTTTGAGTTGTAATACTTAAACTTTGATAGTCGTCTACCACTTTTGCTGCTACCATTTATTGCGATGATAAATTCCACATGAAGTCATTCTGCAGACGCCCACTTCTCATTGTGCATGTGATTATCTTCATTACACTTGTGTATGCATGATGAATTGTCTTCATGAGTTGAAGAAGATCTCCACAAAGCAGAACCTGCCATGTGCATTTGCATTCAAAGGCAAATTACTTATATGCACATCTTCAGGGGGAGCCCTTTCAACTTCATGAAGCCAATGACCATGTTCTTTAACTTACACATATTTTTATCCCCGTTGAAAACTTCAACCAGTTTGCCATCAATCACCAAAAAGAGGGAGATTGTAAGTGCATCTAGTGCCACCCCTAGTTGGTTTTGGAGTATTGACGACAAACATGGTTGAGGGACTAACGTGTTTGTGAGAATTGCAGGATAACACAGGTAGAAGTCCCTCACTAATTCGGTTTTCCTACCAGAGATGACCCCTAAAATTGTATGAAGACATTGAAGACAATGGTGGTTCGTGAAGACATTCACGTTGAAGATAATGACGTGTGAAGACATTCACTTGAAGACTATGGAGTGCGAAGACATAGTTTCTTTCGTAGTTTCATTTTCTTCTTTCTTGAGACATAGGAACCACCGTACTGTTAAGTGGGGTCCAAGTGAACAAAGTCAGAAGACTGACGTGATGCTCAACCAAAATCCTATGTCTTTGAATGAAGACAATGAGGGCAAATCTTATCCAGAGTTGGATGAGTCAGCTTTGCTTGTAGCCCAAGCCAAGCTGCCGCGTGTGTTTGAAATCCGACCGTTGGACATGTGTCGGTTCCTGAGTGACCCAAGGTCATTTCGGACATATCATGTCGGGTTGCCTGCTGGCTATAAATAGCCCACCCCCTCCACCATAAATTGGTGGCTGCTCAGAGTTAGTGCACGGCTTTTGTCGTTTGAGAGCAACCCACCTCCGAAGCCTTTGAGAGAGAGAGAGAGAGATCCTTGCGAGGACAAAGCCCAAAACACCCAGAGCCAAAGAGTGTTAGGCATCACTGAAGTCTTTCTGTCCGCATGACCTGAAAACTTGTTACACTTGAGGATTGTGCATCCTCCAGCCGGTTAGGCGTCACGTTCTGAGGATCCAAGAGTCATTGTGGATCGCCGGTGAATGGAGTCTATGAAGGTTTGGAAGTCTACCTTGAAGACTTACCAGAGTGATTGGGCAGGACTAAGTGTCCTTAGCTCAAGGGGAATAAGGTGAAGATGTGGTCTTCTGAGTTCAATCTCACCCTCCCTAACCGGACGTACAGTTGTCACAGCAACTGGAACTGGTCTACCAAATTCTTGTCTTCACCAAGCACCTGGTTCTATCCCCTACCTCCTTTACATTTCAGTTTGTCTTCGTGAAGTCATTGCTTGTTTGCCTGATCTGCTTGACTTCACTGTGCGAAGACTTTTACCTGTTTGGCTTCATACTGTCTTCAATTCCGATCTGCTCTACCTAGCTGCTATTAGTCATCGTGCTTTAATTGTACTGTCTACTTGACTATGGCCTGTCTAGTGTAGTTTATCTTCCGCTGCATATCATATAGGTGTTGTTTGGTTGACTGTCTTCAAAGACTGTGTGTTTTCAAAGACTTTCATAAAAAATCGCCTATTCGCCCCCCCTCTAGTCGATAACTAGCCCTTTCAAGTAGCAATTTCCCTCAAGTGAATGGCCTAAGGTTTATCAATCCGTGGGAGGCATAGGATGAAGATGGTCTCTCTCAAACAACCCTACAACCAAATACAAGAAATCTCTTGCATCCCCAACACACCCAATACAATAGCAAATTGTATAGGTGTGATACGTCTCCGTCGTATCTATAATTTTTGATTGTTTCATGCCAATATTATAAAACTTTTATACACTTTTCGCAACATTTTATATGATTTATTTGGACTAACATATTGATCCAGTGCCCAGTGCTAGTTCCTGTTTGTTGCATGTTTTCTGTTTTGCAGAAAATCCATATCAAACGAAGTCCAAACGTGATAAAAATTTACGGAGAATTATTTTGGAATATATGTGATTTTTGGGACTTGGAATCAACGCAAACGGGGGCCCACAGCCCCCACAAGACACCAGGACGCGCCCCAGGGGCCAGGCGCGCCCTGGTGGGTTGTGCCCTCCTCGGATGTTGGTTGGAGCTCTACTTCGGGCACATGGAAGCTTATATCCGGAAAAAAATCGTGTTAAAATCTCAGCGCAATCGGAGTTACAGATCTCTGGGAATATAAGAAATGGTTTTCGGCCAGATCTGGGGAACGCGAAACAGAAGAGAACAGAGAGGGAGATCCAATCTCGGAGGGGCTCCCGCCCCTCCGCCGCCATGGAGACCATGGACCAGAGGGGGAACTCTCCTCCTATCAAGGGGGAGGCCAAGGAAGAAGAAGAAGGAGGGGGGCTCTCTCCCCCTCTCTCCCGATGGCGCCGGAACGCCGCCGGGGCAAGGATTGTGACGACGATCTACATCAACAATCTTGCTACCGTCAACACCAACTCTCTCCCCCTCTATGCAGCAGTGTAACATCCCTTCTCCCCGCTGTAATCTCTACTTAAACATGGTGCTCAACTCCATATATTATTTCCCAATGATCTATGGCTATCCTATGATGTTTGAGTAGATCCGTTTTGTCCTGTGGGTTAATCGTGATCTTGGTTGGTATGATTGTATATTTTATTTATGGTGCTGTCCTACGGTGCCCTCCGTCTCGCGCAAAGTGAGGGATCCCCGCTGTAGGGTGTTGCAATATGTTCATGATTCGCTTATGGTGGGTTGCGAGAGTGACAGAACCTTAAACCCGAGTAGGTGGGTTGTTGCGTATGGGATAAAGAGGACTTGATAATTAATGCTATGGTTGGGTTTCACGACCTTAATGATATTTAGTAGTTGCGGATGCTTGCTAGGGTTCCAATCATAAGTGCATATGATCCAAGTAGAGAAAGTATGTCAGCTCATGCCTCTCCCTCATATAGAATTGCAAGAATGATTACCGGTACTTGTTATCGATTGCCTAGGGACAAATGACTTTCTTCTTGGCAAAAGCTATCCACTTTTATTGCCTTGCAATTTATTCGTAGTTTTATTTTCGCAAAGTACTCGTAGTTTTATTCTTGCAAAATAGTTTCATACTTGTTCTAGGTAAAGCAAACTTTAAAGTGTGCGTAGAGTTGTATCGGTGTTCGATAGAACTTGAGGGAATATTTATTCTACCTTTAGCTCCTCGTTGGGTTCGACACTCTTATTTATCAAAGAAGGCTACAAACGATCCCCTATACTTGTGGGTTATCAAGACCTTTTTCTGGCGCCGTTGCCGGGGAGCAATAGCGTGGGGTGAATATTCTCGTGTGTGCTTGTTTGGTTTATCACTAAGTAGTTTTTATTTTCTGTTCTAAGTTGTTCTCTATCTTTAGTTATGGATATGGAACATGAAACACCAAAAAAATTAGTGGTACTTGCTACTCATGGAGATGGGGATACTCCTAAAACCCTCGATGCTCGTTATGTGAAAAATATTATGCAATACTTTGATAATCCTGAGAAAACCCCATTCAACTTGATAATGGGAGACATGTTGGATCAACATGAATACTTTAGGGATTATCGCTTGACTCAAAAAGGAAAACTTTTATGGGATCAAATTCATATATTGAAATGGTATGCTTGGAATCTATGCTCTAGATATGATTATACTTGTTGCTCTAGGATGAACGCTCCACACCTCCCCTTTTCATGCAAATTTAATGACAATGAAATCTTAGCTTCTTATGCTAATGGTATATATGATTACTATGATGTGGAATGAATAGAAGAATTTGTTGCTTTTAAGGGTGCTTATGAAATTGAATCTTTGTTTGGAAAGTTTGAAGATTTTGATGATTCAGTTTATAGACCTGAAAATTTTGCTATCCTTAAATATTACTATGATAATTATAAATACAATTATGATATTGATATATTTATTGAGAAAGTCTCCGCTATCCAAGAAGAGACTAATATTTTGCAGGAGTCTATGGAAGAAGGAATTGATGAAACTGTGAGCTCATTGGATGAAAAAGATGATGAGGAGAGCGAAGAACAAGCGGAGGAAGAGTGGATTGATCACCCGTGCCCACCTTCCAATGAGAGTAACTCTTTAACTCATACATTGTTTAATTTCCCTTCGTTCTCACCGAAGGATGATTACTACGATAATTGCTATGATCCCGTTGATTCTTTTGAAATATCCCTTTTTGATGAACTTGATGCTTGCTATGCTTGTGGCCAAGATGCCAATATGAATTATGCTTATGGAGATGAACTTGCTATAGTTCCTTATGTTAAGAATGAAATTGTTGCTATTGCACCCACACATGATAGTCCTATTATCTTTTTGAATTCTCCAAACTGCACTATATCAGAGAAGTTTACACTTATTAAGGATTATATTGATGGGTTGCCTTTTACCACTACACATGATGATTTTGATGAATATAATATGCATGTGCTTGCTGCTCCTACTTGCAATTATTATGAGAGAGGAACTATATCTCCGCCTCTCTATGTTTCCGACACGAAAAAATTGCAAGAAACTGCTTATGCTATGTATTGGCCTTTACTTGATGTGCATGAATTGTTCTTGTATGACATGCCGATGCATAGGAAGAGAGTTAGACTTCGTCATTGCATGATATATGTTGCTTTGTGCTCACTACTAAATGCCAAATCATTGTTAATTAAAATTGGCTTTGATATACCTTGGGATCCGGGTGGATTCATTACTTGAGCACTTTATGCCTAGCTTAATGGCTTTAAAGAAAGCGCTGCCAGGGAGAAGTGAGGGTTGACCTTGAACACTTGTGTTCATGCTCATGGAAACAATGTAGAATTTTTCATGAAAGTTCTCGCAAAAATAATTATCCCCTTGTACAAATCCATTGTATTATAAAAATAATGTGCCAAGATTTGCCTTTAGGATGATTAGATTGCTTGTTGGTATGTGCGGTGCAAAACAGAAACTTTGGCTGTAGTGCGTGATTTGACATTTTTTACTAGAACACCAAAAGCTTCTGAAACTTTTTGCACAGTTTTTCTATAGAATTTTTTTATTTTTTCCTAATTTTTCAGAATTTTTCGAGTAACAGAAGTATGGTAGGTGTTCAGATTGCTACAGACTGTCCTGTTTAAGACAGATTCTGTTTTTGATGCATTGTTTTGCTTGTTTTGATGAAACTATCGATTTTTATCGGTGGTATAAGCCATGGAAAAATTATAATACAGTAGCTACAATGCAAAAATAAAATATGAATTGGTTTGCAACAGTACTTAGAGTAGTGATTTGCATTATTTATATGAACAGATCTTACCGAGGTTTCTGTTGAGTTTTGTGTGGATGAAGTGATCAAAGATCAAGGAGGTCCCGATATGAGAAGAAGGAGGAGAGGTAAGAGCTCAAACTTGGGGATGCCCAAGGCACCCCTAGTAAACATTCAAGGAGACTCAAACGTCTAAGCTTGGGGATGCCCCGGAAGGCATCCCATCTTTCTTCAACAAGTATCAGTATGTTTTCGTCTTTGTTTCGTTCATGTGATATGTGCAAATCTTGGAGCGTCTTTAGTGTTTACTTTTCATTTTTATTTTATGCACCATGCTGGTATGAGATAGTTCATGGTTGATTTATAGAATGCTCATTGCACTTCACTTATATCTTTTGAGTGTGGCTTTATAGAATGCTTCATGTGCTTCACTTATATCATTTGAAGTTTGGATTGCCTGTTTCTCTTCACATAGAAAACTGTTATTTGTAGAATGCTCTTTTGCTTCACTTATATTTGTTAGAGTGGGGTATTTTGTAGAAAGAATTAAACTCTCATGCTTCACTTATATCTATTTAGAGAGTCAACAGGAATTGGTCATTCACATGGTTAGTCATAAAATCCTACATAAAACTTATGGATCACTGAATATGATATGTTTGATTCCTTGCAATAGTTTTGCGATATAGAGATGGAATATGTGGGAGGTACTAGTAAATGGTTGTGGTTAGTAAGAATATTGGTGTTAAGGTTTGTGATTCCCGAAGCATGCACGTATAGTCTCTCGCTATGCTATGAAGTTGGAGCATGATTTATTATTGATTGTTTTCCTTATGAGTGGCGGTCGGGGACGAGCAATGGTCTTTTCCTACCAATCTATCCCCCTAGGGGCATGCATAGTAGTACTTTGCTTCGAGGGCTAATAAACTTTTGCAATAATTATATGAGTTCTTTATGACTAATGTGAGTCCATGGATTATACGCACTCTTACCTTTCCGCAATTTGCTAGCCTCTACGGTACCGTGCATTGCCCTTTCTCACCTCGAGAGCCAGTGCAAACTTCGTAGGTGCATCCAAACCCCATGATATGATACGCTCTATCACACATAAGCCTTATTATATCTTCCTCAAAACAGCCACCATACCTACCTATTATGGCCTTTCCATAGCCATTCCGAGATATATTGCCATGCAACTTCCACCGCCTCTGTTTTGATGACTTGAGCATTCATTGTCATATTGCTTTGCATGATCGTAAGATAGCTAGCATGATATTTCCATGGCTTGTCCATTTTTTGATATCATTGTTATGCTAGATCATTGCACATCCTGGTACACTGCCAGAGGCATTCATATAGAGTCATACTTTGTTCTAGGTATCGAGTTGTAATTTTTATTTCTGAGTTATAAGTAAATAGAAGTGTGATGATCATCATTATTCATTATTAGAGCATGTCCCAGTGAGGAAAGGATGATGGAGACTATGATTCCCCCACAAGTCGGGATGAGACTCTGGACAATGAGAGAAAAAAAAGAGAAAAAAAAGAAAAAAAGGAACATGAAAAAAAGAAAAAAGAGAGAGAAGGGGCATTGCTACTATCTTTTACCACACTTGTGCTTGAAAGTAGCACCGTGTTTTTCATATAGAGAGTCTCCTATGTAGTCACTTTCATATACTAGTGGGAATTTTTCATTATAGAACTTGGCTTGTATATTCCGATGATGGGCTTCCTCAAATGCCCGAGGTCTTCATGAGCAAGCAAGTTGGATGCACACCCACTTAGTTTTCATATTGATCTTTCATACACTTATAGCTCTTAGTGCATCCGTCGCATGGCAATCCCTACTCCTCGCATTGATATCAATTGATGGGCATCTCCATAGCCTGTTGGTTAGCCGCGTTGATGCGAGACTTTCTTAATTTTTTGCCTTCTCTATATTTATCCCTATCATCGTACTCTCTTCCACCCATAGTGCTATATCCATGGCTTGCGCTCATGTATTACATGAGGGTTGAAAAAGCTGAAGCGCGTTAAAAAGTATGAACCAATTGCTCGGCTTGTCATCGGGGTTGTGCATGATAAATACTTTGTGTTAAGAAGACAGAGCATGACAAGACTATATGATATTGTAGGGATAGCTTTCTTTAGTGTTGATATTTTGAAAGACATGATTGTTTGTTGGGATGCCTGAGTATTGATGTCTTTATGTCAAATTATAGACTATTGCTTTGAATCACTCGTGTCTTAATATTCATGCCATGATTAGATATATGATCAAGTTTATGCTAGGTAGAATTCCACATCAAAAATTATCTTTCTTATCATTTACCTACTCGAGGATGAGTAGGAATTAAGCTTGGGGATGCTGATACATCTCCGTCATATCTATAATTTTTGATTGTTTCATGCCAATATTATACAACTTTTATACACTTTTGGCAACATTTTATATGATTTATTTGGACTAACATATTGATCCAGTGCCTAGTGCCAGTTCCTGTTTGTTGCATATTTTTTGTTTCACAGAAAATCCATATCAAACAAAGTCCAAACGCGATAAAAATTTACGAAGAATTATTTTGGAATATATGTGATTTTTGGGACTTGTAATCAACGCAAACGGGGGCCCACAGCCCCCACAAGACACCAGGGCGCGCCCTAGGGCCCAGGCGCGCCCTGGTGGGTTGTGCCCTCCTCGGATGTCGGTTGGAGCTCTACTTCGGGCGCAAGGAAGCTTATATCCAGAAAAAAATCATGTTAAAATCTCAGCGTAATCGGAGTTACAGATCTCCGGGAATATAAGAAACAGTTTTCGGCCAGATCTGGGGAACGCGAAACAGAAGAGAACAGAGAGGGAGATCCAATCTCGGAGGGGCTCCCGCCCCTCCACCACCATGGAGGCCATGGACCATAGGGGGAACTCTCCTCCCATCTAGGGTGGAGGCCAAGGAAGAAGAAGAAGAAGGAGGGGGCTCTCTCTCCCGGTGGCGCCGGAACGCCGCCGGGGCAAGGATCGTGATGGCGATCTACATCAACAATCTTGCTACCGTCAACACCAACTCTCTCCCCCTCTATGAAGCGGTGTAACATCCCTTCTCCACGCTGTAATATCTACTTAAAAATGGTGCTCAACTCCATATATTATTTCCCAATGATCTATGGCTATCCTATGATGTTTGTGTAGATCCGTTTTGTCCTGTGGGTTAATCGTGATCTTGGTTGGTATGATTGTATATTTTATTTATGGTGCTGTCCGACGGTGCCCTCCGTCTCGTGCAAATGTGAGGGATCCTCGCTGTAGGGTGTTGCAATATGTTCATGATTCGCTTATGATGGGTTGCGAGAGTGACAGAAGCTTAAACCCGAGTAGGTGGGTTGTTGCGCATGGGATAAAGAGGACTTGATACTTAATGCTATGGTTGGGTTTCACGACCTTAATGATCTTTAGTAGTTGCGGATGCTTGCTAGGGTTCCAATCATAAGTGCATATGATCCAAGTAGAGAAAGTATGTTAGCTCATGCCTCTCCCTCATATAGAATTGCAAGAATGATTACCGGTACTTGTTATCGATTGCCTAGGGACAAATGACTTTCTTCTTGACAAAAGCTATCCATTTTTATTGCCTTGCAATTTATTCATAGTTTTATTTTCGCAAAGTACTCATAGTTTTATTCTTGCAAAATAGTTTCATACTTGTTCTAGGTAAAGCAAACTTTAAAGTGTGCGTAGAGTTGTATAGGTGGTCGATAGAACTTGAGGGAATATTTGAAGGAAATATGCCCTAGAGGCAATATTAAAGTTGTTATTTATATTTCCTTATATCATGATAATTGTTTATTATTCATGCTAGAATTGTATTAACTAGAAACTTAGTACATGTGTGAATACATAGACAAACAGAGTGTCACTAGTATGCCTGTACTTGACTAGCTCGTTAATCAAAGATGGTTAAGTTTCCTAGCCATAGACATGAGTTGTCATTTGATGAACGGGATCACATCATTAGAGAATGATTCGATTGACATGACCCATCAGTTAGCTTAGCACTATGATCGTTTAGTTTGTTGCTATTGCTTTCTTCATGACTTATACATATTCCTCTGATTATGAGATTATGCAACTCCCGAATACCGGAGGAACACTTTGTGTGCTATTAAACATCACAACGTAACTGGGTGATTATAAAGATGCTCTACAGGTGTCTCCGATGGTGTTTGTTGAGTTGGCATAGATCGAGATTAGGATTTGTCACTCCGATTGTCGGAGAGGTATCTCTGGGCCCTCTCGGTAATGCACATCACTATAAGCCTTGCAAGCAATGTGACTAATGAGTTAGTTGCGGGATGTTGCATTACAGAAAAAGTAAAGAGACTTGCCGATAACAAGATTGAACTAGGTATTGAGATACCGACGATCGAATCTCGGGCAAGTAACATACCGATGACAAAGGGAACAACATATGTAGTTATGCGGTTTGACCGATAAAGATCTTCGTAGAATATGTGGGAGCCAATATGAGCATCCCGGTTCCACTATTGGTTATTGACTGGAGATGAGTCTCGGTCATGTCTACATAGTTCTCGAACCCGTAGGGTCCACACGCTTAACGTTCGATGACGATCAGTATTATGAGTTTATGTGTTTTGATGTACCGAAGGTAGTTCGGAGTCCCGGATGTGATCACGGACATGATGAGGAGTCTCGAAATGGTCGAGACATAAAGATTGATATATTGGAAGGCTATGTTTGGACACCGGAATGGTTCCGGATGAGTTCGGGCATTTTCTGGAGTACCGGGAGGTTACCGGAACCCCCCGGGGAGTCAATGGGCCTTATTGGGCCTTAGTGGAAGAGAGGAGGGGGCGGCCAGGTGGAGGGCGCCCCCCCAAACCCAATCAGAATTGGGGTGGGGGCCGGCCCCCCTTTCCTTCTCCCTCTCTCCCTCTTCCTTCTTCTCCTAATCCAACTAGGGAAGGGGGGAAACCTACTCCTACTGGGAGTAGGACTCCCCCCCTTGGGCGCGCCATAGAGAGGGCCGGCCCTCCCCTCCTCCACTCTTTATATATGGGGGAGGGGGGCACCCCATAGACACACAAGTTGACAGTTGTCTTAGCCGTGTGCGGTGCCCCCCTCCACAGATTTCCACCTCGGTCATATCGTTGTAGTGCTTAGGCGAAGCCCTGCGTCGGTAACTTCATCATCACCGTCATCATGCTGTCGTGCTGACGAAACTCTCCCTCGGCCTCGGCTGGATCAAGAGTACGAGGGATGTCACCGAGCTGAACGTGTGCAGATCGCGGAGGTGCCGTGCGTTTGGTACTTGATCGGTTGGATCGCGAAGACGTTCGACTACATCAACCGCGTTACTTAACGCTTCCGCTTTCGGTCTACGAGGGTACGTGGACACACTCTCCCGCTCGTTGCTATGCATCACATAGATAGATCTTGCGTGATCGTAGGTAAATTTTTTGAAATACTACGTTCCCAACAGTGGTATCAGAGCCAGGTCTATGCGTAGATGTTATTTGCACGAGTAGAACACAAAGGAGTTGTGGGCGTGGGTGTATACATATTGCTTGCCGTTACTAGTTGTTACTTGGTTCAGCGGTATTGTGAGATGAAGCGGCCCGGACCGACATTACGCGTACGCTTACGCGAGACTGGTTTCACCACTACGAGCACTCGTTGCTTAAAGGTGACTGGCGGGTGTCTGTCTCTCTCACTTTAGTTGAACCGGTTTCAATGAAGAGGGTTCTTTTAGAAGATCAAAAAGCAATCACTACACCATGTTGTGGTTTTGATGCGTAGGTAAGAACGGTTCTTGCTAGAAGCCCGTAGCAGCCACGTAAAACTTGCAACAACAAAGTAGAGGACGTCTAACTTGTTTTTGCAGGGCTTGCTGTGATGTGATATGGTCAAGACATGATGTGATATAATTTATTGTATGAGATGATCATGTTTTGTAACAGAGTTATCGGCAACTGGCAGGAGCCATATGGTTGTCGCTTTATTGTATGCAATGCAATCGCCATGTAATTGTTTTACTTTATCTCTAAGCGGTAGCGATAGTCATAGAAGCAATAAGTTGGCGAGACGACAACGATGCTATGATGGAGATCAAGGTGTCGCGCCGGTGACGATGGAGATCATGATGGTGCTTTGGAGATGGAGATTAAAGGCACAAGATGATGATGGCCATATCATATCACTTATATTGATTGCATGTGATGTTTATCCTTTATGCATCTTATTTTGCTTAGTTCAGCGGTAGCATTATAAGATGATCTCTCACTAAATTTCAAGGTACAAGTGTTCTCCCTGAGTATGCACCGTTGCGAAAGTTCTTTGTGCTGAGACACCACGTGATGATCGGGTGTGATAGGCTCTACATTCAAATACAACGGGTGCAAGACAGTTTCGCACATGCGGAATACTCGGGTTAAACTTGACGAGCCTAGCATATGCAGATATGGCCTTGGAACACTGAGACCGAAAGGTCGAACGTGAATCATATAGTAGATATGATCAACATAGAGATGTTCACCATTGAAAACTACTCCATCTCACGTGATGATCGGACATGGTTTAGTTGATATGGATCACGTGATCATTTAGATGACTAGAGGGATGTCTATCTAAGTGGGAGTTCTTAAGTAATATGATTAATTGAACTTTAATTTATCATGAACTTAGTCCTGGTAGTATTTGCAAATTATGTTGTAGATCAATAGCTCGCATATAGCTCCCTTGTTTTATTTTTGATATGTTCCTGGAGAAAACTAAGTTGAAAGATGATAGTAGCAATGATGCGGACTGGTTCCATGATCTGAGGATTATCCACATTGCTGCACAGAAGAATTATGTCCTTGATGCACCGCTAGGTGACAGATCTATTGCAGGAGCAGATGCAAACGTTATGAACATTTAGCAAGCTCGATATGATGACTACTTGATAGTTTAGTGCACCATGATTTACGGCTTAGAACCGGGACTTCAAAAACATTTTGAACGCCATGGAGCATATGAGATGTTCCAAGAGCTGAAATCGGTATTTCAGACTCATGCCCGTGTCGAGAGGTATGAGACCTCTGACAAATACTTTGCCTACAAGATGGAGGAGAATAGCTCAACCAGTGAGCATATGCTTAGAATGTCTGGGTACTACAATCGCTTGAATCAAGTGGGAGTTAAAATAGTGATTGACAGAGTTCTCTAGTCACTATTACCAAGTTACTAGAACTTCGTGATGAACTATAATATGCAAGGGATGAATAAGACAATTCTCGAGCTCTTCGCGATGCTAAAGGCTGCGGAGGTAGAGATCAAAAAGGAGCATCAAGTGTTGATGGTTAACAAGACCACTAGTTTCAAGAAAAAGGGCAAAGGGAAGAAGGGGAACTTCAAGAAGAATAGCAAGCAAGTTGCTACTCCCGGAAAGAAGCCCAAGTCTGGACCTAAGCCTGAAACTGAGTGCTTCTACTGCAAAGGGACTGGTCACTGGAAGCGGAACTGCCCCAACTATTTGGCGGATAAGAAGGATGGCAAAGTGAACAAAGGTATATTTGATATACATGTTATTGATGTGTATTTTACTAGTGTTCATAGTAGCCCCTGGGTATTTGATACTGGTTCAGTTGCTAACATTAGTAACTCGAAATAGGAGTTGCAAAATGAACAGAGACTAGTTAATGACGAGGTGACGATGTGTGTTGGAAGTGATTCCAAGGTTGATAAGATCACCATCGCACACTCCGTCTACCTTTCGGATTAGTGTTGGACCTAAATAAACGATATTTGGTATTTGCGTTGAGCATGAATATGATTGGATCATGTTTATTGCGATGCGGTTATTCATTTAAGTCGGAGAATAATTGCTGTTCTGTTTAAATGAATAAAACCTTCCATGGTCATACACTCAATATAAATGGTTTATTGAATCTCCATCGTAGTGATACACATATTCATAATATTGATGCCAAAAGATGCAAAGTTGATAATGATAATGCAACATATTTTGTGGCACTGCCGTTTAGGTCATATTTGTGTAAAACGCATGAAGAAACTCCATTCGGATGGACTTTTGGAATCACTTGATTATGAATCATTTGATGCTTGCGAACCATGCCTCATGGGCAAGATGACTAAAACTCCGTTCTCTGGAACAATGGAGCGAGCAACAGATTTATTGGAAATAATACATACTGATGTATGCGGTCCGATGAATATTGAGGCTCGCGGCGGGTATCGTTATTTTCTGACCTTCACAGATGATTTGAGCAGATATGGGTATATCTACTTGATGCAACATAAGTCTGAAACATTTGAAAAGTTCAAAAGAAATTCAGAGTGAAGTGGAAAATCATCGTAACAAGAAAATAAAATTTCCACGATCTGATCATGGAGGTGAATATTTGAGTTATGAGTTTGGTTTTCATTTGAAACAATGTGGAATAGTTTCACAACTCACGCCACCTGGAACACCACAGCGTAATGGTGTGTCCGAACGTCGTAATCGTACTTTATTAGATATGGTGCGATCTACGATGTCTCTTACCGATTTACCACTATCGTTTTGGGGTTATGCATTAGAGACAGCTGCATTCACGTTAAATAGGGCACCATCTAAATCTGTTGAGACGACACCATATGAACTGTGGTTTGGCAAGAAACCTAACCTGTCGTTTCTTAAAGTTTGGGGCTGTGATGCTTATGTGAAAATGCTTCAACCTGATAAGCTCGAACCCAAATCGGAGAAATACGTCTTCATAGGATACCCAAAGGAGACTGTTGGGTACACCTTCTATCACAGATCCGAAGGCAAGATATTCGTTGCTAAGAATGGATCCTTTCTAGAGAAGGAGTTTCTCTCGAAAGAAGTGAGTGGGAGGAAAGTAGAACTTGATGAGGTAATTGTACCTTCTCCCGAATTGGGAAGTAGTTCACCACAGAAAACTGTTCCAGTGATGCCTACACCAATTAGTGAGGAAGTTAATGATGATGATCATGAAACTTCGGATCAAGTTGCTACCGAACCTTGTAGGTAAACCAGAGTACGTTCCGCACCAGAGTGGTACGGTAATCCTGATCTGGAAATCATGTTACTAGACCATGACGAACCTACGAACTAAGAGGAAGCGATGATGAGCCCAGATTCCGTGAAATGGCTTGAGGCCATGAAATCTGAGATGGGATCCATGTATGAGAACAAAGTGTGGACTTTGGTTGACTTGCTCGATGATCGGCAAGCCATTGAGAATAAATGGATCTTCAAGAGGAAGACAGACGCTGATAGTAGTGTTACTATCTACAAAGCTCGACTTGTGGCAAAAAGGTTTTCGACAAAGTTCAAGGTGTTGACTACAATGAGATTTTCTCACTCGTAGCGATGCTTAAGTCTGTCCGAATCATGTTAGCAATTGCCACATTTTATGAAATCTGGCAAATGGATTTCAAAAACTACATTCCTTAATGGAATTTTTAAAGAAGAAGTTGTATATGATGCAACCAGAAGGTTTTGTCAATCCTAAAGGTGCTAACAAAATATGCAAGCTCCAGCGATCCATCTATGGACTGGTGCAAGCATCTCGGAGTTGGAATATACGCTTTGATGAAGTGATCAAAGCATATGGTTTTATACAGACTTACGGTGAAGCCTGTATTTACATGAAAGTGAGTGGGAGCTCTGTAGCATTTCTGATATTATATGTGGATGACATATTGTTGATTGGAAATGATATAGAATTTCTGGATAGCATAAAAGGATACTTGAATAAGAATTTTTCAATAAAAAAAAGACCTCGGTGAAGCTGCTTAAGTATTGAGCATCAAGATCTATAGGGATAGATCGAGACGCTTAATAGGACTTTCACAAAGCACATACCTTGACAAGATTTTGAATAAGTTCAAAATGGATCAGTCAAAGAAGGAGTTCTTGCCTGTGTTACAAGGTGTAAAATTGAGTAAGACTCAAAAACCCGACCACGGCAGAAGATAGAAAGAGAATGAAAGTCATTCCCTATGCCTCAGTCATAGGTTCTATAAAGTATGCCATGCTATGTACCAGACCAGTTGTGTGCCTTGCTATGAGTTTAGCAAGGAGGTACGATAGTGATCCAGGAATGGATCACTGGATAGCGGTCAAAGTTATCCTTTGTTATCTAAGAGGACTAAGGAAATGTTTCTCGGTAATGGAGGTGATAAAGAGTTCGTCGTAAAGGGTTACGTCGATGCAAGCTTTGACACTAATCCAGATGACTCTAAGTCTCAATCTGGATACATATTTAAAGTGGGAGCAATTAGCTAGAGTAGCTCCGTGCAGAGCATTGTAGACATAGAAATTTGCAAGATACATACGGATCTGAATGTGGCAGACCCGTTGACTAAACCTCTCTCACAAGCAAAACATGATCACACCTTAGTACTCTTTGGGTGTTAATCACATGGCGATGTGAACTAGATTACTGACTCTAGTAAACCCCTTGGGTGTTGGTCACATGGCGATGTGAACTATGGGTGTTAATCACATGGTGATGTGAACTATTCGAATTAATCACATGGCGATGTGAACTAGATTATTGATCCTGTGCAAGTGGGAGACTGAAGGAAATATGCCCTAGAGGCAATAATAAAGTTGTTATTTATATTTCCTTATATCATGATAAATTTTTATTATTCATGCTAGAATTGTATTAACCAGAAACTTAGTACATGTGTGAATACATAGACAAACAGGGTGTCACTAGTATGCCTCTACTTGACTAGCTCGTTAATAAAAAATGGTTAAGTTTCCTAGCCATAGACATGAGTTGTCATTTGATGAACAGGATCACATCATTAGAGAATGATGTGATTGACATGACCCATCCGTTAGCTTAGCACTATGATCGTTTAGTTTGTTGCTCTTGCTTTCTTCATGACTTATACATATTCCTCTGACTATGAGATTATGCAACTCCTGAATACCGGAGGAACACTTTGTGTGCTATCAAACGTCACAATGTAACTGGGTGATTATAAAGATGCTCTACAAGTGTCTCCGATGGTGTTTGTTGAGTTGGCATAGATCGAGATTAGGATTTGTCACTTCGATTGTCGGAGAGGTATCTCTGGGCCCTCTCGGTAATGCACATCACTATAAGCCTTGCAAGCAATGTGACTAATGAGTTAGTTGCGGGATGTTGCATTACAGAACGAGTAAAGAGACTTGCCGGTAACGAGATTGAACTAGGTATTGAGATACCGACGATCGAATCTCGGGCAAGTAACATACCGATGACAAAGGGAACAACATATGTAGTTATGCGGTTTGACCGATAAAGATCTTCGTAGAATATGTGGGAGCCAATATGAGCATCCAGGTTCCGCTATTGGTTATTGACTAGAGATGAGTCTCGGTCATGTCTACATAGTTCTCGAACCCGTAGGGTCCGCATGCTTAACGTTCGATGATGATCGGTATTATGAGTTTATGTGTTTTGATGTACCGAAGGTAGTTCAGAGTCCCGGATGTCATCACGGACATGACGAGGAGTCTCGAAATGGTCGAGACATAAAGATCGATATATTGGAAGGCTATGTTTGGACACTGGAATGGTTCCGGATGAGTTCGGGCATTTTCTGTAGTACCGGGAGGTTACCGGAACCCCCCGGGGAGTCAATGGGCCTTATTGGGCCTTAGTGGAAGAGAGGAGGAGGCGGCCAGGTGGAGGGCGCGCCCTCCCAAGCCCAATCCGTATTGGGGGGGGGGGGGGCGTCCCCCCCTTTCCTTCTCCCTCTCTCCCTCTTCCTTCTTCTCCTACTCCAACTAGGGAAGGGGGGAAACCTACTGCTACTGGTAGTAGGACTCCCCCCCTTGGGCGCGCCATAGAGAGGGCCGGCCCTCCCCTCCTCCCCTCCTTTATATACGGGGGAGGGGGGCACCCCATAGACACACAAGTTGACAGTTGTCTTAGCCGTGTGTGGTGCCCCCTCCACAGATTTCCACCTCGGTCATATTGTTGTAGTGCTTAGGCGAAGCCCTACGTCGGTAACTTCATCATCACCGTCATCACACCGTCGTGCTGACGAAACTCTCCCTCGGCCTCAGCTGGATCAATAGTACAAGGGACGTCACCGAGCTGAACGTGTGCAGATCATGGAGGTGCCGTGCGTTCGGTACTTGATCGGTTGGATCGCGAAGACGTTCGGCTACATCAACCGCGGTACTTAACGCTTCCGCTTTCGGTCTACGAGGGTACGTGGACACACTCTCCCGCTCATTGCTATGCATCACATAGATAGATCTTGCGTGATCGTAGGTAAATTTTTTGAAATACTGCGTTCCCAACAATATTTGTTCTACCTTTAGCTCCTCATTGGGTTCGACACTCTTATTTATCGAAGAAGGCTACAAATGATCCCCTATACTTGTGGGTTATCAAGGTGCACTAGTTCGGTGAAGAGATGGTGATACAAGTGTAGTATGGATTGTAGATATAGGTTTTTGTAATATGAAAATAAAAAACAGCAAGGTAACAAGTAACAAAAGTGAGTAAAAATGGTGTTGCAATGCTTGAAAACAAGGCCTAGGGTTCATACCTTCACTACTACAATCTCTCAACAATGCTAACATAATTGAATCATATAACAATCCCTCAGCATGCGACCAAGAATCACTCCAAAGTTCTTATCTAGCAGAGAACATAAGATAAAATTGTTGTAGGGTACGAACCCACCTCAAAGTTATCTTTTCCGATCAATCTATTGAGCTATTACTATAACTGTCACAAACAGCCCTAGAGTTTGTACTAAAATAACACCATATGATACACATCAATCAACTCTAATGTCACCTAGAAACTCCAATGTCACCACAAGTACCCGTGAGTCAATTATACGATATGCATCAAACAACTTTAGATTCATAATATTCAATTCAACACAAATAACTTCAAAGAGTGCTCCAAGATTTCTACCGGAGAAAGTAGGACGAAAACGTGTATCAACCCCTATGCATAGATTACCCCAATGTCACGATAATCCGTAGGTTGAGCACCAAAACATTTATCAAGTGAATCAATAGAACACAACATTGTCACCATGGGTATCCACATGCAAGACATATGTGACACCCTGGTTTTTGCTCTTTTTCTTTTTCTGGACTTCATTGCCTTTTGGATTTGAATTTGGAGTTTTGAATCAACTCAGTTGGACCAAACCACTTGGGCATTTCTTTGATTTTCACCCAAGTGACTCACCTCCCTCTCAAACACCTCATTTCCTCTCTGATATATCAAAATATGGCCATAGGAATATTTTTCTTAAATGAAAAATATTCATTCTCTCTCTGAAATCACACTTCAGTCACATTTGCTCCAAAGCAACCCTCATTTTTCTGGCCCACAAAAATATGAGAAAATTCTTGAATATTCTTTGGACCTTGGCACACCTCCCTGTGCAAAAATATTTCATGGTTTTGTGGAATGTTTTTGTTACATAAAATCTTTTCTATTCTTGCCAGAAAATGTACTTTACAAAGGAAGTGCATTATTCCTTGATCCAATGAAGCTAAAACTTTTAGGACTTCATTACCCTCCTAAGAAAACCTTAACCACCAAAAATTAGCTCCTAACTCCCTCTAGATTTTTCTCTTTTAATCTCACAAATTTCTATCCAGAAAGTTGCCAGGATTCTACACTCTCACCCAGTCGACCTGTGCTCAACTCAAGTGCTTGGATCGACCTAACCTTGCAAGGACTACACGACAGACACAGTGCGCATAGCCCAGGTCGCGTGACTCCAGAGTTCACGCGGTGACCGTGTGTGGCCAAGCGCGCTGGCATGCGTTCGACGCGCTCTGGATGCCGCAGACGCCTCTGTTGCGTCCATGCTCGCTTCCCCGCTTGCCGCAGCATGCCGCACCGCGCCACCATCCTTGTCTCAACACCATTAACTCCTCCCTGCAGCTCGCCGACACCGAAGCTCACCGCAGCAAGCACGGGCACGATGCGGCCAAGCGCACAGTGCGCCCGTGCCCCTGTGCTCGTCGCCACCCGAGCCGTGTGCTCATCTCCGCCCTCCCACAGTGGCCGCGTGAGCCACGGCCTCTTCTCCCCCTCTCACTGATGCTCTTCATCGCCGTGCACCACTTCCAGAGCTCTCCGACGGAGCTCGATCCCCTCCTCCCCTCCGCCTATAAATAGAGCCCTCCCTCGCCTCTCTGAGCTCATCACCGCACTCATCCAACCACCACAGCACCGTAGTTAAGCCGCAGCCCGGCCGGGCAGGCCTCTGGCCGCCGTCCCCGACCCGAGCTCGCCGGCGATCCCCTCCTGCTGCTCCCCACCCCTCCAGAACCGCTAGAGCTCATCCGACTACTTCGGCGTGTCCCTGGTGGTCCACTGGAGCTAGTCGACCCCGCTGAAGCCCCTGGAGTCGCTTAACCTCGCCGTCTTCTTCATCTCCGGCGAACCCCGTCCTCAGCCGCCGCTGTAGACGCTGTTTCCGAGCATCTCCGACCACCTCTTGCCGCGTTTTGGGTATGCGTAGACTCGCCGTAGTCTTTCGCATCCACCCCTCCCTCTCAGATCGGCAGCTAACCTCTTCTCGCCGGAGAAACGCCGGCGACTCACCGCCCCCTCCTCTGTTTCTCCACCCTCTCTCTAAACCTGATGGGCGGGGCCCGTTTTCAGCCACTCAGCCACCCCCGAAGCGGTATAAGTGGAGGCGCCCCGCGGGTTTACGCCTTCGACGTAACCCCCCCTCTGGTTTTTCTTTTTATTTAAATTTAGCTCATTTTGACCAGAAACTTTGACCATCTCTAACTCCTAAACCATGAATCCAGATGAGTTGATTCTTTTTGCATTGTGTTTGTATTGAAATATTCTAGCAGCACACCAAATTTGAGATTTTTTTTCCTTGCTGTCTAGAATTGCTGGTGAATTTCAGAGTGGTTCTTGATATTTTCTTTTTGCTGTTTTAAATATTTTCAGAAGAAGAAGCTTGCCTAGAGGAGAACCAGGAGGAGTGTGACCCTCCTCTGTGCTAAGGCAAGCCACACAAATATTTGCATGGTGTCATTTCAGTAACTATGATTTTTTTTCCAACTTGAATATGAATTATTTCATGCATTTAAATCATTTAAACAACTTGGCTTAAGTTATTTCATATGTCTTGCTTGATATGCTTAGCTTGCTGTAGTACTTGACTGCATGTACTAGTTGATTGCAGTAGTGATACTTTGATAGCATGACTTTGGTTTGACAATAATCGGAGTTATTTTCATATGATGCTTTATTGTTCATATACTTATCATGCTATTGTGATAAATAAAAATGATGAAGTTAAAACCAGTGCTTCAAGATGATTAGTAGTGCATGCCTAGTGATTTTATGATGTTGATCCGTTCCATTTCGGTGATATGTGCTTACGGTTGCACGTCATATAGTTACGTGATCATGGCATACTATGGCTCGAGTTCTTTTATTTTCAAGTTAAACCTGATGATAATCCAACTTGAACATAATGTTGATCGAGTCATGGTGCCACCGAATCGAGCTTCCCAGTGCAACCACATTTGCCTTTATGGGAAGGCCATTATTCGGTCCGTTGTCATGCCTCTGATCAGTGCCTCCAATGAGGGAAGGTTATGGGCGTGCGGTACCCTGGCCCGGTAAGCAGACATAACCTTGTGTGCCCGTTGTTGTTGTTATCGTACCTTGTCCCCGTTTGGGACAGTTTATGTTTTGCCACGACGGTGGCCGTGGATGTCACGGGTTGACATCGGGGCCACCCATGACTTAGCCCAGAGGGGAGTTGGTCGGAGTGGCCGGGAGAGTGTCATGACAATGGGTTGGTTCTGTCGGAATGCCATTGGTCCACCCGTATGGGAGTTCGAGGCCATGGATTCCGTGGTGTGGGTACAGTGCGCTAACCTCTATAGAGTGTGTGTTAAATCTATCGATAGCCGCGTCCTCGGTTACAGACCCAATTCGTAGTAGGTCACACCATCGATCAACATAAATAATTTAATCTTGCACACTAAATTTATATGGTTGGCACTGGTTATGTGATGAGATTGTTGGAACCATGAAGATGGTTGTTGTTGAAACCATGAAGGTGGTTGTTGTTGGAACCCGAGAGTTGGTTTCCTTTGTGATCCGGGAGTGATCACCGTATTGATGAGATTGGTTACGAGGTAACCCGTATGGTAAGCGAGTCCGAGGGACTCGGTGCACAAGCATGTTCACTTCATGAGTAGTATGTTGAAGCATTGCATTTAACCTGCTTAATTGTCATATTATTGTTTGTCATTATGTTTTTATTTGTTGTGAGCTTGCAAGTACATTCAATGTACTGACCTGGCATGTCATGCCAACTTTCAGGAAAGTCTCACCGGATCGGAGTGCTTCCCGTGTCTAGACCGTGTCCGCGTCGGTGTCCCTGTGCTATGGAGTTCTGCTTCGTCGTCATTCCGCTGCTGCGTAGTTGTCATGATCGAGCCCCCCTTCATGTTCATTAAATAATGTACATACTGTTTAGCCGCACCGTGTGTGCTGCTTGGCCTCGCTATCTGATGTAATATCAAACTATGTTTCCGCTAGCATCAATAAAGCGGTTGTTTTCTGTACCAAGTTGTTGTGTGTTGCCAGAAGACTAGATCGCTGGGTTGACAATGCAAGGTAAACCGGTCGCTCTGAGCCGGGGTGCCACAACGCTTGGTATCAGAGCCGCGCTGACTGTAGGACACGCTAGACCGCCGATGCATTAGTTGAACGGTAGCTAGATGGTTTTTGAGTGCCGGTAGTGTTTGCATCTGCTTGTTGCATTGCATGCATTTGATGTACTGTTATTGCTAACCGACTAATGCTTGTGACTGTAGATGGCTCCAGTGCCGTATGCGTGTCAGGTGGAGCTGGCACCGTACACTTCACCGCACCTTCTTCGGCATGTATGGCGTCGACTCTACCCTCACGGTGACGACCCGGTGTATTGGGTGTACTGGGAGCGCCTAGCAGATTCAGTATATGAGTATCACGCGGTGGTTACCCTGCGCTGCTGTTCGACATCTAGCACTTACACCCGTTCTTCTAGGAGTGGTTTCGCTTCTACACCCGCTCAGGCTATTCAGTTTGCTGTGTTTGAGATTCTCGTTGAGCTACGCTATAACGAGATCCAAATGCAGACCCACCCAGGTTTCTACTACTACCCATCCCTGCACGATGATGGTCGTGTCCGCTTTCCTATTATTGATCCGGCGGCCGATAGTCCCACTAGCCACCTTTCCCGCTATATCACCACTAGCTATCTGCTAATTCATGAGCTGGCCTGAGAGCTGACTCGTGCTCGCACTACTTTGGTGGCCGCTAGGTCCAGTCCCGCTCCACCTTCCATAGGATTTACTCCCTATATTCCACCAGTTTCTAGCTCGCCAGTTACCCCGGTCACTCATTCGACTAGCTCGGGCACCTCGACCGTGAATCCCCACAGTGCCCCTGCCGAGTGGGCTTCACTTCTCGCTACTCCCGCAGCTCCTATGGTCCAGCCTCATCCCGCACCTGCCCCTGAGGGAGAGCCCTCGAGGCAGCATCATCATGTTTCCTTTAACCCGGAGGTTTCCGTTAACGTCGTCAGTTCAGGACCCGAGTCTGGTTCAGAAGAGGACCCAGCAGGACCAGCAGAGCACTAGATCGTCAGAGTATCTGAGGTTATCATGATGCTTAGATGTACGGATGTAGTCATACTTGTCATGATGTTTCTTTTCATGTATGAGCGTAGTCGTACCAGTCATGATGTTTCCTTTCCTGTATGAGTCTATGTATAATTATGTTGGAACTTTTCTCCGTCATTATTTGCCTTGGTTTCTTGTTGCTTTCTTTCGGGCTTTGTCGCTTGCTTTTATTCCCCATTTATGGATGTTGCTCATCTCGGTTGCTTCATATTGGGAAAAACAAACAATAGGATGACGCGGGGAGGCAGCAGCAGTCACGTTGGTGAGGATGTCCCTGTTCGTCACTCAGCAAGACAGGCATCCCCTGAACCGTATACACAACCACCACCTCCACCGCCTCATCCACCAACCATTGAACAGATAATGTGTATGTTCAAAGAAAGAAGAAACAACGATCTGCTTGAACTATTGAAAAGTGTGCAGGCTATGGTTGGGCAGAATGGAAATCAGAATGGCCATCATTCCAAGCTCTCAAATTTTCAAAGGACTAAGCCACCCAGTTTTAATCAAGTTGCTGACCCTCTAGAAGCCGACGATTAGCTGAGGACCATTGAAAAGAAATTGGATATTGCTCGCACAGAAGAAGGTGATAAGGTTCCATTTGCAACCCACTATCTGGAAGGAGCCGCAGCTATTTGGTGGGACAATACTAAAGCTATGTGGCCAGCAGATGAAGAAATTACATGGGATAAGTTCAAGGAAAAGTTTCGCAGGTACCACATCCCCACCGGTATCCTGAAAGTTAAACAGCGTGAGTTCCTAGCCCTCACGCAAGGTAACTTATCCATCACTGGGTATTTGAACAAGTTCAACCATTAGGCTCGCTATTCCCTGTATGATGTGGCCACCGAAGAAAGAAAGATCGACAGATTCCTTGGAGGACTGAATCAACACCTCAGATGCACTCTCAGTATGCTTGATTTTTCGGATTTCCAGACTCTGGTAAACAAAGCCCTGATTGCAGAAAGGGAGCACAAGCTTGTTCAGGACAATAAGCCCGCCTATAATGACCATAAACGCAAGTTCGAGCCTAAGAAGGATGGACAGCCAGTGCAGAAGGCTCGTACTTGGCAGCAGACTCAGGTTGAGTACAAGCCCAATTGGCAGCAGAATGTTAACAAGACTACTACCCAAGTCAAGAATATCATGACCAGCCCGGTACGCGAAGATTGTCAGCGAAGCAATGCGTGTTTTTCTTGTGGGTAAACCGGCCATTACGCCAGACAGTGCCCCAAGAGCGGCAAGTCAAATGCTCCATTTAAGCTGCAAGTCAACCACATGGGACCATACCCTGGCCAGAAGACCATCCAAGGGCAAGTTCACCACCTCTCCACAGACGAAGCCCAAGAGAACCCAGAAGTCATCATTGGTATGTTTCCTGTTAATAGCATACCTGCAATAATTTTGTTTGACTCTGGGGCTTCCCACTCTTTTATTTCGCGGAGTTTTGTTGCCCAAAACAAGTTTTCTTGCTCGATTTTGGGAAAGAGTATGATGGTACAATCCCCAGGATCCATGCTCAAAAGCAATCTGGCCTTCCGTAATTTGGAGATTGACATCAAGGGAGTCATCTTCCCAGCTTCTTTGATAGTCATCGAGTCTGCCAAGTTGGATATTATTTTGGGAATGAACTGGTTGACCCAACATCAAGTATGCATAAACTGTGTGACCAGAGAAGTCACATTGACAAGTCGGGAAGGCCAAACTACACAATTCTTTGCTCAAAGAAGCATACCCAAGAAAGAAATGGTCTTCGCAGCTCAAGCTGAAGAGTTGGATCTAATTCCTGTGGTCAGTGAGTTTCCAGATGTATTCCCTGAAGAGCTACCAGGGATGCCACCAGATCGTGAGCTTGAGTTTGCAATTTATCTTGTGATCGGGACCGCACCTATATACAAGAAGTATTACCGGATGCCTTCATCTAAGTTAGTGGAGCTGAAGAAACAGCTTGATGAGATGCTTCAGAAAGGATACATTCGTCCGAGCTCATCACCATGGGGATCACTCGCAATCTTTGTGGACAAGAAAGACGGCAGTCTTCGGATGTGTGTGGATTACCGTCAGTTGAATGCTGTCACTATCAAGAACAAATACCCGCTTTCGAGGATTGATGACTTGTTCAACCAACTCAGTAGGGCACAGGTATTCTCCAAGATTGATTTGAGGACCGGATATCATCAGCTCAAAATTAAGAAGGAGGATATTCCTAAGACCGCATTCACCACTTGATACGGTCTTTATGAATATACAGTCATGTCTTTCGGCCTCACCAATGCCCCTGCTTTCTTCATACATGTGATGAATAAAGTATTCATGGACTTCTTGGATAAGTTTGTGGTGGTCTTCATTGATGACATCCTCATATACTCGAAGAATGAGGAAGAGCAGAAGGGACATCTCAGAGCAGTCTTGCAAAGACTCTGTGACCATCAGTTATATGTAAAATTCAGCAAGTGTGAATTTTGGATCAAGCAAGTCGGATTTTTGGGGCATGTTCTTTCAGCAGAAGGTATAGCCGTGGATCCCAGCAAAGTAAAGGAAGTGCTAAATTGGCTAGCGCCCACGACAGTGACTGAGATCCGAAGTTTTCTTGGATTAGCTGGATACTACCGACGGTTCATTGAAGGCTTCTCTAAGATTGCCAAGCCCATGACAGAACTCCTCAAGAAGGATCAGAAGTTTGTATGGTCTGAGGACTGCGAGAAGAGTTTCAATGAGTTGAAGACCCGATTGACATCAGCACCTGTGTTAACTCTCCCAGATATCTATCGCAGCTTTGATGTATATTGTGATGCATCCACAAAAGGTATTGGATGTGTGCTTATGCAAGATGGCAAGGTTGTAGCTTACGCATCCAGACAGCTATGACCCCACGAAGGGAATTACCCAATGCATGATTTGGAATTGGCCGCAGTTGTGCATGCCTTGAAGATTTGGAGGCACTACCTCATTGGCAAAAGATGTCAGATATTTATCGACCACAAGAGTCTTCAGTATATATTCACCCAACCGGACTTGAACCTCCGACAGTGAAGATGGCTCGAATTGGTCAAGGATTATGATCTTGGAATAAATTACCATCCCGATAAGGCCAATGTGGTTGCCGATGCCCTCAGTCACAAGCCTGCCAACCTGAATGCCTTAATGGAGTCCTTGCCTCCCGAACTCCAAGAAGAAATCGCTCAGCTTAACCTGGTTATTGTTGAGGCTGACCTCGTCAATGTGTTGGAAGTCACTCCTACCGTTGAAGAAGAAATCCGCATGGCCCAGCAAGAAGACTCAGTCCTGCAACACCATGTCAAGCGTATGCAAGAAGGCAAGACCCAGGATTTCTCGAAGGACGAGCAAGGTACGCTAAGGTTTCAAGGTCGGATTTGCGTACCTGAACAAGTAGGCCCGAGAAGGAAGATCTTGGCAGGAGCGCACGAATCCTCATACTCGATTCACCCAGGAGGTAACAAGATGTACGAAGACCTTTGACAGATATTTTGGTGGGATGGAAGGAAGAAGGACATTGCCTATTTTGTCACTTGTTGCGACATATGTAACAAGGTGAAGGCGGAACATCAGAAACCCGCCGGACTTCTCCAACCTTTACCCGTTCCACAATGGAAGTGGGATGATGTCTGCATGGATTTCATCACAGGCCTGCCAAAGACTCACCGAGGCAATGATGCAGTATGGGTTGTGGTGGACATGCTGACAAAGGTAGCTCACTTAATTCCCATCCGAACCACATACCGAGCCGATCAACTCGCACAGCTATATGTGTCCAGAATCGTCAGTTTGCATGGAGTGCCAAGAACTATCACTTCCGACCGAGGTTCTCTCTTTACCTCAGCATTCTGGTCACGTCTCCATCAAGCTTTGGGGACCGCACTAAAGTACAGCACCGCCTATCATCCTCAGACAGACGGGCAGACTGAGCGATTAAATCAAATACTTGAAGATATGCTTCGAGCATGTGCTCTGGCCCAAGGACCCAAGTGGGAAGGTTGTCTGCCTTATGCTGAGTTCTCCTACAACAACAGCTTCCAGACCAGCCTCAAGATGTCACCCTATGAAGCTCTGTATGGCCGTAAGTGCCGCACTCCGCTAAACTGGTCTCAAACCGGAGATAGCCGCATTTTCGAAACCGACTTAATGATGGAGGCTGAAAAGCAAGTCAAGGAGATCCGAGATAGACTGCAATTAGCCAAGTCCCGACAAAAGAGCTACTATGACTCAAAGCACCGTCAGATCAGTTTCGAAATCGGAGAGTATGTGTACCTCTGAGTCACACCCATGAAAGGAGTCAAGAGGTTCCAGACCTGAGGAGAGCTTGCACCCAGATATATTGGTCTGTTCCCAGTTATGTCCAGAGTTGGTACAGTTGCTTATCAGTTGGAACTACCACCGGAATTGTCAGAAGTGCACCATGTGTTTCATGTCTCACAGTTGAGAAGGTGTATCTCGCCACCCGAGAAAAGGACTGATATGGCAGAGATAGAGCTTGCTAAGGATTTAACCTATGAGGAGAAACCATTTCGAATATTGGATGAAACGGAAAGAGTCACTCGCAGTAAGGTAATTAAGTTTTATAAGGTGCAGTAGGAGCATCACACCAAGGAAGAAGCAACTTGGGAAAGAGAGGACTTTAGAAAAGCATCCTACCCAGAATTGTTTTCCCGAGCAACCAAATCTCGAGGACGAGATTCATCCTAAGTGGGGGAGGTTTGTGACACCCTGGTTTTTGCTCTTTTTCTTTTTCTGGACATCATTGCCTTTTGGATTTGAATTTGGAGTTTTGAATCAACTCAGTTGGACTAAACCACTTGGGCATTTCTTTGATTTTCACCCAAGTGACTCACCTCCCTCTCAAACACCTCATTTCCTCTCTGATATATCAAAATATGGCCATAGGAATATTTTTCTTAAATGAAAAATATTCATTTTCTCTCTGAAATCACATTTCAGTCACATTTGCTCCAAAGCAACCCTCATTTTTCTGGCCCACAAAAATCTGAGAAAATTCCTGAATATTCTTTGGAACTTGGCACACCTCCTTGTGCAAAAATATTTCATGGTTTTGTGGAATATTTTTGCTACAGAAAATCTTTTCTCTTCTGGCCAGAAAATGTACTTTACAAAGGAAGTGCATTATTCCTTGATCCAATGAAGCTGAAACTTTTAGGACTTCATTACCCTCCTAAGAAACCCTCAACCACCAAAAATTAGCTCCTAACTCCCTATAGATTTTTCTCTTTTAATCTCACAAGTTTCTATCCAGAAAGTTGCCAGGATGCTACACTCTCACCCAGTCGACCTGTGCTCAACTCAAGTGCTTGGATCGACCTAACCTTGCAAGGACTACACGCTAGACACAGTGCGCACATCCCAGGTTGCATGATGCCAGAGTTCATGCGGTGACCACGTGTGGCCAAGCGCGCTGGCATGCGTTCGACGCGCTCTGGATGCCGCCGACACCTCTGTTGCGTCCGTGCTCGCTTCCCCGCTCGCCGCAGCATGCCGCACCGCGCCACCAGCCTCGTCTCAACGCCATTAACTCCTTCCCACCGCTCGCCAACATCGGAGCTCACCACAGCAAGCACGGGCATGACGCGGCCAAGCGCACAGTGCGCCCGTGCCCCTGTGCTCGTCGCCACCCGAGCCCTGTGCTCGTCTCCGCCCTCCCACAGTGGCCGCGTGAGCCATGGCCTCTTCTCCCCCTCTCACTGACGCGCTTCGTCGTCGTGCGCCGCTTCCAGAGCTCTCTGGCGGAGCTCGATCCCCTCCTCCCCTCCGCCTATAAATAGAGCCCTCCCTCGCCTCTCCGAGCTCCTCACCGCACTCATCCAACCACCACAGCACTGTAGTTAAGCCGCAGCCCGGCCGGGCAGGCCTCTGGCCGCCGTCCCCGACCCGAGCTCGCCGGCGATCCCCTCTTGCTGCTCCCCACCCCTCCAGAACCTCTCGAGCTCGTCCGACTACTCTGGCGTGTCCCTGGTGGTCCACTGGAGCTAGCCGATCCCGCTGAAGCCCCTGGAGTCGCCTAACCTTGCCGTCTTCTTCATCGCCGGCGAACCCCGTCCGCAGCCGCCGCTGGAGACACTGTTTTCGAGCATCTCCGACAACCTCTCGCCGCATTTCGGGTACGTGTAGACTCATCGTAGTCTTGGGCATCCACCCCTCCCTCTCAGATCGGCAGCCGACCTCTCCTCGCCGGAGAAACGCCGGTGACTCGCCGCCCCCTCCTCTGTTTCTCCCCCCTCTCTCTAAACCTGACGGGCGGGGCCCGCTGTCAGCCACTCAGCCGCCCCCGAAGCGGTATAAGTGGAGGCGCCCCGCGGGTTTACACCTTCGACGTAACCCCCCCTTTGGTTTTTCTTTTTATTTAAATTTAGCTCATTTTGACCAGAAACTTTGACCAGCTCTAACTCCTAAACCATGAATCCAAATGAGATGATTCTTTTTGCATTGTGTTTGCATTGAAATATTCTATCAGCACACCAAATTTGAGATTTTTTCCTTCCTGTCTAGAATTTCTGGTGAATTTCAGAGTGGTTCTTGATATTTTCTTTTTGCTGTTTTAAATATTTTCAGAAGAAGAAGCTTGCCTAGAGGAGAACCAGGAGGAGTGTGACCCTCCTCTGTGCTAATGCAAGCCACACAAATATTTGCATGGTGTCATTTCAGTAACTATGATTTTTTTTCCAACTTGAATATGAATTATTTCATGCATTTAAATCATTTAAACAACTTGGCTTAAGTTATTTCATATGTCTTGCTTGATATGCTTAGCTTGCTGTAGTACTTGATTGCATGTACTAGTTGATTGCAGTAGTGATACTTTGATAGCATGACTTTGGTTTGAGAATAACCGGAGTTATTTTCATATGATGCTTTATTGTTCATATACTCATCATGCTATTATGATAACTAAAAATGATGAAGTTAAAACCAGTGCTTCAAGATGATTAGTAGTGCATGCCTAGTGATTTTATGATGTTGATCCGTTCCATTTCGGTGATATGTGCTTACGGTTGCACGTCATATAGTTACGTGATCATGGCATACTATGGCTCGAGTTCTTTTATTTTCAAGTTAAACCTGATGATAATCCAACTTGAACATAATGTTGATCGAGTCATGGTGCCACCGAATAGAGCTTCCCAGTGCAACCACATTTCCCTTTATGGGAAGGCCTTTATTCGGTCCGTTGTCATGCCTCTAGTCGGTGCCTCCAATGAGGGAAGGTTATGGGCGTGTGGTACCCTGGCCCGGTAAGCAAACATAACCTTGTGTGCCCGTTGTTGTTGTTATGGTACCTTGTCCCCGTTTGGGATCGTTTATGTTTTGCCACGACGGTGGCTGTGGATGTCACGGGTTGACATCGGGGCCACCCTTGACTTAGCCCAGAGGGGAGTTGGTCGGAGTGGCCGGGAGAGTGTCATGACAATGGGTTGGTTCTGTTGGAATGCCGTTGGTCCACCTGTATGGGAGTTCGAGGCCATGGATTCCGTGGTGTGGGTACAGTGCGCTAAGCTCTGCAGAGTGTGTGTTAAATCTATCGATAGCCACGTCCTCGGTTACGGACCCAGTTTGTAGTAGGTCACACCATGGATCAACATAAATAATTTAATCTTGCACACTAAAGTTATATGGTTGGCACTGGTTATGTGATGAGATTGTTGGAACCATGAAGATGGTTGTTGTTGAAACCATGAAGGTGGTTGTTGTTGGAACCCGAGAGTTGGTTTCCTTTGTGATCCGGGAGTGATCACCGTATTGATGAGATTGGTTACGAGGTAACCCGTATGGTAAGCGAGTCTGAGGGACTCGGTGCACAAGCATGTTCACTTCATGAGTAGTATGTTGAAACATTGCATTTAACCTGCTTAATTGTCATATTATTGTTTGTCATTATGTTTTTATTTGTTGTGAGCTTGCAAGTACATTCAATGTACTGACCTGGCGTGTCATGCCAGCTTTCAGGAAAGTCTCACCGGATCGGAGTGCTTCCCGTGTCTAGACCGTGTCCACGTCGGTGTCCCTGTGCTATGGAGTTCCACTTCGTCGTCATTCCACTGCCGCGTAGTTCTGAGGCCCCCTTCATGTTCATTAAATAATGTACATACTATTTAGCCGCACCGTGTGTGCCGCTTGGCCTCGCTATCTGATGTAATATCAAACTATGTTTCTGCTAGCATCAATAAAGCGGTTGTTTTCTGTACCAAGTTGTTGTGTGTTGCCAGAAGACTAGATCGCTGGGCTGGCAATGCAAGGTAAACCGGTCGCTCTGAGCCGGGGTGCCACAACATACATCAAGTGTTCTCAAATCCATAAAAGTATTCAATCCGATAATAGTGAAACCTCAAAGGTAAAAACTCAATTCATCACAACAATATAGAGAGGGAGAAACACCATATGATCCAACTATGTTAACAAAGCTCGAGGTACATCAAGATCGTGCCAAACCAAGAACACGAGAGTGAGAGAGAGATCAAACACATAGCTACTGGTACATACCCTTAGCCCCGAGGGTGAACTACTCCCTCCTCGTCATGGTGGCCACTGGGATGATGAAGATGGCCTCTAGTGATGATTTACCCCTCCGGCAGGGTGCCGGAACAGAGTTCCGGATGAGATCGGTTCAGTACAGAGGCTTGCGGCGGCGGAGCGGAAGTTCTAGGTTAACTTTCACGGGTTACTGAATTTATATGAATTTTTGGTGTTGGAATCACGCAAAGAGGTGCCACAGGGGCCCACAAGGTACTAGGGCGCGACCACCCCCTAGGCACGCCCTAGTTTCTTTTGGAGCCCCTGTGGGTCTTCTGGTACTTCACCGAAGCCTCCTAGGTCCCTTTCCTTCCAGAAAACATCGTCAAAAAGTTTCGCTGCATTTGGACTTCATTAGATATGGATTTTCTGGAAAACCAAAAACAAGAAGAAAACAACAAATGGAACTCGGCTCTAGGTCAATATGTTTGTCCATGAAATCATATAAAAGCCATATACAAGTGCACCAAAACAATATAAATTTATTGTAAACATGGCATGAATACTTCATAAATTATAGATACGTTGGAGACGTATCAGTGATACGTCCCAAGCGTATCTACTTTTCCAAACACTTTTGCTCTTGTTTTGGACTCTAATTTGCATGATTTGAATGGAACTAACACGGACAGAGCTGTTTTTAGCAGAATTGCCATGGTGTTGTTTTTGTGCAGAAATAAAAGTTCTTGTATTGGGCTAAAAATTTATGAAGAATTATTTCAGAATATATAAAAAATACTTGCGGAAAAGATTACCAGAGGGGGGCTGGTCTGGAGTCCGTTCTGGGCTCCGGAGAGGGGGATTCGAGGCCGTCGTCATCATCAACCTTCCTCCATCACCAATTTCATGATGCTCACCGCCGAGAGTGTGTAATTCCTTCGTAGACTTGCTGGACGGTGATGGGTTGGATGAGATCTATCATGTAATCGAGTTAGTTTTGTTAGGGCTTGATCCCTAGCATCCATTATGTTCTGAGATTGATGTTGCTATGAGTTTGCTATGCTTAATGGTTGTCACTAGGGCCCGAGTGCCATGATTTTAGACCTGAAACCTTTATGTTTTGACAAATATATTTGTGTTCTTGATCCTATCTTGCAAGTTATACGCACCTATTACGTGTTATGATCCGCATACCCAAGGTGACAATAATTGGGATTCTTTCCGGTGATTACCGTAGTTTGAGGAGTTCATGTATTCACTATGTGTTAATGCTTTGTTCCGGTTCTCTATTAAAAGGAGGCCCTAATATTCCTTAGTTTCCTTATGGACCCCGCTGCCACGGGAGGGTAGGACAAAAGATGCCATGCAAGTTCTTATCGCAAGCACGTACGACTATATATGGAATACATGCCTACATTATATTGATGAATTGGAGCTAGTTTTGTATCGCCATAGGTTATAACTGTTACATGATGAATGTTATCCAACATAATTATCCATCACCGATCCAATGCCTACGAGCTTTTCACGTATTGATCTTTGCTAAGTTACCACTGTTGTTGCTGCTGTCACAATTGCTACAAAAATGCTTCTGCTACTTTTACTTTTACAGTTGCTACTTTACCACTGCTATTAAACTATCATATTACTGTGCTACTAATCACTCTGCTACAGATATTTAGTCTCCAGGTGTGGTTGAATCGACAACTCAACTGCTAATACTTATAAATATTCTTTGGCTCCCCTTGTGTCGAATCAATAAATTTTGGTTGAATACTCTACCCTCGAAAACTGTTGTGATCCTCTATACTTTTGGGTTATCAAGACCTTTTTCTGGCGCCGTTGCCGGGGAGAATAGCTCTATTTGCTGAGTCACTTGGGATTTATATCTATTGATCACTATGAAGAATCTGACGGATGATAGAACCAAGATCATTCCCTCTAGGTCGAGGGGAGGTAAGGAACTGTTATCTAGCTCTGCACTTGTTTCTCCTTCTATTTTAAGTAAGCTTGCAACACCACCACCTGCTATTAATTCTGATATGTCGCAAGTAATTGATGATGCTACTTCTGCTATGAATGATGCTATAGATGATGCTAGTACTTTGCTTGATGATACTATGCCACTAGGTGAATTTCTTGATGAAGAACTTGCTAGAGCTAAAGAATTTGAGAATGTTGAAACTGAAAATTACGAATCACCTATTAGACCTAGCAATCCTAGATATGAATTGCCTAAGATACCTGAGAGTTATGTTATGGAGAGAGAGATAGCTAGAGAATTTCTTGCTTGTAATGATAGAGATGATCTTAAGAAATTACTATGTAAGCTGAAAGAAAAATCTCTGAATGCTAGAATTAAATATGATCCTAAGTTTGCTACTTCACATATCTTTGTTACTGATAAGGATTATGAATTCTCTGTCGCTCCTGAGTTAATTACTGTGGTTGAATCTGATCCTTTCCATGGTTATGAATTTGAAACTATTGTGGCACACCTTACTAAGTTGAATGATATAGCTACCCTATTTTCCCATGAGGAAATTTTTTGCTACTACTATATTCTTAAGTTGTTACCTTTCTCGTTAAAGGGTGATGCTAAGATATGGTTTAATACTCTTGCTCCTGGTTGTGTGCATAGTCCCCAGGATATGATATATTACTTCTATGAAAAATATTTTCCTGCTCATAAGAAACAAGCTGCCTTACAGAAAATATTTAACTTTGTGCAAATTGAAGAAGAGAATCTCCCTCAAGGGGAGGCTTCTCCAATTACTTAATGCTTTGCCTGATCATCCTCTCAAGAAAAATGAAATACTTGATATCTTTTATAATGGACTAACTGATGCTTCTAGGGACTACCTAGATAGTTGTGCTAGTTGTGTTTTAAGGGAACAAACTATTGAGCAAGCAAAAGATCTATTGAATAATATAATTGTCGTGGTTCAACACGGCCACCTATGGGGCCATCGGCCCCTTGTGGTTTGGCAAGGGGGAAGGGCGCATTGCACAAAGAGCGAAGGCCATAGAGCAGCACGGCAGTAATGACACAGGCAGTTTTTACCCAGGTTTGGGCTGCCGCGAGGCGTAAAACCCTACTCCTGCTTTGGTGGATTGATGAAAGGACCGTGGTAGAGACACAGCGCTGAAGCCCGGCAGGGTCGCCTTGGGACGAGAGCAGCTAGGCGCGTATGATTGTACAAGGGTCCGGATCCTTTCTAAGGTTGCCACGACCCTCCTTTTATAGGTCAAGGGGTTACCAGAATGGCAAAATAGTCATTATCCAGCGATTAGACAGCCACAGTGCTATCATATCTAACTCTGCAGACAGGACAAGGTGCATTAAATGCATCGCTTAGTGTCACATCGTGGGTGTAGCCCGGCAAGCCTTGCCGTGCTATTCATCCACCTTCTCGCCTGCCTGCATGACACGCCTCTGGACGGGTGTCATTTGGAGGTGATCTTCCTCAGAAATGGCCGCCACGTGCCAAATAACTGCCACTCAATCACTTGGGGGATCGACACCGCACCGATAAGTGAATTGCGTTGCTGTGAGGTGGAGCGGTGGAGCCTTGGCGGGGTGATCGACCCTCGGCGTCCCCGGCAAGCTTGCCGGGGGAGTCTGGAGACTTGTCTTCGGTGTGACCTCGACCTTGCCAGGCTCGCTTGCCCGGCAAGGGAGGTTTTGCCTTAGTGATATCTTGTTCCTTTGGCTTGTCTTGGTCTTCTTGATCCGCCCTTTGGTTTCTCAAAGAGCTATCGCTTCTGCTTGGCCTTGTCTTGGATGCTATAACTTTGCTCTTGAGCCTGTGTACAGTCCGGGCAACACACACCAGGGTTTGTTGCACCGACAGGAGCCCCCGGGCCTGGCCCGAACGCGCCGCCCAGCATCGTTGGGGTAGGTCCTATCTAGTACATAGGCGAAGGGTCTGTGGTAGCTCATTGTAACACCCTGGTAGTTGAGCTACAGTAACCTCACCCTAATCGGCCATGTCATCGTGTTAAGTTAAGACAATTTGCCACTTGATGAAAATCAGTGTCAAATTCGAATTTCGAATAACAAGACAAATTCTTATTTCATCAAACTGTCAAATAAAAATGTTCAATGGGTTCCAAATATTCACTAACTAATTTTCATGTGGGAGTCAACATTTTACAAAATATTAAAATGCCCCTAAGCATTTTAAAACTACACCAGCAGCAGTTATATGGGGCTTTTCAATTTAAAATAAATATGAATGCTTCTCAAAATAATTTGCAACTATCGATGCTAACTCAAAACCTTACCTAATATTATTGTGCTAAATTGCATATTTAACTAAAATCATTTGTTAACTCAATTTAATATAAAATAGTAGGAAATGAGAAAACAAAAAATAAATAACAAAAATAAAATAAAGACAAAGAGCCCCTGGCCAACTGGGCCAAACGGCCCAGCCGACCAGCCCACTGGCCCAGCGGCTCACCCTACTCCCCTTAACCCCCACTACCCGAAACCCTAGCCTATCCGGTCGCCCACTCCCCCCGACTCATTCGCCTCTCCCTCTCCCCCTCCCGACCCGATCTGGATCGGGCCAAACACAGCGCCCCGACGTCAACCGCCGTTGCCGGACGCGTCCCCGGCTCCACGCCGGACCGCCCACCGTCGTCGTTGCCTCCTCGCCTCCCTCTCGACCCGTCTTCATCGCGGCTCGCCGCCCTGGTCACCTGCAATGCCGGTGAGGCCGTCGGCCTCCGCTACCCCTCTGCCCCTTCCTCTCTTCTGTGGTGACCGCCACGTCCTGCCGAGCTGCGCCATGCTCCCGGCCATGCCTGCTCTCGCTCGCCACCGGCCGCTGTCAACAGAAACCAGCCCGGCTCGCGCTGCCACGCGCTCGCCCCGTGAGCACCTGGCCGCGCGCGCCTCGCGTCGTGGCCACGCCCCTGTCCTTGTTGTGCCCCTGCTTGCCCGGGCTGCGCCTCGCCCGCGACCGATGCGCCCGGGCCACGCATCTCCTGTGGTCGCCGTGTCCACCTGCCCCTGTCCCGCTGCTCGCCGCCCGCTGCGCCGGTCCGCCGCGATCGCGACCCTCCCCCGCCTCGCCTGGCCTCACCGCGTCGCGCCTGCACGCCGTTACCCACGCGTGCGTGCCCGTGCGAGGCTGCGCCTCCGTTGCGGCACTCGCTGCCCGCCGCTCGCGGCTCCGGCTAGCCGCGCCGGACCCTACCCCGCGCCCGCGCCTTGCCCACACCCCCGCGCTGTCCGACCGCCGGCGCCAGCCGCGAGCCCGTGCCCCTCGCCGCGGCTCCGGCTAGCCGCGCCGGCGCCGCCCCTTGCCGCGGCCTCGCCCGCCGTCTGACCCGCTCGGGTCCGCCCCCTTGAGCAGGCGCCCGCAACCGCTGCATCCGCGCGCCCGCTAACCCCCCGGCCCACTGCCCAAGGGGCCCCACGCCCCTTTTAAAATAAATAAATAAATAAGAAATATAAATTAAAAATAATAATTAAATTAATTAAATAGTTCTGTTAATTAACCCTAATTAATTGTGTTTAATTAACCTAATTGCATGTTAGTCTAACTAAACCTGTTTAGTTAAAATGTGTCTTTGACAGAACAGCCCCACACGTCAGGGTTGACCCTGGTCAACTTAGTTGACTGCTGACGTCATGATAACATCATGCTGATGCAATAACTCTATTTTAGATTTAATAATAATTTCAGGAAATATTTAAATATTTGAAAATCAATTTAAAATAAACCGTAAGTCAGATGAAAAAGGTTTATACATGAAAGTTGCTCAGAATGACGAGATGAATCTGAATATGCTCTCCTTTCATCTGTTACGTGGCCCGTTCGTCCGCCACACATCCCTAGCATAGCGAACATGCAACCGTCCCCTCCGTTTCATCTGTCCGAAAATGCCAAACACCGGGAAAACATTCCCGGATGTTTTCCCCTTCGCCGGTATCGTATAGCACCACGTTAGAACACCCCTAGCTCTGCCTGTTGACTTGTCATGCATCTGTTGCTTGTATTTACTGTTTCTTCCCCCTCTTCTCTCCGGTAGACCCCGAGACCACTGCTGATGCCCCTGTGATCGACTACATCGACGATGACCCTTCTTTTGTTTCAGCAGAGCTTCTAGGCAAGCCCCCCTTGATCACTTCGATATCCCCCATTCCATTCTCTCTCATGCTTGCATTAGATTTTGCTACTGTTATTGTTTGCTCCTATTCTGATGCATAGCCTGCTTTTGTAACCTGCTCATTGTACCTTACCTACTTATCCTAAACTGCTTAGTATAGGTTGGTTAGTGATCCATCAGTGACCCCACCTTGTCCTTGTTGCCCCTGCTTCATCATCGATGACTCGATCAACGTGATCGACGACCAGAGCCCGACACATCACATCACGCCCGTCTTGTTGCTCGATACTGCAGAGCTACTATCAAGTGCTGAGGGTGATACCTCGTAATGCACTCCTGATGATAACTCTGTAGTGTAGCTATTCAGTCGTGGTCATCGAGGGTGATTCCTCCTTCACCACTCCCGATACGACTCTGTCGTGCAACACCTCAAGTGTGAACCTCGAGGGTGATTCCTCCTACGTTCACCTTGATGATTACATCGAGTGGAATCCACCAAGGGTGATTCCTCGAGGTTTCCCCCTTGATGTTTGGACACACAGTTACCTTGACTTTACTTGAGACCTTTGTGAAAGTCAGGCGGGCCCAGAGAGCACCCGCAAGATGTTACGGTGGCGGCTGGCTGTTTAGCGGTATCGCCCAGGAGGGGTGGTAGCTCGGGACTTGTCCTGACAGCCGTCACTTCTTTTAATAATGCACTAACAGGTTTGGGTATTTGTTCTGAGTTGGCCACTGGCCTTTACGCACTAACCACCACGTGGGAATAGTTATGGGCCTCGGCGTCGTACTATCAGCCAAAGCTTTGTCAGGCGTCTAGTTCAGCATTGTGGCATGGCTGGGCCGGCACCATCCTGTAGTGGTGGAGCCTGGACCCGCCCTGCACGCAATGACCCAGAGTGCAACAGGCGACGGGCCCAAGACCCCGGAGTGCTTAGGATGTAGACCGGCGGGGACCTCTCTGCTGAGCCTAGGTAGGGCTGCGACGTGTTGATCTTCCGAGGCCGGGCATTGTTTCAGTAAAGTGTGTCCGGCCAGAGTAATCAAGCGTGTTGGGTAACGTGGTGCACCCCTGCAGGGAAGATTGTCTATTAATAGCCGTGTCCTCGGTAACGGACGTTCAGACTTGTATCCTGATCTATTACAACTAGAAATGGATACTTGAGATATGTGATGGATATGTTGGCTCCGAGATTGCTTTCTCGCAGGGAGTCGAGGAAGGATCTCTGGGCGTTAATATTACAACATGCTTGTTAATTGTTAAAATGCTATTCTATACTCTTTTGAATGCTGCAAGATGCTTGGAGCTGCTAAAAGATGCTAGTCTTCGATAGGCTAGGCCTTCCCCTCTATTCTTGCATTCTGCAGTTCAGTCCACAGATACATACTTTCCTTTGATACCAATGCATACTTAGTATAGATCTGATGCTTGCGAGTACTTTGGATGAGTACTGACGGTTGCTTTGCTACCCCTTTTCCCCCTTCTTTCTTCTTTCCGGTTGTTGCAACCAGATGGTGGATCCCAGGAGCCAGATGCCACTGTCGACTTCTACTACTACCCGATGGTGCTTGCTACTACGTGGAGACCGCCGACGACCAGGAGTAGTTAGGAGGTCCCAGGCAGGAGGCCTTGCCTCTTCGATAGTTGATGTTTGTGCTTGCCTTCTTAAGGCATCCTTGTTTAACTTATGTCTGTACTCAGATATTGTTGCTTCCGCTGACTCTCATTGTATTCGAGCTTCTATATTTGAGCCCTCGAGGCCCCTGGCTTGTAATATGAAGCTTGTATTATTTTAATTTGTGTCTAGAGTTGTGTTGTGATATCTTCCCGTGAGTCCCTAATCTTGATCATACACATTTGCATGCATGATTAGTGTACGGTCGAATCGGGGGCATCACACTCATTCCTTGAGATTTTCTTTGCTTCTTCACTAACCTGTGCTTGAGTCAGTTTCTGGTTTTCCCGTGCACCGTGCAAGACATTACGGGGGAAATTCAAGCCACGATCTGTGGGCTACTCACGTCCCACATTCACGGGGCAATAACTGCCATTCCACTAGCTTCCCCGCCCCTGGTGCTTCCGCCATGTGCATTGCATGCATTGCGTAAGGTTGGTGGCAGATGCGGAGGGCGCGGGAATCAGCGCCATGGCAGAAAGCTAGGCATCGTGGATTGGCGCAGGGGGTCGGCCTTGATTCCACGAGCCGTTGATGGTGCGGGGGAGCCGGATTGGTAGAGCGGGGCGGTTGCATCCCCTGACTGAGGAGCCAGCCCCCAGCCCTGTTTGCCTATAAAAGGGGACGTGGGCGAGGTGCTGGCTCACACCTATCTCTTCCTCCTTTCTTCTAATATTGTTTCTTCATCATGGTGAGGGGAAGAGGGCGCAGCGGTACTCCAGTAGCGGCAACAAGGGCTTCCACTCGACAGCGCCTCCCTCCTCCCATGGGGACGCGGAAGCGGAGCCCGCCATGAGGGGAGGCGGGAGAGGCCGGGGACGTGGTCGTCGTGGTGCTCGGGGTCGAGGAGGAAGGGGCAGTGCGCTGATCGCACCTCCTCCGGCCGTCCAGGACCCGAACGAAGGCCACGTCGGGAACCAGCCGCTGGAGTTTATTGTCAAGTTGCGAGGGCCTCTGCGCAGCCGGCTTCGGCTCCCCACTCCATTTGCAAGAGTGATGGAAGTTGAGCAGCCGCCGGGGCTGAGGCTGCACATGAGGGGCTGCTGTAATGGCAGCATGCGGGCGGACATGGAGTTCCCCGCTCTTCATGCCATGCTCCTCCGGCGCGGTTGGAAGACTTTTGTTCGTGCCCACAGCTTGGCGGCTGGGCACGTCCTCCATTTCAAGTTAATGGACGCCACCCTGCTCTCCGTCAAAGTCTTCGAACGCTCGGGTGCCCGCTTAGGGTGCTGCGCGGAGAGCTCGACCGACGACGAAAGCTCCTCCTCAAGCAATAGCGACGAGGAGGACAGTGACGGCGATGACAACGGCGTCGACGGGGAGGACGATGGCTCCAACTCCGGCTGAACACCAGCCGCACCATCGCCGTCAGGCGGCGGCACCACCATCTGCACCACCATCTCCTCTCCAGCAAGGCGATTTGCCAGGGAGTTGGATGTGGAGGTGTGGATGGTGTCTCCGGCTCCTCCAGCAGCCTTCCAGCTGGGCCCCGGCAGGCTTCCCCATGGGCTCCGGCTTCGTTCCCCTGCCGCGTCCTGCTAACCCTGGTGGCGGTGACCAGGGGGTCGTCTCCGCCACTCTCTTCACCATCACCTTCGCCCGCACCCTCCCGATCTTGTCAGGCTCCTTGTCATGGGGCCTGACAGGGTCAGGCTGGGCTTCTTCCCAGGTGCCCCTTTTGCCCTCTTCACCTCCCACCGTAGTTCCTAGGAGGAGCGGGACAAGAAAGGGATTACGGGGCACTTATCTTTTTTCAGTCTAAAATGTGTAGGCACTTGCCAAACTTTAGTCTAAAATATGTAACCTTCTTTATCCATGTTTGTGTCCTGTAAGATCTGTACTTGCTTATCTGCATATTAATGAAAAAAGATGAGCCTTGCTGGGTACTTGTGCATGTACCATGTCCATGCAAAGGTGAGATGCCTCTATACGTTTAAGTAAACAAGTTTTCTCCGGCAAGCTATCCTGCCGGTGCCTTTCATTTGTTGCCACGGGGCTTGGCCTACCGGGCACAAAACTATGGAAAGGGACTAGCTCCTCGTCAAACCTCCTCCGTTAAAGGCCACTACAACCACCTTGACCGAAGACACGTTCGGGACATAGGATGGGAGCACGTATGCTTCGAAGGTGACGAGGTTACCATATGCGCAAGTTTTCACCTTACAGAACATGGATGGATAAGAAGGAACTTATCTGTTTGACTTGTCGGGGACCGATATGTAGGTTTGTCTTCATTTCTTCTCTTCGGGACCGGGTCCACGGCAAGAAACCTGCAGCTTAGTGCAGATGAAAACAATGCCACATATGCCCTTATCTACATGATCATGCCATGCTCATGTTATTCTTATGCATGCATGCAAGTTTTTGGGGGCCCCCAGCGCTTCGTTTATTTATCTATTGCTCAAGGTCTGCGCTTGGCTTTGTACAAAGGGTTACATGCAACATCGGCAATGCTTGTACAAAAGGGTGGCTATCAGGCAGGGCCCGACAGCCGCGCCTTACGGGTAGAACTTACGGAGATGCTCAATGTTCCATGAGTTTTACAATTGAATGCCATCTCCGGTCTCCAGATGGACTACGCCAGGTCTGGTAACTCGTACTACCCGGTAAGGGCCTTCCCACTTCGGCGTCAACTTGTTTGTATCCTTGGTGGACTGAACACGCCTAAGGACAAGGTCGCCTTCCTCAAGGCTCCGAGCATGAACCCTGTGGCTGTGATAGCAATGCATGGCTTGCTGGTAGCGTGCAGCACGCGTAGCAGCCCGAAGATGGTTCTCCTCGAGGAGCACGGCATCGTCATGCCGTTGTTGCTCTTGCTCTACTTCATCGTAGGCAAATACTCGAGGTGACCAGTATATGAGTTCCGTGGGGATCACTGCTTCTGCCCCATAGACTAGGGAGAATGGAGTCTGGCCGGTAGCTTGATTTGGTGTCGTACAGAGGGACCAAAGAACCATCGGCAGCTCGTTGATCCATCGCCTGCCACATTTCTGCAGCCTATCAAATGTTCTTGTCTTGAGTCCTCGCAGCACTTCAGCGTTCACCCTCTCAGCTTGTCCGTTGCTTCTGGGATGGGCAACAGAGGCAAACAAGACCTTACTTCTGAGGGTATGAATGTATTGCTTGAAGGCGCGACTTGTGAATTGGCTGCCATTGTCAGTGATGACTTTGGCGGGTATTCTGAAAGGGCACACCAATCCCTTCAAGAGCTTGATAGCTGACTGTGCGGTCACCTTCCTCATGGGCTCCACTTCCGGCCACTTTGTAAACTTGTCGATTGCAACATACAAGAATTCAAAGCCCCCGGTAGCACCGGGGAAGGGGCCCAAGATGTCGAGCCCCCAGACCGAAAATGGCCATGACAAAGTGATCGTCTGGAGAGCTTGAGCAGGCTGATGGATATTCTTAGAGTGGAACTGGCAGGCTTCACATCTGGTGACTAGCTCAATTGCATCTTGGAGGGCCGTGGGCCAGTAGAAACCTTGCCGGAAAGCTTTTCCAACCAGGGCCCTTGATCCAATATGGGAGTCGCACATGCCTTTGTGTATATCTGCCAACAGTTCCTTTCCTTCTTCCCGGCAAATGCACTTCAATTTCACACTGTTGGTCCTCCTTCTGTATAGTGTGTTGTCGATGAACTGATACATACTGGCCCTCCGGGCTACTCTTTCAGCTTCTTCTTGCTCTTCGGGAAGTTCTCCTATTTGGAGGTAATGGACTATGTGCCGTGACAACAAGGATTAGTGGCACCTCCTCGTTCACGGGAGCGCATGCCTCAAGCGCAAAGACTGGTAGTTCGGCAGGAGGGTGCTGCTCACCGAGCGAAGGGGAGTTGTTCCTGCCAAGCTCTCTGCCGGGGGCTTCGAGAAGCTCTGCCGGGAGAGGCTTGCCGGATTCAAGTTTCCTCCTCTTTCTGGCAACTGTTGCCGGGGATACGGAGGGCTGAGTCAGATGGAGAACAAAAGTCCCTGGTTCCACAGGAAGTTTTTGCATAGCGCACTTTGACAGATGATCAACAATGCTGTTTTCCGCACGGGGCACATGCTCTGTATGTAATCCATCAAAGTGCTCCTCCAACTTTCTCACTTCCTCCATGTATGCCTCCATCAATGGGCTTTGATCATCCTGTGCAGCTAGGATTCAAAACCAATTTGCACTACTCTTGCAAAAGTGGATCCAGCGCTCTTCAACCCAAAGGTCATCCGTATAAAACAGTACGTGCCGCATGGGGTTATGAATGCGGTCTTCTTTTCATCTTCCTTGGACATGAAAATCTGGTGGTATCCGGAGTAGGCATCTAAGAAGGAAAGCAGGTCACATCCGGAGGTGGAATCCACAATCTGATCGATGCGCGGTAAGGGGAATGGGTCCTTCGGGCATGCTTTATTCAGATATGTGAAATCTATGCAAAGCCTCCACTTCCCATTTGCCTTGCGCACTACCACTGGGTTTGCTAACCATGTCGGATGCAATACTCCTCTAACCAAACCAGCAGCTTCAAGTTTCTTAATCTCATTGGCAATGAACTGCTGCCACTCCAAGGCTTGCTTTCGGACCTTCTACATCACGGGTCGGGCATGAGGGCAGACAGCAAGGTGGTACTCGATTACCTCCCTGGGAACACTGGGGATGTCATATGGTTGCCAAGCAAACACATCAACATTTGCCTGCAGGAAGGCAACGAGCGCACTTTCCTATTTGTCGTCAAGGGTGGAGCTGATAGTAAATGTACCATCAGCGCCAACCAGCCCTGCTGGGACCTTCTTCGCAGCGGGTGCAGCAACCTTGGATCTTTTGCTAGTGGAACTCTCGGGCAAGTCATCGACAGGTGCAGCGCACTCCGGAGAGGCGCGCTTCTCGGATTCTTTGCCGGTATCCTTGCTAGTTTTTCTCCCTTGTTTGTTTTCCTTGGCGGGGACTGCGGCTTCCGCGGCCTCGGCAGCGACCGTGTCCCTATACATATTGTCCACGCATATAATTGCGTCCTTCTTGTTGTATGGGATAGAAATAATGCCCATTGGTCCTGGCATCTTCAGGGTGTTGTAGGCATAGTGGGATGCCGCCATGAACTTTGCTAGAGCAGGTCGTCCAAGTATCCCATTGTATGGCAATGGAAGCTCGACCACATCAAACACAATCTTCTCAGTCCGGTAGTTCAATTCTCCTCCAAACGTCACTGGCAACGTGATCTTCCCCTTTGGACGGCTCCTGCCAGGGTTGATTCCTTGAAATGTACCAGTAACCTTGAGCTCTTCTTCTGTGATCTGTAACTTGTTGATGACCTTGGGAGAAATCAGATTCAACCCGGCCCCGCCGTCAACCAACATCTTTGTGACCTTGAGGTTGCGGATTGTTGGTGAAACCAACAATGGCAAGCACCCTACCGTGGTGGTGCGGTCAGGGTGATCCTCTTCATCAAAGATGATGGGCGTGCGGGACCACTTGAGTGGTTTCTGAGAATCTGCCGCTGGCTCCACAGCATTAACCTCACGTGCCCACTGTTTAAGCTGGCAGTGAGAGGAGTGCAAGGATGCACCTTCGTTAATGCATAGGGCGTCAGTGGCCTTCTGGAACTCCTACTCACTGGTTTCCTCTTCATCCCCTTCATGGCTCTCGTCATCGCATTCCTTCTTCTCATGGCCTCTGGCAGGTTTCCCTTGATGTGGATGGACCTTGCCGGGGCGACCTCCTCTGCCACCTCGGCCCTTCCCGCCAATGCCATCTTGGTCTCTCTCTTTGTCACGCTTCTCGTACTCAGCCTTCTGCTTCTTGACGAGTTGCCCAACTTGATGACACTCTTGGAGATCATGGCCCTTGGTCCGATGGATCTTGCAGTATGGCCCATCAGCCTTCCCAGCCTTCTCAGCCACCGCAGCTTCCCGGCAGTCAGTGCACGTGGCAACTTCCTTGCCGGGGGCTTCGGTCTTGGCCTTCTTGCCGGTACTAGGAACGCCAGATCCCTCGATAGCCAGAACTGTTTTCTCCTTGTGCTTCTTATTGTGTTTCTTGTTCTTCTTCTTCTGATTGGCTGTATCATCGTCGTCTTCTCAGTCAACGTCGATGCCATCTTCTTCTCCGGGGAGTCGCCTCCCCTCCTTTGTTTGGGCACACTTATCCGCCAAAGTGTACAGCTCATTCACAGTCTTGGGCAACCGGACATTCATCTTGGAACGTATCCTACGGTTGCGTACGTTGGACTGGACGCAGCAACCACAGCTGCCGGTTGAATGTCTGGAATGTTCCTGTGCACCCGGCTGAATCTCTGCATATACTTCCGCAAACTCTCTCCTTCCTTCTGTGGGAGGAGTTGCAAGTCACTGGGCCGCCCTGGTTCTTGATGGCCGCCCGTGAAGGCGCCAACAAACTGATTGCACAGGTCAGCCCAGGTCGAGATGGAGTTCTCCGGCAAGTGCATTAGCCATGACCTCATGTTTGGCTTGAGTGCCAAAGGGAAGTAGTTGGTGAATACCTTTTCATCTCTTCCTCCGGCGACTTGAATAGTGATGGTGTAGATGCTCAAGAACTCTGCCGGGTTCAGTCTTCCATCGTACTTTTCTGGTATCTCTGGCTTGAACGTACGGGCAGACGGCCAACAGACTTGCCGTAGCTCGCGAGTGAAGGCAGGACACCCAACCTCAAAAGGCAGGTATCCGTCTCCACTGGGCGCGGGCTCGACATCGGGACCATTACGCCTATCAGACTGGTGGTGGGCTTCGTGGCGCCGTTCTATGGTGACACACGCGTCTTCCCTTCGCCTATCTTCTAGGACCCACCGCTGATCTCGACAGGCTCGAGGATCAAACGAAGCCATTGATACCTCATCGGGTTCTTGATCGTGTGGCTCTGGCTGTAGCCCCTGCGCTGGCTGCCGTGGAGGGGACTGCACCATAGGAGTGGCCCCTTTGGTGCGGCCAGCGGCTCGGGCCGTTGTTGCTACCTGTGGAGGCCATGACGGGGCTACCCGCTGTGATCCTCCCGCCTTAGTGAAACCAATCAGGCTCTGAATGGTAGCTCTCCACTCATCCATTTGATTGGCCGTTGGTGGAAATCTCAACAGGAGTTGGGCCCGAGCCATGGCTTTCGAAGCGGTGCTCGGCATAGATGACGACGCAGATCGTGACGTCGCCTGACTTCTGACGGTGCCGGTAGTGGCGGCGCCGTGTTCTCGTCGCCGTGAGCCGGTCGCCAGGGTGGCGTGGCGACGAGGCGGATGTGCTTGGGGATTGATGACCCCATTCGGCGCATCATCTTGGGCAGCTTGCCCTGGAGATGGTGCGTGCCCTATAGCCGCACCCGCAGCGGGGGCAGCTCGAGGGTTGCGATTCGCACCAGAGCGAGCGCCATCGCTGCAGCTGTGTCCTTCAGCGAGGTGGAGAGGCGAAGATGGAATGTTCTCCCGACCCGCATCTTGTGGAGCATGGCCGCTAGGATGTAGTTGATGCTATCCTCCCTCGGTGCCTTCTGCTCCCGCTTCGGCCGCAGGGGAAACAGTGATGGCGCCGCCTGCGCCGGTCACATTCCCCGCGGTGTCCACATCCCTGTGCATCCCCGTAGCCCCCATGGCATTGGTGGCTGCATGCAAGGGGGCCTTCGAGGTGGATGGGTGAGCTATAGCGCCGGACTTTTTCTTGGGCGCCATGGATAATGAAGCCGTCGATGAAGAAGACAATGATGAAGATGACACGCTGCTTACACCCTCGGGTTCACACAAGCGCTCCCCCCTACCTGGCGCGCCAAAGATGTTGTGGTTCAACACGACCACCTATGGGGCCATCGGCCCCTTGTGGTTTGGCAAGGGGGAAGGGAGCGTTGCACAAAGAGCGGAGGCCATAGAGCAGCACGACAGCAATGACACATGCAATTTTTACCCAGGTTCGGGCCGCCGCGAGGCGTAAAACCCTACTCCTGCTTTGGTGGATTGATGAAAGGACCGTGGTGGAGACGCTACGCTCAAGCCCGGCAGGGTCGCCTTGGGACGAGAGCAGGTACGCGTGTATGAGTGTACAAGGGTCCGTATCCTTTCCAAGGTTGCCACGGACCTCCTTTTATAGGTCAAGGGGTTACCACAATGGCAAAACAGTCATTATCCAGCGATTAGACGGCCACAGTGCTGTCATACCTAACTCTACAAATAGGACAAGGTGCATTAAATGCATCGCTTAGTGTCACATCATGGGTGTAGCCCGGCAAGCCTTGCCGTGCTATTCATCCACCTTCTTGCCTGCCTACGTGACACGCCTCTGGACGGGTGTCATTTGGAGGTGATCTTCCTCAGAAATGGCCGCCACGTGCCAAATAACAGCCACTTAATCACATGGGGGCTCGACACAGCACCGATAAGTGACTTGCGTTGCTGTGAGGTGGAGTGCTGGAGCCTTGGCGGGGTGATCCACCCTCGGCGTCCCCGGCAAGCTTGCCGGGGGAGTCTTGAGACTTGTCTTCGGTGTGACCTCGACCTTGCTAGGCTCGCCTGCCCGGCAAGGGAGGTTTTTCCTTAGTGATATCTTGTTCCTTTGGCTTGTCTTGGTCTTCTTGATCCACCCTTTGGTTTCTCAAAGAGCTATCTCTTCTGCTTGGCCTTGTCTTGGATGCTGTAACATTGCTCTTGAGCCTGTGTATAGTCCGGGCAACACACACCGGGGTTTGTTGCACCGACAATAATGAGGAATGATAATAATTGGACACTTCCTGAAGCACCACCTAAACCAACTCCGAAGAAGAGGGATATTCTATTTCTCAGTCCTACACAAAGATCATTCCTCTTCTTCGGAGTTGAAGCTGAAGATGTTAATAATTTACCACCCATTGAAGAAATACATGGACTTGACACCCCGACACAAAGATCATTTTAATGCTTATGTTATGAAACAACTGAAACGTAATGCCTACACGATTGATCGCTTGAGTGACTTATTGTTTAGAATTGCTAATGATGTTAAAGGTGTAGCTAAACATGCTTCTATGGTCCAGACTCAGTTAGAACAAGCAGCTAAGTCACAAAAGGATTTGCTTACACTACTGCAGGATGCTGCTAACATGACACTATGATCAGAGACCCTTTGACGAAACTGTGTGCGATGCATTAATCGCAAATGATGATGTAAAAAACCGTCAAAAAAGGTGCAAAATGTTTGCGATGGTGGATACATCAAACACGTTTCAGATTTTAGATGCATGTGCGATGCGGGGCATACGGTTGATCCATACGAACTATTTGTGATGGGACAGAACAACAGAAACGGGCAGCCAGATCAAGGTGTGTGCGATATACGGCATATAGTTTGCTCCGATGAACTGTTTGCAATGAGATGGAACAACAGAAACGGGCAGCCAGATGAAGGTGTGTGCGATATACGGCATACAGTTCACTCGGATGAACTATTTGTGATTAGGAAACACAAAAGAAATGGTCAGCCCGATGAATGTGTGTGCGATATACGGCATACAGTTCACTCGGATGAACTATTTGCGTTGAGCCAAGAGAACAGAAATGGTTCAACTTAACAAGATGTGTGTGATACACAGCAAACAGGTCTGCAATCGGAAATGTGTGGGAAGACCGATAACAACACAGACGATTCCTGTTAACAAGTTGTGTGTGTTGTGAGCAAACGATTGCTGGTATACAATTGTGAGTTGTTGATGAAAATATCACCAACGGGTTCCATTGTTTAGTCCGTGTGCGATGTGATTTGCTCTGTCTGCACAACATCTACGTACGCTCTGTCTACAGAGCATCAACATATATACTTAAAAAGACAGCATTGCATAACCAAATTAAGCATACAATTACACAAGTGACTACAGACATAACATTTCCACACACTAAAGTAAGCAATTACATGCATACTAAACTAGTAGAAACGAGGATCTAATCATCTACTTCTTGTTGCAATGACACTTGCCATTGCTCTGCTTCTGGCTGGATCCCTGGCCATTTTGGGGAAGGAGGCACTTCCTCATGTCAACGATCCGCCTGTACATCTCGTAGCTCATGTACGCCTCCTTGGCCGCGTACACGACATGAGCTTTGTCGAGTTTCTCCAGCCAGGCCGAGTGCCAGGCATGGTTGTCCTTGTTGCAAGAATCCTTCATGTCTCTATAGGAGGGGTCGATGATGGCCTCGGCGAGGTGAACTAGTGAGTCCTTCTCATGCTCGTTGTTGCCCCAGATCTTGTATTGGCCCTGGATGTCAACAAGATTCTGGCAGGCGATGCCCAAATTCTTGAGCACCTTTACATCATTGGTGATGTCCACCGTAGCGAACATGTAGTGGGGGCCATTGACAAACCTGGCGAAACGCTCACAAGGCCTTGTGGCCAGGCAGTAGTGGTAGACGAGGATGTGATTGCGCACGCACATCTGGGCGACGGCGACCTTGTGACGAGACCCGGCACAAGCGCGGGTGTACTCGAGGTCGAACCCGACCACCTTGTACTTCTTCTCGGCAAGCAACAACTCCATGATGTGGATGGAGTGCTCCACCCAGACCGGGTTGTTGGTGTACACCACCGAGAGCTCCGTGAACCTTCTGTGGGTGTCCACCACGGCATGTATGGTGAACTACTGCTCGTCGTCGGCAGCCGCTCGGAGCACCATTGGAGCCGCGCGGGATACCCTCTAAGAATTTGTCGTGGTGGGTGTGCTTCTTGAAATAGTGGGGCGCGATCGAAAGGTTGAAGAGACACAAGGGTTAAATGGTCGATGTAATAAATGGGGACCGGCCGGCCTGTAATCGTCACATCTTGTCACTGCGTTCATAGTGGAGGATTCCAGTGCACGCTTGAGAACCCCGCACGCGTTTCGTTTGACCACGCGTGGGCTCGAAGAGGCGCCAAATGTATCGTTGGTGAGCCTGTTCCCGCGCAACCGCATAGTTAACCACGCAAGCTTCCCGCCCGGCTAGTTTGGCCATGCGTCGGCTAGAAGAGGGGCAAATCATGGGCGTTTATAGGCAAAAAGCTTTGTAAAAACGAAGTGTGTGGAATGACTTCGGTCATAAGTTTACCCGTGGGTGATGAGGTCAAAGTTACACAGAAGGGTGATGATGGACACTCAAGTGCGATAATTAATTCTGCGCTCTACAGGGCACACGGTTGAAGAAACCAACTGTGTGCAATAATGTCGAAGATCGCAGTCGAGTTAGCTATACAGATCGTGTGCGGTGAGATCGTCAAGGTAAACACATTCGAGAATGGTTAATAAAATCTAAGTCCATTGCATATTAAGGTCAAAATAGTGCTACCAATATATGAGTCTCATACGATGCCATTTCAATGATTGTACCACAAAAGCTCGAAATATTACAAGGTTCAAATTCCAGAGTTATATGGCTCAAATTCAAAGATTACAAGGATCAAAATGATATTAGAAATGAAATTCAGCTCAACGGCTACAAACACTTGCGCTGATCCGCTGAACATGGATATAAGAGAGGTTCAAACTAATATTACCACTTGTAAAGGCTGGTTTCGAAACCTCATTATTTTTGCAAAGGGGTCAGCCACTGAGAAGTCATGTATGGGGTTGACACGATGACTTCTGATTACTCTGTCATCTGAAGTTCCAAAATGAAATTCAGCTTTTTTGGAGCCTATTCCATTCTGCCGCAGCCGCCGGCGCTAATCAACAAACCATTCATTTTTGCGAAATAAATGTAGGGCTAACCTCATTACCTTCAGCACCCTTGCTCTGACAACAAAGAACCTGGCGAATATAATCTCCGGTAAGGTCCCTTGGTAGGAGTTCAAAGTAATTTCTGAGAGATGCAGATCTAGGCATTCGATGTGATTGTTATATTGTATCATATTATCCACCACAGGGCCTAATCCTATCTGCAAAAGAAGAAAACATGTTAGTGCCTACATGCAGTTTTGAACACTACTACAGGACAATTTGGTTTGTAGGATTTGTAAAATACACTAACATGCCATCTTTGATCCGACATGATTAGCATGGGCATTTGATTACAATCTAGAAAAATGTAGCCTTCTTCACAAGAGGTTGGAGTGGATGAAAAGTTCCCTAAGAAAACTAATATAGATGAATCCAAAGGAGAAATGCTTATGGACTGTAACCATATGGATAAGCAAACCAATTATGGGGGGGGGGGGGCATGTATGTACTGAAATCCTCCAAAAATCCTTCAGAAATCATGGTACGTTGTCATTATAAACTTGGAAAAAGGTGTCAAAAATTGAACTCCCTTATGGTTAACATTTAACAGGAAAGGAATATCACCTCGATATATAGCTTCTCCAGGCACGGAAAGCATCTCAGGAAACTGACAACTTGGTCCAGGTTGGGGCCGATAGATTCTAGTGCCAAGACCTTCACTGTGCGCAGTTTCGGGGTCAAGCTTGTCAGAATCAGTTTCTGGATGACAAACGAACATACATCTTCAAAATTAGAAATAATGTTAATTTTTAGAAGGAGAGGGAGAAGGCGGCTGTTGTACCTGAACAGGTGTGGATCCAATAACAAGTTCAGAGTATTTGTCAGACGAGTAGCCCACCACTGTCAATTTTGGCGCAGAAATGACATTGATTCTTGTTGGACCTTCTTGATCAACTACAAGTAATCTCTCATGTGAAGGTGTGTCCTCAATGACTATACCATGGTACACATTTTGTGATGTCTTCTTGCAGCACCAACAACACACATAAATAGTTTGGAGAGTCATGGAGCTGATGTGGAAGCTACTCAACCCATTGATCGCCTAAAGATGAAGGTACTCAAGTGTAGTATAGCCACGGAGCAGGCGCTCTATGTCACCATCGGGGAGGCAGACAGCAACGAGCTCGAGGTGCTTCAGTCGTGGTAGAATAAGAGCGGGCGCGTCATTAAGGGGGGGATGGCAGTTCCTGAACTTGGCGACGCGCAGCATGGGCATGAGACAGAGCGCGGACATTGGCAGCAAGCGCATATGCCCATCATCAGAAGTGAGGTCCTCGAGCTGATCTAGGGCGGGGGATCAGAACCACTCGTCAAGCTTGGCTCGGTCCTTGCCGTTGGAATGGAACTTTCCCATGCTAAGGCCTCTGCTTGGGCCATGGTGACTGCCGAGGATCTGGGAGAACGCATCCAAGCATTTGCGATAGCCATGGTAGAGCTCGTGGGAGTCGATGAGGTCGATAGGGGTGGAGTGCCATAGGGGGCGCCACCGCCGGGAAAGGACGGTTGTCTGCGCCACATATTTGATTGGGAGGAGGGAGATGATGACTATCAACATATCATCGGGGAGGCTGCTGATGAAGTCTAGGCCTGCTGGAGTCGCTTGCGGTTCTTGCTCGACTCACCTCCGCTTGTTGGCAGTCCAGTTCTCCACCTCCAGAGTCTCCTCATCAGCGGCGCTTTCTAATAGAAGTGGGAGTACAGGGAATATTTACTTAAAACAGGGCAATAGAAAAGTGTATTGGTAACTAGAAGTTAGTAGGTAGGAATAGAGTAAGAAAATGGAATAACAATTGGTTGCTTAAATACTACACAATTCCTTTGATATTGCTGGGTAAGTCAACATCTAGATACTTGAAAAGAACAGTTACTTCGAACAAAATCTGGACGGATGATATCGTCGGGGAAGTTAGCATATATCTCATGACCAGGCTCTTTTATGTGCAGTGCAATTTTAGTGCCAGCTTTTAGTACATAAAACATAGAAATTTCTTTCCAAAGGCCAGTGCAAAAATAGGAGTCACCACGTTCATCAAGTCTTACAGTAGCAACGATTGTAAATACATGGTTTGTGTTCAGTATGACATCCCTGCAGTCTTGATTTATGTAAAGGGCAAGATTGTGTACTACAGATTCTGTTGCATAGCAAGGAACACGCTGCAGAAAATGGTAGGATTTTTAAAGAATATGGTAACATGCAAATATGGGTGAAATTGAAAGAACTGTACAACAGTTGAAATCAAAGGACAAAAATCTATAATTAAATAGATAGGGTAAACATGATGTCACGGAAATATGAGAGTAATCAAAAGAACAATACATCATTAATTTGCCTAATATAGAAAGAAGAGGAAAAAATCCCCTTTGACGTATATGCTGCATGTGGCACCTTTTATCCAAATGTAGCAATATTTAGTATAAGTTCAGGAAAGTACGCCATGCCAACCGATTTAGGGTGAGATTGAACATACTGCACGCATCCTCAAGTCATCTGGTACGGTGAGATGGAACTCCATGGATGTCTAGCCGAGGCCGCAAAGTCCTGATGTGTCCGCGCACTGTACACTCTAAGAATGAAAGAAAACCCTCAAATCAGCTCGAATAAAAATGAATTCACGGCGATTTTGGCCGGGTGATTAAAGGAGGCAAATGAACTGGGATAAGAGATGAGATAATATCTCATTAAATTAGTTACCTTGTTGTCCATGAGAAAAAACCCTCAATACGGCGGATTCCCCAACCGGGCAGAGCTGGGTCGACCGCGAGCAGCGTCGATAAAGTCGATGGCCAAAGGCGGCGGCAAGTGGAAGTGGTGAAATGCGGTGGCGTTTGCCGGCAGCCTGGCGGCGGTAACAGGTGTCGAGCTAAGTGGTTGCCGCGGCGATAGGCGGTGCCATGCAGAGTCGTGGAGGAGCTTGTGTAGGTGTGAATGGGGATCGGAGGGGGTGAGGGTTTTTGTGACGTGCGGATGGTGAGGGTTTTATTTTTTCTATTTTGAATTGGGTGGTGAGGGTTTTCTGTCCCACAAAGAGTTTCAGAGGCAATGGTTTGCTAGAGCCAACCGTGTGTGATTGATGTAACATGGAAAATGAATGTCATTGCACACGGTTCCAATTTTGGGAACCATGTGTGATTGGCGTACTACCTCCGTCCTGGTTTATTGGTCCCCTTTGTAATTTGTGCCAAATTTTGACCAAAGATTTAACTAACAAATGTTTATGCATGTCACCAACAATTATATCATTGAACACTATGTTCAAATATGCATCCAACGATATAATTTTTGCTGACCTGCACTAACATTTTGTCAGTTATATCTTTGGTCAAAATTTAACACAAATTACAAAGGGGACCAATAAACCAGGACGGAGGTAGATTCCATCAACCGAACTGATTGCATCCATATCCCACATTTAGACATAAGTAAGCATAGATTAAACAGACTCGGACATAGATAATAAGCGTACACAAGCATAGTTCAACCATAAGTACATAGTTCAACCGTCATTAAGACACTACATAGCCATACATAGTTCGATCCCACATCTCATCTCATCTGCCGGCACAATCCTGAAGCTTCTCTAGGTACACGGCGTACGTGGCGTGCGCCACCCTGCGAGAATACTTCTGCTTGAAGGAGCCAATGGCTCGTCCTCTTGCATGCGCCAGAACACTTTGATACGCGTGATGAAGCTTTTGGTTGCAAAATGGGCATCGAAAGCCGCCGTCCCAGGTCCTAATACACCTGTTATGCATTCCCACATAAAGCTCTCTTAGGATTTGCCTCATGTACCTCCTCTGGCCTTCTTCATCCTCGCTATCGACATCGTCAGACAGCACCTATACATATAGTAAAAAATTGTGGCGTCAAATTTGGAATACAAACTAATCTCTAGCAAACATTTGGTAGTTGTCAAAATTTGGCATCAAATCAATGTTTACATGCCGTGAAGTAGGATTAGGAATTTATGGCTATTTTTTTAGACATATCCAGAGATTATGGTTCGATTTTACATCACAGTCGTCTATGTACAGACCAATCTCAAAGAAAATAATGGCACAAACATATATGTTGGTCATTCAAAATCAATTGTCAAGACCTAGCTAGGAATTATTAGCACGAACACTAACCCTAGTCGGATTATTAGCAGAAATCATTTTCACAGATGAAACAACTAATCACTTATCACTTGTACCATTCAAACAATCAATACACTACACGGATCTAATGAAACTTACTCAGATTTCATGGATTGGGAGAGCATAACCATAGGATTTCTATTCCAAAAAGGGGGAGGCAGGACGCAGGAGTAACCAGAGAAACCCTACGATGTATTTGACACATAAATGGGTATAGATGACTAACCGGTTCTCCGTCATCGTCGGAGTCATCGCCGGAGTCGTCGCCGGAGTCGTCGTCGGAGTCATCACCGGAGTCGGTGTGGACCTCCGGCTCTGGCTGTGGAAGTACGACACCGTCGATGATGTCAGGGTGCAGCGATGCCTTGCCGGCGGCGACGGCAACCTTTGTCTCCATCTTCACGCCGTGCTCCAGTGCTTCAGCAGCCCCGACGTCGCCACTCGCTTCGATGGGGCACTTCAGCGGCATCCTATACGCTGATGGCTTTGAGGACTGAGAGTGGCGTCGAGGATGCAAGCGGAGAGAGAGGATTGTGTGTGTGGCGAGGATGGGGGGTGCGGCCGATCGGGCGCGCCATTAATATGGAGTAGTGGGAGAGAGGCGGGCGGCGGTCAAACCGCTGGCTCGCCTCCCGGTGAGCCTGCGCACTGGACTGCTGGCATGCCTACCGTCATTTCACACAGCTACTCGCACGCCTCCCGATGACACGGCGTAGCGAGCATGCCTCCCGTCAATTCACACAGCTGCACGCATGCCTCCCGGTCTGCCTGCGCGGCGGACTGCTCGCATGCGTCCTGTCAACTCACGCCTGCTTGCATGGCACACGGGTCGTGTGGCGGCATGTATATTGTTTTTCTATTTTGATGATTAATGCTGCCGCTTTATTGCTGAACCGAAGCATGGCACATATCCATTGTTGGTCTAACGCCCACGGTTCGAATAAATAATCCGTTTGCGATATTGGTTCCCAATTATTAATAATATCCCGTTTGTAAGAAGATAAAGATTATAGCAAAACTTGTCTCAAATTTGACAAAAAAATGTACAATGCCACTGTGTATTGGTGTCCATATGACAGCACGATAAGTTTCATGAATTTCAAATAAGTTTTGGATGTACTAGATTTTAAAAATCAAGATTCTTAATGTTTGAAATTTCTTGCACGGGGAGTAAACATATGCACCCAGTGAGACACATGTGTTATTCCAATCCATTTAGGTGCACTGTGACGTGTGCATGTAGCTCAAATTTGATTTTTGCACATTATACCCCTAGAAAATCAATCAATGTACTAAAATGTCTTAATGATCTCTGTTTTTTTTTCAAAATTAAAACATCCCTCCTTTGGTAACATATGTTAACCTAGGGAAAATTTAACATGCATCGTAGTTGCGGTGGATGCGCGGTGTGTGTGTGCGTGTGTGTGCGTCTAGGGGGGTAGTGGCTGGCAGTACACTACTAGTCATGAGCCACTGTGTGGGTTGGCCATTTTGTGAGGCAGGTGCCACATCAGAGTCGTGAATTCATTATTTAAAACATTACACAACCCTTTCATACATACATGTTTTGGCCACATGTAGTCGGTGGTTGTCCTACACGATACCTCACTCACGTGTGACGCTTTCTGTGGGCCCGCGAGGTTAATTTGACCAGCAAGGTTGAATCTTTTTTTGTTTGTGTTATGGTGGGAGTATATAGTATGCATCGAAGAGGTGGGAGGGGACTACCATATATACTATGTACGCGTCCGTGCTCAGTGTCGGGACTTTTCGGATTCCGAGGCACGTGCCACATCAAAGTTGTGCATTGGCTATTCAAAGAACACACAACACCTCTTTGGGCCACATGCATGCAGGTGGTGGTTATCCTAGGACACTCACGTGTGACGCTTCCATCTGCAGGCCCACGAGGTCATCATCGATGCATGCATCACTTTGACCTACATCGAGAGAGGTTAATTAATTTCACCATCAAGGAGGATTCTTTTTGGGTTGTATTATGGTAGGAGCGTATAGTATGCGTCGAAGAGGGGGAAGGGGACCAGCATATGTAGTACGCTTCATGAACCTCGCTCTGTGTGGGGACTTTATGGTTTTCGAGGCATGTGCCACATCAAAGTTGTGCATTTTGGGTATTCAACATATGTTTGGCCCACATGCAAAGCGATGGTGGTTGTCCTCTCGCACCCACTCATGCGGTTATCAGCGATATCATTGCTTTCCATCTGTGGGCCCGCTTGGTCCATCACTACTTTGCCTGACAACAAGAGAGGTTAATTTGACTTAGGAGGGGATTATTTTTTTGTTTGTATTACGGTATATAGGTCATGCTCTGGGATGACATGATACAGTTTGAGCACTATACATGCGTGTGTATGCATGAATCCCTCTCCCATCGTGTCGAAGTGGCCAGTACCACGACACGTCATGAACCGATCTCGCTCTGTGTGAGGACTGTACGATTTTCGACGCACGCGCCACATCAATGTTGTGAATGGTATTCAAACATGCATGCACGCATCACCTCCATACATACATATGCATGTAGTGGTTGTCTTCGAATGGTACACTCCCTCGCGTGGTTATCGGCGACAAGCCTATATATTCATGGGCCCGCGTGGACATCCATGATCACTTTGACCGACAACAAGATAGGTTACCATGGCGGATTCTTCCTTTGGTTCGTGTTATCGTAGTAGGTCATGGTGAGATTCAGACCTAATTAAGTTTGAGTGCATACTATGCATGCATGCATGCATGAATCCCCGTCATCGGCTCGAAGTGTGGTGTGACATACATATGCATCGTCAACCAACCCTCGCTCCGTGTGGGGATTTTTTGTTCCAAAGCATGGTGCCACATCAAAGTTGTTCCATTGTGTATTCAAACATCAACACCTCCATACATATGTTTGGGCCACACGTAGGCAGTGGTTGTCTTCGGGGACTAGCTACTTGCATGATTATTGGCGAGCTATCCAATCTCTGGGGTCGCATGGACGGCCATCACTTTGACCAACAACAAGAGAGAGGTTGTACGACCAAGGTGGATTATTCTTGGTTCGTTTTACGATACATCTTGCTGAGATGCCCTCTCCCGCCGACTGAAAGTGTGTGTGTGTGTGTGTGTGTGTGTGTGCATGCGTGTGTGTGTGTGTGTGTGTGCGTGTGTGTGTTGTGATGGGCGGGACTGCTACTTCGCACTTGCTAGGTGAACCTCCGTGGGGGCGGGCTGCGTTCATAGCTTAGGATTCCCTCCTGCCGACATGAGGGGGGGGGGGGGGGGGGGGAACATTACCGTGCGCTTTGCGAGATTGGTGCCACATCGAAGTTGCATTTGGTATTTGAACATCAAACCACCCTTTTCATACATATATTTGGTCCACATGCTTTCCCACATCATTTTTGCCAAATTTATGAACATTAGACAAGTCGGATGACGCAACAAACATGGTTCACTCACACTAACCATGTGCCACGCCGGTGCCCCTGTCACGCACATCAGCACAGTACATTGGGCTCCACGAGGCTTCCCCTCTCAAAAATATCTACCCGCCTACAGGTTTTTTCTGTTTGATAACACACGGTTACTATGTTTCGACCGTGTGTGATGTTTGTTGTTCCCACTCCCGCCTGCATCCCTCGAAAATATCTGCCCGGCTCGAGGGTTTTCCTGTTTCATAACACACGGTTGTTATTTCCGGACCGTATGCGATGCACTATCATCCAAATTTTCAATAGCCCCGGCATTTCACTCCCGCGTATTAAATTTTTCATTAGCCACGTCATTTCCTCAAACACCCCCCCCTCCACACAGACACCCCAAAACCTCCTCGGGCGAGCGCACGCGCGCGCACACATGCACACACCCACCACAACCCCTCCCTCGCTCGAAACCCTAGCAAGGTCACCGCCGCCGCCACCGCCGCCGCAAGGCCTCCATTGTCAACATCTGTCGGTTTGCCCGTGCAGCTTAATTACCCACTGATCTCCATACCCAGGCCGCCCTGAGTTTCTTAGATGACGCCTGCCAAACGCCCCCTTTCCCACAGATCCCCATCCCCATCCCCCACTCCAGAGCGTTGTAGCCTAAGCCTGGCTACGCTTCCCATGGAGCTCGAGGAGCGACTGGCCCAAAAGAGGTGTACCACGGCCTCTTCGCCCGACGTCGCCGAGGTGGCCGCCGAGGAAGCTGATGACCATTACTGGCCGTAGGCACTCAATTAGTGGGCTAGAGTATGCGGGTATGTCGCAGACGCCGGCTACGACATCGAGGTCGTCGACAGCGACGGCCTGACGTGGGCTATGTCACAGGTTAAGTGGCCCACCCCCAACCCCTCGGGTTCAACCACCATCAATCTCATCCATGGCCTCGCTGCTGATCTCCTCTGGCTTGCTGTCAAGAATTTGGCATCCTACATCGCCATCGAGCCCCTTTTGTCATTTCTGAAGGACAGGTTCCGCGACGCTGGCTTGGGATCTACAGCTTCCAAGTCAGACCTCATCGACGGCAACCACAAGGAGGGCACCCTCTCCGGCTCTTCCAAGGGGAAAGAGCCCATCTGCTCTTCCAAGGGTAAAGAGCCCGTCTGCGACATCAGGGAGGGCACCCTACAGCCGTGCTCTTCCAATGAGAAGGAGCCCATCTGCGACAACATGGAGCGCACCCAGGGTTCGTGCTCTTCCCACGGGAACGAGCCTATCTATGATAAGTGAGGAAACCCATGATTTGTTTTGCCGTGCCTCTTCATAGTGGGGAACCCATGATTTGTTTTGTCGAGTACCTTTTGTAGTGTAGTGAGAATATGTCCAGTTTTAATTTCTATATTTGGTTGTTTGCAGTATGCCTTGTTTATTTCAGTTGTTCACAATGTGATGCTCTATATGTTCAACTATTTACTGTGCAGTACATTTTTATCAATACCAGTTTTAAACATACCAATAGGAATGCATATATTTGCTTGCTGTTAAGCCTGTTATAGCTAGCATATGCCTCTTTTAAAGTTTTTTGGTTGTTTGGTTGTTTGTAGTTAGCACATGTCCAGTTTCAAATGCTATCTTTGGTTGTTCGTAGTATGCCTTGCTTATTCCAGTTATTCACAACGTGATGTTCTATATGTGCAAGTATGAACTGTGCAGTTCAATTTCATCAATACCAGTTTCAACAATACCACTATGAATGACTACATTTGGTTGCTGCATTTTGTAGTTAACATGCCTTTCCATTTTTATTTAACAATAACCAGTGTACTTAGACCGGCAGAATACCAGTTTGAATGACTCATGTTTGCTTGTTGTTAAATGTTAGGCCTGTTGCAGTTAACACACCTTTCCACTTGTTTTGCTTTACTAGCGTGCTTAAACCTACACACTGAAGCTATCTTTTGGAGATTATTTTATCTGCCATGGATATATTTGGTTGATGTTTAACCTATTGTGCTTAACATGCCTCTCGATGTACTTACACAGGACAATTTTGGGAATGACTGCTGTTTTTCATCGAGGTTAGTTTCATCCCATGGCTTATACATACTCACTGTTCAGGATATCGGTAGCTAGTACCATATAGGCCGGGGGCTGATAAGGGACTAATCAGTGAATCGGACTTTTAACTGAATATATCTGTAACCCATTTGTTGTTATGTTAACTAGGGCCATATGTAATATATCTGAGGCTACATAGCAACATGCACTGTACTGAATGTCTAAATATGCAATCCTAGGCTACTATCAGATTCAGGGCTCCGCAGACCCAAGAAGGTTCGAACTCTAGGGCGTGTGCGAAGATCTCAACCTCTCAAGCCTCGAGCTCGTCACCCTATAGCCTAGCCTCACTTGATACGCGTGAGCGGGGAAGAAGATGGGCACGACAGTTTACCCAGGTTCAGGCCACCATGTGGTGTAAAACCCTACTCCTGCTTTTTGGTGGATTGGCCTCACGAGGAGGTTGAGGATGAACTAGTACAATGGATGAGCTGCCTCGCGAGGGCTCGGGGGTGAGAATGAGTCGACCCCTTCTATGGTAATGGTTAACCTATATTTATAGTGGCCTCGGTCCTCTTCCCTGAAAGCTTAGGCGGGAAGGGATACCACAACGACCAATTTGAAAGGGGACAAGAGGTACACCCTATCCTAACAAAAGGTGGTCTTCTCCTGCAAAGCTTCTGGTCGTGACGCAGCAGTGAGCTCGGTGATGATATCCGTCCTACCGAGCTCATGGTCTTGGTCTTGTTGCACCGGAATGGAAACCTTTGGAGGGCTTCTTGGGAACCCACGTCTGTCCTCGCTCCCCTAGCACGGAAAGGGAAACTGTCTCCTCTGCGCCCGCTGACGCGTGCCTGGCCTTGGTCGTCATGGCTCACGTCATCGCAGCCTCGTGAGGCTGGGCACTTGCATAGGAATCTCCGCTCCTCGGGAGGCCGCCCCCTCTGGAGGTCTTGGTGTCGTCCGCCTCGCGGGGCCAGGTGGCCCTCGCGAGGGTCTTGTCTTGGTAGTCTTGCAGATGGCCCGTACCAGGCCGTTAAGTGAGCCACGCTGTGGGCCGCAGGTAGGCAAGTCTGGGTACCCTTGTTCCCAAAACACCGACAGTAGCCCCCGGGCCCAAGGCCTGCCATGGTGGGTTGCCGCCATGAACTTGGCGAGGTCCGGATACCCCAGTATGGCGTTGTACGGGAGGCCGATGTGGGCGACATTGAAGTCGATGAGCTCGGTGTGGTAGTTGTCGTGCTTGCCGAAGGTGACTGGGAGGCGTATCTACCCAAAGGAATGGTGGAGCCATCGGTCACTCCTGAGAAAGGCTTGGTTGGCAGGAGCTGATCATAAGGCACTTGGAGCGTCTCGAACATCTCGACAGAGAGTACATTGAGCCCCGCGCCACTGCCGATGAGGGTCTTGGTGACGAGGACGTTGCTGATGGTGGGAGTGCAGAGCATGGGGAGTGCGCCTCCGGCGGCCGAGCACTTGAGATGGTCCTTGGAATCGAAGGTGATAGCATACTGCGACAATTTGAGAGGACGCGCATTCTCGAGCCTCGGGAGGGTTGCGTTCACCTCACGAGAGACTGCTTGAAGATGCTATGCGAGGCTGGGGCCTGAGCACCGCCCAAGATGTAGGCGATAGCGCGAGGTTCTTGGAAGCCCCCAACCCCATCATCCTGCCGGTTGTCGTCATTTATCCTTGGCGGCAGCGGCAGCGGAGGGAGGCCGGCATTGCTCTAAGGACGGCACGCCAGGGCTTGTCATGAGGCTCATCATGCCATTCCTGGCGAGGGTCGTGGTTGTCCCAGTGGCCTTAGCCGCGACCTCCTCCACGGCCATAGCCACAGTCACCCCGCTCGGGGCGGTGGCCGAGGTGCCGCTTACGGAGGGCCCTGAGCTCCTGGCAGTCGTTGGTGTTGTGGCTATGGACGTTGTCGAAGATGCAGAACGGGCGGTTGCCCCGGGGAGGTTTGTCGTGGTCATGGCCACGCTTCATCTCAGGCGCAGCCGCAAGCACAGCAAGGCCCTTGCGCTTTGCCTCCTTAGCCTTGGCCTTCTTGTCTTCAGGATCAGCCTCCGGAAGCTCGAGGAGGGAGAGGTGGCCTTCCTCGGCCCTTGCGCACTTGTTCGCCATGTTGAACATCTCCAGGGCCGAGCATAGGTCCTCGTGGATGGCGAGCTCCTCCTTCATCTTGACGTCCTGGACACCATCAGAGAACGCTGAGATGATGGCCTCATCCGACGCCTTCGGGATCTTGAGGCGAACGTTCATGAAACGCTGTATGTACTTGTGCAAGGTCTCGCCGGCTGCTACTTCACATGCCGCAGGTCACCCACTGCGGGAGCGCGGTCGCAGGTGCCTTGGAAATTGGCGATGAAGCGCTCATAGAGCTCCTCCCAGGTGGAGATTGACCCCTCTGGGAGGTTCAGGAGCCAAGAGCGCGCGGCGTCCTTGAGGGCCATGGGGAACCAGTTCGCCATGACCTTGTCATCTCTGTTTGCCACTTCGATGCTCAGTGCATAGAGCTGGAGGAATTCCGCGGGGTCGGGGGTGCCGTCGTAACATGGAGGCAAGTCCGGCTTGAACTTGCCGAGCCAGACAACACGGCGCAGCTCCAGGGTGAAGGCGCGACAGCCCGCCGCACCCACGGGAGCAGCGCGCACATGGTGAGCTCGGTCTTGGCGCCTGCGCGCCGCAGCCTCTGGTGGCGCGCTATCCTGGTGCTGGCGCTGTGGTGCCGGGAGCGCACGTGCAGTGGCTTGCGGCCGCTGGACCACCTGGCAGCTTGCCTCATCGCGAGCCGGCACTCCGCGCGGTGGGTCGCACTGGGCGCATCACGCCTGGGCTTGGGGTCGGCGCCGCACAGTGGAGGAGGAGGAGGCGCACCGTGGAGCACAGCGAGGCAGCCAAGCCAGTCGTCGTAGAGGTCGTTGGCGGGGCGATAACGTAGGAGCTCACACACCATGAGCAGTTCAGCCTGCGCGTTTGCCGGCCCGTGGCGAGAATGGGAAGACGGTGCCGTGGCTGGAGTAGGCGACGGAGTAGCTGTGCGACCATCACGCCGCACGGAGGTCGGCAGCGACGAATCCTGCTGCTCGTGAGCAGCAGGGTCAGTGGCAGCGTTAGCCACAGGGGAGGCGGAGCGGCGAGGAGCTTCGTTGCCCACGGGTGCCATCTGGGTGACACGAGCGGCCCGGCGCTCTGCGCGGACACGGCGTGCGTCGGCCATGGGAGCGACGAAGTGGGGGCGAAGCAAAGGTGGAAGGACTTCGACACGCCCCTACCTGGCGTGCCAAATGTCGGATTCAGGGCTCCGCAGACCCAAGAAGGTTCATACTCTAGGGTGTGTGCGAAGATCTCAACCTCCCAAGCCTTGAGCTCGTCGCCCTATAGCCTAGCCTTGCTGGATACGCTTGAGTGGGGAAGAAGATGGACACGACAGTTTACCCAGGTTCGGGCCACCTTGTGGTGTAAAACCCTACTCCTGCTTTGTGGTGGATTGGCCTCACGAGGAGGTTGAGGATGAACTAGTATAGTGGATTAGCTGCCTCACGAGGGCTCGGGGGTGAGAATAAGTCGACCCCTTCTACGGTGGTGGCTAACCTATATTTATAGTGGCCTCAGTCCTCTTCCCTGCAAGCTTAGGCAGGAAGGGATACCACAACGGCCAATTTGAAAGGGGACAAGAGGTACACCCTATCCTGACAAAAGGTGGTCTTCTCCTGCAAAGCTTCTGGTCGTGACACAGCAGTGTGCTTGGTGATGACATCCGTCCTGCCGAGCTTGTGGTCTTGGTCTCATTGCACCAGAATGGAAACCCTTGGAGGGCTTCTTGGGAACCCACGTCTGTCCTCGCTCCCTTAGCACAGAAAGGGAAACTATCTCCTCTGCGCCCGCTGGCGCGCACCTGGCCTTGGTTGTCATGGCTCACCTCATCACAGCCTCGTGAGGCTGGGCACTTGCATAGGAATCTCCGCTCCTTGGGAGGTCGCTTGGAGAGGCCGCCCCCTCTGGAGGTCTTGGTGTCGTCCACCTTGCGAGGCCAGGGGGCCCTCGCGATGGTCTTGTCTTGGTAGTCTTGCAGATGGGCCGTACCAGGCCGTCGAGCGAGCCACGCTGTGGGCCGCAGGCAGGCAAGTCTGGGTACCCTGGTTCCCAGAATGCCGACAGCTACATAGCAACAAGGAAGAGTGTTACGTTAATGTTCTGATGATGTCTAGATATACGTAGAAGAGCAACAGCAACAATTACAACGACACAACCCTGTTTGGATACTCTAACTTAGCTAGACGTTAAAGTTAGTTTCTAGCTCATGACTAACCCTGAACTAACTCTAGCCAAAGAGGTGTTTGGATGACAGGGTTAGATTGACAATAAATGCACTAGGAGAACTAGCTCCAATTAGAACCTCTTGGGTGGGATATTTTTTTGGGTGGGTTAGATGCAACTAGCTCAAACTAGCCCTCATGTTTGGATATACTTTAGGGCTATTTGAGCCCAAACTAGCTCAAACTAACTCTAACCCATGGATAGCAGTTAATCAGCCGATAATTTGTAAGAATGCAATAAACTCCCTGCGTCCCATAATATAAGATGTTAATTCATCTAATATGTGAGTATATTGGATGTTATAAGATATTATATAATGGGACCGAGGGAGTGTTGTACTACATCATTGTGCAATTGCTGTTTAGCTTCTAATATTAAATTGGTGCTTTTAGGTACATATGCCATTGGTAAAGATCCACGCTTCGACCCTTTCTGCGTATGGGGCAATGAGATATTGATGAACCAGCATCAAGTGAGGAATCTCATAAAGATTGTTAGTAAAATGGGTCGAAAGATGGCAATTAAACTATTTGTTTGCACTTTATCCAAGACAACAACGAACTGCAGGATGGTAAGTAAGAACTCTGCAGTCTTCTTTTCACTGCCCATAATGATTTGTGTTAGATGACAATGTCTGAATCTTTTTCCTTTGCAGTGGTTCCCAAAGCAGTTTACTCAAGGTTACCTCTCAAACTACATGATTGGTGGGCATGCAAAGGTTAAAGTATTTCTACCAGAACACGATGATTATTTGGATGTGTTCATGAAGACAGTGAAGGATGGGCGGTTGGCCATCACAAGGGGTTGGACTAGAGTCGTGCGTGCCTTCTGCATGGAGGTGGGCACGATATGGGCATTCCGCTTCACCTTGTTCAGCAACCAGAATGTATTTCGCCTCTTTCTTTACCATCTTTAATAGTACAAGTATACAACTGTGGTTCGTTATTCTTTATTTGGTGCTTATGTAATTCTTGAACATATGTACCTGTGAATCGAATAATGCATTGGTTGTTTGAACCTGATGGATGTGAATAAAGCTATAGCATACTTTCAAATTCAAATCCGGTACAATTTGAAATAGCAGCAATTAAATTACAGTGAAATTACGCTCTGTAGGTCGTTACGGCGCACACGGTCGGTAAAACACAAATGTTTGTGATATAAACCATAATCCGACACGGTTCACAGAGAGGAAACGTGTGCGAGCATGCACACAGTTGTGTTTGCAAAACCGTGTGTGATGTCAGACAATATCACAAACGGTGTGGGTAAACTAAACATTTGTGATAGTTGCCTTATCGTACATGATTTGCAACCACAAACTGTTTTTGATGTGGTACGCATCGTAAACGTTGCACCACAGAATAGCGTGTGCGATAGTTATCATGTACGATGATGTTACGACGGTCCGACGTTTTGTAATCCTATCCGACACTCGTGCGATGATTAGCTAATCTTCTTAATTAGTTATCACACACAGTTTGGGAAAAGTGAAGGTGTGTGATTGTCTGCTTATCATACACGTTCTATAATCATGAACCGTTTGTGATGGGCCGCGCATCATAAACGTAGCACCACAGAATACCGACTGCGATGGCAATGCGAGCACAAATGAGTAGGGACAACTGTATATGCATCAAGGCTCCCTATCCCCGACGGTTTCTGGGTCGTGTGGGAAGGACCCCCCTATCGCAGTCACTCACTTGGTGACGGTTCAAAATGCCTTCGCGGAAAGGGGTTAAAAACCATTTGTATAGCAGCTCGCTGTACCAGTGTTAATGAAATGAATAGTAATATGAATGATCATGCTGTTAGAGTAATGACTAGAGGAGGTAGAATGACTCAGGAGCCACTATATCCTGAATGTCACCCTAAAAGAATTGAACAAGACTCTCAAAGAATTAATGCTGATGCACCTAGTCCATCTAAAAATAAAAATAAAAGGAAAAATGATAGGACTTTATATGCTTCTAGTGAACCTGAGGTAGAAAAACCTTCTGAGAATAGTAATGATGTTTCTATTTCTGATATTGAGACACAATCTGGTAATGAACATTCACCTAGTGATAATGATAAATATAATGATGATGTAAATGTAGATGCTCAACCAGACAATGATAAAGAACCTAATAATGATGTTGAAATAGAACCTGCTGTTGATCTTGATAACCCACCTCCTAAAAATAAATGCTATGATAAAAGAGATTTCATTGCTAGGAAACATGGTAAGGAAAGATAACCATGCCTTTCCCAACTAAACCATCTAAGAATAAGGATGAAGAAGAATTTGAACGCTTTGCTGTAATGCTTAGGCCAGTCTTTTTGCGTACTCGTTTGACTGATATTTTGAAGATGGCCCCATATGCTAAATATATGAAAGATATTGTCACTAATAAAAGAAAAATACATTAAGCTAAAATTTACACCATGCTTGCAAACTATTCTTTTAAGGATGGTGGACCAAAGAAATTAGGAGATCCAGGAATACCCACTATACCATGCTCCATTAAAAGAAACTATGTTAAATCTGCTTTATGTGATTTAAGAGACGGTGTTAGTGTTATGCCTTTCTCTTTATATAGAAGACTTGATTTGAATAAACTCACACCTACTGAAATATCATTGCAAATGGCTGATAAATCTACTGCTATACCTATCGGTATTTGTGAGGATGTGCCAGTTGTAGTTGCAAATGTTACTATCTTGACAGACTTTGTTATACTTGATATGACCAAGGACGACAACATGTCGATTATCCTTGGTAGACCCTTTTTGAATACTGCAGGGGCTGTTATTGAATGCAACAGAAGCAAGGTCACTTTTCATATCAATGGTAATGAGCATACGGTACACTTTTCGAACAAGCAATTCAAGTGGTATTAATGTTATTGAAAAGACCCCAACGATTACTATTGTAAGTTTTCAACTTCCCCTTCATTCAATGAAAAAGAAATCTGAAACTCTTATTATTGGGGATATGCATATCCCCGTTGAGGTAACCTAGTGTTATACGAAGATTCTTCGGTTTCATGTCATTCGAAAATGGTTTGTTAGTAAGAATTGATCAACCTTATTAATGGATTCTTTTTTAGGGGCATGTGGTCGATGAATTTAGTAAGCACAACCTACTGTACCCACTATTTACTTTATGTGATTTAAAGTTAATAAAGTAGGAATGCCATGATTTTCCTGTTTTCTGAATTTTCCATGCAATAAAAAATGACCAGAAAATAAAAGTTCTCAGAATGCCCTGAAAATTTAGTATGATTTTTTGTATAATAATTAAGAATTTTTGGCACTGAACACACCACAGGGGGGTGCACCTGTGAGCCACAAGCTCATAGGGTGCGCCACCCCCTCGGCGCGCCTAGTGGGCTTGTGGGTCCCATAGGGACCCACTCACTTATCCCGGCCACCCACTCCCTTATTCTTCCTCCAGAAAAAATCACTTGCTTGCTCAAACTCATGTCCTTGCTCCTTTGACTGCAAATTTTGATCTCCTTGCTCGGAACTCCATTTCTGAAACTGTTTTCGGAGATTGTTCTTCAGTATGTGACTCCTGCAATGGTCCAATTAGTTCTTGTTCTAGTGCTTTATATATTGCAAAATTTTGCTACTGTGGTGACCATGTTCTTGAGCTTGCATGTCAAATTTATATGGTCCAAAGTATTTTTGATGCATGATATAGCCTCTAGATGCTTATGGGAGTAGTTGCTATCAATTTTGTTGAGTTTGGATCACTTCTATGTTGAGTCACTAAAAATTTCACAAAAAGAAAATGCTCAATTGGAGGCTAAGAGGATCCTCAAGTTGGACTCCTAAGGAGGCTCCGAAGCCAAAATATCACCTTCCTCATGCAGTTGAAGTGCGGCCATGTGAGCAGCGGTGCAACACTTTCTTGAGGGATGCGGGAATTCTCGATGACTTCTATCAGTTGGCGAACAACACCGGCATTCTTCCCTTCCTCGAAGATAAGTGTGACCAGTACCTCCTCCTCACAAATACTTTTGTGCAAAGTTTTCATTTTCCCTCTAGGGCAGAACCACCCACTGTCACATTCAACTTATATGATGTCCCTAGAGAGATGACACTAGATGAGTTTTGTGAGGCTTGTTTGATTCCACCTGAGGGCAGTCCTATAGAGCCACGTCCCCGTGATCTTGCGGGTTTTATATTTGACATCACTGTTGGGGAGACGAGAGGAGTTTCTGAGGCTAGAGTTGCTAGTTTACATTTCCTTGTTTTGCGCTATTATTCACTATTTGCCGAGAGGTGTTTGACTGGACGGTGGAAGAATGGAACACTCAGCTCTCCGGACCATGCTATTTATAGCGATAGAACTATTAGTTTGGGTGCCATGATTGCTCTACGGTTACACACTAACCACTCAAAGGGAGTGATTTATGGTGGTATTTATGCTTCTCACCTCACTAGACATTTTAAGATACCTATTAGGCATGAGGAGGCAGAGGAGAAGCTCTTACCTGTGAGATCACTGGTACAATGAGCTGCTATACAAATGAACTTTAACCCCTTTCCGCAACAGCATTTTAAACCATCGCCTTGCTAGTGTGAGTGATAGGGGGGTCCTTCCCACACGACCCAGAAACCATCAGGGCTAGGCAGTAGGAATGCATACGTTTTGCATAACTAAGCGTATGCGATGCGGGCATCTATCCCAAACGCGAGTCTTCACACAACTGTTTGTGATATCTCGAATACCCCAAATGCTCCATCCTTCCTACTCGTTTGTACTCGCATTACCATCGCAGTCGGTATTCTGTGGTGCTACATTTACGATGCATGCCCCATCACAAACAGTTCACAATTATGGACGTGTATGATAAGCAGACAATCACACACATTCACTTCTCCCGAACCGTATGCGATAAATATTTAAGTGTTGGGGAACGTTGCATGGGAAACAAAAAATTTCCTATGCTCACCAAGATCAATCTAGGAGATGCACATCTACGAGAGGAGAGATTGGATCTACATACCCTTGTAGATCGCTAAGTGGAAGCGTTAAGAAACACGGTTGATGTAGTCGAACGTCTTCGTGATCCAATCACGATCCGTCCACGAACTCCCGATCAAGTGCCGAACGGACGGCACCTCCGAGTTTAGCACATGTGTGGCTTAGTGGCATCCTCTCCTTCTTGATCTAGCAAGCGAGAGAGAAGGGGTAGATGAGATCAGGACCAACACGAGGGTACGGTGGTGGTGGTGGCAGCGGAATTCCGGCAGGGCTTCGCCAAGCGCGTACCGATGAAACGTGGGAGGAGTTGGGAGAGGTAATGGGCAAGGGTCAAAAGGTGGCTGCCCCCAACGCCTTCCCACCTTTATATAGGCATGGAGGGGGCTGGTGGCTTTCCCTCCAAGGCCCTAGGGTCATTGGCCAAAGGGGGAGGAAGGAAATCCCACCTTTCCTTCCCCACCGATCGCTATCCCCCTTTTTAGGGATCCTGATCTTATCCCCTTGGGATATGATACTATTCCTTTTAAGGAAGGATCTTGGTGTGCCTAGACCAGGGTTGTGGTGACTTTCCCCACTACCCACGTTCATGTGGTCCACCATGCAGGTGGGCCCCACTCCAAAACCTTCTAGAACCTTCCTGGTACAATATCGAAAAAACTCGAACTTTTTCCGGAACCCCGATAACAACTTTCCATATATGAATCTTTACCTACGTACTATTTTGGAGCTCCTCGTGATATCCCAGATCCCATCCAGGACTCCGAACAACCTTCAGACTTACCACTATTAATATCTCAATACTACCCTAGCGCTACCGAACGTTAAGCGTGCGACCCTCGGGTTCGAGAATCATGTAGACATGACCGAGACTCCTCTCCGGTCAATAACCAATAGCGGGACCTGGATGCCCATATTGATTCCTACATATTGCATGAAGATCTTTATCGGTTGAACCACGATGTCAATGATTCAGCTAATCCTGTATGTAGCTCCCTTTGTCTATCAGTATGTTACTTGACCGAGATTTGATCATCGGTATCTCCATACCTAGTTCAATCTCGTTACCAGCAAGTCTCTTTACTCGTTCCGTAATACAAGATCCCGTGGCTAACTCTTTAGTCACATTGCTTGCAAGCTCATTGTGATGCTGTATTACTGAGTGGGCCCCGAGATACCTCTCCGTCATACGGAGTGACAAGTCCCAGTCTTGATCCATGCCAACCCAACAGACACCCTCGGAGATACCTATAGAGCACCTTTATATTCATCCAGTTACGTTGCGACGTTTTATACACACAAGGTACTCCTCCGGTGTTAGTGAGTTGCTTGATCTCGTGGTCATAGGAACAAATACTTGACATGCAAAAAATGATAGCAATAAACTTGATACAATCATATGCTACGTTTATAGTTTGGGTCTTGTCCATCACATCATTCTCCTAATGATGTAATCCCGTTATCAAATGACAACTCATGTCTATGACTAGGAAACCATAGCCATCTTTGATCAATGAGCTAGTCCGGTAGAGGCTCACTAGGGACATGTTGTTGTCTATGTATCCACACATGTATTTGAGTTTCCAGTCAATACAATTATAGCATGGATAATAAATGATTATCATGAACAAGGAAATATAATAATAACCACTTTATTATTGCCTCTAGGGCATATTTCCAATAGTCTCCCACTTGCACTAGAGTCAATAATCTAGCATCACATGGTAATGAATCTAACACCCATAGATTCCTGGTGTTGATCATGTTTTGCCCGTGGAAGAGGTTTAGTCAACGGATCTACAACATTCAGATCTGTATGTACTTTGCAAATGTTTATGTCCTCCTCCTTGATCGCATCGCGGATGGAATTCAAGCGTCGCTTTACATGTTTGGTCCTCTTGTGAAACCTTGGTTCCTTGGCCAGAGCAATGGCACTAGTGTTGTCACAGAACAGAGTCATTGGGTCCAGTGCACTGGGCACAACTCCAAGATCTGTCATGAACTACTTCATCCAAACACCTTCCTTCGCTGCCTCCAAGGCAGCTATGTGCTCCTCTTCGCATGTAGAATCGGCTACCACGCTTTGCTTGGAACTGCACCAGCTTACTGCTCCCCCATTTAGAATATATATGTATCTGGTTTGAGACTTAGAGTCATCCAGATCAGTGTCAAAGCTTGCATCGACGTAACCCTTTACGACGAGCTCTTGATCACCTCCATAAATGAGAAACATTTCCTTAGTCCTTTTCAAGTACTTAAGGATATTCTTGACCGCTGTCTAGTGTTCCACTCCTGGATCACTTTGAAACCTTCCGGCCATACTTATGGCAAGGCTGACATCTGGTCTTGTGCACAACATCGCATACATGATAGATCCTATGGCAGAAGCATAGGGGATGACACTCATCTTTTCTCTATCATCTGTAGTTGCTGGGCATTGAGTCTTACTCAAATTCACACCTTGCAAAATAGGCAAGAACCCCTTCTTGGACTAATCCATTTTGAACTTCTTCAAAATCTTATCAAGGTATGTGCTTTGTGAAAGTCCTATTAAGCATATTGATCTATCTCTATAGATCTTGATGCCTAATATGAAAGCAGCTTCTCCTAGGTCCTTCATTGAAAAAATCTTGTTCAAATATTCCTTCATGTTTTCCAAAAGTTCTATATTGTTTCCAGTCAGCAATATGTCATCCACATATAATATTAGAAATGCTATAGAGCTCCCACTCACTTTCTTGTAAATACAAGCTTCTCCATAAACTTGTATAAACCCAAACACTTTGATCTCCTCATCAAAGCAAAGATTCCAACTTCGAGATGCTTGCACCAGTCCATAAATGGATTGCTAAAGTTTGCACAATTTGTCAGCATTCTCTAGATCGACAAAACCTTCCGGTTGCATCATATACAACTCTTCCTTAAGGGAACCATTAAGGAACGTTGTTTTGACATCCATCTGCCAGATTTCATAATCAAAAAATGCAGCTATTGCCAACATGATTCTAACAGACTTAAGCAGCGCTACGGGTGAGAAAGTCTCATCATAGTCAACTCTTGAACTTATGAAAACCCCTTTGTGACAAGTCAAGCTTTATAGATGGTGACATTACCGTCCGCGTCCGTCTTCTTCTTTAAGATCCATTTATTCTGAATGGCCTTTCGCCCTTCGGGTAATACTTCCAAAGTCCATACTTTGTTTTCATACATGGATCCCATCTCGGATTTCATGGCCTCTAACCATTTGTTGGAATCCGGGCCCACCATCGCTTCTCCATAGCTCGTAGGTTAATCGTTGTCCAACAACATGACTTCTAAGACAGGGTTACCGTACCATGCAGGAGTAGTACATATCCTTGTTGACCTACGAGGTTCGATAGTAACTTGATCCGCAACTTCATGATCATTATCATTAGCTTCCTCTTCAAATGATGTAGGTGCCATGGAAACATCTTTCTATGCTGCGCTACTCTCTGGTTGAAGTGAAGGTTCAATAACCTCATCAAGTTCTATCTTCCTCCCACTCAATTCTTTCGAGAGAAACTCTTTCTCGAGAAATGACCCATTCTTAGCGACAAACACTTTGCCTTCGGGTCTGAGATAGAAGGTATACCCAACCGTCTCTTTTGGGTATCCTATGAAGATGCATTTGTCTGCTTTGGGTTCGAGCTTTTCTGGCTGTAGCCGTTTGACATAAGCATCGCAGCCCCAAACCTTAAGAAACGACAACTTAGGTTTCTTGCCAAACCATAGTTCATACGGTATCATCTCCACGGACTTAGATGGTGCCCTATTTAAAGTGAATGCAGCTGTTTCTAATGCATAACCCCAAAACAATAGTGGCAGATCGACAAGAGAGATCATAGAACGCACCATATCAAATAAGGTATGATTACGATGTTTGGACACACCATTATGCTGTGGTGTTCCAGGTGACGTCAGTTGTGAAACAATTCCACATTTTCTTAAGTGATTGCCAAACTCATAACTCATATACTCTCCCCCTCGATCAGATCGTAGGAATTTGATTTTCTTGTTATGATGATTCTCAACTTCACTCTGAAATTGTTTGAACTTTTCAAACGTTTCTGACTTATGCTTCATTAAGTAAATATACCCATATCTACTCAAATCATCGGTGAAGGTGAGAAAGTAACGATATCCACCACGCGCGTCAACACTCATCAGACCACACACATCAGTATGTATGATTTCCAACAAGTCACTTGCCCGTTCCATTGTTCCGGAAAACGGGGTTTTAGTCATCTTGCCCATGAGGCATGGCTCACATCTGTCAAGTGATTCAAAATCAAGTGACTCCAAAAGTTCATCTGCATGGAGTTTCTTCATGCGCTTTACACCAATATGACCTAAGCGGCAGTGCCACAAGAAAGTGGTACTATCATTATCAACTCTACATCTTTTGGCATCAATGTTATGAACATGTGTATCATCACTATCGAGATTCAGTAAGAATAAACCCCTCACAATGGGTGCATGACCATAAAAGATATTACCCATATAAATAGAACAACCATTATTCTCTGATTTAAATGAGTAACTGTCTCGCATTAAACAAGATCCAGATATAATGTTCATGCTCAACGTAGGCACTAAATAAAAATTATTCAGGCTCATGACTAATCCCGATGGTAATCGAAGAGCGAGCGTGCCGCATTTCACTGTTGTCTTGGATAAAGTGTAAACAAATAGTTTAATTATGATCTTTTGACCCATTTTACTAACAATCTTTCTCAGTTTCCTCACTTGATGCTGGTTCATCATTATCTAATTGCCCCATATGCAGAAAGGGTCGAAGAGCGGATCTTTACCAATGACATATGTACCTAAAAGCACCAAGTTAATATTAGAAGCTAAACAGCAATTGCACAATGATGTAGTACAACACTCCCTCTGTCCCATTATATAATATCTTATAACATCCAATATACTCACATATTGGATGAATTAACATCTTATATTATGGGGCGGAGGGAGTTTATTACATTTTTACAAATATCGGCCGATTAACTGCAGTTAATTGCTACCGTGTGTTTGTTGATGCTGCTGCTCTTCTATGTATATCTAGACATCATCAGAAGATTAAGGTAACACTCTTCCTTGTTGTATGTAGCCTAGGATTGCATATTTAGTCATTCAGTACAATGTATGTCGCTATGTAGCCTCTTATATATTAGGTATTGCCCTAGTTAACCTACCGATAAATGGGTTACAAATATATTCAATTAAAATTTCGATTCACCGATTAATCCCTTATCAGCCCCCGACCTATATGGTACCAGCTACCAATATCCTGAACAATGAGTATATATAAGCCATGGGATGAAACTAACCTCGATGGAAAACAACAGTCATTCCCAAAATTGTCCTGTGTAAGTACATCAAAAGGCATGTCAAGCATAATAGGCTAAACATCAACCAAATATATCCATCGTAGACAACATAATCTCCAAATGATAGCTTCAATGTGCAGGTTTAGGCATGCTAGTTAAGCAAAACAAGAAGTGGAAAGGTGTGTTAACTGCAACAGGCCTAACATTTAACAACAAGCAAATATAGTCATTCAAACTGGTATTGTGTCGTTCTAAGTACACTGGTTATTGTTAAATAAAAATGGAAAGGCATGTTAACTTCGACATGCTTAACATCAACCAAATGTAGTCATTCATAGTGGTATTGTTGAAAGTGGTATTGATGAAATTGAACTTCACAGTTCATACTTGCACATATAGAACATCATGTTATGAATAACTAGAATAAACAAGGCATACTAAGAACAACCAAAGATAGCAATTGAAACTGGACATATGCTAACTACAAACAATCGAACAACCAAAAGCCATTCAAAGAGGCATGTGCTCACTACAACAGGCTTAACATACTACAAAAAAAAAACACATCCGTGACATTTTGGGCCGAACGATTTTTTTTTCTGTCATGCTTATGACACTTCTATGACGATAATTGTGACAAAAATACGTATTGTCATAGATGTGGTGGGCTCCCACTTCTATGACAAAAAATCATGACAGAAAATGGGCTTTTCGTCCTGGGTGGGCCGGAGACGTAGCTGCATGACATTCTTTGGGCCGTCCATGACGGAAAAAATCATGGTAGAAGCGAGGGCGAGGAAAATATCGGGGAGTTCCCGGTTACGGTGGGTGGTCGGGGCCGAGCGATGCACGGAGGTTTGCGCGTTTCTCTCGTAACACGTATGCGCGTGGGTGTGAGGCATTGGGCTCTAACTGAACTCGAGCGAGGCGTTCGCTTACTGAACCCGAGCGATTGCACTAGCGATGTTACTGAACCCAAGCGATCGATCCCTTGGCTGTTAACTGAACTCGAGCGATCGATCCCTTGGCTGTTAACTGAACCCGAGCGATTCCTTTGCTACTGCTGCTAACTGAAGCCGATCGAACCTGCCTCTTGATGAACAGTGACAGTTGTTGGGGTTGGATGAATAGTTCCGATGGGGGGTTGGATGAACAGGACCCCGTGGTAGTAGTAGGCCGTTGCCGCTGGATGAACAGGACCCCGATCGAGGAGGCCGCCACACACACCCGAGCCGGTTGGGGGTGGATGAACAGGACCCCGGGGAGGGCTGGTTGAACAGTAACCGGTGGAGGATGGATGAACAGGACCCCGTGGAGGGCTAGTTGAACAGTAGCCGGTGGAGGCTTGATCAACAGGACCCCCGTGGATGAACAGTAGCTGGTGGAGGCAGGAGGAAGTCGACGGTGGATGAGCAGTAGCAGGGGGAGGCTGGAGGAAGTCGACGGTGGATGAACAGTTGCCCGTGGAGGCTGGAGCGAGGCAGTAGACGGTGGATTAACAGTAGCCCGTGGAGTCCCGTTTTGCGGTACGCCACACCCCTCCCGATGAACAGGATCCCGTTTCGACCGTAGGCGCTCTAACACAAGTCCGTTTCCTCCATTTTGCGGTACGCCACACCCCTCCCGATCAACAGCGCCCCGTTTCGACCGTGGGAGCTCGAACACAAGTCCGTTTCCTCCGTTCTGCGGTACGCCAGGCCTCATTTTGGCTGTTCCGTCCAAGCCGGTTGGCTCCCGATGAACATGATGCAGTCCATTGCCTCCCGATGAACACGACGCAGTTCTCCTTTCCGACCCAGCCGGTTGGCTTCCGATGAACAGGACGCCGTCGCTGTACGCGTTCGAGACCCTGCCCGTATGTACGTACGTAGCCGTATTTACTTTCTTGCAGCGTGGGCTGTACGTACGTGTACACGATATAGACGGGACTGCCTAAATAGCTACCGCTCCTTACTGGGCCACGGTTCATTGTGGTAGAAAGACCGATGGACCAGTATGTACATACACGTTTGCGACCAGAATGACAACGCTACGTACGCTTCGACCGGGTGGGTCCCAGCTATCAGGGAGGATAAGGAGGCACTTCCTTGCGTGCGAAGATATTGATGGTGGGTCCAAGCTGACAGGGGGAGGATTCTTTTTTTTGCGCGTAATAAGGAGGCATTTCCTTGCGTGCGAAGATGTAGCTGGTGGGTCCATCTGTCAGCCTCACCGTGTACAGTCCTCTTTCGACGGCTGTCGTTCATTGACCACGTTGACCACGCCGCGCGGACAGCACCAGGCAGTGGACGACGGTGAGGCAGGGAACGACGCGGAGCCTGGGAACACGCGGAGGGTAGTACGAGGGTTGACAGGTTCGGCTGCGGTGTGAGGCTGCCGTCGCCGCAGAATAATAGGGGGTGTGGGTGAGTAGAGGGATGGCCTGGCCAGTGGTGGGAGTAGTAGGGGGCGGTGAGGCCTGCATGGCAGCACAGCCGGCCACGAGAGGCAGGAGCACGCGGTGGTTTGGACGGCTGGAGCAAGAAAATCAGAGGTTGAAGAAGCAGGACGACCGTTGGATGTTAACAATTCAACATTCACTAGTGATAGAATCGTTTGTTGACTAAGTTGACAAAGCCCTACGTACGCGTCAACTTACTAGGGCCACAAGTCAGCCTCCAAATCTGGTGGGCCCCAGCTATCATGGGGAGCACTCGTTATTGTTCGCTTAATAAGGAGGCACTTCCTTCCGTGCCAAGATATAGCTGGTGGGTCCCAGCTGTCATGGGGAGGATTCATTCTTTTTGGCGTAATAAGGAGGTACTTGCTTGCGTGCAGTCGTGGACCATGTGGGTCCCAACTATCAGCCTCTCGATGTACATCCCTCTTCCGACGTTATCGTTTGTTGACAACGTTGACCACGCCGTGCCGAGAACACCAACGCGATGGACGACGGCAAGACCCAGTAAGGGAATGACCCGGAGGCGGTGAAGCCACAATTGTGGAGGGATGTGGGTGAGTAGAGGGATAGCCTGGCCAGCGGTGGGAGTAGTAGGGGGCGGTGAGGCCTGCGCGGCAGCACAGCCGGCCACGGGAGGCTGGAGCAGGCGGTCCCGTCGGCGCTGGATTTGGCGGCTGGAGCAAGAAGATCAGAGATTGAAGAAGCACGACGGCCGTTGGATAGACATCCAACGATCATGTCTGCTAGAATCATTTGTTGACGTATATAATAAGTAAAAAAATCTTGCATATGCGTCAACTTAATAGGCCCACAAGTCAGACCATTCCCTATTTTTTTAATAATTTACAGCTCATTGCAACTTCTTATGCAATTTATTGCAGTCCATTTTTTTGTTGGCCAGGGCCAGGGTTAAAAATTTAAACAAAATTTTGCATATTTCGGTGGGGTCCAAACTATTTTTAATACCGAAATGTCGAGCCAGATTTAAAGTACTTTGAAGATATATTTAAATTAGGTTAAAGCCCAGTGAAATTGGAGTCTGAAAATGTGAAAAAATTCAGAAATTTGAAAGTAATTGCCAATTTGTCGTGTGTTTTTTATATTTACAGCCCATTTCATATTACTTTCAAAATTTGCAGCCGTCTTGAAAGAGTTGCAGCCCAGCAGGACGTAGAACAATAAGTAGGCCTGGATTGGGTATTCTTTAGAAAAATAAACTGGGCTCATTTTCACAAACAAAAAATTGTTGGGCTGGTCATGTGGTAAACGTAAAAAAGAAGCCTGGGCTAGACGGGCCACAGTCCAGTTGAAACCCTGCTCCGTCTCAACAATTACAAAAAAATATACTGATTGAGGAGCTACATCCCAGGTGTCAGCCTATCTTGTGCTATTCTCTTGTCTATTGACTATACGCTGACAATGTCGTGGGTCCCAGATGTTAGCAAACCACTAGGAGGAAGCATTTTCATTTTCTATACACTGACAATGGAGTATATAACAAAAAATGAGGAACTTGCTTGCGTACGGCCATGGACATGGTGGGGCCCTACTATCATCCTCTCCATGTACAGTCCTCTCCCGATTCCTCTTGTTTGTTGACCATGTTGACAACGCGAGAGGGCGGCGCCGCGGTGAGCGCACCAAAGCACGCGGAGTACGATGGTGAGGCCTCGGACGTCGGCGTTAACGATTTAGGAGACGGTGGGGAGGCGATGCATGCGCTGAGGCATAGCCAGTCATGGGAGGCGGAAGCAGGCGGCTCCGCAGGCGCTGGTTTGGTTTTGGCGGCTGGAGGAAGACAGGACTGAAGAAACACGACAGACTATAAAAGCAGCAGGAGTACTTGACAACCTTAACTGAAACCAGCAGGGGCACTTAACAACCATAGCTGAAAGCAGTATGAGTACTTATACAGGTTCAACCGTACAAAGCACGCCTTGAACAGTGCTACCTTGCCTACAGTTAACCAAG